>BSBM01001005.1:2185000-3385000 GCA_027924585.1 Larix kaempferi | reverse complement strand
TTATACTCCTCGCCATCATAAAACAAATTGTGTCTGGAGTGGACACCTTCCTTTGAAACCATAGTTTAACATCCATACCATCCAAATTTATCTCCTGCATGCGAATATTCTTGATGATTGTCCTTGGAATAATGGAGTTGTACTCCCTCCAGGTTGTCGCTTGGTTGGGAGGGTTCCATCTGGACGACATGCCTGCAGCCATTTAGTGTCCCTAATGCCCCATCTAGGGTTACAATGGTTATATTAATACAAAGGAGTTTTACCATTGTTATTTAGTAAGTTTGTATTTGAGAATGTTATTAGACATTAACAATTACAAGTAGGGATGTGTGTGGAGGGGGTCTTTTAAAAAATAATTTTAAATTAGAGAATTCATTATTAATTAGTTTCAATTTTGTTCTTTAAAATGATGGAATATTTTGTTTGTCCAAGTGGTTGGCATGATTGTTGCCAATTTTGATGTGAATTTGGCTAGTCCTAAGATGGTAGGGGTTTGATTCAAATATTTTGGGTGTAATGCACTAGTTTACACGAACGTGTTACTAATAATGCCATTCACAAATGGGGAAGCATCCCTCAGGTTTTCCCATGAGAATTTCCTTGGAAAAATAGTTACTTAAAATTCCTACACATAAACATTTAAATTATGTTAATTTGTGAGAAACTATCGTGTGCAAATAAATCAATATTAGAACTACCAAAAAATATCTTAAAACTATAAGCCCTACTATAAATTTTCCTTACCCTAGTTGAATCTCGTCCTTATGTTTTCAAATAAATGAATTGATATTTTGCGGAAATTAAATTCTTCACATAGCAACATTCGCATACATAGTAGGAAAATGAACAATGGAAGCATAAAACAATTGACACATGCGTTTACTCCTTCAAATATGCTTTTTCATTAAATACTTCAAAGCATACAAGGAAACCTCCACTGCTACCAATAAATTACAGTAGTACGATACACTCAAATAAAACAATTTTTTTGGAAACTTACAAGACGAATCTGCCCGTCGAAACTGAAGAAAAACTACCCACAAAAATCGAGAAATTCATTGTTGCCTTCTTGCTTGTTATATAGTCATCTATACAACTATATGGACCTATTTTGTACGACTATATGTGCATGCCTGTATTGTTGTCCATAATTTCATATGACTGTACAAATCTGTAGCGATGTATGAATCTATGTCCTATGTTGCTTGAGGTTTGAATTCTTCTTGGTTCCTCACTCGGGCTCCTCTTCAACGCTCTAACGTTGCCTCTCTGTCAAGTCTTCTTGTCCTTCGAAAAGAATGAATGTATCTTTTTCCCTCTACTTTGGCCTACCTTTATACTTGGTTGAAACCCTAATCTACCAATACCCTTTTTGTTTCAACAAAAAAAATACTAGATTTTTTATTCAAAAATATAACAATATTCTTATCATCCAAATACAATACAGTAGCACAAAAAACTCCACTTTCCACATATATGGTCTGATAGCAGTCCTTTTAATCACCAATCCTCCTTCTATTTAAACAAAAAGCCAAAATCTACCTCCAAATTTAGATAGTACACAAAATTTCCAAGCCACAGCTTCACTTAATTAGAATATAACACCAAAAACAACTTTTAAAACAATCTTAATAAAAAACCAGAACCGAGACAAAGCAACCTATAAATTATAGGCTAAAAGACCCCCTACAACTCCATTCTCAATTTCAAAAGATAGGAATAGTGTCCACTGAGAGCACCTTAGAATCACGGATCTCCACAAAATGAATCAAACCTTCATTCAAAAGCAAGGCTTAGTTGGACAATATATCAACATCCTCATTGTATTCTCTATAGATGTGCTAAAATTTTAGCACTGAAAATTTTGCTTGGATGTTTCTAATCTTTTTCTTCCAACCCTCAAGAGTAGCCACCTATAGTTGACAATTCTGGATAGCCCAATTAATTATCACGTTAGAATCTCCAACTACCTGCAAATATACCATATGTTTAGACAAAGCAAAAAACAAAAGACTCCATAGTGTAAGTAATTCACCATTGGTATTAGTACCCGCTGCCACAATTCAATCTAAGTTTGTAAGTATGGGAGTCTCCCATTTTTAAGAAGTAACATGCACCACATTTTAATCCATTTTCCTAGGATGCCCCATCAAAATATCCTATTGGCCATCTTTCTAAGAAAGTAGGCTCTACTACCACTCTTAGTTGTCTTTCTCCCTTCTCTTTGCAAATTTCCCCATGAGCACTTAAAGCATTAAGACTTACTCTCCTAACATCCTTATGTTTTCATTCAAATAAAATCCCATTCCTTAATTTCCAAATTTCCCAACATATGAAATAGGGCACCTCTTTCCTAACCGATGCTCCCAATATCCAATTTTGAAAACTAAGTTTTAAGGATTGATATACCCAATTTTGAGCAATCCTTAATTCTTTTTTGACTTCCTACCACACCAACTTAGGAAAAATACAATGAATCAATAAATGATCAATGGTCTCAACTTCCTTTTTACACGAGATACAAATATTTGGGCCTTTTCCCCCCCTCTTCAACAAATTGTCCCAAGTTAATATCTTATTTTCCAACAAAACAATTTGATTTTTAAAGGAATATGCCATTTCCACGGAGAAGTAAACCACCAATTTTGTTTCATGTCTTGTATAGGAAAAGAAGTTACTTCATATGCAAGTTTAGCAGTTACCTCGCCAGCCTTTTCATTCCATCACCACACAATAGAATCCTCGTTATCTACCAATTGAATACCACCTTGTTGGATACCATATATGTAATTATTCCATTCTTCTGCCAAGTTCCCCTATAGCCCCAAATCACTAGCTCTTTTCTAGTGCTGGTAGCCTCCATTCCCATTTTCATTTACCCCCACCAGTATTAAAAATTGGATACCTTTTGACCAAATAAAATTTACCAACTTAGTGGATAGTTTGTAGTTTCCTGCTCCACCAATGATCAGATCCTCCCACACTCTAATATAATGCATGTTCCCTAGTTTCCAAGCCAACCAATCCCCCAAAATATGGTAAGAATTGATTAAACAATTCTATAAGTTTGATGCACCTTTTGCATTCTTATTATTTGACATGATCCAATCAACAACATATTTATGCTTCAAATATTTCTCCTTCATCACCATGCTCCACATTCCCTTTGAAAATAATTAGCACCTCCGAAGCCTTTTTGCAACTAAAGCTTGACCAAAATGGAAGATGTTATGTACCCCCCTACACCTATGTTTTTTTGGTCTTGCTAATTTCTCTCACCTCATCAAATGAATTCCTTCCTTTTGCTTATTTCCAGTCCAAATAAAACCGAAGACTCTTTTCCTAATCTTGGCCATAATCAATTTTGGAATTTTAGCCAGAGATAGCCAATATACCAGGATATTTTCAAGCATAGATTTCACTAGTATTAATCTTTCCTCAAAGAAAGCCAAATGTAACACCAATTCCCAATCCTCTTTTCAACCTTCTTCATTATCCACGTCTAATCCTCTTCTAAATAATTGTTTGGCTACAAATAATATCCAAGATATTTCATGCCCAAATTAGAGAAACAAACTAATAGGGGAAGAATTGACCGATTTGAGTTAAAATTTCCTCTTCAACATCATTATTTAGAAAGCAAGACTTTGATTCGTTGGTTGCCATACCTGAAGCATTTCAAAACTGGTCTAGGATCTCCTTATAAACATGGCATTCCCTCAATGTACCTCTACCAAATAGAAGCACATCATCGACAAAAAGTAAGTGAGTGATTATAATCCGAGTGGATATTTTTAACCCTTCCAATCTTTCATCCATCTTCAATGTTTCTATCAATCTACTTAGACCTTCAACAATTAATAGGAATTATAGATGAGACAAGGGACACCCTTGCCTAAGACCTCTGGAACTTTGAAAGAATTGAGTTGGAGCACCATTCACAAGCATGATAAAATTTGCAGAACAGACAAAACCCATTATACAGTTTGTAGCTTCCAAACCAATGTCGATTTGCAAAAGAACAAGCCTGAGGAAGTCCCAACTTACTCTATCACAAGGCTTAACATGATCAAGCTTTAACACCATAGCCTTTATTTTTTTTACCTTCATACTGTGTAGACCTTCCTGGGCAACACCGATAGTGTAGCTAGGTTATTCACGCTAGCTAGTGCAAAAATACACTTACTAAGACTTGTGGAAATCTTAGTAACAGTTCATAATGGTGCATGCATGCAGTAAAAACAGTAAATAAAAGTAAATGCATATAATATAACTAAACAAAACATTTAGCATCCTTTCACACATACAAAAGAGTAGGGAAAGAATATTTTTTATTTTATTAAATGAATGATGAAAATACAATAAGATTTACCTCAAGTGGAGTGAATAGTGGGCCCTTGCAGAAGGTTGGAGCAACGAGTCCTTCGTCTCCAAGCAGCTTAAGTTGTTCTCCACACAGTTGTCACTAATGGTAGCCAAAACTCACAATGGATGAAACTAGAAGTCAAATGGAGGCTTCAAGGGTTTTGGGTGAAATTTCAGCAAAGTGACGGTAAGGTAATGAGTGAATGTGTGAATAATGGGATCCTTCACCATTTATTTAGTAATTTTTGCCCAAGGTTTCTTGCCCATGGTATTTGGGGGACCATGGTATTGGCTCGTGGTATTGGGTGGTAGTTTAGGGTTTTCCCTCCTTTTTGACTTTTTGAATGTTTTTTCCCCTTTTTTCCATTTTCTTTTTTCTTTTTTCTTTTTTGCCTTTTTGGGGGGGATTTTTCCCTATATTGGGGGACTTTTTACATTTTTTGGAGGAAATAAAGCCACTTTTCCCTATTTTGGAGAGGGAAAAATAATTATGAGCCAATTTGTGGGGTTTTGACTTAGGATTTGGTGATTAATGAAGGATTTTAATGGGGGGATAAGGAATGTGGTGATGTAACTAAGGGATGAACATGGTGAGGAATTTTTTGGTGTTAACAAATAGCATCCAATATCTGGCGTTTGTCTAAAAAGATGGACTGCTCCTTAGAAATAAATTTTGATAGAATAGGCTTAATTCTAACAAAAATCACTTTTGATATGATTTTTTACACCAAATTACATTAGGATATGGATCTAAAATCATTGAAGGATTCAAACATAGAGCATTTTGGGACCAAAGCTAAGAAGGTGGCATTCAATACCCCGATAACTTTACCTTGAATTCTTGACTCCTCCACTGCAATTGATAATTCAGGACCCGTAATATTAAAAAACTCCACAAAAAAATCAACAGTCCACCCATCCGTACCTAGACTTTTCGATTTCACAAACACTGATAATATCTTTTTTATTTCCTCCAATGTAATAGGGTCAACAATACTCCTACCTTCCAAATCTGAGAAAAATCTGTGATAACATTTCATAACCTTCAGTTGATTAACAATTGAATGATTCCTTGGATCCTTGAAAGTGTTATGCAAATGATTGATAGTTGCTTCCTCAAGGTGCTTTTGTTCAGACAAAAGTCTTCCTTCCTCATTGCGAACATCCCAGATAGTGTTTGTGACCCTTCTATGTTCATCATATTTGTGAAAAAAACTAGTACTTTGATCTCCTTGAGCTATCCAAATAGCTTGGCTTTTGGACCTCCAAGTCTCCTCTTCCATTTTTAATATTTTTAGACTCCTTGCTTCTAAATCATTCATCGGCTAGTTATCATGCCCTAACAATGTACTTGACCCATTATTTGCAAAAAAGCCATCAATTCCCCCTTGTATATTCATCGACTCTACATTCAACTCTCTCTTTTTACCTTTCTCCCATTTGATTACGTCATATTTTATTTATCTAAGTTTAATAACCAAATATTACATTGCAGAGTCCTCCTCCATCTGGTCAGAAGGGCCCCAATGTTCTTTTATCCAATACGTGAATTCCTTTATCCAGTCTAATCTCACAGTGAGATCAACAACTGAGATTAGTCTAAATCACGGATGCATTAAAATGCACTTTATTAGACTCAACTACTAATTAAAAGGCTTTCACTTTATAAATAAATTGAATTACAAAATAGATTTATTTGGACGACTTCCCGAATGTTTGACACCTAACCTATGTGGAAGTTCCTGTTTGAGCTACAAAACATCAATATCTATAATGAGTTAATGCCAATATTTTACAAAGTCTTTGGGTTGTGATTATTATCTAAATGATGCTGCAAGCTATCTTGCTATAATAAGATATCCTTATGTTAAGATTGTGTTCAACATTAACATTCCTCTTCCCTTTCTTAAAAAATGATATAGTTTATAATCAACAAATCTTTATTTCCATTTCATGTGGCCACATTATATCCCAATAGAAAGAAAAAAAAAGCATGCATGTAAGTTCAATGACTAGTAGAAGAATAAGTTGTGATGTTGCAATTATATATATTTCAAAAGTAAGCATTTCTTATGTGGAAAAATAGAGTTGAAGTCATCAATGAAGGAAACATAGTACACACTTCGTGCGATTGATGCTACTGGCATTGGTCCATACACATCCAAATTCACTAGATCTAGGATCCCCTTAGATCTATGCTCATTGCTTTCGAAAGTAGCCTTGCATGATTGCCAAGCACGCACCCTACTGCTCAATAATGAACTCTGGAAGACCTATGACAATCTCCCTCAAAATAGGAAACACTCGGTGATGTAGGTGCCCCATTCTCTTGTGCCATAACTCGCACAGGTTCGCTATGCTATGAACTAGGGGTCGAATAGGTTAACCCTTCAACTTGTACAAATCGCCTTCTCTAACCCCAATCACCTGAGTTGATCCCAGGCTAAACTCCTTTTATCTAATGAGGACTTACTTGTTCTTAAACTATAATATAAAGCCCTTATCTTCCATGACTGAAACTGAAATCATATTATTCTTGAGACCTTAAACATATAACACATTGTCAATGTCCAGAGAGTTACCTGGCTGGAGTTGGAAAAGGATGGTACTGGCTCTTGGTACTGGATACTTGGCATCATCACCAAGCTTGACCTGAACTTCATAGTTGTGACTTTTAGACTTGAAAATAACTCTCGGGTTGATGTAATATGCCTTGATGCTCCACTGCCCACATACCATGCATTCTTTGGAACTATGCTTGAGGAGAGGCAAAATACCATCGAGAAATCCTTATTGAACTTGGAGCAAAACTCATTTATCTATGTTTCAGATGGGCTGCTACCTGGAGCTACTGCTTCCATTTACCCTTCTTCTCTGGATACTGTGATGCATAATGGTTCTTCAAGTCCTTCTTCCCTAACTGTGAGGTTGGATCCTCATTCTCCGCCTTACCCTTGCTGGGTCCTTTACCTCTGCCCTTTTTTGCCTGACCAATGAGGGCATGATCACTGTCACCTCTCTATTTGCTGATGTTTGACTCCATCTGAGTCTTCTCTTGTATACAGTCATCTCCTATATGAAAGAGTGTCATCATACACATTACGAATTTCATCATGCATTTCTATATAGGCTTTTGCAATGGTTTCTTCTTGAGGTCGATGATCAGGAGTACAAATGTGCTCATCATTACTTAAATAAACTTGAGAAAACTCCCAATATTCAATGTCTTCCATCATGGTGTCATGGGGAGGGTATTAAATAATATATTCAATGAATGGATCTTCATGAACTTCTTCAATAGGGTCATCGTGAATCTCTTCAATAGGGTAATCATGAATCCCTTCAATAGGGCCATCATGAATCTCTTTTTTAAAGTCATGTTGTGCTTTAGGGAGAAAAACACAATTTTCTTTAATAATCTACCTAATTTTCCCTTCATTGACATAACTCAAAGGCAGCTCCCAATTTTTATTGTTTTTTATTATGATGAGTCGAGGAGAGTTAGGGTCTTCCCCATGATACTCTATCCAAGGTAGGAACACATGAAATAACTTTTCAAGTATCATGTCCAATGCTTCCATACTACATACATTATCATGCCACTGTCTCAAAAATATTCTAAGGAATCTCAACAGGGAAGTAATACATTTATTTGGAAGGCCTTTAATCCACTTTCCAAAGGAACGAGGGTAAGACAATGAAGACTCTTGGGGAATTGCAACCATTTCCCATACCAACCACTATTTGGACTAACATTTCCATGGATTTTATTGTTGGTCTTCTAAAAGTAGGTAACAAATCGATCATCATGGTGGTAATTGATTGACATTCCAAATATGTTCATTTTTCTGCAGTTTAACACCCATTTACCATGGCAACAATTTCCTAATTTCTTCTAGACCATATTTTCAAAATCCATGGCATGCCTACCTCCATTGTCTCTAATCATGATCCCACATTTACCAGCAAATTTTGGCAATAACTATTTAAACTACAGGGCGCCTAGTTTCAAATGAGCACATCTTATCACCTCCAAATATATGGCCAAACAAAAGCAGTCAACAAGTGCCTTGAAACCTATTTGTGATGCTTTATATCTGAAAAGTGACACCAATGGGCATGATTGTTACTTTTGGCATAATGGTACTATAATACCACTTATCATGAGGCTACAAAAATTGCATTATATGAGGCAATCTATGGCTAAAAACTACCCTCCACGATTTATTATCTGCCAGGTACTTCCAAAGTACATGCAATTGACAATTTGCTTCATAATCATGATGTCACTCTTTGCACACTTAAGGGTAATTTGGAAATGGATCAAAATTGAATGAAGCAATAAGTAGACCAACATAGCTAATAGAATTCATTTATAGAAGGTGACCAGGTTTTCCTTCATCTCCAACTTTATAAGCACACCTCTCTCAAAGTTAAAGGCCATTAGAAGCTTGTATCAAAGTTTTATGGCCCATATTAGATTGTTCAATTAATTGGGCAAGTGGCTTACAAAATATCATTCCCAACAAACTCCGAGCTCCACCCAGCATTTCATGTGTCTGGTTTGAAGAAGGTTGTGGGTCAAAATTGTCGAGGATAAACTATATTATCAAAATAGGATGAAGAAGGCTCCATTTGGCTCCAACAAGAAGTAGTTTGGACACCAGGGAATGTCAGCTATGTCAACATACTATCAGCGAAGTTTTTATTTAGTGGAAGGATACCACACCAAAAGATGCTACTTGGGAACCATCAACCATTTTGCAGCAGTTTCACCATCTCCAACGTTGAGGACACCATTTATTTTGAAGTGGCAGGTGTTAACACCCAAAAAGTGCTCACTAGCTCATTTACCACATTATATGGCTCATTTGTCCATTTTCCTACCATTTTTCCCTTAAAATCCCAAAAAATCCCATTAAAAAGCCTCCAAAAGGCCTAAAATGCCTCCAAAAGGCCACAAAACCATCAAAATAGCCTAAAAAAGGCTAAAAAACCCCCTTTTCCTCCAAAAATAGCAAAAATCCCCTAAAAAGGAATAAAAAATATAAAATAATGAGGAAAAGGAGGAAAAACCCTATACAGCTGCCTAAAACCATGTGTTTCCCAAAACCATGGGTCAGCACTCCACCACCAAAAAACTATAAATAGGTGATGGAGATCCCTTATTCCATATCCACAATCACAAGCACCCTTACTCTGCCAAAATCTCTCTCGAAACCCTAGTTCACCATTGAACTACTTTCACCTTGAGAGCCACTTTTGGCCCATTCCCACCATTGGAGAAGGAGAAGGAGCATATTGAAGCTTGGAGCATCCTCTTGGACACTACAAAGGACTCCATCAAACCTTCACATTGAAGGTAATTTCAATACAAAAAGCCATTCTTCAAATTTGTTGTTTATGTTTTATGCATGTTTTAGAAGTAATTTAATTTTTGTTTTAGCTTAATTATCTACACTTACTGAACTGCTACTAAGGAGTCCATTCTCCTTAGTAGGTGCTCATTTGCACAAGCTAGGGGTAAAAACCCTAGCTACAGTTTTGGCGACTCCGCTGGGGTTCGAATTTCTGGTTTCCGTTTTTAAATTTTTTCCTTTCGGCTGTCCCTTTCGGCCGCCGCATACCGCGTCTTTTTCCCTCTACAGTCGCGTCCCGACCGCGCCTTTCAGGCCTTTACCCGCGATCCGACCGTGGCTCTCAGACTGCTTCCGACGTTCTGCCGGCGGATTCAAGTCTGTTACCTGCGATCCGACCATGGCTAATCAGCCTGTTTGCCGCGATCTGACTGCGCCTGTCGGCCTTTTTCACGCGTCCCGACTGTGGCTTTCTGCCTCTTTCGGGCGTCCCGACTGCGCTTGTTAGCCTTTTTGCCGCGACCCGACTGTGTCTTTTTCCATTTTTCCTGCGTCCCGACTGCCACTGTTGGCCCGATAGCCGCGACCCGACTGTGCCTTTTCCCCTGTTAGTCGCGACCCGACTGCCTCTGTTGGCCCGATAGCCGCGACCTGACCGCCGCTGTTTCCCTCAAACCCGCGGTCGGCCTGTTCTGATCTGCCACAGACCTGCGGTCTGATTTCTGCTCTTTTCCTGTTTTGAGCCCAGCCCCTCTTGCTGCAATATTTTCTGCATTTGAACAGCCCTCTGTCCCACCTGCAGCCCACTTCCTTACAGCCTTTCTGCAACATAATTTCTGTTCCTTTTACAGAATCTTTTTAAAATTTCAGTATTTTTATTTCAGAAAATTTTGCAAGTTAAAAAAAAAATCAATTTCAGCATTATTGATAGATTGGAAGTTGCCCTCCCTGGTGGCACTTCTATTTTTGGGTTCAACACCTCACGAGCACACACTCTGTCACATAAAATCAAGTGAGCCTTAAAAAGTACCTAACTAAACCAACATTCTAACCCCACTTGGGGAACACAAAAGAATCATTGTAGTTAGGTAGGATCAGGGGGATAGGCTTCCAATAACATCCCTTGGTTATTTCACTTGAGACATAGTTGTTGTCCAACTAGGGAACCAAAATCCCCTAGTACTTTTTGGCACGGTCACGACCAGTTTATCAGAGGGCCTCTCCCTTAGGAGGGTTGAAGTCGGGAGACTGGTTCCGGAGGCCTGAGTGGAATACCGCACTCCATTCAGTAACCGAAGGGCTACCTTTCGCGGTTCGCGGGATATCCCTGTATAGGGGTATTGCGGTCAACGAACTAAACGGCAGATTCACCTTTCTGGACGTGTCATGAACGGGGTATCTTAGTTGCCATTCTTCTAGGATTGACTACCCGGTGTCCCTCCCGGTAGGGGGATATCATAGCCACTTGGCTTTCCTACTCATATTGTCTGACTTGGATTTCATCACCTTGCAGAGGATATGTTTAGTTGAGTCAGAATACTTGTAGTTAGGTGTTTGCATGCTCCTTTACCTCCCTTTGGTCTAGTGAGTCCACCATTTTTCTTTTTTAGGAAACCTGCTGCTTGTTGGTATTCTGACCATCTTTGTTGTTACTCCACCTATTGTAGCACAGCTGTTGCAGTGGGTGTTTTGAGTTGGTTGTTGGCCTAAGTGCCTTGCTTTTTAGCTCTCCTTCTGCACACTCGGTTGCATTAGGATTTTTGAGCTGTTTTTATACTCACCTCAACCCACAGAGACTAGACACCATCTGTCACCATTGAGTCCCCGAGACATTCTCGGCGCCTCAGGGGCGAGCCCCCACAGCACGGTTCTCTTGACACCACTCGTCATAGATTCCGATCATTGTCCGTTGATACCACTCATCACAGATCTAGAGCCTTGTCACTTGACTCCACTCGTCAGCGACGTAGGTCTCCGTCACCAGATAGTGACGCACCTTACTTTACCTCTGATTCTGACGAAGAGTCTGAGAACCCTATTTATACTGCCCCTACTAGCCCCATGGCTGGCACGACTTCCACTCCATTTGTCATAGGGACCATTGGTGGCACATCCACTACTACACCAGTTACTACACCTATTTTGGGTATGCCCTCCATGGGGCAACCATCTACCGTTCCCCTCACGGTACCTATTCCCACAGCAGGAATACCTATCCCTACTACATCAGTGGCTCACACTACCAATGGTGGTGTTGGACCATCCTTCACTACCTCAGTTCCCCCACTTGGGGGCACCACCTCACATCTTGTCCCTCCACTTGGGGGCACTGGCCCCAACTTGGTCCACAGCACTACTGTGTCACAGCCTTCTTCCAGTTTGCCGTTCATGGCTAGCCTCAACCTACCTGACCTGGCCAGATTAACCAACGATCCTATTCGACACGACCCTATGTGGCCTCATATGCCTACCAAACTACCCTCTGACATCCCTAAGTTCGAGGGTAAGGCCGGTGAGGACCCACAAAACCATATCATGTCTTTCCACCTATGGTGTTCCTCTAACTCCATCGTGGATGACTCTGTTCGCCTCCGTCTCTTACAGCGCACCTTCACTGGCTCTGCAGCCAAGTGGTATATTGAGCAGCCTCATGGGACCCACGCCACCTTTTCTTCCCTGGCCTCGACCTTCCTGCAGTTCTTCCAATTGCCAGTCCGCTATGACGCGGGCGTTGAGATCCTTCTATCTTGTAGACAAAACACGGCTACCCATATCACGGACCACATCCATGAGTGGCGTAGACGCCGTAGCTTATGCAAGATCAAACTAGACGACCGTATCTTCCTCGATTGGTTCCTCAAGTCCCTGCTTCCTGTTATTGCTAAGGATGTAGCTTCAGAAAGACCCCAGTCTGAAGAAGAAGCCATCCTTAAGGCACAACAGTTCGACCTCATTTACGCCCAATCGGGTTACCTTTATACCATTATCCCTGACGCCCCTCGCGGCGAGTCCTCCCATCATGATGCGCCGGGGGCATCCCACGCTGCAGATGGTATCATTGGCCGTGTTTCTTCGCATCCCCAACCATTTTCTATAGCACGACCTACCCCTGGCCCCGACCTGTCGAGGGCTACCTCCCAGTCTGGAGCAACTAACTCATATGCTCCCATGACACATCACCATGCCCATGGACCCTCATGTCCACCTCAATGCTTTGGGTATGCGACTCCTGCTTATGCTCCTCCAGTCGCCCCTCAGCCTTACTACCATCAGCAGACTGCCCCGGCTCCTGCGCCTTCACAAGCCCCTCCAGCTTATTATCCGCCACAGGCAGCCCCTGCGGCACATCCACAACCGGCTCCGCAGTCCTATCAGCAACCCCCTCAAGTTGCTGCACCTGCTCCGCCTCAACCTACATATCATCCTCCGCAGCCTGCTCCTGCACCTGCGCAACCTCAAAATCCACCCGCTGCCCAAGGGCAAGTTTACGCCCAACAAAACCCGCAGCAAAACCAGAATAACCAACGTAACCAGGGCCAACAGAACCGCGGCAAGGGCCGTAATCGGGGAAACAACCAACCTACAAACCAAGCTGGTCAACCGGCTAATCCCCCTGACAACAACAATGCAGCCCCCGCTAATCACAACCCTGATCGCCCGCCCAAGCAGGCCAAAAACCCCAATTTGCGGACAAACCACCCTTGTTCTATTTGCGGGGTCTATGGACATTACACCCATGCTTGCCCACACTTGGAGCGAGCTCGGCAGCTTTGGGTTGACGAGGCCCATCGCCAAGGGCATGCGGCTCCCCAAGCATCGCCCAACCCCCCCCCAACCTCAGCAACCCCCTTTTGGTGCTGCAAAACCCCTTACCGACTCAAGGCGTGGTGAACACTCAGCCGTTGGCCCCTCAAGCTAACGTGCAACCCCAACAACAACAGATCACCTACGCTGCTCCTGATCAACCCATGTTCGACTCAGGTACCCACCACTTACTGATGATGTCATCCGCTGACGTCAACCTACAGACCCGTCGGAACCAATATGGCTCCACCTCTGAAGCCACTCCCACGGATAAACCTGCTAACGCCCATCCCACCGATCAGGCGTTACGTATACCTCCGCCTCCCATAGACGGCGCTGCGAAAGCACCTCGTTTCCCACTTCGCCGAATCAACAATAACCCTAACGCGCGTGCTGCGTCAAACTACAACATCGTAGACGACCTAGCCCAATCTCCCGCAGCCATGTCTGCGTTAGAAGTCTTGAAGAACTGCCCTTCCCAGCGCAAGACTTTACTTTCCGCCATTGGGGGGATTGACCCAACTGATTCACATTTGATGGCGTTCGATTTAGACCAGTCTGAACCACGCCTACCTTCCAGCTTAGCCTTCCAAGTTACTGTCTCCGTTAGGAATCTTGTTATCCATCGGTGTATCATCGATGAGGGTGCTTCCACATGCGTTATGTCTACATTTGTATGGCAGCAGCTAGGATCCCCTCCTCTCCAGCAGTCCACCACTGCGTTACGTGCCTACGACGGTCGTTCGGCCCAGCCCCAAGGCCTCCTGCCCAACGTTCCAGTCCAGTTAGGTGGTAAAACAGTCCTTATTGACATAGAGGTAATCAATGCCCAATTGGATTACAACCTTCTACTTGGCCGCAGCTACATGTATGCCATGCGGGCGGTTGCCTCTTCGGTCTTTCGCACCATGATGTTCCCCCATGAAGGACGCGTGGTTAAGATTGACCAGCTCACCTACTATGATCCAAGTGCTCCAGCGGCACCTGAAAATGTTCTCCCCATGGTTGAACAACCTGTTTCTCCTGCCACCACCTCGTTTGTTTCCTCTACGGGGCCTGGAGTCTACTCAGACGCGCCGATGACCTCCACCTTTCAATCCATTCCTCCGCCGTCATCTACGCCCGAAATGTCTGACTTATGTACCTTGTCCCACGACATCCTACCACCTAACAGTCAACCATCCTTGTTGCCTAAACCACCATTGGTACCTAGCCACATTGGTGTTACACCGATCCATACGATCCCCTTCCTAGTCCCTCCATCGGGAGTAGTAAGCGCCCCGGTCATGGCTGCCCTTAGCCTCCCGGGGTTAACCTTGGGATTACCTGTCTGGTATCTTTCGCCTCCCGTTCGCCCGCCGACACCAGATGTCGTCCTCCAACCGGTGCAACCCATGGCTACTACCTCTCAGCCACCTCCTGGTGTCTCTACCCCTTCGTCCTCCACGACTCCCCCTCCTACTCCCAAACCCACTGGGGGCAGAGGTCCACAACCTTACACTGCTGTCCCACCTCCCAAGACAGTCAAGAACCCTCCAGTATTTCGTGCTCCTCCCAAATGCTCGCTGTGCGATGAGTTAGGCCATGCCACTCACCAATGCCCACAGTTACCAGCATTACAGAAGCACATGCAGATGCTCGATGATGACCCCAACATCCCAACTGTCGAACTAAACCCCACTCCTAAGCCTAAAGATAAGTCCCTACGTACCAACCACTCCTGCGCCATCTGCGGTATTTACGGGCACTATTCACATCATTGTCCCGATCTCCCGGATTACAGAGCGGCTCTCTATGAGATGAACAATCTGGATCTTGAGACGGCACCACCGACCATTGAGGAGATCTACCCCCCAGACTCTTCACCTTCCGGAGAGGTTAATACCATCTATATGATCTCTTCCACCACTACCCCCTCGTCAACCGATTTGACGACGCAAATTTTCAGTACCGATGAGGAGATTCTTGAGGCCATTACCGCCCCGGATTATCCCTGGGATGATATGCATCATCGTTCCTACTTCATCCCAGAAGCGTCTTCCTCTAGCTCCGCTACCCAATACGCGGTTGAATCCAAAGACTTCCTCCCCAACAAGGTCGACTGGTTCAAGGATCCTATCCCTGCTCCTGATGCCTTCGAGGAGGGCAACATGGCCAACATCTCACCTGTCATCCAAGTTGATATTGCTGCTCCAGGTCGTGACCCTCAACTCATTACTTTAGGAGCATTCTGCAGTAAACAAGAGATTGAAGACTACATAAACCTTTTCAAAGAATTCCGTGATGTCTTTGCCTGGTCCTATACCGAAATGCATGGTCTTGACCCCGCCATTATAGAGCACCACATTGACACATGGCCTGATGTACCCCTCGTTCGTCAGAAACAGCACCACCTTGACACCTCTGAGTCAAGGGGCATAATAGATTCCCTCGACCCTGGGATAGGGGGCATGATCAATCATTTTGAACCTTCCCCATCACATCTATCTCAGCACGTCGATGAACCCATTGTTCAAACCCACACATATGTGATCCATAATCACAAACCCCATGCACATAGCATGGGGGCAAGTCATTAACCCTGCTCACTTTTTCACACTTGTGATCTCAACCATTTTTGAGGTCACATATCACTTGTAGATTTGACTTGATTTCATACACCTAGTATTCTGCCCCCGCGGGCCATCATGATACACCTAGTATTATTCCCTCCATTTTTTCGCACCATTTGCACCGCCGGATTCATATTTCCGTGCCCGTGACGATGCTTGAGATCATTTCTCGCTCTCACCAGGACCAATATCAACATTGTGTCCCGACCCATAGTCGCCTCGGTTTGCGCGCCACTTCGGCCGTTCTCCGTTTTTCACCTATTTTATATCATCGGCTTCATTTTTTCGAGTTGGTGATGATGCTTGAGATCATTTCTCGCTCTCACCTCCAGATTTTCTGGGCATCTTTCAAAGTGCCCCCGTCACCTCGGTTTGCGTGCCACATCGACCGTTACCCGTTTTTGACATCCTTTATATCGCCGGATTCATTTTTCCGAGCCCGTGACGATGCTTGAGATCATTTCTCGCTCTCACTTGGTACAATTTCAACATTGTGTCCCAACACCTTGCTGCCTCGGTTTGCGTGCCACATCGGCCGCCATCGGATTGTTCCACATTTTTTACATGAGCCATTCACTCCTGTCATACTGCAAATGTCTCGTTATTTTGCCACCATTTCATCTACCCCGCAAGGAGGTCCACCAGTGTTCCCACCTACCCTCGTTCTTGGTCACCATTATTGATCCTTGATTGAACACTTCCTCCTTGCCTGGCCATTTCCTTTGTTCGGTATAATTTTATCCCTTTTTCGGGCCGGACAAGTCCTTTACGAAAAAGGCACTTAGGGAGTTTCCGTTAAGCTCTTTTCTGACTCCTAAAAGAATGAAAAGATCGCCGAGCAATCTTGCTTCCTTTCATGCTCGTTAAAGTACCTGAAAGGGCGTCTATCTGGTATAAGTTTAACCCTTTTCCGGACCTGGTAGACTAATTACGAAAAAGGAATACTCTAGTCACACCGGCTAGAAGAGTTCTTCATTGCATCCTTTTATGCTTCTTTGGGCCTTGGAGACTAAATCTACGAAAAAGCAACCCCCTGGAGTCTTCTTATTTGCTTTCAGACTCTCTAAAATTGAAAGCACCCACGAGCATGAACTATCCTGGGCTCGTAAAATCCACATGACAGTACCATTCCATCATTTCAGAGTCTTCTTATTTGCTTTCAGACTCCTTAAAATTGAAAGCAACCACGAGCATGAACTGTCCTGGGCTCGTAAAATCCACACAACAGTACCATTTTACACACACTTCTTCTAGTTCCTTCACCCATGAAGAAGTTTTCCCTCGTGCCTCCTGGCACTTTGATCTATCATCTCGACAGCACCCCCAATCAGGTCGCCTTTGTTCAGAGTATTCTGCAATCTCCTGCCATTGTACCCTAGCTTGAGTCTCCCTCAGCCAGTTATCCTCCCAGATCCATTACAGCTATGATCCCTCTCCCCTTAGTCAGTTTCATATGCTGCCAGATCATTCCCATTATCATACTCTGAACAAAGGAAGTTTGAGTCCACCCGCTCTACTTGCCCCGTTGTCCCCCCACAGTTTATCAGTCCTGCCATCAGCACTATTACATTTCGGTCTTGTACCTCGCGCTCCTGTCAAGGAAACATCATTGCCTTGATAGTTGCAGGTCTCCCTCTGTCGACGACAGCTCCTCTATTCCAGAGGATAGGCCCAGAGGTCCCTACGCCTTGGACTTATCACCATCTGTGGTAAGTGCCTACGGATCATTCTGAGAGGAGACATCATTGCCTCTCTGAGTGGTTGTTCCTCACATGCTCGACTTCAGCACCTTGATCGCATCGTTGAGGATCGCGTAGGATTATATCCCATCAGTTTTTAGTCGAAGACCCCGAATTTCCCCCGACTCTAGCACATTGGTGAGTCACTTCGGAACGCCCAGTTCTATGTTCCTGTGGATGTCCGGGCTGCGTTGGCGATTGTATTCGGAAGCCCTCCAGCTATATGCTTCCTTGAGTACCCATTTCAGTTCCAGTCCAGTGTACCATTGCGAGTGTACCCCTTGTCACTCTGATCCAGCAACTCATCAGTTCCTTTGGTACCACATTCAGTAGCACTGCTGATTATTCCAGTGTATCAGTTTTTCAGCACAGACATGGTCAGCTCCGCAGTATGTCCCAGATTTTGTGTCCCCTCTGGACCCTTATGATGTACACAGTGGCTATGTATCTTTCAGGTCCCCTTTTTCGGGCCTCACAGTTCTGTTCATGTATCTTGATACGAGCATGGGTATGCCCGCCTCGTCCATATATTGAGATTATTCCTCAGTCAGTATTTGAGGTCATGTATATTTCAGGTCCCCATTTTTTGGACCCCATTGTTATTGTTATGTTATATCCTGATACGAGCATGGGAATGCCCGCCTCGTCCATATGATCAGATGATTCCTCATCCATTATTGAGGCTATGTACTTTTAGTTCTTGCAGTTGTTCGGGATCGTTGTTCCGGGCTCTAGTTTGTTTCTTCTCTTCTCTCCACATCCCAGGAAAACCATTTATGACTTATGATGTCCATCGGCCATACGATGAGCTCCTGACCTCGCACATCAGGGGGCAATCTGTTAACACCCAAAAAGTGCTCACTAGCTCATTTACCACATTATATGGCTCATTTGTCCATTTTCCTACCATTTTTCCCTTAAAATCCCAAAAAATCCCATTAAAAAGCCTCCAAAAGGCCTAAAATGCCTCCAAAAGGCCACAAAACCATCAAAATAGCCTAAAAAAGGCTAAAAAACCCCCTTTTCCTCCAAAAATAGCAAAAATCCCCTAAAAAGGAATAAAAAATATAAAATAATGAGGAAAAGGAGGAAAAACCCTATACAGCTGCCTAAAACCATGTGTTTCCCAAAACCATGGGTCAGCACTCCACCACCAAAAAACTATAAATAGGTGATGGAGATCCCTTATTCCATATCCACAATCACAAGCACCCTTACTCTGCCAAAATCTCTCTCGAAACCCTAGTTCACCATTGAACTACTTTCACCTTGAGAGCCACTTTTGGCCCATTCCCACCATTGGAGAAGGAGAAGGAGCATATTGAAGCTTGGAGCATCCTCTTGGACACTACAAAGGACTCCATCAAACCTTCACATTGAAGGTAATTTCAATACAAAAAGCCATTCTTCAAATTTGTTGTTTATGTTTTATGCATGTTTTAGAAGTAATTTAATTTTTGTTTTAGCTTAATTATCTACACTTACTGAACTGCTACTAAGGAGTCCATTCTCCTTAGTAGGTGCTCATTTGCACAAGCTAGGGGTAAAAACCCTAGCTACAGCAGGGCATGTTAAGGTCCTACCGTAACCCCCCTACTTTATCATTGTACAAGGCCATAAGGCCCATTAGACAGTTAGTGGGTAAACACTTAATGTAAACGACCTTTCTTTATTGAATAAAGGCTCATAGGTGGTTGAACCTCATTAATAGTGGGACCACAAGTAGTTAGTGCCTTAGCTATTGAAGCATTATATATAGAATAGTAATATATGAATGTTTAGTCAAGAATTGTCATTGTATTCAAAGCTTTGTGCTTGGAGCTTACCCCCTTGAAGAGGCAAGTGAACATAGTTATCTATTTTGTTCTCTCCTGTGTTTTTCTATTTTTTTCTCTAATTTTGATGGGTTTAAGTAATTACATCAACTATTGACATTGGCTAAGTGTTGAATCTTGTTAAGCTATAAGCATTGCTTAGATGTTTTAAAGGTCGCCAATGGATGCATGCCAAATTGTTGAATGGAATTACTTGAGTAGGACTCAGTTGCATTTGATAGTTTGTAGTCAAAGGAAAAGTTATGAGTAGACCTTAGGCAGAGAGGCATAGTCTAGTTGCAGTAGGTGCAAGCTGGCCAAATCCCAATGACCAAGGCAAGGTAGTGTTGCACGACCTCAAATGTCAAAGCGAAGTTGGAAAACCCCTAAGTTTTAAGCAAAACAATTAGGGTAGACTGTTGATTCGGATTTGTGTGAGAAAAAAATGAAAGAGCATATATATATTCAGATACACAGCTATATAGCAAGAAACACAATGATACAGTAAACTCAGATTCTATTAAATGAATGAAATAGAACAAACTATAAAATAAAAGCAGTTGGAATGGTGGTAGCTATATCTCTGAGAAGAGATGCGACGGTTGCGCTCATTCATGACAATCTGAATACAAGAAGAGGCCGAAAGAGCCTATTTACCACAAGCATGAGGGAAAGAACCCTAAACATCGAAAAACCTAACCCTAGAAGATGAACTGTCATAACGTTTGCGGCCCCAAGGTGGTTAGTTGAACAATTAACTTCCTGGGGTCATAACTTTTGCATACGATCTCTGTTTGGGGCGCTCGATAGCCCGTTGGAAAGGTCTATCCGAGCTATACAACTTTTCATTTTTGGGTAAATGAATGACTTTGGAAACCATTTCCCCCCAAATATAATATTAAAAAAACAAAAACAAAAAACAAAAAACAAAAAAAAATGTCATTTAGGGCCTAAAAATAGCCTCGGAAGTTTGGGACCCGAAAAACTGTAGAAAAATTACAAGAAAACTACCAGAATGGAAAATTGTTTTGGTCCTCCCTCCTTAGGAAGCAATGGTATCCATTGCGTTGAGTGCCCCCATCAGGTGGGGAAACTTCTGCTGAACTTGACTCTTGGTGAGCCACTTGCCTTGGTGAAGTAGTTGCCTGGATCTTCTGTTGGCAAGTTCCCTTAAATTGTGTGTCTATGATATGATCAATGGTTTCTTGTTCCATGCAATTAGGATTAATCTCTGTAGGTTTCAATTGCTCTGCCACCTCTAAGGTGTCCAATAATGGTGGAAAATATGGGCAAAGGAGATCCACATTGAATACTGTGTCCAAGCCAAGGAATGGAGGAATGCTTAGCTCAAAGGCATTGTCACCAACTGCCTTGGTGATGGTGTACGACCCATATCGAAGTGGACGAATCTTGCGATGGGGTCCTGTGAGCCTCTATTTCTGCAAATGCAACCAAACATTATCACCCACCTGGAACTTGTGTGGAACACGATGTTGGTTATGTCGTTGCTTGTACTTTGTTGGCCTTTTCCAAAATTTCATTGACCTGGTGGCGGATGTGCTGGATTTGTTCAACAAATATGGTGGCCTTATCAGCCTCAATCTGAGCATGGGAATATTCCTCACGTATGGATGCAATGGGAAGAGCTACATCAATCGGTGATGGTGGTTGGAACCCCAGATACACTTGAAAAGGGACGTGGCCGGTAGAGCTATGAAGGGATCTATTATAGACATGTTGAACATAAGGAAGGATCCCATCCCATGTGCGTGGATGTTTAGAATTGTACATTCTCAGAATATGCACAATCATTATGTTGACTACCTCTGTTTTTTCATCGGTCTGGGGGTGGAAGGCGGTCAATTTGGTGAGCTTGGTATCCATCAATGGCCATAGGTTGGACCAAAAAGTGCTTAGGAACCTACTGTCCTGATCTGAAATGATATTCTGTGGCAGCCCGAAATGAACTCAAAAATGCTCGAAGAAGAGCCTAGTAGTGGCTTCAACAAATATGTTCTTCTTGCAAGCTATTAGAATGGCCATCTTAGAGAAACGATCCATGACCACAAACACACAGTCATTTCCATGCTTGGTTGAAGGTAGTCCGGACATGCAATCCATGGATATGGATTCCCATGGGCCATTAGGAGTGGGCAAAGAGGTGTACAACCCCTACTTTTAATGTCAGGTTTTCTGATGGCATAGGCAGTGCAGGATCTTATGTATCGGTCGATGTCTTGTCGAAGCTTAGGCCAATAAAAATACTTCTACAATATGGCCACTGTCTTTTCGGTGTCGAAGTGCCCTACCACCCAACTGTAATGAGCTTCCCAAATCACCTTTGCACGCTCGCTTGAAGGAACACAGAGATGTCCCAGGTGGCATAGCAAGCCTTCCTAAAGATTAAAGTATTCTATGGATGTGCCTGCATATAGGGCTTGATAGATGGGAGAAAACTCATAATCACTGCTATATAGTTGAGGCCACTCAGAGGTCTCATGGCCACAAGAGTGGAGCACTGTGGTAAGTGCTGCTATTGGAGGCCGACTAAGGCAATCAATGACTTGGTTGGTGCTGCCCTTCTTATATATAATATTCAAGAGGAATTGTTGCAAGTAAGTGAACCACTTTTGGGGGCGGTAATCCTGTAACTTCCCTTGGGTTTGCATGAACTGCAGGGGCTTGTGATCAGTGTGGATGACTGTCTCTTTTCCAAGGATGTAATGCTTTCATTAGTGGCGGGCTTGGAAAATGGAATACATTTCATTGTCGTAGGTGGGGTACTTGCGGACTGTATCTGGAAGTGTCTCACTGTGATATGCCTCTGGATGGCCATGCCGAGTGAGGACTACACCAACAGCATAGTCTGAAGCATCTGTTTCAATCTCAAAGGGTTGTTGTAGATCTGGTAAGGAAAGGACATTCAACTCCTCAAATGCTTGTTGTTGTGGCTTGGACCAGTTGAACTTGGCCTTAAATCCCCCTTTGGTCACCTGGCTAAGGGACCAAGCAATATTAGAGAATCCCAACACAAATATGCAATAGAAGTTGGCAAGGCCTAGGAATTTGCGAAGCTCTGTGAGAGTTTTCGGGGTTGGCCAATCATGGATGGATATTGGTTGGATCCACATGAACACCATGTTCATACATGATGATCTCAGACATTGAACCCTCTTCATGCCAAGTGAGCACTTCTCTAGATTAGCATATAACTTGTGCTGGCACAAGGTGTTGAGGACTTGGTGGATATGTTGCAAATGCTCTGCCCATGTTTTGTTGTAGATGCGAATATCATCCAGATATACGACCATAAAAGAGTTATTGAATGGTCCTATCATATCGTCCATCATCCTCATGAAAGTTGTTGGATCATTAGTAAAGCTGAAATGCATGACCATCCACTCAAAAAGGATTTCTCTAGATTTGAAGGTAGTCTTCCAAACATCAGTTTGCTCAATTAACTTGATGATAGCTAGACTTCAAATCAATCTTGCTGAAATATTTGGCACCCTTGAGCTGGTCAAGAAGGTCGTTGATACAAGGAATGGGATACCAATTCCAGGCTGTGATCTTGTTTAGAGCTCGGTAATCAATACAGAGTTGCCATGTCCCGTCTTTCTTTTGTACCAACACAATTGGGCTCCCACAAAGTTAGGAGCAAGTTTGAATGTGCCCCTTTTAGATCAATTCTTGAATCTGGCGTTTGATTTCTTCATTTTCCATGAGGGAACGCATGTATACTGACCCACTAGGTAAAGGCGCACCAGGTATCAAATTAATGGAATGCTTGATTGGGAAATGTACTAGCGCTACGGTGGGTGTGTTGAAGATGTCTTTGTATTCTTCCACGATCTTGTCCACTTCTTTCTGCTGCGTAGAGGGGTTCTGCATGGAGGTGGTGGATGTCGCTACAATCTTTCGTTCACCTTCAGAACGAACCATGAAGAGGACGAATTTCCCTATCCGGGAGATTACCTTCCTGCACTGCTTAGTTGTGATGAGGGACACTACAGTGGTGGGAAGTGTCTCTTGTATCCTGTAGATATTCTTTCCCAAAGTAATAATGACACTACGAGGTCTAGACTAATACAGAACATGACGGTTCCACATATATGGTTGTCCTAAAAGAACATCACAAAATTCAAGCAGATCAACATCACACATTACCTCATCTTTGAAGGGCTTGATCTCATAGGAAAGGCGACATTGTTGACTAACGAGGATGTCTTGTCCCTGGCTCAGCCAACCAGTGTTGCATGGTTGGGGATGCGGAACCATCGAAAGCTTCAATATTTTGACGACCTCAGCTGAGATGAGGTTATTCTGGCTACCGCTATCAACAATGAAGTGTCGCGGAGTTCCTTGCACCCATATTTGTGAATGGAAGAGGCGCTCCCATTCCTTTGGCTCCTCTGACTCTTCTGGTTGAATCTCTGCAGTTGTGATGGTGGAACTAGGTTTTGCATCAATGATATGCTTTCCCTTTTCTTTCTCTCCATCAAATTCTGAGTCAGATTCTGGATCTAGGGATTTTGTCTCGGCCAACAAAGATTGTTTTGAGCGGCACTCATCAGTGTTGTGCCAAGGTCTCTTATGGAATTCACACCACTTGCCAGTGTCCTTCTTTGATTTCCCATTACCCTTCTTTTCCTGCGGCTTGGGATGGTTGTCGGGTCTTTGGCCTTCCTTGCTCTGTACTTTTCTTTGTGAATTAGGGCCACCTTTGCCATGCTTCTACTGTTGATTTGCAGACCCAAAATCCCACTTGATCTTTTGCTTAAACTTCTGCTCGATATTGACGGCGTATCTATAAGCTGCTCCTAGCAAGGCTATGTCTAGGAAATCCATCTCTGTATGAATTTAATTGTGCATGGCACTGCGATACTTTAGGACCAAGTGTCGTTCAGAGTCTCGAATACCCAACTTGGAGCATAGGGTATGGAACATTTTGCTAAACTCTGGCACTATTTGGTCTCTGTCTTGGCGCAAAGTCATCCATCTAGTGTACTAGTCATCATAGTTTTCGACAGGGTATAATTCTTCCTTGACAACATCGACAAAAGCCGCCACAGTGGGGTCTGTCTTGAATAGTTCAGACTCATCTCTTGCATGCCTCTCGCAGTACCCGTCCCACTAGTCTTTAATATGGGGAAGGGACTTAAGGAGCGTGAATGTGATATTTTCGCTGACGGGAAAATTTTGAACAGAGAAGTAATCCTCAAATAGATTCAACCTTTTCTCTAAAGTGTATGCATTTATCTTTCCTTCAAATAGGGGAATGTCAAAGTTAACTTGTACCTTGAATGGAGTCGCAACCCCGAAATGACTGCTCATTGAAGGTGCATCCGCCACCATTAGCACATTCGAAGGATCTGTGCGAAATTATCCATCATCTCGTTCCTCTATCGTGCGAGGGCTTCCTCGAGCAACAACTTAATAGGATCTCGTGCTCCGTCATCTCTCTTTTCTTCTCTCGCCATGGGAGCATGCTTGGGTCGACAAGGAGGGTTCTACCCAAGCTCAACTAGTTCGAGACCCAACTCTCAATATTCAGATCTCGTCGGTGACATGCACTGAGAAATCACAAGAGCATAAGGCTTTGATACCACTAATCCAGATTTATGTGAGAACAAAATGAAAGAGCATATATATATATATATTCACATATACAGATATATGGCAAGAAACACAGCGATACAGCAAACTTAGATTCTTTTAAATGAATGAAATAGAACAAATTGTAAAACAAAAGCCGCTAGAATGGTGGTAGTTATATCTATGAGAAGAGATGTGACGGCTACACTCATTCGTGACAAGTTGAATACAAGAAGAGGCTGAAAGAGCCTATTTATCATAAGCATGAGGTAAAAAACCCTAAACATCCAAAAACCTAACCCTATAAGATGAACCAACATAAAGTTTTCGGCCCCAAGGTGGTTAGTTGAACAGTCAACTTCCCAGGGTCATAACTTTTGCATACGATCTTCGTTTGAGGAGCTCTATATCCCATTGGAAAGGTCTATCCGAGCTATATAACTTTCGAATGAGGGAATATTGAATGTATTCCACAAATTTGGCAACCATTGCCCCCCCCCCCCCCCGAATCTCCAAAAAATGGCCCTAAATTTCGGGACCCAAAAAACTATAGAAAAATTACAAGAAAACTGCTAGAATGGAAAATTGTTTTGAGCCAGTGGAATAGGTGGGTGGCCACCTATATCCATTAGGATCAACTATAGGTTCTTGACACTATCCTTGCCTTACTTCCCATACATCCTATACTAGGTTTGATTATAATCATATTAATATGGGACAAATCTTCAATCAATAAATCTTTTATTTTTATTTAATAAATTTACATTAAAAAAAAAATCACAATCAATGGGAGCCATGAAATAAATAAATAAAACATTAACACATGTCAATTTGTTACAAAATAATATATATAAATAAATAATATTCCTAAATCCCAAAAATATCTCCCCTTAACAATAAGACCTCCAATTAACTAACCTTGATCTTCAA
This sequence comes from Larix kaempferi, assembly GCA_027924585.1. NCBI lineage: Eukaryota > Viridiplantae > Streptophyta > Pinopsida > Pinales > Pinaceae > Larix > Larix kaempferi. The sequence continues at coordinate 3,358,784 of BSBM01001005.1, read as the reverse complement.
CAAAATGTTGAAAAAACATGGTTACATTACATTACATGGATTCCAAAAAAAATAGGAGAAAACTATTCTTATAATTTTTAGCTCTTTGTTTTTCAAGAAGATTAAACATTTTACGATTCTAGCCTTTTTTTGGTTTGCTATCATTAGAAGTTGGCCATAAAATCTTTACTAAAATTGCAATTTTGAATTGTTGAAATTATTGTTTTAATGCAAAATGGATTCAAAACCTTTGGAAATCTATGTGCAACCCGAGTTTGCAATGTTAACAATTAATATATGCAATTTCATCAATCCAAAATTAATCTTGCTGGATTTCTAGCAAAAATACAAGTTACCCTTCATATTATTTCGAGTGGCTAGAGAATGTTTAAAAAGCAACCTTGTTTTCATTTCACAACAAAAATATACAATGGTCCTATTTTTTTATGAGCTCCATGAATTACATCACTTCAAACCAAATATACATAAAATAGCAATTTGGGTCCTCCCGAAGGTAAACCCAATTAAAGATAAAATAACAAACTATCATTTGTTGTCCAAAGAGTTGTACTATGTTTAAATGACTAAAAAGACTTGCTATGACTATAATATAATTGGTAATATATCTGAAGGGATCTACTTTGCCTATAACATACTTGTGATAGCTATTAAACCAAAAAATAGACTTAAAAAAAACTAACCTAATCTTCAGTATCATCATTAGAGATAACAATATGGGGCACCTCGTTCCCATGAGAGGACTCGAGAATTGTAATAGGGCCCAAAGCAAGGGTTGAGCTAGTGCCTATTGCTACAAATTCCAATCCAGTAATGGCTTTAGTAATTATGTTCAGCATGTCCTCTTATCACTTATGTCGTAGCTGCCACTAGATGGGATCCTGTCCAAGATGGTAGAGGATAGGGCAGTCAGACAAAGTGACACCGTAAGGGCCTTGTCCACTACTAATGGAGTAGTTGTCACACCAAACGGGCTCTTGTCACTTTAGGAAAATTAAAACCAAGCCAAGGGGGAGACCCTAGCTAGCCTAGAAAGTCTAACACAAAAGACAAGACACACACACACACACACAAACAAGATTTTGGGAAAGAGATTAAACAATGATAATCTTGCCTTGATACCCTAGATCAATAAGAGGGTTATTGAGAGGGGCGTGGGTGGTCAAGTTGTGTGATGAGCCTGCAATAATTAATTAATGCAAATACACGAGATATCAGAAATAATAGAACTCAGAATCACTTTTATATTGATCACGGGCCACTTCGAGGGGGCAACCTCCTTTGAGAAAGCTCAATGCAATTAACTTCACGGTGCCTTCAATGACCTCAACACACACTTATATACTAAGTCTATGCCCAATACTATGAGTCAAAACCATGGGACATATAATACTACGGGACGACTTACAAAGCATATGCGTCCAATACTATGGGTCAACACTACGGGCTAATATAAACTATGGATCAACAAATACTACGGGACGACTTACAAAGCATATGCGTCCAACAACAATATACTAACATAGTAAAGAGAAGGGTTGACATGGGTTCCTAACATCCCCTCTCCCTTAGAAAAAGCTTTGTCCTCAAAGCTTTGGTTGGAGAAATTGCTACAGAATCTGAAGAAGTGGTTCCCCGGTAGCATCCTCGGGTTGCATTTTGGGCCACTGATGCCTTTGGAGTGTCAGGGAGGATTGCTTGGAAGGCTGTAGACGAAGAAGAACCCCATCAACTGCGTCAAAAATGCGCTCAGAACAGTGTTGGTCGGCTTGTTGTTTCATGCGAATTCTGACCATGTGAAGATTGTCCTGCAGAATGAGAAGAATCTGATCGCGGTTTTGAAGAACCGAGTCAATTTCCTGAACTGGGGAGCTGCTAAGGGTGTATGGAAGAAGAATTGGCAGTGTCTATCCATACACTGCTTCATATGGTGTCCTTTGAGACGTGGTATTGCACCACCAGAGCGCTACTAGGAGATCCATAGAAATAGTTGGCCAAAGCTGTGTAGGGATGGGCAAGGGTTTGAGCAATCCCGAAAGGAGTGGCGTTTCACCCTTGTTGACCTGGAAAGTATCACAGTCAGCCACCATCTGTTGAATTGGCATTTTCAGTCCCGGCCAAAAGAAGTTACATTATTCCCGGTCATACATTTTGAAGAACCCAGAGTGCCCTGCTGATGAAGAAGCATGGAGTTCATAGAAGAGATAGCCCTGTTGAACATATTGCAACCAATTTGGAACAAGCAGAGAAAGAGCTGTAAGAGAAACTGGGTCATCAATTGTGCGAGAAGGAGCATCTGCCACCATATTTTCCTTACCCTTCTTGTAAGTGATCGCATAGGGATAACCCATGAGTTGTATAACCCATTTCAGGTGTGTTGGGGAGGAGACCCATTGTTCCAAAAAAATTTCCAGACTATGGAGATCAGTCTTGATGCAGAAATAATTCCCTAATAGGTATGGCTGCCACTTTTGTACTGCATGCAAAATAGCCATTAGTTCCTGCTGAGAGGTAGATGCAACTAAATTCTTACCAGAAAGGTCTCTTGAAGGCGGAAAACGGCGCCGAATGGATTGAAAACGGTTGGAACTGGAATGGATTTCAGAATGGATCTGAAACGGCACAGCAGTCATCGACAACAGTTCAGCTGAAAATAGATATGGACCCCAAGTATGTGCGACTTCCTAACAGTTCAGGGGTTTCACTCGGCCACCAATGTTGTCTGACGGCTTGCGTATTGGGGCAGTACCCCTCACTCCACGGCTCAGATAAAACTGATAACCGCTTTGCCACAAACTACAGCTCTTGGTTTACCTCACGGGTGGGAACTAGTCAATCAGGTAGGGGTCGTTGCCCTTTTCGCTGGCAGGTCCTCTCAATGGGGCAGCTACTTCGGGGTTCCTGTGGTACTCCTCACAATGAATTTTAGGGCTTATGCCCAAGTACTTCCCACAGTTAAGCGGATAGGGATTAGTCCCAAATCCAAAGCTGCAACAGATGCGGAAAAAAAAATTGGCAGAAATTCCACCCAACGAGCCCAAGAAAGTGCTCTGATACCAGATGTGATGATCCTACAATAATTAATTAATGCAAATACACGAGATATCAAAAATAATAGAACTCAGAATCACTTTTATATTGATCATGGGCCACTTCGAGGGGGCAACCTCCTTTGAGCAAGCTCAATACAATTAACTTCACGGTGCCTTCAATGACCTCAACACACAATTATATACTAAGTCTATGTCCAATACTATGAGTCAAAACCATGGGACATATAATACTACGGGACGACTTACAAAGCATATGCGTCCAATGCTATGGATCAACACTACAAGCTAATATAAACTATGGATCAACAAATACTATGGGGCGACTTACAAAGCATATGCGTCCAACAACAATATACTAACATAGTAAAGAGAAGGGTTGACACGGGTTCCTAACAGGTTGAGAGACTTAATGATTAAAATATTATCAACCAATGTAATATATCTCAATAGCTGAGTTAAAATACCAGATCTAGGATAAAATGAGTGTTAGTGTCAGATACCCAATTCGCTACACTTAAGATATTTACTATGAACTTGAATCACTGGTGATCACAAAATGGTAGTTAAATGGATTTTTAGCACTCTAAAATGATGCTTGATGTAAGGTATAATGATCATAGGGAAACAAGTAATACCCAGTCACCAAACCATCAAGGCACAAACCAGGCAAGGAGAAAGAAAATCACCCAGGGACACCAGTGCTATAGATTGGGTAAATGGAGTCAGGATGTGATATTGATTAATCCCTAGGGGTTTGATATGATTTCTAATTATATCCAACTTTAGGTTTAAGCATACATGCATTCCAATGACTTGAGATAGGAACTAGGGTTTTAAAAGACCAGTGGAATAGAAATATAAACTAAAGAGAAAGGTTTAAGAACCACCCAAAAACTTGGTTCATACCGAGATAGTGACACTATTCCTAAACTACGCCTGACTTTGTGAAGTTTTGGTGAAGATCTTATCCAAATTGAAAATGCCCAAAGTGGCTAGTGTGCTCCTCTCTCCTGCACAAACAAACAACAAGAGTCAATTTGATATTCAAGATAAAAACCAATTGTAACAAGATAGACAACAAGCATTTTAGTTGACAATATATTGCACAAATGGAAACTCTTTGAAGTGCCACGAATTTAAGAGAGAGAAGTTATGCTTCTACACAATAGCGTCCCTCTTCAAATTGATATCCTAACACAAATCAACCACAACAAATGAAAACAATATCCACCACAAATCCACGAGTGTTCACATAGTAAGATAATGCAATCACAAATCAAGAACATCACACACAAGAAATATAAGTTTTTTCCTAATGGTAATTTCTCTATTAGCTTAAATCTCTAAGAGCTAAAAGTCCCATACAATGAGCGAGCTTCCAAATAAATAGAGCTCCAAGTACAAAATCCCTAGCCCCAAAGAGATAGATGGCTAGGATCAAAACATAACCAACTCAATCAACAGTGGAAAGAGTCTCACTAAAACCACATCAAGTTATCCAAGAGAGGGGGGTGCGATTTACCTAATGCACCCAAGTGTAACAATATGGCATACAACATAAAATAAGAGCATGATATGGGGGATCACCTAGGGGTCTAAGTCTCCCTAAGGTGCCCCCAAGTACATTAAAAAGATAATACAATGTGATAACCATATGATCCCATCACCAAGTGCGCCCCCATGGAGAAGACGTCCTTCCTACGTGAGGAATAAAATAAGTATGGGCCCCAAAAGTGACATGAACATGAAATATTGTCCCTATAGCATCAATATGACATAAGATCTCAATTACAAGTTATTTCCTTTCCCAGACAAGCCAAATCGATTTCCTAGTTGGAGCCATGGTCACTTTTTTCCATTAAAAATGTTGATATATACTGTTGGAAGATAGATATGCTCATAACTTCTTTTCCTTTGCCCAAATCATCAATTTGAGTGTACCAATGAAATAAGAGACCTAAAATCCACTCAAGGTGACTACTAACACCCTATGGATCCATCAATATATCCATTTGTAAGCAAGTCCATCTCCAATAACAAAAATATGGCAAAAAATAACCATAATAAAAAAATGTCATCAACTATGGCCAACAATCACCAATTGAAGCATGGAATGAAGTAATGAATATCCATAGGTACCAAATACACCATCTCGAACCACTGTAGACAAATCCCCTACAAGACCCATAGGTTGACCAAGTCAAAATTGGTCAAACGGATAACCAAACTAAGCACTTAATAACCTTGCATGCATAAGGGGGTGAAATGTGCTCTCTTACTCATGTTAATAGCCAAATAAAGCGTTAGTAACATGATACAATGGTGATCGATACAATCAAAACACAAAATAGACTTAAAATGGAACAATTTCATAGTCTTTCATGAAGTTTCTACCACATACTCACTTACAAAATAGAGCATTCCTTAATAGGTTGGGTGAAGTGGATACAACAAGGATAGGCTTAATGATTGATTGACTTATTGGAAAGGTCTATCCGAGCTATATAACATTCGATTGAGGGAATAATGAATGTCTTCTACAAATTTGGCAACCATTGGCCCCCAAGAATCTCAAAAAAAGTCGTTTAGGACCTAAAAACGGACCTGGAAGTTCGGGACTCGAAAAACTGTAGAAAAATTACAAGAAAACTGTTAGAATGGAAAATTGTTTTGAGCTAGTGGAATAGGTGGTTGGCCACTTATATCCATTTGGATCAACTGTAGGTTCTTGACACTATCCTTGCCTTACTTCCCATACATCCTATACTAGGTTTGATTATAATCATATTAATAATGGGACAATTCTTCAATCAATAAATCTTTTATTTTTATTTAATAAATTTACATTAAAAAAATAATAATAATCATAATCAATGGGAGCCATGAAATAAAATAAAATAAACATTAACCCATGTCAATTTGTTACAAAATAATATATATAGATAAATAATATTCCTAAATCCCCAAAATACCCCCCATTGACAATAAGACCTCCAACTAACTAACCTTGATCTTCAACAAAATGTTGAAAAAACATGGTTACATTACATTACATGGATTCCCAAAAAAAATAGGAGAAAACTATTCTTATAATTTTTAGCTCTTTGTTTTTCAAGAAGATTAAACATTTTACGATTCTAGCCTTTTTTTGGTTTGCTATCATTAGAAGTTGGCCATAAAATCTTTACTAAAATTGCAATTTTGAATTGTTGAAATTATTGTTTTAATGCAAAATGGATTCAAAACCTTTGGAAATCTATGTGCAACCCGAGTTTGCAATGTTAACAATTAATATATGCAATTTCATCAATCCAAAATGAATCTTGTTGGATTTCTAGCAAAAATGCAAGTTACCCTTCATATTATTTCGAGTGGCTAGAGAATGTTTAAAAAGCAACCTTGTTTTCATTTCACAACAAAAATATACAATGGTCCTATTTTTTATGAGCTCCATGAATTACATCACTTCAAACCAAATATACATAAAATAGCAATTTGGGTCCTCCCGAAGGTAAACCCAATTAAAGATAAAATAACAAACTATCATTTGTTGTCCAAAGAGTTGTACTATGTTTAAACAAAGACTAAAAAGACTTGCTATGACTATAATATAATTGGTAATATATCTGAAGGGATCTACTTTTCCTATAACATACTTGTGATAGCTATTAAACCAAAAAATAGACTTAAAAATAACTAACCTAATCTTCAGTATCATCATCAAAGATAACAATATGGGGCACCTCTTTCCCATGAGAGGACTCGAGAATTGTAATAGGGCCCAAAGAAAGGGTTGAGCTAGTGCCTATTGCCGCAAATTCCAATCCAGTAATGGCTTTAGCAATTATGTTATGCATGTCCTTTTATCACCTATGTCGTAGTTGTCACTAGATGGGATCATGTCCAAGATGGTAGAGGATAGGGAAGCCATACAAAGTGACACCACAAGGGCCTTGTCCACTACTAATGGAGTAGTTGTCACACCGAACGGGCTCTTGTCACTTTAGGAAAAGTTAAACTAATCCAAGGGGGAGACCCTAGCTAGCCTATAAAGGCTAACACAAAAGACAAGACACACACACACAAACAAGATTTTGGGAAAGAGATTAAACAATGATAATCTTGACTTGATACCCTAGATCAATAAGAGGGCTATTGAGACGGGCGTGGGTGGTCAAGTTGAGAGACTTACTGATTAAAATATTATCAACCAATGTAAGATATCTCAATAGTTGAGTTAAAATACCAGATCTAGTATAAAATGAGTGCTAGTGTCAGATACCCAATTCGCTACACTTAAGATATTTACTATGAACTTGAACCACTGGTGATCACAAACTGGTAGTTAAATGGATTTTTAGCACTCTAAAATGATGCTTGATGTAAGGTATAATGATTATAGGGAATCAAGTAATACCCAATCACCAAACCAGCAAGGCACAAACCAGGCAAGGAGGGAGAAAATCACCTAGGGACACCAGTGCTATAGATTGGGTAAATGGAGTCAGAATGTGATATTGATTAATCCCTAGGGGTTTGATATGATTTCTAATTATATACAACTTTAGGTTTAAGCATACATGCATTCCAGTGACTTGAGATAAGAACTAGGGTTTTAATAGACCGGTGGAATATAAATATAAACTAAAGAGAAAGGTTTAAGAACCACCTAAAAACTTGGTTCATGCCGAGATAGTGACACTCTTCCTCAACTACTCATGACTTGGTGAAGTTTTGGTGAAGATCTTATCCAAATTGAAAATTCCCAAAGTGGCTAGTGCGCTCCTCTCTCCTGCACAAACAAACAACAAGAGTCGATTTGATATTCAAGAGAAAAAATGATTGTAACAAGATAGACAACAAGCATTTCAGTTTACAATATATTGCACAAATGGAAACTCTTTGAAGTGCCACGAATTTAAGAGAAAGAAGTTATGCTTCTACAAAATAGAGCCCCTCTTCAAATTGTTAACACAAATCGACCACAGCAAATTAAAACAATATCCACCACAAATCCACGAGTGTTCACATAGTAAGATAATGCAATCACAAATCAAGAACATCACACGCAAGAAACATAAGTTTTTGCCAAATGGTAATTTCTCTAAGAGATTTAATATCCAAGAGCTAAAAGTCCCATACAATGAGTGAGCTTCCAAATAAATAGAGCTCCAAGTACAAATCCCTAGCCCCAAAGAGATAGATGGCTAGGATCAAAACATAACCAACTTAATCAACGGTGGAAATAGTCTCACTAAAACCACATCAAGCTATCCAAGAGAGGGGGGTGCGATTTACCTAATGCAACCAAGTGTAACAATATGGTATACAACATAAAATAAGAGTGTGAGATGGGGGATCTCCTAGGGGTCTAAGTCTCTCGAAGGTGCCCCCAAGTACATAAAAAAGATAATACAATGTGATAACCATATGATCCCATCACCAAGTGCGCCCCCATGGAGAAGACGTCCTCCCTAGGTGAGGAATACAATAAGTATGGGCCCCAAAAGTGACATGAACATGAAATACTGTCCCTAGAGCATCAATATGACATAATATCTCAATTACAAGTTATTTCCTTTCCTAGACAAGCCAAATCGATTTCCTAGTTGGAGCCATGGTCACTTTTTGTCCATTAAAAATGTTGATATATATTGTTGGAAGATAAATATGCCCATAACTTCTTTTCCTTTGCCCAAATCATCAATCTGAGTGTACCAATGAAATAAGAGACCTAAAATCCACTCAGGGTGACTACTAACACCCCATGGATCCATCAATATAGGCATATGCAAGCAAGTCCATCTCCAATAACAAAAATATGGCAAAAAATAACCATAATAAAAAAATTATCATCAACTATGGCCAATAATCACCAATTGAAGCATGGAATGAAGTAATGGATATCCATAGGTACCAAATAAACCATCACAAACCACTGTAGCCAAATCCCCTACAAGACCCATAGGTTGAGGTCAAACTAGGTTGACCAAGTCAAAATTGGTCAAACGAATAACCAAACTAAGCACTTAATGATCTTGCATGCATAAGGGGGTGAAATGTGCTCTCTTACTCATGTTAATAGCCAAATCAAGTGTTAGTAACATGATGCAATGGTGTTCGATAGAATCAAAACACAAAATAGACTTAAAATGGAACAATTTCATAGTCTTTCATGAAGTTTCTACCATATACTCACTTACAAAATAGAGCATTCCTTATTAGGTTGGGTGAAGTGGATACAACAAGGATAGGCTTAATGATTGATTGACTTATTGGACATATTTGATGTTCTCTTAGATGACAGGGAAAATGGGAGCCACAATGACATATGCTAGACAGAGGACACTAGGGAGGGAAGTGTCTTAAAAATGGTTAGAGTGCTTAGAATGTCTCCAATAGGTTCTAAAAAGAATCCCTTTATTAAATTAATTCAACTTTGCAACATTTCACATTCAACATTAGCATGATCTTTCTTTCACTGGCCAACCTCCAAGGGTAGGTGCCCTGAATAGCCTTGTGGGCCTCAGATAATGACTGGGTTTGACCTTCATTGCCCACCACCGTCCATAGTTGTGATGGAGTTACCATCCTATTTCCTTGGGGGGGGAATGGCCTTACATCATACGAAGGATGAGTGCTCATCCCTTTACCACTGACTAATTACAAAAATATTTATTCGATTTCATTTCATTTAGGCCTAGTGTTTAAAAACACAACTAATCGCAGTTGGCCTTGCATTCCTTTATATATGGCATGTACCCTTCCGATGCATTTTATGAGGATAACTTGCTTGGAAGTCTAAAGGAGACAATCCAGTGGACAACATAATCCTAACTGTACCTCAACATTAGGGGTAACTGATAAGAAGCATATCAAGAGGTTTAACTATGTAGCCACAGACTCTAGGTCCAAGACAAAAGCAAACATGGAGTCTATCCGTGGTCTATCCATCAAAGAGGTCAATGTGGGGGATAAGATCTTCAAGATCATAAGTCTTATCCAATTCAAGGTTTGCAAACTAGAACATGGAACAAAAGAATGGGTGGAAGGAGAGTGAAGGTGGATCAGGACAAGACCGGGAATGATCAATTTTGTACTAAGTCATCTAGACAAGTGAGTATATAACAAAATCTTAACATTAGGACTAGTTAATTGTTCACAACTATCAGTCAAATGAACAACCCATACATACATACATACATACATACATGCATGCATACATACATATATGTATGCATGTATGTATGCATGCATGGGTTGTTCCTTGGACTGTGAAAGTAACCATGAAGACCAAGTCTGAGTGCACATGGGCAAAGGACTAAATCAACTGCCTAACTCTGCTGCATTAACCAAGTGAACCATGACTCAACTAGGAAATCTCATAGGCCATGTAAAGCTCATAAATAACAGGGAATATTGGAATACTGCTTTGAATGCTCTGAATAGCTCAGAAATATAGTTCCACCACCGATGATCAATGAGAAAATAGTTGCTCATCTCATGTAAAATGGACTGGTCATGTATCTAATGGGATGATCTGCATCATGGTAGCCCAACTACATGGATGTGATAACATGTCCATCACTTGGCTTATATACTCTCAAATTTTGTCCATTTGGAGCAACATTTCATTTCTAAAGGAGACAATACAGTGGTCAACACAATCCTAACTGCACCTCAACATCAGGGGTAATTGATAAGAAGAGGATCAATAGGTCTAACTATGTAGTCGCACACTCTAGGTCCATGACACAAGCAAACATGGAGTCTATCTAGCAAAGAGGTCAAGGTTGAGGAGAGGGTATTCAAGATCATAATTCTTATCCAAGTCAAGGGTTGCAAACTAAAACATAGAACAAATGGATGGGTGGAAGGAGAGTGAAGGTGGATCTAGATAAGACCGGGAATGATCAATTTTGTACTAAGTCGGCTGGACACGTGAGTATATAACAAACACTAGGACTACTTAACTATTCACAACTATCAGTCCAAGGAACAACCCATATATATATATATATATATATATATATATATATATATATATATATATCACCATTATTCTTCACATATATGCTAAGTAAAAGCTACTAATATGAACAAGAGAGACAAAAAGTAACACCATATGTGATTTGTATACTTGCTCATCCATATACCTGTCTATGAAAGTAACCATTAAGATCAACTATGAGTGCACAAGAGAAAAGGACTACATCAACTGCCTAACTATGTTGCAGTGACCAAGTGAACCATGACTCAACTAGTACATCTCATATGCCATGCAAAGCTCAAAAATAACGGGGAACACTGGAATACTGTTCTGAATACTCTAAATAGCTCGAAAATATAGCTCCACCACCAACGATCAATGAGAAAATAGATGCTCATATCATGTAAAATGGACTGGCTCATGTATCTGACAGGATGATATGCATCATGGTATCCCAACTACTATCGATGTGACAACATGTCCATCACCTGGATTATCTACTCTCGAATTTCGTCCATTTGGAGCAACATTTCATTTCCTTCTTTTGAACTTTCCAACAAGACCTTGCCAAGAAGGGACTTGATTTGCCAATAAAGGGTGAGGGTTTTTTAATATTTAGTCTCCCTAGCCCTAGTGAAACCATAGCCACTTGCCCACAACTTCATTTCCTCAATAATACGATCAACACCAATTTCTTCCTTCTCAGACTTGACCTAGACCTTGGCCTTGGAGATCAAGTCCTTCACGTCACTTGGGATTTGCTCCGATATTTTTACATCACTGGGGTTTGCTATAATTAGAATTTGGCCATACAATATTTACTAAAATTGCAATTTTGAATTGTTGAAATTGTTGTTTTGAATGCAAAATGGATTGAAAACCCTTGGAAATCCCATTATAACCTGATTTTGCAATGTTAACAATTAATATATGCAATTTCATCAATCTGAAATGAATCTTGCTGGATTTATAGCAAAAATGCAAGTTCCCCTCATGTCTTTTCAAGTGGCTAGAGAACATTTAAACAACAACCTTGATTTCATTTTAGAATAAAAATATACAATGGTCCTATTTTTTTGTGAGCTCCAAGAAATTATATCACTTCAAACAAAATATACATAAAATAATAGTTTGGGTATTCCTAAAGGTAAACCCAACTAAAGATGAGATGACAAACTGTCATTTATTTTCCAAATATATATACCATGTTTCAAACAATGACTGAAAAATAACTACCATGACTATAATATAACTCGGACTATATATGAATGGATCTTCTCTACTTAGAACATACTTGTGATAGCTACTAAACCAAAAACAAAATAAAAAAAAACTAACCTAATCTTCAACATCATCATTAGATATAGCTATATGGGGCACCTCTTTCCCATAAGAGGGCTCGAGAACTGTAGCATGGCTCGAAGTAGTAGATAAGGTAGTGCATGTTGTAGCAAATTCCAATCCGGTATTGGATTTGATAATTATGTTTTGTATGTCCATCATCTAAATTATCTAATCTTGAATTTCATCTATTTGGAGCAGCATTTCATTTTGTTCCTTTTGACTTTCCAACTATACCTTGCCGAGTAGGGACTTGATTTGTCAGTAAAAGGTGAGGGTTTTATAATGTTTAGTGTCCCTGGCCCTAGTGTAACCATATTACCTTACCCACGGCTTCATTTATTCAATAATTTGCTCATTACCAATTTCTTCCTTCTCAGACTTAACCTAGACCTCAGCGTTGGAGATCCCGTCCTTCACATCACCCAAGATTTGCTCCGGGATCTTCACATCACCGGGGTTTGCTATCATTAGAATTTGTCCATAAAATCTTTACTAAAATTGCAATTTTGAGTTGTTGAAATTGTTGTGTTTAATGAAAAATGGATTTAAAACCCTTGGAAATCCTAGAGTAACCCAATTTTGCAATGTTAACAATTAATATATGGAATTTCATCAATCTGATGTGAATCTTTTTGGATTTCTAGCAAAAACGCAAGTCCCCCTTCTTGTCATTTTTAGTGGCTAGAAAAAGTTTAAACAACGACCTTGTTTTCATTTCAAAACAAAAATATACAATGGTCCTATTTTTTTGTGAGCTCCATGAAATTACATCACTTCAAACAAAATATATAGAAATAAGCAATTTGGGTCTTCCCAAAGGTAAACCCAACTAAAGATAAAATGACAAATTTTCGGTTGTTGTCTAGAGAGCTATACCATGTTTTAAACAATGACTGAAAAGACTTGCCATGACTATAATATAACCGATACTATATCTGAAGGGATCTACTATGCCTAGAACATACTTGTGATAGCTACTAAACCAAAAAAAAACTTTAAAAAGCTAACCTAATATTCAACAACATCATCAGAGATGGCAATATGGGGCACCTCTTGTAGGAGTTGAGGTAGTTCCTGCTGCAACAAATTCCAATCCAGTAATGGCTTTAATAATTATGTTCTTCTTGTCCCAACTAGCTTATCTAATCTTGAATTTCATCCATTTGGAGCAACATTTCATTTCATTCCTTTTGACTTTTCCAACAAGACCTTGTCAAGCAGGGACTTGATTTTCCAGTAAAGGGTAAGGGTTTTATAATATTTAGTATCCTTATCCCCAGTGTAACTAGAGTCCCTTACCCGTAGATTAATTTCCTCAATAATCTTCTCAACACCAATTTCTTCATTCTCATACTTGACCTAGATCTCGGTCTTAGAGAGTTGATCCTTCACATCACCTAATATTTTCTCCATGTAAACAAAGTGGGCTTCCTCCAATTCCTAACACACACAAGACTAGGAGGAGATACATCATCCCCTTCATAGCTTATGGCCTTTTCCTCTACCCTCCATCCCCTCCTGGATAATAAAAAGCAAGAAACTATCGTTGGAGCATAAAACTCCAACTCGACCAAACTACCATGGAACAAGAACCCTAACATTTCAATAATCAAACCACCAATTCCACAAAGGGATAAAGTCGGGAGAATTGCTAAGCCAAGAGAGACCTTCATTTCATTGGTCGAGTTGTCCCTAAATTGTTTGTACAAACCATTTAAGAAAGAGTCTACCAACAAATAGTCGATTTAGACTCTTACCCAAATGATTCTCTAACCCGTCCAACATCTGGCATTCTGGTAATGCCTCCACTAGGTCCTATCAATATTCGGCCTCACACTCAAAATCCACTTACTAGTATGCGCATTTATACTCCTCATCATCAAACAAACAATGTTTGGAGCGGACACCTTCCTTTGAAACTGCTTAACATCCATCCCATCCAAATTTATCTCCAGCATGCAAATATTTTAGATGATTGTCCTTGGCATAATAGAGTTGTACTCCCTCCATGTTGTCTCTTGGTTGACGGAGTGCCATATGGACGACATGCCGACAGTCATTTAGCCTCTATTACACCCCATTTAGGGTTACACTAGTTATATTAATACAAAAGAGTTTTAATTAGATAATTCATGGCTTTTAAAAAATATTTTAAATTATATAACTATTAATAATTAGTTTCAATTTTGATCTTTAAAGTGATGGAATATAATAGTTGCTCAAAATTCGTCCAAGTGGTTGGCATGATTGTTGCCAATTCTGATGGGCATTTGGCTAGTCCTAAGATGGCAGGGGATTGATTCAAATCTCTTGGGTGTAATGCACTAGTTACACTGATGTGTTACTAAGAATTCCATTCACAAATGGGGAAGCATCTCTTGGGTTTTCCCATGAGAATTTCCTTGGAAAAATAGTTACTTAAAATTCCTACACATGAACATTTAAATTATGTTAATTTGTGAGAAACTATCAAGTGCAAATAATTGAAGATTACAACTCCCAACAAATATCTTAAAACTATAAGCCCTACTTTAAATTGTCCTTATCCTAGATGAATCTCGTCCTTATGTTTTCAAATAAATGAATTGATATTTAATTTACGGAAATTAAATTCTTCACATAGCAACATTCACACACATAGTAGGAAAATGAACAACAAAAGCATAAAACAATTAACACATGCATGTACTCCTTCAAATGTGCTTTTCATTAAATACTTCAAAGCATACAAGGAAACCTCCAGTGCTGCCAATAAATTACAGTAGTGCAATACACTCAAACAAAACAAATTTTATGGAAACTTACAGGACGAATTTTCCCACTGAAACTGAAGAAAAACAACCCACAAAAATTGAAAAATTCACTGCTTCCTACAGCCTGCTTTTCGTACAGTCATATGTACAACTATATGGACCTGTTTCATATGACTGTATGTGCATGTCTGTATTGCTATATATAATTTCATACAACTGTACATATCTGTACCGATGTACAAATTTCTATCCTCTGTTGGCTGCGGGTTTAACTCTTCCCGGTTCCTCACCTGGGCTCCTCTTTGATGCTCTAACTTTCCTTATCTATCAAGACTTCTTCTCCTTCAGAAAAAATTGTCTTTGAAAATAATGAATGTGTATTTTCCCTCTACTTTGACCTACCTTTATACTTTAGCTGAAACCCTAATCTACCAATACCCTTTTTTTCAACAGGGAAAAATACTATATTTTTATTCAAAAATATAACAATATTCTTATCATCCAAATACAATACAGTAGCATAAAAGCCTCCACTTTCAACATATATGGTCTGGTACCAGTCCTTTTAATCACCATTCCTCCTTTTATTTAAAAAAAAAAGCCAAAATCTACCTCCAAATTTAGACAATACACAAAATTGCCAAGCCACAACTTCACTTAATCATAATATAACATAAGAAAGAACAAAAACAACTTTTGAAACAATCTTAATAAAAAAACCATAACTGGGACAAAGCAACCTATAAACTATAGGCTAAAAGACCCCGTGCAGCTCCGTTCTCAATTTCATAAGATAGGGATAGTGTCCTCCAAGAGCACCTTAGAATCACAGATCTCCACGAAATAAATAAAACCTTCATTCAAATGCAAGGCTTTCTTGGACAATATATCAACATCCTCATTGTATTTTCTACAAACGTGTTGAAATTTTAGGCGTGAAAATTTTGCTTGGATGTTTCTAATCTTTTTCTTCCAACCCTCAAGAGCAACTACATGTAGCTGACAGTTATGGATAGCCCAATCAATGATCACTTTAGAATCTCCAACTACTTGCAAATATACCATATGTTTAGACCAAGCAAAAAATTAAAGACTCCATAGTGCAAGTAATTCACCATGGGTGTTAGTACCCCTGCCACAATTCAATAAGTTTGTAAGTATGGGAGTCTCCCATTTTTAAGAAGTCACCTGCACCACATTTTCATTCATTTTCTTGGGATGCCCCATCAAAATATCCTATTGGCCAGCTTTCTAAGAAAGTAAGTTCTACCACTCTTAGTTGTCTTTCTCCCTTCTCTTTCTGAATTCCCCCCTAAACACGTAAAGCATTAATACTTACTCTCCTAACATCCTTATATTTTCCTTCAAATAAAATGCCATTCCTTAATTTCCGAACTTCCCAAAATATGAAACATGGTACCTCTTTCCAAGCTGATGCTCCTAATATCCAGTCTTGAAAACTAAGTTTTAGGGATTGATATACCCACTTTTGAGCAATCCTTAAGTTTTAGGGATTGATATATCTAGTGTTGAAAACTAAGTTTTAGCGATTGATATATCTAGTGTTGAAAACTAAGTTTTAGCGATTGATATATCTAGTGTTGAAAACTAAGTTTTAGGGATTGATATATCTAGTGTTGAAAACTAAGTTTTAGGGATTGATATACCCAATTTTGAGCAATCCTTAATTCTTTTTTGACTTCATGCCACACCCACTTAGTAAAAATACAATGAATCAATAAATGATCAATGGTCTCAGCTTCCTTTTTACACATGATACAAATATTTGGGCCTTGCCCCCCTTCTTCACCGAATTGTCCCATGTCAATATCTTATTTTGTTCTATTTCCTGTATAGGAAAATAAATTACTTCATATGCAAGTTTAGCAGTTACCTCACTTGTCTTTTCATTCCATGACCACACAATATAATCGTCATCATCTACCAGTTGAATACCACCTCATTAGATGCCATATATGTAATTATTCCATTCTTTTACAAAGTTCCCCTATAGCCCCAAATCACTAGCTCTTTTCCAGTACCGGTAGTCTCCATTCCCATTTTCATTTACCCCCAAATGTGCTAAAAATTTGATACCTTTTGACAAAATAGAATTTACCAACTCAGTGGATAGTTTGTAGTTTCCTGCTCCACCAATGATTGGATCCTCCCCCACTTTGATATAATGTCCATTCCTTAGTTTCCAAGCCGACTAGTCCCCCAAAATATGGTAAGAACTCATTAAATAGTTCCAGAAGTTTGACGCACCTTTTGCATTCTTATTATTTGACCTGATCCAATGAACAACAGATTTATGCTTCAAATATTTTTCCTTCATCACCATGTTCCACATTCCTAATGAAAATAAGCACCTCCAAAGGCTTTTGCAGCTAAATCTTTACCAAAATGGAAGATGTTTTTTACCCCCCTGCCCCCATGTTTCTTAGGTCTTGCTATTTTCTCCCACCTCATCAAAGGAATTCCTCCCCTTTTCTTATTTCCCGTCCAAAGAAAACTGAAGACTCTTTTCCTAATCTTAGCCGGAATCAATTTTGGAATTTTAGCGAGAGATAGCCAATATATCAAGATATTTTCAAGCAAAAAATTCACTAGTATTAATCTCTTCCCCAAATAAAGCCATTTGTAACACCAGTTCCCAATCCTCTTTTCAACCATCTTCAGTATCCACATCCAATCCTTTTCTAAATATTTGTTTGGCTACAAATAATATCCAAGATATTTCACGTCCGAATCTAGAGAAACAAACTGATAGGGGAAGAATTGACTAATTTGAGTTAAAATTTCCCCATCAACATCATTATCTAGAAAGCAAGACTTTGATTCGCTCGTTTCCATACCTGTACCATTATAAAATTGATCTAGTATCTCCTTATAAACATTTCATTCCCCCAATGTACCTCTACCAAATAGAAGCACATCATCGACAAATACTAAGTGAGTGATTCTAATTTAAGTGGAGATTTTTACCCCTTCCAATCTTCCATCCATCTTCAATTTTTCTATCAATCTGCTTAGACATTCAACAATTAATATGAACTATAGATGAGAAAAGGGACACCCTTTCCTAATACTTCTAGAACTTTGAAAGAACTGAGTTGGAGCACCATTCACAAGCATTGTAAAATTTGTAGAACAAATACAACCCATTATCTAGTTTGTAGCTTCCATACCAATGTTGATTTGTAGAAGAACAAGAACGAGGAAGTCTTTGCTTACTATACAACAAGCCTTAACAAGATCAAGCTTTAGCACCATAACCTTTATTTTTTTTACCTTGATACTATGTAGACCATCTTGAGCAACACTAATAACATCCAATATATGGTGTTTGTCTAAAAAACTGGACTGCTCCTTAGAAATTAATTTTGATAACATAGGCTTAACTAGCAATTGCCCCATAAGGTGCAAAGGAACGCCGAAAGGAAAAAAATGGGAAGTAAAGTACATGCAATGAAGTAAAAAATAGAATAGTAAAACAAATGTTTTGAAGAGCTTGTTGTGTGGTTTTGTTTGAGTACTCTAAGGGTGGATTTCTGGAGTATGGTGTTGACTCATTTGCAATGTCTGGTTTAATTCTAATTTTTTCCTTTTAAATGAAGGGAGTTCTATTACAATTCTAATTTTTCATGGTTGTTTGGAAAAAATAATCTGTATTTGATTGACCATAAGTGGAAATTTTTTACTCCAGAAAAATTGTATATTTCTCATTCATACCCTCCACTTTATAAATAAGTTATATCTCATTTTGAATTAAAGGCTCAATGATGTTGTGATATCTCCATACATATATCCCTCCTTTAAAATATATAGCACAATATTATCTTATTCTAGATCTTGATGTCAATGTAGAGATCCTTTGACTTTTGTTGAAATACATGCATTCTAGAGCTATGAAACCACACACAGTGATCCCATATTCATTGTTGAAAACTAGTATCCCTTTCAAAGAATGGGGATTTTTATGTGGCCTGAAACTAAGAATATAGAGAAGGATGGGTCAATGTCCTAAAAGAATTAAGGGAGAGAGACATATATAGTAGGAAGTTGTGGGTTATATAAGAAACGGACAATCACTCAAATAGTTTAATCAATGAGCAATTTAGTGGGAGGCATCCCAACAATTACTGTAGGTATACAAACCATTTTTGGAGAGAGCATCCACCTTGTGGTATTAATCTATCACATCTTAGAGACCCTCCCCAATTACATCCACTCATTGAAAAATAACTTTATTTTCTCCTAGTGTAATCAAATAATTTAAATCACTTGCAACAATACATGGTTGATTTGACAAAGATAGAATATATTCTAACAATGTTTTTAAGAATGTTTATGTGACTTTAGTAAGTAAAAGTCAACATATGCATATTGTTTCTACAACTTGACTTGTGATTGAACAAATTTTGTGCCCTTCGATCTAAACTATCAAGATGAATTTGTGGGCTTCGTTCCATTCAAAAAAATCCCATTGTAAAATAATTTGTTTGGATGATCATGTGTCTAAGGGAGTTTGGTTTACGACCATCATTATTCACTTTAGTATCTTGAATCATGAAAGTCATTTTTGTAAAGGGTTTCTCTAATTCTATCCTTTTGTTGAAGTCCTCTTAGCAATGGGACAAAAAATTCTATATACACCATTCCCACCCTGTGTTCTCTTAGAAAGCCACTCGCTTAGGTGATAAGGTATTTGCTGTCATGTCCCAAATTTTGAATTGTGTCACAATGTCCTAAGGCCATTGGCCATATTCATGAGAGTTTTTCAAATTGATGCTAAAGGTCAAATAATTGCCAAGGAGGAAAATTACTAGTTTCCTAGGTTGGGCGTGGAAGCTTTGGGATTTGGAATAAGGGGAATAATAAATGATGTTTGAACATTAGAATGTCATAAATATTTAATAAAGGAGATAAATAAATATATACAAGTGAAAATCAAAGTGGCATTTGATCATGAAGATACATGGAGGAAGTGGGACCCACATATGGCTAGATTTCCCCACTACACTTGGCATCATTCTCTCACCAAGTCAAATTCAAGGTGAATGGTAACATACTTGGGGGAGTTCAAAAAGTATTATTAATGGCATGACTCATCCAAGTTCAAAATGTAGAGGAAGAGTAGCTCCCATGGAAGAGGAAGAGGCAATTTGGAGCTAGTAGGACACTTGGGCTAGATTCCCTAGCTCTATGACAACAATGATGAAGATGCTATGACACCTATGACACAAATCAGACTTGAAGGCTGACATATGACATATATGACATGTCAGGGCTAAAACTAGCTTCCAAGAGGGCACTCAAGGGAGTTATGGCAACTAAGATGCTTCCACATGTGATTTGGTGGAAGTGGGAGACTAGGAATTGTTGTACAAGTGGCATTCTTTGGAATCTCTTCCCAACTTGAGTTGGAATGCATCTCTTGGAAGGAATTCAACCCATAGAGAGCTTGGAAACTTTATAAATGTCAAGAACAAAGAATGAAGGAATCTTTTGATCATTTGAGAAATTTGCAATTGCATTTGTGAAGAGGGAGAGCTAGTGGATGACTAGTTTTTTGCCTTAGCCAATTTCGAGGGTGAAAGATTCCCATCCAAGTTGGTAATTGGAAATTCCATTCAGACCTTTCATTTGGATCTTTAATGGAGTCTTTATTTGCAGGTGTAAGCTACAGGGCAGCTCATGGTTTCTTCTAGTGCAGCTCACTCCTTCAACCATTTCCAGTTTTCATGGCATATTCTTGATCCTTGAGGGACGGCATTTTTGGTGAGCTCTTGTACTCTTTGGGAGAGCTTATCATGATCCATTTCTGTAGTAATATGATTAATATACTCTGTTCTTCATCTTCATAAATTTTCAGGTCGAAATACCAAGTGGTTATATGTAAAATTGATTATTAATGAGCAAACAGTGACCATTCCCCCACTATATTGATGTATGCCAATGTATTGATGATGATTTCAAATGGAAGAATGTTTCTTTGATATACTTATGATACATGGATTTCCATTGATGATTATTACAAGTTTCATGTTCAACACTTAAGCATTTGGATCCATCTTGCTCAATTTTATTTTATTTGAAGGAGATTTAATGTTATTTCCCCCAAGGTCGAACTAGTGATTTTGTAGTTGTTTGGGAGAGGGTTATAATCATATTAATAAATTGAATAATGATGCACACAATACATTAATATTGTACCGTAGACATCCTCTACTTCTATTCAGAAATTCGAGTGGGTTTGGAAGCATTTGGAGAGTAATATTCAGCATTTACCCTGGGGGGATTGGAACCCCAAATTACTAGTAAAACTCTCATATTGACCAGAAGTTTAAATAAGTTTGCAGAAGTCTTTTGGTGTTCATAAATCATCCCTGAACATCATAATCAAGTACAAATATCATTCAGACACCTTCACTGAATATTTGGAGGCATTTTGAGCCAATTGGAGACCTGGAGACCAATACTAGTAAAGTACCCTACATTGGCCAAAATTGAAATAGGATTTGCATAATTATTTTAAAGGTCCAAAAGCACCCCTGAAACACATATTTATGTTCTAACATCATCCATATACCTTCTCAGAAGATTTGGGAGCATTTGGGGCAAATTGGAGACCTAGGCATCAAAACTAGTCAAAGGTCGAATTTGGGGAAAAAGAGAAAAATTGGTCATTTTAATAAAATTCTTAAAGAGGGACACTACATTACTGTATCAAGTTCCAAGCAACATGGTCCTTAAATAAGATAAAAATGATCATATCTAAATTGTCATTGAAATTCATTAGTAATGTGTAAATGATTGAGCTTGTTTTCACTCAATGTTGCCATTTACTTGATTATTAGGATGGTCCTTTTGTAGTATAAGAAAGAATTCCCCCAACTTATCCAACAACCCTATCTCACTAGTAACATCAATCTCGTCTAGGTTGTGGCCAACATAGGCTTGATACAATGCACACAATTTATGAACATTATAACTAGCACAACAATTCGTTGTGATTGATTGATTATAACCCCAGCTTAGTCGATGATAAATTCCTACATATACCTTAACATTTCTAAGAAAAAAAAATCATGCCACAAAATGTTATCTAGGAAATCATTCCACGTAACAATGAGTTCTTAGATAACAAAGGGGGAGATTAGTACTATGTTGTTCATTGCCCCAAAGCTATTTTTTCTGCTCATGTTAATGCATCACTTTTTATGGTGCGTGCCTTAACTTTATGGCTTTTAAAATTTGAAACTTTATGTAAACTCACTCTTATTGATACTTATGGTTGTTAAGTACTAACATTAGTTTGCTAGTGCCCACTAAATTTTGATATAGACATGCACATCCATCATTTGCTTTACACCAACTCAATTTGTTGAATAAAAAACTCTTCTTAGACTACCATTTGAAAAATGGATTTCCATATAAGTTAACTAGTGTGTTTCAATAATCCCAAAGTACTTCAAAAGACACATTCTTCCTATTATGTTAAATTTCAAAGACTTTTTTATTTGTCAACAAATGCAAGGTGCAGTGTTGTGCATCATCTAATTAAGCAATCATTTCTCAAAAGTGTAGGTTGTATCACCCCTTTTTAATGTCATTTAGCTCTTAAAAGGCACCCCTTTAAAGTGCATGAATGGTTTGCATATTAGTCAAAGAAACATAAGTGCACTTTTATAGTGGTTTGTGAATTGTATAGATTGATAATCTTCATTTCTTTTAACTTGTTTTCTAACAGAAAAAATTAGTATTTTGAGTTGCCTCATCAATTATAGTTAATCATTATTCTTGTTCTCACACTTTTAAAGGACTTGGTGGAAATGTTGAGTTTGCTAAAAGAATTCAACTCTTCCATTCACAAATAGATGGTAGAACAAAAGTTTTGTCATCAACAAGACAAACTTGAGGTCATATATGTATTAAGACCATCCTAGATCCAAATCCTAGGCTCTATCAAGTGCCGAGAGGGATCAAATCTCCTGAGGTGCAAACCTCTCAGGTATTGCACTCAATGAGCTTTTCGAGGAGAGACCAAGGTTCAAATCCCTTCTATTTTTTCTATTTCTTATGTTGGCTATAGTAATTTTGTTTTTATTTCTTTTGTTTCTACTTCTTATGTCTACTATAATATATTTTTTACTTCTTTATTTTATTTCTTATATTTCTACTTTTTATGTCAGCTATAATATTTTTTACTTCTTTATCTTTTTTACTTATATTTTTATTAATGGCCGATGTTACAATATTTTATTTCTCCCTCATACTGGGTTACTTCTTTATCTTTTTTACTTCTTATATTTTTATTAATGGCCGACTTTATGATATTTTATTTTTATTATTTTGTTACTCGACAAATGTTACAAGATCTCCCTCATACTGGGTTACTTCTTTATCTTTTTTACTTCTTATATTTTTATTAATGGCCGACGTTCCACTATTTTATTTTTATTATTTTGTTACTCGACACATGTTACAAGATCTCCCTCATACTGGGTTGTAGAGTGCTTTTCGATGCAACAAACTTGAGGTCATATTTGTACTGATTATACATTATAATATTATTTTTAATGTAGGTTGTATCACCCCTTTATAATGTCATTTAGTTCTTAAAAGGCACCCCTTTAAAGTGCATGAATGGTTTGCATATTAGTCAAAGCAACATAAGTGCACTTTTATAGTGGTTTGTGAATTGTACAGATTGATAATCTTCATTTCTTTTAACTTGTTTTCTAACAAAAACAAAATTAGTATTTTGAGTTGCCTCGTCAATTATAGTTAATCATTATTCTTGTTCTCACACTTTTAAAGGACTTGGTGGAAATGTTGAGTTTGCTAAAAGAATTCAACTCTTCCATTCACAAATAGATGGTAGAACAAAAGTTTCGTCATCAACAAGACAAACTTGAGGTCATATTTGTACCGATTATACATTATATTATTATTTTTAACAAAATTGTCATATATTTGTATTGGAGTAGCATTGCAACCGAATAATCCAACAAGATAATATATAACAAAAGAAAGTCCAAAGCCAAAAAATTTGAACAATATCTCAAAATATCAACACTATTGTTTACTCTAGGTGTTGGTTTCAAGATTAAAGTGGATTAATCTAGAGAGGATTGTACACTATGAAACATTACCTAATTTATGAACTAATGAGAAACAAGTTCACTAAATGAGAGAGGGTTGTTTCATTTCTTAGGTTCTTTGTTGTTTCACAATGACATTCTTGTTGACATTCAGGCTTCAACTGTCTCCTAATGATGATCCCAGAGTAGGGGTCGAAACGTCGAGTTTCAAATTCGTTTAGCGCAGCTCCTCCACACTCAAAACCGACCTTGCGTAATGACTATTTTCAAACATCAAGAGTATATTTCAAAGGAACCTAAGGCAACAAACAAACTCTTTGAAAATGTGTCAAATATTGCAACAACAAGTTACTAAATGTTTATAGAAAAAAAATCAATAGAGGTATAAATGGTTTCTCCCAAGAGAGGAAACAGTTAAAGGACAAGATCGGATTTATATCAAGTCTAGACACTTTCTATCATACTTTCCTTTCCCATCCTACACTTGCTTGTTGGCTTTGTAAACCTTAAGCTTACCTTGATCAAACATCTTAAATTAGATTACAAACCAAACTCAACCCAAAATCTCTTCATCTCAAACTTTCAAGCTTGGACTTAGACTTATCATGGGGAAGGCCCCCTTGTGTTGGAGAAGAGAAAACCTAACATGAAAGGAAGATCTGCTGAGGTGACAATGGGCAACTTTCATGAGTTACACAAAACTATCAACCTGGTTCTTGGTACTTTATACTTTTGTAGGTGCTATATTTCATTGTAAAAGTATCAAAATCAAGGAAAGCATCCCTAAATATGGATTGTACCCATTGATTATCCAAAATAGTGCATCCATGTAGGGATGTTTAGAGAACTATCCTTGAGATAAGAATTTTAGTATCTCCTCCATTCAATGAATTATATTCATCCTCACTATGAATCTCTATAAAATATTCATGTTCTAGGAACAACCTCCTTTGATCTTCTTCATAAGGTAGAGAAATTTTCTCAAGAGCTTCCTTTACCATAAGTTTCCCATGAGCATGAATGTTTGTTGATGAGGAATAATAGATGCATTACCACTCCTATTGTATTTTCTTTGTGTCCAAACTCTAGGGAAATATGTTGACAAGGCATTGCTCTTACAAAGTGCCATTGTTATGAACCTAATTTGTAATCTGAATTGTAACTAAATCTGATGTAAATTTGCTATTAATTGGGATTCTAAAGACCGATACTATAAACATTTAACTAAACATTCTAAATCCTTCATAACCACTGGCAACCTTCACTCACTTCACATGATAAAACACTAAAATAATCAGCTTTAAACACCCCTACAAACATAATCTTTGATTTTTAAAATCACATTCTTCTCACTTCACAAGTTAAGACACTCAAACCTATCAACTTTAAAACATATATATATATATATATATATGAAATAATAATTAGCTAATTATATTATACTATTTTCATTTTTAATATTCTACCAAATAAAATGTCATCCATTTCCACATCCAAAATATCATACCTTCAGTTTAAAGAAAACTTTGAATGTATTCCATGTTACTTGAAATTGAAAACAAGGTAGCTTTTCATTGCACAGATGGTGCCAAGTTGAAATTATATACCAAGAGATCTTTTTCATCAATTTTATCTAGTATGAAAAAGGCTTGATTTCAAATGGTTGTTGCATTAAAGAATATATAATTTATATTCACATTTTATGGTAATTTTTTTTATCTATAAAGTAGGTTTAATAATAAGAAGATTTTGAAATTTTTCGTTACATTTTTTAGATTTTGAAATTTGTAGTTCCATTTTTTTAATTATTTTTATTAATTAAAATTTGAAAAAAAAAATGAAATTTGAAATACCAATCAGACTACATTAATGCATTTAGAAAAGTTA
This sequence comes from Larix kaempferi, assembly GCA_027924585.1. Taxonomy (NCBI): domain Eukaryota; kingdom Viridiplantae; phylum Streptophyta; class Pinopsida; order Pinales; family Pinaceae; genus Larix; species Larix kaempferi. The sequence continues at coordinate 3,332,650 of BSBM01001005.1, read as the reverse complement.
AATAATTCAAAATTAAAAATAAAAATAAAAAAAATTGAATCATTAGTCATAATATGCATTAAAAAAGTAATTTCATTGCAATTTAACAAAGTATTCTTGTAAAACAAACAACTATAAAAATTGAAATAATGTATTTAAAAAAATATTGCAATTGAACAAAAGATACTTGGAAAACAAACACCTATAGAATGAAGAGGGTATTGTAAGAATTCTGATGTTTAATAGAATTAAGATCTAAAAATCCTCCAGACTTTTGTGAAAAAAAAGAAATACACTAACTTACAAGTTGCCATCATAACATCACAAATTTAGTCACAGCACAATGGCTATGAATTAGGCAGTTTTAATGCAAAGATTCCTTAAATTCTGAAAATATGAATACAGTACAGATCAATCAGATTAGTCAATCAACTCAGATATTCTAGAAGACGCACGAGCAAAGTTGCCCCAATAATAATATAATCTAGCCTCCTCGATACTCTGCTCAGCGTTAATGACATATGAGCAAAAGTTATCAACGTAAGGAAGAATGGAAGAGAAACATGTTCATTCAGAGATATGGGTAATCCTTTGAAATCTTGATAATGGATGCATGCATCAATATGTGTGCCAATGCAACTGTTCAATTAATTACCTTATTAAGAATCATAATAGTTGGGTTGAGCTGTCCGACATCTTATTACATCCTTAATTGATTTAAGGAAGTGCATTGCCACTGCAATGCTAAATTATTAATTGTTTTCAAAATGGGAGTTTGAGAAAAGGTAAATTCTCTTAAAGCTCAGTGCAAGGGAGTATAGGAGGCACAAGTTGAAAGAGGCTAGAATGAGGAAGCAAATTGAAAATTCAATGTTGAATTTGTTAATTGTTTTCAAACTTGGAGTTTGAGAGGAGGTGGGTTCATTTATAGCTCAGTGAGAGGGAATTTGAAAAGCACAATTTAAAGATTCTAAAGCATTTAAATGGACAGGACTTTGGGTTGTTTGAGTTGTTTATTAACCTATTTAGTAACAAATGAGTAGAAGCATTCTTTGGCGGATTGTCTTTTTTGCTTTAATTGATATCAAGTGATCAATACATGCACAAGATGGGGATTGATGCTTGAAAAATATAATAATATAGAACAAATGTCTAACAAGGTGTGGATTGATGGAGTATGTGGATAGATGTGTATGCCCACATGTAATAAATAAAAAAATATTATGTAATTTGGAGTGTTGAGTTTTCATCAACACAGGGACAGCCAGATAGAGAGTACCATCTAGGTTGTGTCAGGACAGAGGGAATAACAGAGGGAGAGTGACCAGCCCTCTTCCCCTCTCTTCCCTTGATCAAATCATTATTTTTCCATATTTCCCCATTGTTGTTGTTTGCATGCTTGCCTCAATAAAATATCTACTGCTACTGCTGCTTCTGCTTCTGTACTTCTTCCATCAACAAATCCTGTAGTCTCTAGAAGCACATTTCTCCTTCAAAAACAGACCCATATCAATCCTCTATGTCCTCGTCCTCTGCAGATAAAACCAATTGCTTCAATCCTATGAATACCAGCATGAATAGCAGTAGCATTTGTAGCATTGCCCATTTCAATCTCCACAATAGTAACATCTGCAATTTGCAAATCACTTTTGAGTTGAGCTTCAAATATCGCTCTTCCCTTATTAGACACTAGACGTGGCTTGGGTTCAATAGCTCCGTGCTTATTGGATTACCCATGTTCTCATTGTGGCTTGGGTTCAATATTTCAAATGGCTTTCGATGTTATTTTTTGGGTGAATGTTGATTTTGATCACGATGGTGAAGCACAAACTGAACATGATGCCTCTGATGTCTCCACTAGTCCTCACAGTGCAGATCCCCTACCATTTTGGGTGCTCCATGGGCCATATCCCTGGACCTTATGATAGATCCAATCATCCTATGCACAGGGAAGACCTACAGTAGATCTAGCATTGAGAAATGGGTGGCCATTGGCAACACCATTTGTCCCGTTAAAATGCATAGTCTTGAAGATTTCACCCTCATACCCAACCACAGCCTCGGGAGGCTCATTTAAGAATGTTATGTTGCCAATAGCTCAAAGAGAATTGAGAGGATTGCCACCCGAAAGTAGCCAGTAGATCCCCATAGGGTCAGATCAACTATCATGGAGTCATCTTCATCTCAATCCACAGCTACCATCACAGCCAATGCACTAAGGACATTGAAGAATTTGGGCAAGGAGTGTGATTAGAACAAGACCATCCTAGATCAGGAGGGGATTGTTCCAGTATTGATATCGACACTCATAGACGAAGAAGAAAAACAAGAGGAAGCTAAAGGAAATCTAGAGGGGATGCAATCGCAATTTGATGATGAATTGCATGAAGAGGCATTGGGCGTCTTTGCGTTCTTCCCTTTGAGTGATGTATAGAGGATGAGATTAGCATAGCCCCAGGTTTTAGCCCATATTGCATCCTTGCTTCTCTAGGGATCCATGGAGGCCAGGGTGAATGTTGCACATTTGATTGAGTCCCTCACTTCATCTGACAATCTCCATGAGCTCAAGGCTATGACAGGTAACATGGAAGGCATAGTGCAAGGCCTGGCGAATATTTTGAGAGAACCACTCTATCCCCGGGCATTGAAGGTTGGCATCAAATCGCTCCTATCACTCTATTTCATTTAGTCCAATAAGGAGAAGTCAGTTGCAGCAAGGGTAGTAAGTGCACTGATAGAAGGCTTGGTGGATTTTGAGAAGTGCGACACAGAGAGGGCCCTTGCAGCCATTGAATTGCTGTGCAGGACCGATTCAGGCTACAAGGCTCTCTGCGACCATGCTCTGGCTGTCCCTGTGTTGCTGAAAACCATTCTCAAGGTCTCTGGCAGAGCCATGGAGTACACTGTTGGTGCACTCCTTGTCATTTGCAGTGCTTCGGAGGCAATACCGAAGGAGGCCATTCAGGCTGGTATTCTTACACTTCTCTTGCTTCTTGTCCAGAGTGATTGCACTAAGAGAGCCAAGAGAAAAGATGAGATGCTACTAAAGCTCCTTAGGAATGCCTGGTCAGATGAATCATCATCGGCTGCCTTCTTCTAGACTAATGTGGTGCCCTTCTAAACTTCCATCAAACAATTATACCATCGTTCTCATAATGGTCTTGGATCCATTGCTACAACATCCTGAATGTTGGTACTACTCCTTGTTGGCAATCTAGTCAAGTTCACTTATCGTCTGTAATCCAGAGTTAAAAGACAGATCTACAAGTTAATCATATTAGAGATCATTCATGTTCTATGCATAGCTTAACATTGTTCTACTGATCTCTTCAATATATGCTACTGTGGATTTCATAATTCATACATATTTTTTATTACTGTGATATATATAGCCCAAGCTAAAGCCTATAAAATGTGTTTTATGGGATTTTTCTTTTAAAGGCTTCTATATGGCTGTATCCATCTATGTTTCACAGCTCTCAGATCAAGAGCTAATAGGATAGACAGGGAAGAGCTAATAGTCTTCTTTATGCTGATATGTATTGTATCGAACTAAAGCTTCAATTTCTTAGCTTTCTGTGCAAATTATTTGGGGGTATATTTGATGAATCTGTCCCCCTTTATTGCTCATGCCGAACAGGCAAGTAAATATCAACCATTGCCCTTTACTATGATGTCATGGCAAAAATATGAATCCACCCATGAATCTCTTTTATCTTCAAGTTTTCTTCACACCCTTCAATCGACTGGAGCGGGATATATAAACTAAAGTTCTTCGAGAAACATGCCTTGAGGAGATGCATGACAAGATCAAGGGTATCTATTCCGAGAAAGTTGCACATTTATCCCTTTGAACTCATGCAATCTCCTAAATGTTCTGATATTCAATGCAATCTCCAAAATGTTCAGATACTCAATAAATGCAAATATTCAAACATAACAGATTTCAGAGTTATGTAAATATATGATATATTTTACCAATAAATAGAAAACCTCTTGAATATCAGAACTCGGAATTGTAGAACAATGATAAGTATATTAACTCTTTCGTATCCATGAACAAAATCAAACATGTGCTGTCCAATAGAATTACAGCGTAATGTGGGCGACTCTTGGATCAGCAGGGGCCAAAATTACTTTCGGCACAAGGTGATCGTGACCAACATATTCAAGAAGCTCGTGAGGGAGCTAACCCTCTGTGTGAAAAATGTAGGTGGGCCTTTGTGGGGTCTCTCGCAATGCAAGGCAGACAATTTCCTGTACGTTCTTCTACCATGGATGAAGGTCCTCGTTCCTGGCCATGCCCTTCACTTTGTGTACATAAAGAAATAAATAAATCAAAACCTTGGTTTAAAACCCTGGAATAAAACCCTATTGCAGGTGGGGGAAAAGAAAGCTTCAACCTCACCGACAGTAGAAGCAAGCGCAGGCGTATTTACTTAAAGACGAAAGAAAACCATGGCACCGTGAATGATCAAACGGGAGGTCAGATCGACGATCCTGGAGAACGAGGTATTGCCGCTCCTTATGTTATCAGCAGCAGCCTGGCGAAAATTATGATCTGGGGACCGAGCCACTGCGGGACGGTTCATCTCTTCTCCACCTTGGTCGGTCTCCCAAAACTCGAAGCAGGGCCGGTAACTTCAGGATCACGCTATCGGTAGGTTATTTTATTCAACTCCATTAAATATCACTAAGAACAAATTTACGGAGACGGTAAATTCGACGAAAAAGTAAGAAGGCATAAATATCACTACGATCAAATTTACGGAGACGGTAAATTCGACGGAAAAGTAAGAAGGCACGTGGCGAGATTTCATTCGTTTTATAGACGAGGAATCTAAGTACAGTGTTGAGAAATCATTTTTCATTAAGAGAACGCCTTTGGCGTAATTATAACAACAATCACTTTTGATATGTTTTGTACACCGAATTACATAAGGATATGGGTCTAAAATCATTGAAATATTTAGACTTAGAGCATTTTGGGACCAAAGCTAAGAAGGTGGCATTCAATACCCCAATAACTTTACCTTGAATTATTGAATCATCCACTATAGTTGATAATTTAGGACCCATAATTTTAAAAAACTCCAAGAAAAACTCAATAGTCCACCCATCCGAACCTAGACTTTTTTATTTCCTCCAATGTAATAGGGTCAACAATACTCTTACCTTCCAAATCTGAGAAAAATATGGAATAGAATTTTATAACCTTCAATTGATTAACAATTGAATGATTCCATGGATCCTTGAAAGTGTTATGAAAATGATTGACATTTGCTTCCTCAAGGTGCTTTTGTTCAGACATAAGTCCTCCTTCCTCATTGTGAACATCCCAAATAGTGTTTGTGACCCTTCTATGTTCAACATATTTGTGAAAAAAACTAGTATTATGATCTCCTTGAGCTATCCAAATAGCTCAGCTTTTGGGTCGCCAACTCTCCTCTTCCATTTTTTAAATTTATAATATCCTTGCTTCTAAAGCATTCACCAACTGATTATCATGCCACGACAATGTACTTGACCCATTATTTGCAAAAAATCCATAAATTTCCCCTTGTATATTCGTCAATTCTTCCTTCAACTCTCTCTTTTTACCTTTCCCCCATTTGATTACCTCATATTTGATTTCTTTAAGATTATTAACCAAAGATTGCATTGTAGAGTCCTCCCTCTGGCCCAAAGGGCCCCATTTCTCTTGTATCTAATATGTAGATTCCTTTATCCAATCTAATCTAACAATAACCTAATCTCATAGTGATGTCAACAATTGAGATTATTCTAAATCACTAATGCATTAAAATGCACTTTATTATACTCAACAACTAATTAAAATGCTTTCACTTTATAAATAAACTGAATTACAAAATAGATTTATCTGGGCTACAAAGCATCAACACCTATAATGAGTTAATGTCAATCTTTTACAGAGTCTTTGGCTTGTGATTATTATCTAAATGACGCTACAAGTTATCTTGCTATAATGAGATATCCTTATGTTAAGATTCTATTCAACATTAACATTCCTCTTCCCTTTCTTAAAAAATGATATAGTTTATAATCAACAAATATTTATTTCCATCTCATGTGACCACATTTTATCCCAAACTTAAAAAAAAAAAAAAAAATATGCATGTCAGTTTAGTGATCAATAGATGAATAAGTTGTGAAGTTGCAATTATATATATTACAAAAGTAAGCATTTCTTATGTGGAAAAAAAGAGTTGAAGTCATCAATGAAGGAAACATAGTACACACTTCCTGTGATTGATGCTACTGGAATCAGTCCACACACATCCAAATGCACTAGATTTAGGATCCCCTTAGACCTATTGTCATGTCCTGGGAAAACAACCTTGGCATGCTTTCCAAGCTCGCACCCTTTGCACATACCCTATTGCTCAGTACCGAATACTGGAATACCTGTGACAATCTGCCTCGGAATAGGAAACACTCGGTGATGTAGGTGCCCCATCCTCTTGTGCCATAACTCACACAAGTCATCTATGCAATGAACTAGGGATTGAATAGGTTCACCCCGCAACTTGTACAAATTGCCTTCTCTAACCCCAATCATCTGAGTTGATCCTAGTCTAGAATCCTTCATTCTAATGAGGAATTGCTTGTTCTTGAACTCTACTACAAAGCCCTTGATCCACATCGTTGTTGGCATTATTGTCGAATGCTGACTTCGACACATCTTCAACTAGTCATCGTTGTTGATACAACTTTGACAAGTTTCGAAGCGACATGACTTCAACAACTTCAGCACTTTGAAAGGTTTTCGATTTCGACACAACTCCGATGAGTCTCGACTTCGACATACTGCGACACGTTCCGCACCTTCAACATGTTCAGCAACCTCACAGTTCGTGACAACGACATGCAGCGTCGACATGCGACCAACGACTGTCGAACTTCGACAGACTGTCTCTCTGTCTTCCAGTTGACTATAACGGTTGAACTGTTGGAACCGTTCTAACTTCTTCTTTGTAACTAAACGTAACAGGCAGGCACCCAAGCGTCTCAGAATTCTATATAAGCATGTATAATATTGTAACATACATCAGAATCAATTAGTTTTTATATGTTTGCAAGTAATAGAAGAACAGTTCGCATTCCTGCATATTGTTTGTGTGCATTTGTGTTTATTTGTATTGTGTAATCCTGCTTTTGCTCATTCTGTTTATTAATCTTCCTCCATAATAGAGCCGACTCATTCCGTCAAACTGTTGTACCCCTCGTGCTTCATGGACACGACCCATATTATTGGTATCAGAGCACTCAGGTTTGTTTGTGCTTAAGTTCTACTTATACACTTCTCTCAAAGTTACCTAACATATGTCGGTTCAAACTCACTCGCAAGCTCAACAATCCAAGCAGACGTTATCTCCAGAAATGACAGAAGAAACAGACGATAGACATGCAATCGATGAGACAGCACAGCTTATTGAGCAAGCTCTGGCTCGACAATGGATTGAAATGTTCGCTCAGTTTAACGAGATTCTCTTACGATTCGCTTCGACATCCAGAGGATCCTCGATGAGAACTCACTCCGATAAAATCAGCCCCTTCAAAGTGCAAATGAATCTGGACATACAAAATCTTGAAGGAAAGATTGACGGAATCCGTTGACAATTGGGTGCAGCAATTAGAATCCTATTACATTGTAAATCAACTCTCCGAAGCTAAAAATATCACCATTGCATCCTTAAAGATGTCTACCTTCGTGCACTGCTAGTGAGAGAACCTCTCGACAAAGATGGAGAAAAGCGGAGAACCCATCAACACATGGGATAAATTCGTCAAACACATCCGAAAGGAATTTTACCTGCCGAAATACCTCGAGTAGCAGTATAAGAAGTGGCAGTAGCTAAGGCAATGGAAAGACCAATCAGTACAGAGTTACACTAACGAGTTCTACCGACTTATGGAAAGACTTGGAGTCTAAGAAAAAGAGAAATTGCTTGTTCTGAAGTACACCAGCGGATTGTCCCAGTACATCCAGCAGGAAATGGAATTTCTGACTGTCAATACGCTTGTGGATGCTTTCCACTATGCCAGCAAACTGGAAACCAAGTAGAAAGGAAAAGTATGTTTCGCGACAAAGCCGACATCAGGACGACCACCCGACAAGAAGGCATCAGCCGACTTCGACAAGTCAAAATCTTCTTAGCCGACACCACCAAAACCTGACAACGGTAAGAAGCCTTTTCACAAGAGGGAACATAGCAAACAACCGCCGATCGAAAAATGGTGCGATTACCACCACTCATCTTAGCATGATACGTCTGAATGCAAAGTTCGGAAGACATTTCTGAAGAAAGTGTCGACCTCCGACGCATTCGACAAGATGGTGGAAGAATCATATCCAGACGTGACGACCCTTTTGACCTCGACCACTCGAGCAGCCTCAACTATAGTCGACAAGGAGGAACGAGAGCACCTGTTCCATGCACGTATATGGGTCCAGAGCAACCCATTGCATCTGATTGTGGACAACGAGAGCCAAAAAAACTTCGTTTCTGAAGAACTTGTGAAGAAACTAGGTCTTGTTACCACTCCACATCCTTAGCCTTACAACATCGGTTGGATGAAGGATGGATAAGAACTTCGGATCACTCGACAATGCAAACTCGCCTACTTCATAAATCCTTTTGAAGATGAAGTACTCTGTGACGTGGCACCACTCTCCATAGCTGATGCCCTATTTGGGAAACCTTACCTCTGGGATAGACATGGAAGTTATCAGTCACGACCTCAGAAGGTGATTGTCAGAATCTGAAATCGATGGTTCAGCATGCCAGAGCGTCAACCTACATCGACGGTTGCACTAATATCTGCCAAACAAACAAAGAAGCTCATCAATCATGCTAAAAAGTTCGCATTAATCATGATCAAGCCGCAACATTCTAAAAAGACTGCAACAACAAATTGAGTCACCGACTGATGCAGTTCTCGATAGAAGTAGCAAGTCGATCATATTCTTGATGAGTACCAGAACCTCTTTCAAGCTCCAGACGGAGTACCTCAACATTGTCAGGTAAAACACTCCATTGAACTTGTTCCTGGTTCTTCTTTGCCTAACGCATATGTTTACAGAAGATACACTCTCGAAAATGAAGAGATTCACAGACAAATCCAAGAGTTAATCGACAAAGGTCATATCCGACCCAACTCCTCTCCTTTTGGAAGTCCAGTCGTCCTAGTTCTGAAGAAATACGGGACTTGGCGCATGTGCATCGACTATAGAGCTCTCAACAAAATATCGGTGAAGAATCGGTACCCTCTGTCGCGGATAGACAAGTTCATCGACTGTCTGAAAGGTGCTTAAATTCTTTACTAAGCTCGACCTCAAGTCAGGATACCATCAAATTCCAATCGATCCCTCAGATGTGTGTAAAACTACTTTCAAGACTAAGGAAGGATTGTATGAATGGTTAGTCATTCCTTTCGGCTTAACCAACGCACCTGTGACCTTCATGCGACATATGGATAACCTTCTTCGACCTTTCATCGGCAAATGGGTTATTGTCTATCTCGACGACATATTGATTTCCAGTCGATCATGGGAAGAACATATTAGACATCTTCGGCAAGTCCTCAACACTCTCCAGCAACAACAGCTTTATCTGAACATGAACAAGCGCTCTTTTGTGATGACCAACATCAAATAATTGAGTTATGTAATTAACTCTGCAGGCATTCACGTCGATCCAGACAAAGTACAGATCCTCAAAGATTGACCCATTCCTGAAGCATTCAAGAACAAAGAAGTTTTCTTTGTTTGGTGAATTTCTATCAACGATTCATACTCGTCTTCAGTCACATAGCCTGGCCCTTGAATTAGTCGACGAAGGGAAATGGAAAAATTGTCTTCCAAAGGACAACAACACATCAAGCAGCTTTTGAATAGCTCAAACAGGGTTTGCACTGCACCAGTACTTGTGTTACCTGATTTGCATCAGCCCTTTGAGATTGAGACAGACGCATCGGACTATGCCTTGGGCGCAGTGATCACTCAGTCTGGTCACCCAGTTGCTTTTCATTCCGAGACTTTCAACGACACAGTTAGAAGATACTCGACGTACAAAAAAGAACTATACGCCATTATGCAAACCCTCAAGCAATGGAGGCATTACATCCTTGGCAAAGAAACGGTCATTCTCACCGATCATAAGGCTCTACAGTTTGCTCCGACATAATCAAAGTTGCAGACAAACTGACAACTCAAGTGGATTAATTACCTACAACAATTCCAGTTGGTGATTAAGTATCGAAAAGGTAAAGCTAACGCCGTCGCCAATTGCCTCAGTCGACCACCCATTACTCTCCTTTTGATAGTGATGAGTATGCAGGGATACGACACGACCACTTGGCAATAGTTGTACGAGAACGACAATGACTTCTCAGCAATATACTGACAGTTACAGACTAACAAGTCGTCGACCTCAGACTCCGACTACTTCCTGAAAGACACCTTGCTATACAAGATTGCACAGCTTTGTGTACTGACCAGTGAGCAACGACAACAACTTATTTGGGATGCGCACTACAGTAAGACTGCAGGTCACTTTGGAGTAGAAAAGACCCTTGCTATCATGCAGAAGTATTTCTTCTGGCCTACACTTAAATTTGACGTCAACAAGTACATTCGATCATGCGTGGTCTGCGCCATTGCTAAGCCACCTAATTGACGACAGGGATTGTACACACCTCTGCCAATTCCTAGTCGACCGTGGGAATCTATTTCTATGGACTACTTGACGGGTTATCCTACTACCAGACATCAGCATGACGTGATACTAGTAGTAGTCGACCGATTTTCCAAGATGGCCATTCTCATACCATGCAAGAAGACCACGACAACGCAGCAGACTGCTAAGCTCTTCTTTACACATGTTTGGAAACACTTTGGTTTACCCACAACCATCATTTCCAACCAAGATGCCAAATTCGTCAGCATCTTTTGGAAGAGCCTCTGGCAGCAGCTGGACACGCGAATCTCATTGTCAACAGCTTTCCATCCTCAGATCGACGGACAGACGAAAGTTGTAAATCGCTTGGTAGTAAAAATGCTTCACATGTACAATCACCAGCATCGACGCACATGGGATGATAGTCTTCCATACATCCAGCACAGCTACAATCGTGCTCAACACAGCTCTACAGGAAAGAGTCCCTTTGAAGTCTGTTATGGATTTCAACCCTCAGCGCCTATTGACTTGATCAACTCCTTGACATAGCCAAACTATGACTCCGATCGTAGCCAGTGAGAAGTTGATAAAGCAGTCAAGTTTAGAGAACAGATTTGCGACATCCAGAAGCAAGCACAAGATATGTTGCACAAAGCAAACGAGAAAGCTAAGGCCCGACACAACAAACATCGTATTCCTCATACCTTCCAAATTGGGGATAACGTCTGGTTACATCTTAAGAAGGAGCGCTTCACTGGTCCTTTCAAAAAGCTCAAACCTTTGCGATATGGTCCATACAGTATTCTTCGACAGATTGGTGAAAATGCTTTCCAGCTCAACCTTCCTGCATGCCTGGGTCTGCATCCAGTTTTTAACGTGGATCTACTTCGACCATACCATGCACCTCTGTTGGAACATAACTACTTCTCCACAGCAGCACCCGAAGACATCCATCCAGATGTTTAGGAGCCTCTTCCTTGCGACGCCATTATGGGACGACGAGTACGCCTTACAAGGACGAACACAATTCCCTTGTTTCAGGTTGCCAAAGCTGGCCAAATCCCATCTCAAGGCAAGTGGTACTCTGCTACTGAAGTGACTGACAAGTTTCCTCACCTTCACGAGCAAACAATGGGGTCCATTGTTTCTTAAGGAAGGAGGTCTGATCCACATCATAGTTGGCATTATTGTCGGATGCTGACTTTGACACATCTTCGACCAGTCATCACTGTTGATACAACTTCAACAAGTTTTGACGCGACATGACTTCGACAACTTCAACACTTCGATAGGTTTTTGATTTCGACACAACTCCGATGAGTCTCAACTTCGACATACTGCGACACATTCCACATCTTCGACATGTTCAACAACCTCATAGTTCGTGACATCAACATGCAGCGTCGACATGCGACCGGCTACTGTCGAACTTCGACAGACTGTCTCTTTGTCTTCCAGTCGACTGTAATGGTTGAACTGTTGGAACCGTTCTAACTTCTTCTTTGTAACTAAACATAACTGGTAGGCACCTAAGCGTCTCAGAATTCTATACAAGCATGTATAATATTGTAACATACATTAGAATTAATCAGTTTTGATCTGTTTGCAAATAATAGAAGAACAGTTCGCATTCCTACATATTGTCTGTGCGCATTTGTGTTTATTTGTATTGCGTAATCTTGCTTTTGCTCGTTCTGTTTATTAAGCTTATGCCATAACAGAGCTGACTCATTCAGTCGAACTATTGTCCCCCTTGTGCTTCCTGGACACAACCCGGATCAACCCTTATCTTCCATGACTGAAAATGAAAGTATACTCTTCTTTAAACCTGGAACAAATAACACATTGTCAATGTCTAAAGACTTACCTGATTAGAGTTGGAAAGGAATGGTACCAACTCTTGTTACTGGATACTTGGCATCATCACCAAGATCGACCTGAACTCCAAAGTTGTGCTCTTTTAGACTTGAAAATAACTCCTGGGTTGATGTCATATGCCTTGATGCTCCATTGTCCACATACCATGAATTCTTCGGAACTGTGCTTGAAGAGAGGCAATATACCATCGAGAAATCCTTATCGAACTTGGAGGCAAACTCATTTATCTAAGGTTCATATGGGATGCTACCTGGTGCTACTACTTCCCTTTATCCTTCTTCTTCATACATTGTGAGGCATAATGGTTGTTCTTATGACATATGAAACACTTGATTTACTAAAGTCCTTCTTCCCTAACTGTGAGGTTGACTCCTCGTTCTTTGCCTTACCCTTGTTGGGTCCTTTACCTTTGCCTTTCTTTGATTGACCAATGAGGACATGGTCAATGTCACCTCTTTGTTTGTTGACTTTTAACTCCGTTCGAGTCTTCTCTTGTACACAATCATCCCATAGTCTTTCCTAGTTGGGAAGATTCTCCCGAGCAAAAATACCTTGGAAAAATGTTTCCCATTGTGGTGAGAACCCATTCAGTGCTCTATTTACTAACTCCTTGTCCTCAATCTTCTCCCCAACTGTTGTAAGCTTGTTAGAGATCTGTATGAACTTCATCAGGTAACTGGTGATGGTGTTTGATTTAGTCATCTTGACAAATTTGAGCTTGTTGTGAAAAATCATCTTCTGGTTAATGTTCTTGCTTCGGTAAAGGCTAACCAGAGCATCAAACATATCTTTTGCCATCTTCTTCTAGGATACATGAGGTATCATATGATCCTTTATTGCATCAATGATCATCCTTTTGGCACTCACTTGTTTCTTCTTGCAAGTCTCCAAAAGCAGTGGATCTATTGGCGGAGCTACCACATCCTTGATGATATCCTAGAGATCATTCTCTTCTAATAAAAGAGTTACCCTAATTTTCCATGCCAAAAAAATTGGGGCACCATCCAATTTGTCTTACCTAAGGTTGGTCGATGCCATCTATGAGATCTAAAGCACAAACTCCCAAATCTGAAAATAAAAAATAAAACCCCTTCTACCCGCAATTGATCTACCCAAAGATAAATTCCTAAGAGTCTTAGTTAGAGATAAAATCTGATACTATGTACATTTTTACTACCTAAGTGAATCTCGTCCTTATGTTTTCAAATAAATGAATTGATATTTAATTTGTAGAAATTAAATTCTTCACATAAAAACATTTACACAAAATGAATAATGAAAGCATAAAACAATTAACACACACATGTACTCCTTCGAAGATGCTTTTATTTAAATACTTAAAAGTAGCACGATACACTCAAACAAATCAATTTTTTTGCAAACTTACAAGATGAATCTGCCCACCGAAACTGAAGAAAAACTAACCACTGAAACCGAGAAATTCATTGTTGCATGACTGTCTGTTGTACAACCGTACATGAAACTGTACGGACATGTCCCACATGATAGTACAAGCGTGCCAGTATGGATGTACAAAATTTTGTACAACCGTATGGATTGGTATAGATGTATGGATTTATTTCCTCTGCTGGATGTGGTTTAAATTCTGCATAGTTCCTCACCTGGGCTCCTCTTTGGCACTCTAACTTTGTTTCTGTATCAAGTATTTTTCTCATTCAAACAAAACTGTCTTAAAAATAATGAATGTGTCTTTTCCCTCTACTTTGACCCGCTTTTTACTTTAGTTGAAACCCTAATATACCAATAAACTAATTTTGCGGCGAGATCAACAATTGAGATTAGTCTAAACCACTAATTCATTAAAATGCACTTTATTAGGCTCAACAACTAATTAAAAGACTTTCACTTTATAAATAAAGTGAATTGCAAAATAGATTTATTTTGACAACTTATCGAATGTTTGACACCTAACCTATGCAGAAGTTTATGTCTAAGCTACAAAACATCAACACATATAATGAGTTAATACCAATCTTTAACAAAATCTTTGACTTGTGATAATTATCTAAATGACGCTACAAGCTATCTTGCTTTAATAAGATATCCTTATGTTAAAATTGTTTTCGACAAGAACATTCCTATTCCCTTTCTTAAAAAATGATGTACTTTATAATCACCAAATCTATATTTCCATATTGTGTGACCACGTTATATCCCAAACTAAAAAAACAAACAAACATGCATGTAAGTTCAGTGATTAGTAGAAGAACAAGACGAAAAGTTACAAGGCAGCGAATTCCCTGCCAATAAGAAAGCAATATTGTTTTGGATCACACATGTGGTAACATGTTGAGGCACAAAGCCATAGCCTATGTCGTGCTAAAGCTTAAGCCGTCGATTGATTGTCCACACAGCGCCATGCTGAAGCTTAAGCCACCAATAGCCTAACCAGATGTGTTGTCATACAATGGACTCGCAAAAGCGATATTGTTTCGGATCACACATGTGGCAACAGGTCGGGGCACAAAGCCATAGCCTGTGTTGTGCTAAAGCTTAAGTCGCTGGTTGATCGCCCACACAACCTCACCCGTGGAATTGCAAAAAAAGAAAAAAGGAAACTAGAACAAGTGAGAGTCACACCTTCATACCATGCAAAATTCTCCTTGAATCCTCTGCTCCATATTGCCATTATTGGTTATCATTATTGCCATTATGTTTGTTTATTTGACCCGAGACTCAGTTGCAATGAATTTCTATTTTTATGTATGTATGTTTATGTTTCTTTGAGCCGAGACACAATTCTAATGAATTTCTCGCTTTGTAATAAAGCAAATTTTGCTCCTCGAGTTGAATATCGTCATGGCCTATTATTTCCTAATGGTTAATCTTTGCTTCATATGGAATGCTCATAGGACAGGTACATGCTACATGCTCAAAATTGATGATCATGAGTTAGAAGATCCAAGTGGAGAGCATTTGAACCAACAAACTATTCAGTTGTGTATTTTTGTTTGTCCAAAAGTCGCCAAAGTATTAATATAAAACTTGGAACATATACAAGACCCTATGCTTGTCATGCATAGCTCCATATCTATTATGGATTTTAAAAAGGGATATCGTTGACTTCACCATGTGCCTTTGTTGTGCTTGATCCGTACGCGCCTAGGTGCAAGACGGGGACAACAGTTCGACTGAATGAGTCAGTACTGTTATGGCGGAAGCATAAGAATAAGCAAAGAAGGACTACACTACGCACATAAACATACACATATAGATAATATGCAGGAATGCGAACTGATCTTGATTCTTCTCTATTACTTGTTCTCTGTATTTTACAATATTTTACATGCTTCTATAAAGTGTTGAGAATGCTTGGGTGTCTTCCTGTTACGTTCAGTTACAAGAGAATTTAGAACGGTTTCAGAAGTTCAACCGTTACGGTCGACTGGAAGACATAGAGACAATCTGTCGTAGTTTGTTAGTCGCCAATGTCGATGATGCATGTCGACGTCGATGCTTGTCGAAGTTGCTGAACTTGTCGAAGTCAAAGTTGCTGAACTGGTTGAAGTCGATGTTGTTGAACTTGTCGAAGTTGAAGTTATTGAACTTGTTGAAGTCGATGTTGGCATCCGACAATAATTCTATCTGGGGGTGGATCATACCTCCTTCCTTAAGAAACAATGGTCCCCATTGTTTGCTCATGCAGATGAGGAAACTTGTCGGTCAGTTCAGTATCAGAGTACATTTTCCTTGTGCTGGGATCTGTCTGGATCTGGCCACCTGAAACAAGGGAATTGTGTTCATCCTTGTATGGTGTACTCGTCGTCCCACATTGGTGTCGCAAGGAAGAGGATCCTAAACATTTGGATGGATGTCTCCAGGTTTCGTTGTCTGCAAGTCATTCTGTTCCAACAATGGTGCATGGTATGGTCGAAGTAGATCCACATTAAATACTGGATGTAGACCCAAGCATGAAGGAATGTCGAGATGGAAAGCGTTTTCTCCAATTTGTTCAAGGATACTGTACGAACCATATCCTAGAGGCTTTAGCTTCTTATATGGACCAGTGAAGCGTTCCTTCTTAAGATGCAACCAAACCTGATCCCCAATTTGAAATGAATGAGCGATACGATGCTTATCATGTCAGGCCTTATCTTTTGCATTAGCTCGTTGCAACATTTCCTGTGCTTATCTTTGGATGTCGCAGATTTGATCTCGAAACTTCAATGCTTTGTCAAATTCTCATCGGTTATAGTTGGTATTGTTCGACTGTGTCGAGGAATTAATCAAGTCAATAGGCGCTGAGGGTTGAAATCCATAACAAATCTCAAATGGACTCTTGCCCGTAGAGCTGTGTTGAGCACGATTGTAGCTGTGTTGTATATATGGAAGACTGTCATCCCATGTTCGTCGATGCTTGTGGTTGTACATGCGAAGCAGTTGTACTACCAAGTGATTCACAACTTTCGTATGTCCGTCTGTCTGAGGATCGAACATTGTCGATAAGGAAAGTCTTGTGTTGAGTTGTTGCCAGAGGGCATTCCAAAAGATGCTGACAAATCTTGCATCTCTGTCGAAAATAATGGTTTTCGGTAAACCGTAATGTTTCCAGACATGTTCAAAGAAGAGTTGAGCGGTCTGCTGCGCTGTCGTAATCTTCTTGCATGGAACGAGAATGGCCATCTTGGAAAATTTGTCGACTACTACTGAGATCGCGTCCTTCTGATGTTTGGTAGTAGGGTATCCCATCAAGTAGTCCATAGAAATAGATTCCCATGATCTACTAGGAACTGGAAAAGGCATGTACAATACCTATCGTCAATTAGGTGGTTTAGCAATGGAAAAAACCACGCATGATCGAATGTACTTGTTTACGCCAGTTATAAGTGAAGGACAAAGAAATACTTATGGAGAATACCAAGGGTCTTTGCTACTCCAAAGTGTCCTGCAATGTTGCTATAGTGTGTGTCCCAAATGAGCTGTTGTAGATGCTCACCAGTCAGTACACAAATCTGTCCAAGCTTGTATAATAAGGTATCCTTCAGGAAATAGTCGGAGGTCGACGACTTGTCGGTCTGAATTTGTCGATAGACTGATGAAAAGTCGTTGTCATCCTGATACAATTGAGGCCAAGTAGTGGTGTCATAAATCTGCATACTCATCACTGTAAGGAGGAGAGTAATGGGTGGTCGACTTAGACAATTGGTGGCGGCATTGGCTTTACCTTTCCGATACTTAATTACCAACTGAAATTGTTGCAGGTAATTAATCCACTTGAGTTGTCGATTTGTTTGTAACTTCGACTGGGATGGGGCGAACTGTAAAGGCTTGTGGTTAGTGAGAATGACTGTCTCCTTGCCAAGGATATAATGTCTCCATTGCTTAAGGGCTTGCACAATGGCGTAAGGTTCTTTTTCATACGTCGAATATCTTCTAACAGGTCATTAAAAGTTTCAGAATGAAAAACGAATGGGTGACCAAACTGAGTGATCACTGCGCCCAAGGCATAGTCCGATGCGTCCATCTCGATCTCAAAGGGCTGATGCAATTCAGGTAACACAAGTAATGGTGCAGTACAAAGCTTGTGTTTGAGTTGTTCGAAAGTTGCTTGTTGTGTCGATGTCCATTTGAAGACAGTTTTCCCATTTCCCTTGCTCAACTGATTCAAAGGCCAAGCTATGTGATTGAATCCGAGTATGAATCGTCGATAGAAATTCACCAAACCAAGAAAACTTCTTAGTTCATGAATGCTTTGAGGAATGGGACAATATTTGATAATTTGCACTTTTTCTGGATCAACGTGAATGCCTACAGAGTTGATTACAAACCCCAAATATTTGATGTTGTTCATCGCAAAGGAACATTTGTCCATGTTCAAGGAGAGTCGATGTTGTTGGAGAGTGTCAAGGACTTGTCAAAGTTGTCCGACATGTTCTTCCCATGATCGATTGAAAATCAATATATCGTCGAGATAGGCAATGATCGATTTGTCGATGAATGGTTGAAGAGTGTTATCCATATATCGCATGAAGGTCACAGTTGCATTGGTTAAGCCGAAAGGCATGACTAACCATTCAAACAATCCTTCCTTGGTCTTGAAAGCAGTTTTCCATACATCTACGGGATCGATTGGAATCTTATGATATCTCGACTTGAGGTCGAGCTTAGTAAAGAATTTAGCACCTTTCAGATAGTCGATGAGCTCGCCTATCCATGGCAGAGGGTATCTATTCTTTACCGGAATTTTTTTGAGGTCCCGGTAGTCGATGCACATGCGCCAAGTCCTGTCTTTCTTTGGAACAAGGATGACTGGACTTCCACAAGGAGAGGAGTTGGGTTAGATATGACCTTTGTTGATCAAATCTTGAATTTGTCTGTGAATCTCTTCATTTTCGATAATGGATCTTCTGTAAACAGATGCGTTAGGTAATGAAGAACTAGGAGCAAGTTCAATAAAGTGTTTTACCTGGAAATGTAGAGGTACTCCGTTTGGCTCTTAGAATAGGTTCCAGTACTCATCAAGAATATTGTCGATCTGCTACTTTTGTCGGGAGGTGCACTAGTATGTGAGTTGATTGGTTGCTGCAGTATTCCTGGAATGTTGCGGTTTAATCATGATCAATGCGAATTTTTGAGCATGGTTGATGAGCTTCTTCATCTGTTTAGCAGGTATCATTGCAACCGTTGGTGTAGGTTGTCACTCTGGTATGTCATACCATCAGTTCTGAATTCTAACAATCACCTTCTGAGGTCATGACTGGTAACTTCCATGTCGATCCCATAAGTAAGGTTTCCCAAACAAGGCGTCGGCTATAGAGAGTGGTGCCACATCGCAGAGTACTTCATCTTCAAAAGGCTTAATGAATTAGGTGAGTTTGCATTGTCGGGTGATCTTTAGTTCATGTCCATCCTTCATCCAACCGATGTTATAAGGCTGAGGATGTGGAGTGGTAGCAAGACCTAGTTTCTTCACGAGATCTTCAGAAACAAAGTTCTTCTGGCTACCATTATCCACAATCAGATGCAATGGATTGTTTTGAACCCATATATGTGTATGGAATAGGCACTCTCGTTCCTCCTTGTTGGCGATAGTCGAGGCTACTGGAGTGGTCGATGTCGATGTCAAAAGGGTCGTTGCTTCTGGGTCAGTTTCTACCAGATTTTTGTCTAATGAGTCGGATGTCAACACTTTTGCCAAAAATGTCTTTCGAGCTTTGCTTTCAGACGTATCATGCCATGATGAATTGTGGTAATCACACTATTTCCCGGCAGGTTGCTTGCTATGTTCCCTTTTGTCTTTCTAAAAATGCTTTTTACCATGATCTTCCTTTCGGTTTAGTCGCGAAGCGTTCTTTTCCTTTCTGTTTGACTTCAAGCTTACTGGCATAGTGGAATGCATCCGCAAGCGTATCGATAGTCAGAAAATCCATCTCCTACTGAATGAACGGGGATAATTTGTTGATGTACTTCAGAACAAGGAATTTCTCTTCTTCTTGAATGCCAAGTCTAGCCATTAGTTGATAGAACTCATCGGTGTAACTCTGTACGGACTGATCTTTCCATTGCCTTAGCTGCTTCCACTTCTTATACTGTTGTTCAATGTACTTGGGTGGGTAAAACTCCTTTCGTACATATTCGACAAATTTCTCCCATGTCTCTATGGGGTCTCCACTTTTCTCCATCTTTGTCGATAGGTTCTCCCATCAGTAGTGTACAGATGTTGACATCTTTAAGGATGCAATGGTGATCTTTTTAGCTTCTGAGAGTTGATTCATAAAGTAATAGGATTCCAATTGTTGTACCCAATTCTCGACAGATTCTACGTCAATCTTGCCTTCTAGATTCGGTATGTCCAAATTCATTTGCACCTTCAATGGACTGATTTCGTCGGAGTTAGATCTTGTCGAAGCAAATCCTCCTGATGTCGAAGCAAATCACGTGAGAATCTCATTGAATTGGGCGAACATTTCAGTTTGTTGTCGAGCCAACGCTTGCTCTATGAGTTGCTCTGTCTCGTCAATTGCATGTCTATTGTCTGTTCCTTCTTCCATGTTTGAAGGTAGTGTCTTCTTGGATTGCTGAGTTTGTGAGCGTGTTTGAACATGCATAAGTCAGGTAACTTCGATGGAAGTGTCTACTCACAACTTAAGCTCGAACAAAGCTAAGATTTGAATAAGTCAAGCTCTAAATCTCTAATACCAATGATCCGTACGCACCTAGGTGCACGACGGGGACAACAATTCGACTGAATGAGTCGGTACTGTTATGGCAGAAGCATAAGAATAAGCAAAGCAGGAATACACTACACACATAAACATACACATACAGATAATATGCAGGAATGCAAACTGATCTTGATTCTTCTCTATTACTTGTTCTCTGTATTTTACAATATTTTACATGCTTATATAGAGTGTTGAGAACACTTGGGTGTCTGCCCGTTACGTTCAGTTATAAGAGAAGTTAGAACGGTTTCAGAAGTTCAACCGTTATGGTCGACTGGAAGACAGAAGACAATCTGTCGTAGTTCGTTAGTCGCCAATGTCGATGATGCATGTCGACGTCGGTGCTTGTCGAAGTTGTTGAACTTGTCGAAGTCAAAGTTGCTGAACTGGTCAAAGTCGATGTTGCTGAACTTGTTGAAGTTGAAGTTGCTGATTTTGTCGAAGTCGATGTTGGCATCCGACAATAATGCCAACTGCTGGGTGGATAAGTGCTTTCCTATTAGGTGATGCCATGTGTGGATAACCATTTTTATATCTTTGGAAGGCTTGAGATAACCCAAATTTTATATAAAAGATATCTCAAGTCCATTTTTTCAATAAATAACATAGATCCATATTTAAGTCCATATTTATCAAGCACTAAGAAGAGTAAAAAATAGGTGCAAACTTCTTCATGCTTAAACGAATGAGGTTACTGCTTAAAAGAATGAAGCTAAAAGAATGGTGTTGAAATGGATCTATATTGATTTATGTTTTTATAGATGGTTGACTTTTTTTTTATATTTCATTAACATGGGCACTACCTTGTAAAGTGCACCTCGCACTTGGCTTCTTTCCATGCAAAGCGACCTCAAATCTCATATGAAAGGCAGGAATGACGGGTGAAGCAATTAACTATGACATTCAACACTTTTCCCCTTTGTGCACCCTTATTGTCTGGTTCTCATTCACTAACAACCTTCCACTTCATATCAAGTCTACAGAGTGATAGATTGAGACCGTTAGTACCATTGGAAAATCCCATAAAACACATATAAGAAAAGTAAAAGACATTCGATGCTTGCAACGTGAAGAATACAAACACCTTCAATCATCATAAATAAAAACACACATTCTCCAAAGAAATTATGTTTTGATTGTATAGAATGTCACTTTAGCATCTACCATTTCAAAATTTCAGTCCCGCGATCTCTCTACATCAACAATTCATGTTTCAATGAAACAAAACAAAATGTCACTCCAACATCTATGACATTAAATATTTCATTGCTCCGTGCTCAATTTCTCAGTACACATGTGTCTCAATTAGAAGCACAATTGTCTCAAGCACCGATTCAAAGAAAAGTTCAAGCAGATAAAACAACAGGCATCCATCTTATTGTAAACAAGTGAGAAGGAGAGCAAATCACATGAGTAGAGGATCAATGTGACAATGTTGGAGAAGAAGAAGAAGCGCACCCATCTCATGTCGACTAATGCTGCTAAAACCCTAATTGCAAAACTATTCACTTGGGTAGATTCGAACCCAAAACATCTGCCTGTATTGTGGCAAGAAAACAACATCCGCGTTTAATCTTTAGCAACACATTGTGAATGAAATGAGAGTCATAATAAGAGGAGCAGTAGGACCTAACTAAGTGACCAAATGCTTGGAGGAAGGATTAAAGTGTCTAATGGGTGACTAAAAAGATACATGAGCGATTTCACGCATCCACAGGTCAAGAATTAAAGCACCCACATCTACACATCAGAGGCGTAAGAGTTATGCTGCCGATTCATTTCGAGTGTCTCATTGGAGACTTAAAATCAGTATTTCGAGGGTCTCATCGGAGACTTAAAATCAGTATTTCAAGGGTCTCATCGGAGACTTAAAATCAATATTTCGAGGGTCTCATCGGAGACTTAAAATTTATACTGCTGATTCATTAGAGACTAAAATTTATGTTGCCGATTCATTTCAAGGATCTCATCGGAGGTTTAAGAGTTATACTTCTGATTCATTTAAGAGTCTCATCAGAGGATTACTATTTATGCTACTGATTCATTTCAGGGGTCTCATCGGACACTTAAAAAGTTATGTTGTTGATTATGAAGATCAAATCATCTATTTCAATCAAAATCAATATATGTAAACAAGAGAATTAGAATCACACACTTTTAATTCACACATGTGTCCTTCCGATGATACACTATTGATGCAATGTTTTCCAGAGGGAAATTATGAAGAAGCAAAATACAATATACAAAAGGGAAACTTTCGAGCAAAATACATTGTAAAATTTGATCTTTCTAGTGTAATTTCGGCCATGACCGCAGATTACAGATGAAAACTTCCACAAAAATCTGTAATCCTGCAGCGAATACTGTTATTGTTGTTATCATTATCATGAAAATTTAGTAAAAGCTCCGAACATCCTGTGTTATACCCATCTACCTCGCCTTTGTTTCCAGCCTTGCATTTTCCCACTTTGTCGATCAGGGATCGAGTTCGATCTTCCCACTGTGTCGGGATTGGGTTCGTGACATTGCAGTTTGATAGAATTTTAATTTTAATTTATTTTATTTAACTTTAAATTCTAATAAATAAAAGCACTCTTGCAAGGATTTATGTCCCATCAGAAATGCTTTATACTAATAAAAAATTAGAATTTTGTTTTTAAAATTTCATAAATTTATTTTAATTTTCAAAATATTCTATTTAATATCAAAATTTTGTTAAACATTATAAAACATTGCAAAAAATTTTGTCTGCAAAAAACAACTAATACTAGTCAATGTAGTTTGACTTTCCAATAGAAAGTATATCCTTGGCAGAGAATAATAAATTGTGACATTGCGAGAGAGAATCCTCATCAAAGTAAACATTGCATGAGGAAGGTTTGCTCAAAATATGCAGTCTGGTTATCTTCTATTATATGACAAGCTAGTTTCGATCGTTATCGCCGAAGAGAGCTTGACATCAGAAAGAGCCCTCGAGACATGCAGAACAGTGGGGACAACTCCTTTGATCCCCATGCCTTCCTGTAGATCGCGTTCATAGATTCAGAGAGTTCGGTTCACCCATGCCATCATGGCATTGCGGGATGTTACTAGCCTTCCCCCTCCCTTGGATCTCACTGCTTTCATGAAACTCGTCACAACACAGGGGAAAAAACCTTTGTCCATTGCCCAGCAAACGTTCGTAAAAAATATTTCTGAGATCCCCACGGTGGCATTGCCAGCAGATCAACCATGCAAAACCGCTCTCAACCTTTCTGAAAGAGGATTAATCGGTCAATTCACTGGATTGTAGCCATCACTGAAAACTACCGAGATTTGGGTTCAAAAAAATTGGAAACCCCTGATCTCAGACGAAGTAAAATCCTACTTCCTCGGAAAGGGATTTTTTGCATTCGTCTTTTAAAGCAAACAAGACCATGAACTAATTTTCAGGAACGAGCCATACTTCATGGGGCTGCAAGGTCTTTACGTGAATAAATGGAATCCTGAATTCAATCCATCCCAAGACATCCCTTCCGCGGTCCCAGTCTGGGTGAGACTACCGCATTTGCCTCTTCATTGCTGGAACCTAGAATATTTAAAATCTATCGAAAAGTACATTGACAAAGCAGATCGAAAAGACCAATATTCATGTGCTAGAATCTGTGTCGAAGTAGATCTGGAATGTGGACTCCCAGAAGCTATAAAAATAATAGTAGTTGATTGGTCACACATCCAAGAACTCGACTATGAACAAATACCCTTTAAATGCAGGTATTTCCATGAATATGGGCATTTCGCTCAATCTTGAAAAAAGAAGCCCGTAGATCCGGAATCAGGAGGGAAAAAAGAGCAATGGTCAACCGTCCAAAAAAACCCTATCTCCAGACCGGGATAAAAAAATGCCATCGAAAAGACAAAACTCAAGAAAAACAGATAATCAACATCAAAATCCGGTGATCACCAACAATGAGAATAGATTCAAGGTCCTGGAAAACATTGAAGATCAAGCTAATATCGAAGCACTAGAAGAAGGAGAAATAGTGGAGCAACACGACTCTTAAGAAACACCTCGAATCCTTGAAGATACAACATAAATCCAGCCTCAAAGCACCCCAATCCTTAAAAGGATCAATTCAAATAAAGGTACGCCATCCCCCTCCTATGTAGATATTGCAAAAACTAAACCATTGGTTACTCCTCTCTCTCCGGAGGATCTGATTGACAGAACATCCAAAAAGCTAGGGCGAAAAACTAGCAAAGATTTAAGGGAAGAAGAAACCAAACGTGAGAAAAACCAAGGATTTCAAGCAACAATAGACATGGCGTTCAACAGAAACACCAGAGCCAGATTAGCAGGGAAGAAAATAGTAGATCTAGCAGGGGAGGAACCTCCTCCATCCACACCAACAGATAATGAAGCTAGTCTCTTGGAACTGCAGAGGACTGGGCAATCCCAGTAAAATAGAAGCAGTAAAAGATCTCCAAAAAATAGATATGCCAGACATCCTCATGCTCCAAGAGACTAAACTCAATGATTGGGCCATCTTGACCATTGGAAAAGAAAAGTGGAAGAAAAATACCGGCATGGATGTCAGTGCTCAAGGGGCCTCCGGTGGCCTAGTTACTCTCTGGTCCTCCGATAAGTTTCAGTTATGCAACTCCTTTACCACTCAACATTGGATTTACAGGGATCTCCTTCATACCCAAATCAACACTCAAATTGCACTCATTAACCTGTATGTACCAAATCTGCATTCGGAAAAAAAAAGATTGCTGGAATCATCTGGAAGTCTTCCTGGATGCATACACCCCGCATAATCTCATCCTAGCCGGTGACTTTAATGCAATCCTCTCCAACATCAAAAAGAAAGGAGGATTCATTGGAAATGATGCCTTTAGATCTCAAATCGAAACTCTCATTCAGAAATGGGACCTTCTTGACATCAAGCCCAAGAAAGGAAAATTCACTTGGTCCAACAAGCGGCTAGGCAAAGATAATATTATGGCTCGGCTTGACAGATTTCTAGTCCAAAGCAGCTTGTTGACCGACAAACAGATCGTCGTTTCTAAAATTTTGGTAAATTTATCTTCGGATCATAAACCGATCCTGATCCTACACATAAGAGAAGATGAAGATTATGGACCTATCCCTTTCAGATTCAGCTCTCAATGGCTCGAATGTAGCAACTTCTGGGATATTTTTAAGAGTGCTTGGAACACTCCCATAATCGGATCCCCAAGATACGTTTGGGAACAAAAGCTCATCAACACCAAAAAAGAACTAAAAAATTGGGCTAAAATTAGTTATCCATCTCCAAATCACATAAACAAAGCTGTCGACGATCTTGAAGATATCCAAAGTGCAATGGATGAAAACCCAATAGACAACAACACGCTTCGGGAAGAGGCTAACCATCAAGCCAAAACTTATCAAGCATTTCGAAGAGAAGAAGATTTATGGAGATTAAAATCTCGGAGCACATGGCTCAAAGCAGGTGATAGGAATACAACTTACTTTCACAGGCAGACTAAAGTTAGACAATCCACTAATCACATCTCTAAGATCAAAGTCGATAGTGGATTGATTGTCAAAGGCCACGATGACATAAAAAACGCAACTTACAATCATTTTGCAAATCTTTTCAAAGAGGACAACAACAACGACGAAGAAGGAGATCAAATCTTTCTTGATTACATTCCAAAGAAACTCGTGAATGATGACAACCTCGAGCTTCTCAAGCCGTTCACAGAGAAGGAAGTCACTAGCACGATTTGGTCCTTCGACCTTGACAAGGCTCCTGGGCCTAATGGGTATTCCATCCATTTTTATAAATCATGTTGGCATTACATTAGAAAGGATTTCATGAGAATGGTCAAAGATTTCCATCTTAAAGCCAAGATCGGTGGATGCACTAACTCCACCTTTCTTGCACTCATTCCAAAAGAAACCAATCCCTACACCTTTGATAGATTTCGACCAATAACATTATGCAATTCATCCTATAAGATCATCTCCAAGATGCTGGCAAACAGGATGAAGCCCATCCTCGCCAAAATCATCTCTGACAACCAAGGGGGATTCTTACACGAAAGACAAATCCTCGACAATGTAATCCTTGTGCAGGAGGCCATCCACTCCAGCAAACTCCGCAAAGAAAAAGGTATGTTAATCAAACTTGACATGGCTAACGCCTTTGATCACGTTAAACATTATTTTCTTCTTAAAATCACGAAAACTTTGGTTTCGAAGATTCCTTCTTAAATTGGATCTCTGCCTGCATAAAATACCCCTGGATTGCCCCTCTTGTGAACGGACACCCTCCCAATTTATTCCAAGCCTCCCGTGGAATTCGACAAGGATGCCCCTTGTCTTCCTTTCTTTATATTATCATCGCTGATTCCCTCAGTCGAAAGCTAAACTCTGATCTCAGCACTGGCCTCAACTTAACATTCAATTCCATGCCCCTAAACCACACTCTCTTCGCAGATGACTCCCTTCTGTTGGGAGGGGGATATTCCTTAATAGCTCGAAATTTCAAGAAAAACATGGACAACTATTGCAAAGCCTCGAGTGGCAAGATCAACTTACACAAGAGTGTTGTTTATGGCTGGAATATAAACAACGCCGTTGCAACCAATATCGACCGAATTCTTGGAATCAAAGTCCACCAGCATTGGGATAATTTCAAATACCTGGGTTTCCCAATCACCCATGGCTACCCAAAGTCAAAGAACTGGGATGACATTATCCACAAAATCAAATCCAAAATCAGCAAATGGGGAGGACAATGGCTCAACAAAGCAGGAAAATTGATTCTTCTAAATTCGGTCCTCACATCACTTTCTATTTATCAATTCTCACTCTTGCTAGCGCCCAAAGGAGTCACAGAGCATATAAGCAAGCTTCCGAGAGAGTTCCTCTAGATAGGAGGGAAAAAAAACGAGCGCAAATTCCACCTTGTCAACTGGAACATCGCATTACAGCCAAAGCATTATGGTGGGATTCAGATACGAGATCCCTTTCTAGAAAATAAAGCTTTGGGAGGCAAAATTCTCTGGTGAATATTGCATGGTAGACACCACAGGGTCAGCTTATTATTAAAAAAGAAATACTTAATAGGCTCCTCTCTCAGATGCCTTGATAGCAAACCAGAATCCAAGGGATCCTCAATTTGGTCGCTCTCCAAAGCCGCTTGGGACTTCTTCTCTCAAGATTTATACTGGGTACCTGGAAATGGAAAAGATATTAATATCTTCTCAGACAAAATAATGGGGAAAGAACAGCTTCAGAACATCCCCGAACTACAAGACATAAATCATTGGCTCACTCAACATGGAATCAGGACACTAACTGACCTCAACACTTGGAATTCTTCAGGCAATTGGCATGGTTGGATAAAAATCTCAACACCAGCAAATTTGGAACATTCTAGAGCCCTCCTTTTTGAAAATATGATTGGCTGCTCCCCAACCCATCTCCATGACAATGATGATCGCGACTGGGGCCTTATTGGGAAGTATATTGCTGCCCTATGTTACAAAACTCTTCAAAAATACGCCGACTCCAAGGAAATTATTTGGGACATGGTTTGGACTTCTTTCGGAATCCCCAAAGTTATTTTTTTTACGTGGACTCTCGCTCACAGAAAAATTCTTACAGGTGACAATCTCATCAAAAGAGGCCTCATCGGACCTCATCGATGCCCACTCTGCCATAATAACATTGAAACCATCGACCATCTCTTTTTGAATTGCACTTTCTCAAAATAAGTTTGGAGCCACATGCTTCAAGAACTTGACATTGCAATGCCGAGCTTTGGCACCACCACATGTCTCCTCAAAGATTGGAAATATGTTTATCCAAGTCCACTCTCGAAAAGGAATCTTTGGCAACAAATTTGGATAACCATTCCTAAACTCACATGCTGGAAGATTTGGATCGCTCAAAATAAAGCAATTTTCCATGACACATGTCCTACGCCACTTCAAGTTGCTGGACAAGCAAAAGGTTTACTAATTGAATGCATACACAAATCTTTCCACCGTCGAATCAAAATGGATTGGCACTGCTCTCCCTACTCCTAGAGAAACTGATTAAAAAATTTGGAAGCTTCCACCTTGGAAAATCAGATACTCAGACATTGACTTCCAAGCTTGGAGAAGCAATCAGCCAATGGACACTCTATATTTCGATGGCGCATCCAAAATAATCCAGGACAAGCTGGAGTTGGAGGAATATTACTTTTCAATGAAGGAACATCAAAAATCAAATACAATTGGGGATTGGGAACATGATCAAACAACCTAGCTGAAGCTTTAGCAATTTTACAAGGTTGTCAAATCGTAAAAAATCATAACATCGGGAATTTACAGGTATTTGGTGACTCCCTTGTTATCATCAAAGCATTCAAATCTCCCATACACTACAAAAATCTGGCAATTGAAAGAATCATTAGATGGATCCAACAAATAGCGAACACCTTCAAGCATTTCAAAGCCTATCACATCACTAGAAAGCTGAATTATGAAGCAGACATGGAAGCGAAGGCAGCAACCAGCCTTGCACCTGGAATGCTAAAATGCTAAAATGGTGAAATAGACTATTGCCACATCCCTTAAGGAAACATCACTGTTGGCAAATAGGCCAGAACATCAGCTCTCAGCAAAACAAGCACTCAACATTTTTTAGTCTTCAGGTTTTGAATTATGAATCGGTTATGGTTCATGTGCGACAACAATTCCATTCGATTGATATACAAAAACGTTGCAGTCATTCAGCACAGAAGACCCTTTCCACCCTAATTGAATGAACAAGAGTTACATTTGATTGCAGAACATGAGCTACAGCTAATGCGATCTGTATAATATCAAGATTCAGTCATAAGCCTCAGTCATTTTATTTCAATATTTTGATCAGACTCTGTCTCATGCGAAGATATCAACACTTACAAGGACATCTATTAGAAAAGCATTCAAGTCTCAAATTCAAAATACTTCCAGATTTTTCGAATTGTATTCAATCGGATTTGGCTATTGCCATGACTCAATCATTTTTATTTTTTCAATATATTCTAATCGCTTTTGTTAAAAAAATAAAAATAAATTGTGACATTGCAATTATATATATTTCAAAAGTAAGCATTTCTTATGTGGAAAAATAGAGTTGATACATTTATACATTGTTGAACTTTGATGTTTTATTATAAAAATAAAAAAAATACATAAGGGATAAAATGAAATAAGTATTTATTGCATTTTAAAGTTTCACCTATGTATTATAATGTAATGTTAATACATTAAAATGAAAGAAAATTTACAATATAAAAATGAAAAAATTCATAATGATAAAAATAATATAAAAAAATTGATAATAATAGTAAAATAAACTAACACATATCCATTAAATCTTGCTATTTTAAACATTTAGAACTTTGCACCTTTCTTTCCTTTTAATCTTTTTTAGTTTTTAATAAATCTATATGAAGCATCTAATTATTAAGCAATTTTCCCTTCAATTTATGAATTTGACATAAAGTTAGAGTTCCAATATGGAATTCTAATTGAATTTTTTGATGGTTTGGGTTGATTTAGAATTGTAGAAAATCTTTAAGGGCATTGTTCCACCGTGCATGATAATTATATCATAGTAAAACTTTGTTCCTAATTATTTTTTGCAAAATTCTTATAAGATTTGTGGTCGAAAAGAAGGTCCATTTGCTGCAAAATTAGTTTACTTCGAATCTATACTAAAAAGTAATCTAAATGCTTTATGATTTTGACCAACTTTCCATGTTTTTTGTGATGATTATTGTCCGAAATCCAGTTAGAATTATTGAAATCACAAATATATATTCTTGAAATTGAATAATCCAGATGCCCCAAGTTTATTTAAGAACATTAAATCTATTTATACAACTACTAATAAAATTTGAACAATACAAAATAACAATTTGATAAAAAAGTTTATCGTTATATTTCATTAAAAAAAAAACCTAAAATAACATAAAACATTTAAACAAAACAATACATTCTCCATATATAAAATTTAAATAAACATATTTTTAATAAAAATGGAAAATAATAAATACCATAATTTATGGGAAAACTTGGTAAATTTTTATATCCATAGCACATAGAGAATTCCGAAATATGTACGAACTACCACACAAAATTTTGACTCAATAAATGAGATCACCCTTTAAACCAACACGACTTTGGCTATTTATTCAACAATCTCCCTCGTGCATAATAATAATAATAATATATATATATTTGATTTTCTAATTAAAATGCAATTATTTGCGAGCTCAAGGAAAATGGATATGAAATAGTGAAGCATTAAAATGTAAATTTTTAAAGATTTATGAACATCGAATTACCCCCACGTTATATTAATGTTTTATGACACGTGACAATCAATTTAAATTTCCAATAATTTTATCAATATCTTGATGTTATATTTCTAACTACCAATTTTTTTCAATGACACATCACACATGACGTTATGGTGAAAACATCCATATACAATCGATTTCTTTGCTCATCTTCTGAGATCTATTTTGTTTAATTTTACCTTTTTCTTTATTCATTATTTGTAAAAATAGAAGAAAATACAACTTTAAGAGGAAGAGAGGAAGGCGTATGTGGTCGGTCGGGAGGGGATTAAACTCCCTATTGGTTACATAAGACACGCCAAAGAACAAAAGATTATATATCAATGGGAGGGGAGAGATCTTAAATCTTGAGATATAAAAGGGTTTGGTCGATATTGAGCGGACCCTCAAAATTGTTAAATTCCATCGCAATCTTCGCTTGCAATTGATCTTCCATTCTTCATTCTTTCGCTTTCGATTAATTATTACTGCCAGAGTTTCAAAGGTCGAAACCTGCGGCCAGCGGATTCCATCGTGAGCCTATTCCTCCACTGCCAAGGAGCCACGGAAATATTGCCACTAAAATATTAATCGATAATTTAACAGGTACCCAATTGTTATGAGGCATTGATACGATTGTGGCGTCGGGGCAGGGGAAAATTCATGGTGTTATGGAAATTCTGGAAGAGGAGGACTGGGAGGGTATAATACTTGTTTAGGGTATGCCAGAGAGGAATAATAATAAAGGTTACGTTTGCCGTTGCCATCAGGGTTTTACGACATGGCACCGGCTAAAAGACGAGGAGGCAAAACAGCTGCCTGCAGACAATGGAGGCTTGGAGATCTTGTGCTCGCCAAGGTCAAGGGATTTCCGGCATGGCCCGCTAAGGTACGCCATTCTATTTTTTATCCCCATTTGTTTGCCCTAATTTTCATTGATGTAAGCTGTTGCTATTATTTGCATTTGCCACATCAAATTATATACTTTTTGTGGTCTGTTGTAATACCTGATTGTCGTCCAAGGGTTTGTGTGAATGTTTATGGATTTTCATAGGGTTTCATATCCATTGCGCCGATTGCAATGGCTATCGGGCATCTTTCTCTATGATGTTTGTTTTGATTGTCCAATATGTGCCGATATTTTCTTCTTAATCCTAGAATTGCAAAACCTGGTTGCTGCACGGAGTTTCTCTGAAACCCTGCACGAGAAATCAAACCCTATATCAGAAATTAGTGTTTAAACCCAAGCGATGGATGCAAGTTTTTATTTTTGGGCTGAAATTGTTTCCGTATAACTCCAAGAGGATTACAATTGGCCCGAATTCGTCAGGCCCTCAAGCGGCCTGTCTTTTAGGAATACGATGGCCCATAAAAAGCCAAACCAGTAATTACAGCTATTTTCATTTGGCTAAGTTACCGTGACAAGGGGATACTCTTCTGTCAAAATAACCCAGGACTTGCACCTGGAATTTAACCTGGCGGGTAGCCTTATATTCCACTGCTGAACCACGACCTCATTGGTGAGGAAGCAAGTTTGACTAGCATAGATAGCTCATTGGTGAGGAAGCAAGTTTGACTAGCATAGATAGGCTCCTTTTGAATTTGAGATCTCTGCACCTTTTATCTTTGTTCAACATATGGACCATGGTGTGTTCAATTAGATGAGGTTTCTTGGTCATATGGGGTCAAAGAAGCCATCTGTCTCTACAAGTTCGTCCTGTTTTGTGTCTATCTTTTTGCAAATTTGGCTTGCCATTTATTAGCAGAGAAAGTAGATTATACTTTCTGCGCACTTGTATCAATTTATGTGGTTCTCCTATGAGTTAGGGCCTCTTCCTATAGGCCCTAACATAGATTAAATTTTGTCCTGTTTTGTGTCTATTAGCAGTGAAAATAGATTACACTTTCTATGCATCGGTATCAAATTATGGGTTTCTACTATGAGGTAGGGCCTCTTCTTATAGGCCCTATGTCTTCAACTAATTACCTTTATATGGATCAAATTAGTTTAAAATTTAAAGTATATTTATTATTTTCGGGTTCTTCAAAGAAATTAAGAAGTATTATATTTTAATATAATGAAGTTTTGTTTATTTTATGGAACTCCTTGTCAAAACCCTATATGAAATGGTTGTATTTAGAGAAAATTTAGCTTTCTCTAATATGCATGGGAGAATGGCCTGTATTCTGATAATGGATGTTTCTTGAAATTGCAGATAAGCAGGCCTGAAGATTGGGAACAACTACCTGATCCTAGGAAGGTTTTTGTGTATTTCTTCGGTACAGATGAAATGTAAGTGACACCATATCATAAGTCTGTTTGAAATCCCTATATAATGATGGTAGTTTTCAGGTCCATTTCTTTAGCTTTTAAAGTTTTTTGTTATGGAAACTGGCAGGATAAGGTTTTTTTTTCATTATTGCACATTGATTGTAGAATGGCAAAAAAATACAAAATATTAATATTTGTATGCAAATGTCATATTCTGTTAGTTTTACTTTTTTCTTAGCTGTTGACATACAAAGAGGACAATGTATCTCTGTAATCTTGTTTGTTGTCAATTCCGTTTTACTGCTAATGATTCTGCACCAAATTATGAGTCATTATGCTTAGATATTATATTGGGTAGCTTGGTGCTTGTTTTTAGTAATGTTGAAAACTTGAAACACATTTAATGTAATTAATTACTATAGAAATATTTGATATACTATACTGTAAACTTAGGATTTGGATATCCAAAATGAAAAATGAACTTTGGGTGTATTTCCGATACCTGTGTCTCCTCAAACCTCATTAGCTGCTGGATAAATGCCTTTGGTTATACTCTGGTCAGATAAGCTTAACTGTGGTCTCTAGCATGTCAAGTTGGTCACCTTGATCTTCAAAATATAGGATTTGATTTTGCTTTTACAAGTAGATGCAGGTTTTGGTTTTTTTATTTCATTTTTTATTTCTTCTTTTGCAGTGGTTTCTGTGCTCCTACTGACGTTCAGGCATTTACCTCTGAGTTGAAAAATAAGTTATCAGCCAAATGTCGAGGGAAGGCTGAAACTGACTTTACTCGGGCAGTGAAAGAGATATGTGAGGAGTATGATGATAAAGGTATAGAGGAAGAGGACTTTATCCCAGAGATTGATGATGGGAAATCCAGATCATGTATTGATGAAAGCTCAAAGGATTCCACAGAGAAAGTACAGTTTACAAAAAATGATAAAATCCAAGAAGCAACTGAGGCAGAGGACATGTTGGAAATCCATAAAGATACATCTATTCAAATGCATTATGAGACTGTCATCAAGAAACATGATATTAAGAGGGACGTACATAGGCAGGATAACTGGCAAAATACACGTGGGGTTGGTGAGAATAAGAAAAAGCCTGCTACCTCTCTGATCTCGTCTGATAAGAAAGATAGGAAGATGCTCAATGCAGTCCAGGTTGGGCTTAAAAAGCACAGTTCATTATCAACATCTAAATCTGACAACATGAGGTCCATGTTAAAGATAAAGAAGCCTACAAGCCATTTTGAGGACCATTTGAGGTCTGATGTTTCTGGTGCAGTGCCTACAAGCCTTTTTGAGAACCATTTGAGGTCTGATGTTTCTGGTGCAGTATCTACAACAGCTGAGCCAGAGTTGAAGACAATAAAGAGAGATTTTAAAAGGTCATCAGAGAGTGAAAGCAATATTCATAATGACGGAGACAACATTATGCTTTTTTCTTCTTATCTTGAAGAAAATGGGGCACATTCACCAGATACAGGCATTATTTCAGAGCAGACCACGAGTGAAAAGCAGTTTGGTCAGAAAAGGCAAAGCATGGAAAAAGAAATTAGAGGTTTTCGATTAGTGCCTGAAAGTGAGCTCCTAGATCGTAGAAAAACAGTGACAGATAACAGTGTTAGCAATTTTGAATCTTTTAAACATGGAAACACTGAAGACAGCATTCAGGTTTCAAACTGTAAAGAAAATTTGAAGGGTGAAAAAGATTATGAAAATATTCATGAAAATTCTGTTCCTAATGACAAAGATCATGTGCTTTCTACATTTATGACTAAAGAGAATGAAGTTAGGGTAGTTCCAAATACTTCTTTTCATCAGAATTCCATTCTGAAGAAGAAAAGAAAGCTCTTGAAGAAACATAATTCAGGGTTATCAACTCTACCAGAGAGATCTGACGATCAAAGAAAGATAAATATCTTCACGGAAGAAGAAAATGTTCTTGAATTATTATCAGGAGTAGATCATCGAAAGAAAAGGACACAGATTAAGGCAAGGAAACATAAACTTAACTTTGATGAACATTTGCATTTGGTAAAAAGGGCAAGAAATGAAGCTGAAGATGAAACCAATCAAATTGTACAAGGCTTGAATAAAGGAGGTGTAATAAGTGCCATGGACAATAATGGAGAAAATATGGCAGCAGATAATGCTTTTGTGTTAAATGAATGCCATTTGAGAACTAATAATATCATAAGTTCTAACAGTCTTGAAACTGAAGGAGATTTGTCGCATGGGCAGACGTCTTCAATTCTCATGGAAAGGCCTATGTGTTTGCCACCAAAGGCTGATAAATATCGTTTGAGAAGTAGCCTACCGAGTGATGAAGCTGCCCTGCCTCCCTCTAAACGACGTCACCGGGCTCAGGAAGCTATGTCTGCATGTGTTGCAGAGGCTGCAACTGCTTTAGTGGAACCGGTGACAACTGGTGTGATTGGACAGGATGATGCATACAAAATTTCTGCAGATGAAAAACTTTATACTAAATGCTTTGATAGTGACAAGAAGTCAGTTAAGGGAAATGAGGAATGTGTCAAAGTAGACACGTTGATTCAAAAAGAAGCAAAAGAAACAGGAGGTAGCAAGAAACCTGTGGTTTCTTCAGATTCATATCACTCTTTTATGAGGTTTTCTTCAGAACCTGCTAAATGGGTAGAGGAGAAGCAGATGGATCCATGGTTTGGAGATTCAATGTCCTATAAGCATATGGATAAATGGCAGATTGGAGATAAAGATGAGAGGAATGCACACGCTAAAATGTCTACTGAATCATCATTGACTGATAAAAAAATGGAAGAACAAAAGCTACAGAGCATGACTGGACCGGTGCTGCCTTCTCCAAAGAAGCAAGATGGTTCAAATTTAGCTTCAAGACAAGTCAATTCAATCAGCACACCTCCAATCAAGGCTTATGTTGCACAAAAAGCTGAGGCTGACCAATATGAATACAAGTCAAAGAGCATCAGGGTGAAGAAATCTTGTGCGACCCCAGCAAAGAAAAATAGCAGAGGCCTTAAGAAAGATCATGGGCAGTCTGGCTCAGACAAGCTTAACCAAGGGCAATTAGCTAAGCAGTTGGCTGTTCGCAAGCATGATCAAGTTTCCCCCATAAGATCTGGCACTGAACCTTCAGCAGAAAAAGTTGCAGGTTCTTCAAAATTTAAGGTGAAGATAAATGGTACTGCAGCAATGAAATTGGATGGTGTGTCACAATCTACAGAGTTGCATTTAGAAAAAGCAAACAAGCTTAGACAAGTGTAAGTCTTATATATTCATTCACTTGTGTTTCAAATTATAGTTTTTTGCCTTTTGTTGTTATATTTAGATGCCCACTTATTAATGTTCACATTGTCCTTCCTTTGTTGGTCTTATCATTTTGGCTTATGTTACAGGTATGATGCTGCATTGGCAAAAGAAATAAAATTCAGAACTATGTCAAACGATTCTGACGTTGCTACCCCATCTACATCTATGAAGCATCTTATAGCAGCTGCACAGGCTAAGCGAGAACAGGCACGTTCTGCAGCTCTGCCACATTCTGTTTCAATTGAAGAAACTGATAATTCTATTCCTTTTATATCCAGTCCTTCACCAATCCGAGGGAGTAGTTCAGATCACAGTTCCCCACTCCAACATCACTTTGATGGTGAGGCACCTGAGGATACGAAGGATGCCATTGCCCATACAGAATCAAGAAGCCCCAGAGTTAATGTGCAGCAGTGGGGTCTGCCGAATACAATGGATCTGGAATCAAGTGAAGAAGGTAAAAGAAGCTCAGAGCGAAAATCGGTTGGAGGGACAATTAGTGGGGATACAGAAGCAGCAATTGCCAGGGATACTTTTGAGGGAATGCTTGAAACGCTGTCAAGGACGAAGGAAAGTATTGGCAGAGCATCTCGTCATGCTATTGACTGTGCAAAATATGGCCTTGCTGGTGAGGTAAGCTTGATATCTGTTATTTTCCAGTATGGTAAAAAAACAGATCATGTTGTTATTGCTGGCTGTGGTTTTTTCACTTTTGTAAAATTAATGATGAAAATTGTCAAGGATTAAAGTGAAGAATGAATATCTTGCATGTGGATCATTTCTGCATTCATAGTTACTTTTATAAGAATCATACACATTGGGTATTTTTCCCTTTCTTAACTTATTTGTCAATGCCTTTTTAGTTAGAACTTGAAACCTTCTACATATGGATGTGGATTCTATATCAAAAGACAAATTTGTGTCTTCAGCAAGATACACAGTATCCCCTTCCATTCTCTACCACCCAATGGGCTCTTGTTGGCCATGGGATTTACCTAGCCTCCCTGGAATTGATTTTCTTGGATTGACTGAGCTCAACAAAATATAGAAAGGCTACAAGATTACAGTCATATTGTATAATGTGTTTTTTCTGGACCACTCTACAATATTAGGATCTAGGTGAAACCCTGCCACCTATTCTGCCTGATGACTTTGGATTTGATTTATAGGCCAACGCAGGATCCCCTCTGGATGATAGATCTCATTTTCCTCTGCTCAAATGCAGTCCTTTTTCTTTGAAATATTTTTCCAAGCTTTTGTTCTTTTTGTTTGTTTATGTCTGAGGATTTTTTGTTTTGAGCTTGTTAATTGGTTGCGTTAGAGCATTGAGTTAGATTAGGTTTTTAGCTTGATTATTGGGATGGTTTGGTTAAATTGGGGTTAGTAGCTTGCTAAGGGTCTGTTTTTATCCAGGTAATAATGAAGATGGTAGTGGGGATGTCCATCTGTCCCCTGTATGCCGGTGCCGCTGATATAATTCGGAGACATACCCTCAATTTCCAAATCTCTGGACTATGAGGAATGGAGGAAACTCAGTCCCATCCTGAGCTAGCCCTAAATTTTTGCACTGATAGAAGCTAGGTGCATTCTACAGCGCACTAGTGAAGAGATTGTAACGTTGTCTC
This sequence comes from Larix kaempferi, assembly GCA_027924585.1. Classification (NCBI taxonomy): domain Eukaryota; kingdom Viridiplantae; phylum Streptophyta; class Pinopsida; order Pinales; family Pinaceae; genus Larix; species Larix kaempferi. Next base: position 3,294,341 of record BSBM01001005.1, on the reverse strand, counting down.
ATTTGTCCATCTGATTTGGTTGAATATAATATTTTATTCAAAAGTATGAATCTAATAGTAATAAATTTAATGTTGATTAACAAATAATCATCCTCAATTTTTTTTTCCCAAAAATAATATTTATATTTGATATTTCGAGTGTGAAATCAAAATATACATCAATATCCCTGGAAAGCCCTTGTAGCATGTATTTTTTGACAAAAAATAGAGCTCTGAAAATTACTTCATCTGTCCTATGTGCACTTATACTTATGTACAGTCTCGTAGGCTCGTTTGAAACAGCCTTTTCTTCTCATAAAAAGATCCTTTCAGATCCACTTCTATTACAAAAACCAAAAATCAAGAAGCTACTGAGATAGCATATCTATATTGCAATTAACCTCTCTGTTGCATGGGAACCGTTCCCACCTTTTAAGAAACTCGTTCTGAAGGTTCCTGTGTTCCAGGGAACTTGGGAACCGGAACAAAACGTCCCTAATTTACCCGGAACGGTTTCTGGAACTTAGGAACGTTTAGGGAACTTTGGCAGAAAAATATGGGAACGTGGGAAATCTGAAAGGGTCGTTTCGATAGGTGGGTATTTCTACGGGTTCCCAAATTTTACGGGAATGGCCTCCAGCTCCTCGTCGAAGGTAAAGGACCACACGTTCCCAGCTCGCGAGACCCGAAAAATTTATTTATGGTGGCAAAAAATTCCTGCGAATTCTCGCTGGCAGAAGAGTCTGGAAACTCCCGCACATTCACAACCCTAGTTTGATGTTATAAATGCATGCCCTATGCATTTAATTAACACACAGAATTGAGACTGAGATCTTCATCTTTCTCTTTGGGTGTTGATTGTTAGAGGGTCGAGTGAAATTGGATGGCCAGCGAGAGTGAGAGAGCCTTGATTTAAGGTTGTGAGAGGTGGGATGAAAACTGAGGGCCAACAGGAGTGTCCAAGCTTTGATTGTTAGAGGCTTTGAGGTTCGCTGAAATTTGAGGGCGCCGGTAGTGACAGAGCTGAGAGGAGTCATCTGGGAGCCGATAGAGCTGTGAGGAGTCATTTCAGGGCCAACAGAAGTGATAGAGGCATCACTTGGGCGCGCGACAACAAATTAACAGCTGGAACAGCCGAGTTGAGCAGGTATTACGCTGTTACAGTATTGCAACATTGCTTGTTTGATGTTTATAAATTAATTTTTAAACTATTAAATTATTAATAATTTAATTTACTCTCAACCGACCTCATCGTTCAGTGTTTGACGGTTTTCGACGTTTGTTCTCACTTTCCATATGGCCCGATTCCACTTCAGCCACTTTTTTTGTTTAGTGTGGCCGTGAACACACCAACTCTGTTTATTGCATATGCATATGCATTTAAATTTTATCTTTTTAATTTTTATGTAGCTTTTTATTTTAATGGTAGCTTTTTACTTGATAAAATTTAATAATTTATGCATTATCCATTCTGTAGCTTTTAGTTTCTAACTTTCTAGTTTTAAGATTTTAACTTTTTGTTCTTATAGCAAAACTTAAAAGATACTCTAATATATAATTTTTTTATTTTTATGTTTTAAATATTAAGTTAAAACATAAAAGGAATCATAGTGTGTTCCTTGGTTTTGCAATCAACATGGTAATGTTTCATAGGATGATCTACTGAAAGTGTCTTTTCATTTTGGATTATTATTTAAATATCAATGTGATGTGGATGATTTCAAATTGTGTTTTTTAAATTTAAAAATTGTCTCTTCATTGTTCATTCATTTAAAAATATATGTAAGGCTTAGTTTTAGTAAGGATTAATTTAAATTACAAAATCAATACTTATATGATTATCATATATATATCATTATATGTAAGACTTAGTTCTAGTTTTTTTTAATATTTTTAATTTTTTAATATATTTTATTGCCGTTCCCAACCTGCCGTTACCTGCAAATTTGGGGGAAACCTGTAGCCGTATCTGACACTTGTTCCCACGTTTCCAACGTTCCCCTGTTCCGGAACTTGTGCAACATAGCAATTAACTAATAGAGAGACGATTCCATAATGGAAATCTGAGCCCCCTCTCTGAATTCCTGGATAGTTAGGGACCCCCCTCCTGCATTGGCACAACCTCTCTAGATAGCTGATCAACTCTTGTATTGAATTTTCTTTATATATGCATGAAGGAAGTATCATCAAAATATTGTTTTATCTTCAGCACCAGATTCATTATTGCAGCTAATAGAATATCATCAAATCTGCATCTGCTAATTTCTTAATTAATCAGAAGCTTGGAATCTCCATAGACCTGCAAATGTTTACGTCCTTTTTCCGCTGCCACCTTTATCAGAATTCAAAGGCCTTAAAATTCAGCTCTACTGTTTGTCCCTTGTCCTGCAGCATACTTAAAAAAGAAAATAATGAGAAGAATTAATATGCAGAATGGCCCCTGCCACGTACATTCCTGGATGTCCTTGACAAGATTTATTTTAGAAACTCCAAGCTTTTTCATAATCAATGGTAGGTTTGGTTTTCTCTAGAATTCTCTGAGATTTTTCTCTTAAAGGCTTCCAACTGACTTTTAAAGCAGACCCGGATTTTATGGGATGCCTGGGCTGTATTTAGTTCCATTCCTTGAAAAATTGTACTATTTTTTGAAAGCCACAAAGCAAGGCAAAACCTTGAAATTTTTTTCAGGTTTATCAGATAGCCATGAGAAAAAAAACAATCAACCAAAGTTGACTGATCCCATTTGTTTGTTCCAGAAATAGTTGTGTAATAATTGATTCCAGGCAGCCTCAGATAAAGGACAAGAGACCAATACATATCCATTGTTTCTTCACTAAATTACACAAGATGCACCTGCAAGGACCATTCAAATTCCTTTCTGTCCATTGTCCCATGTAAGAATTTTATTTGCCAATGCAAACCAAAGCAAAAGTCTTGATTTGGGAGCACTTTCAAATTTCCTAACAATTCTACATAACCAGACTATTTCTTCTGACTGCAATTCCTCCATCCTTGCTGAGTATCGCAGCTTGGTTGTGTACTCAACTGTTTCTTATTTTTAGATCATTTAATTATGTCCTCTGCATTTTCTCCTTGAAGGTTCAATGATTCTGTTGATTTCTAATCTTGAGATGATGCATTAGATCCATTAGGAATTGCTGCCTCCTTCAGAAAGAATATTCCAAATGAATGAAGATCATTAATAAGTGCTTCTGACATATCACATATTGAAAGAAGAGGAATCTAAATCAATTTTTATTAGAAGGCATATGCCAGGTGTGTGTGTGCAAGCACATCAACGTAGATCCATCTTAACTTCAGATCTTTTAACCACAGAGATTTGCATTTCATTTTTTGGATCCCTCTTGGTGCCTAATAAATCCGATGTTAAGATGAATCTATGCTGGTTATAGCTGTATCATTTGAAACATTTATTGTAATTTGTACCTTTTTTCTCCAAGGAAACCCTCGCAGGGAACCCGAGGGATGTTTTCCTACTTTTGAGGATGATATCTATAGTAAGCCTGTAAACAAAGACTAGTGCTCCTCACCCAAGGGGATTCAAACTGGGTACCTGCTGGCATGGGACTAGCCAAATGCTCAATAACATACATTGGTGACCGCTGACAACTGGATGGGCTAACCTCTTGGGCTATGTGTACTTCGTAGCTAACAGGTATTTAGCTTATTATTTTATAGAAAATAAAAAGCACTCCATGGTATTCTTCTATCAATGAGTCTTGAGATGTAAAATTTTCTCGCTGTCCTGAATCAGAGAAGGAATAGTTTCACCGCAAAACATGTTCCAAAATATTAAATCTCTGATTTATGATACATTTGATAAAATCACATGGAGCTCATATTAGCTTGTCCTATTTTCGTGGAGCGATTGATTTATTGCCAATACTTTGGTGAATACCCTTTCTGAAAGATTGGGTCCAATTTCATAATGTTCAATGCTGTAAATCTACAATTTGACTACCTTATAATAAATTGGATCATCATTGACATCTCAGTGTCTGCTGGTTGGGTGCATGATTGGAAGGTGTGCAAATATGTTTCAGTTGACTTCAATCTATTTGCTGGAAATGATAAAAAATATATTACAGAATAGCCACTATGGTGTTTTGGCCATTGACATCAAAACCCCTTTTTGACTATAATATCTTGATCCATGCAATCAATGTCCACAGGTACATATTATTTATTCCTTATTTTAATGTTCATGCTGCTAGCTCATATGCTGGCTTTTGAACGGGTAGGAAATCCATGCAGTGGATGGAGTCTGCTGGATTTTCTAAGACTTATTCTAATAAAATCCTGCATCCAAGTAACTAATCATGTTTGTCCTTTACATAAATATGTCGCAGCCAAAGATTTTTTGTGAACCTGCCCTTTTTTTACTAATTTAGTTGGCTTTTTCAGAGTATTAGTGAGCTGTGACTAATCACTTGAGATACTAGTATTAGATTCTAGGGACAGAGAGATCAAACTCATCTAAATGATCGAGTGACTGCATCCTAGAGCTAATGATTAGATACTAGATAGTCAAGAAATATGGATAAAGTATGCACTTTGGAATGGTGAATGTGATGTGCCACAGAAAATAAAATGTACTTTGTTGCAGAATTTTATGTTGAGGTGAAGAACATGTCAAATTATACAGCTTGTATATGGACAGTCAATTTTTCCTTTGTGAGTGTTCATCTCAGACGGTAGACCTTATATTTTGCCAGTTGGGGACAAGGAAGGAGTACTCCCACATAGAATGATAAATCACACATTAATGTTTTTCTGTGTAATGTTATACCGGGGAAACCCACCGGGTACTTATCTTCATTCTGAGGATGGTACCCAGTGTAAACTAGATTCTTCAGGGCTCAAGGCCAGGTCAACAGTCAACAATTGGTTCACAAAGTGGGATTTGAACCCGGGTGAGGGAGGATAGCAACTTTTCCTCTCAGCCACTCAAGCTACACCCAATTGACCTAAATGGCACATTGACATGCTGCAGGACAAGTCATTCTTTGTTTTCCAAGTATCATGTACAGGTGAAGAATTGTGCCAAATCTGTTTGGTTAATCAGATGTCAAGTTTCAGTGTAATTGAATTTTTAAGTAATTTCTTTGTTTCAACTTTCAACAAATTTTAGTTTATTCTAGAATTAGATTTCTAATTGTTTTTCCACATTAATAGTATGTTCATTGCCTGGTTATTATTCCTCCACATGTCCAACTTTTGGAAGCTAATTTGACACGTTACTTGTGGGCATTTTTTTTCTGAGATGGTTTACTAAGGGAAAGATAGTTTATTTCAACTGTTACATGGCAAGTGGGGATCTAGACTATTCTCTAAACCATTCAGCATATGCTTCTTTAAAATTTAAAAATTAGAATGTCAAGAGACATAATATAATATTAGATATATGATGTTCTGGTGTACTGTGCAGGTTGTCGAGCTTATTGTTAAAAGACTTGAAAATGAAACGAGTTTCCACCGGAGGATAGACTTGTTCTTTCTAGTGGATTCAATAACCCAATGTTCACACACCCAGAAAGGTACTCATATTGTAGATGGAGTTTTATTAGTTTTTCATTATGAAAATCCTATGCATCTGAGGACAGGTTTATCTTTTATGAATACAAGCTTTTATTGTGAAAACATTATTAAGATTATACACATGGGAGGATCTGACTATGGGAACTGTTGCTTTTTTGTAATGCTAATTGGTGCCAGGTATTGCTGGAGCCACATATCTTCCTGCTGTGCAAGCTGCTCTTCCACGCTTGTTGGGTGCAGCTGCTCCTCAAGGAAGTATTGCACGTGAGAATCGTCGTCAATGTCTTAAGGTAAAAATCTTTCATCATTAAAATGCTTTTTCTCTTAGCTTTTTTTATGTGCAGTATTTTTACTTGTTGGTTATGTGTTTCAAGGTTTTGAGGCTTTGGCTTGAGCGAAGAATTCTTCCGGAACCTGTTCTGCACCGTTACATGAATGAGATTGGACCTTCAAATGATGACAGAGCTGGTGTTATCTCATCAAGGCGTCCGTCTAGAGTGCAGCGTGCTGTTGATGACCCATTGAGGGAAATTGAAGGGATGCTTGATGAATATGGCAGGTAAAGCATATGAACTTTCTCTTTGACATAATTTACTTTTATTTCTTTTTGCTTAGAGACCATTCTAATATAATTGTTTTGTTCTTTCAGTAATACAACTTTTCAGTTGCCAGGTTTATTGATGACACATATGTTTGAAGAGGAAGAGGAACCAAGTGCAAATGACTTGAAGAAGTGTGATGACAATTTACCTGTTGAAGCTGTTAAAGCACAAGAAGAGCCAAGAGAGAGTTCCGTTGATCCTATGGAAAGGCATCGGCACATCTTGGAGGATGTTGATGGTGAGCTTGAAATGGAAGACGTCTCCCCACCACCAGAATATGATTCAAGCTCCTGTAGAGATCATTATATGCCGCCAATGACAGCACAAGAGATGGCTCACTGTTCCTTACCTCCAGATCAGAGCAACCTTTGCCCTCAGCCTCCATTACCTAATGATCCACCTCCATTACCCAATGATCCACCTCCATCCCCTCCACCCTTGCCTCCATCCCCCCCTCCACCACCACCCAGTTCTCCCCCACCTCCTCCACCTCCCTCTCCTCCCATTGTTTGTCCACCACCCTTACCCCAGTCATATACTACACCTTTAAACGTAAGTGTTTGCTGTTCCCATGCATGTTTTGCTAAGTTAATGAATTATGAAATTAAGTGCTTTTGTAACTCATCGAATATATAACAGTTGCTTGTGGTTGTGAACAGGACTCTCAACTACATCTTTTATCTGGAAATACTCAGCAGCCTCCTGGTCAGGTTGTTAATAATGCAGCAGTGTTTGATTCTTATAATTCTAATGGATTTCCAGCATCTCAGATGCTTCCTGGCCAAAATATTGTATCTTTCAATTCTAGTAGGCCTTTCGATTTTTTACAGAGTAGCATGCCTGGGGTCCCTCAGAGTGCACCTCCTGTCCAACAGTTGCAAATAAGTAATACTAATGTCTCATATACTCAGCACTCATACTGCCCACCTCCCCCTACTCTGGCACCATCAAATCAGTTTTCCTATGTAAGGGCTGAAAGTCGACATCCCTTGCAACAAGCTTGGTTAGATTCTTCTCCATCTCCGATTCCTGAATGTGAGAAAATATCTGCTCAAGATGAACAACAGAGGTTTCTCCAGAGTGAAAGAAGTGTAAGACTGGAGGATCAGTTGTTGAACCAACAGGCAGGGGGGTGCAAAACATTGTGTGCAAGTTCAACGTTTGGGCAAGAAGGTGATTAAGAACATAAAATTTAAATCTAAGCTTTAGGATTTGTGAAGCAAACGATCTGAGAATATTTGAATAGCTTGTGTATTTGCTTCTTAGTTCTTATTATATATCTTCTGTATCTTTCCTACAGTCACCCCTGGAATGCCTTGGCCATCTGGAGGAACCCAATATTCTTGTGGGTTGCAGCTGCCAGCACAGAACCAGATGATCATAACATCTGGAGTTCCACAGCCAAGTATGGATATGGCATTTAACACTTACTCGGGTCAGGCTGCAGGGTTAACAGGCAGCTTGGTTGCAGGTGCTGTATATTTCTCTTAGACTCTATAAATTTGCTGAGGGACTCTTTATTTTCATATGTTGGACTAAAAGTATAAACTTGCTTCTCTGTGAATGTAGCACCTACGAATCACGTTTTGATCCATATGTCTAGATCTGGTATTTCTTCTGCAAATTCATGGAGGCATACGTGATGGACCATATGGGAAATGAAAGGTGTGAAATCTTTTTGAAAATCTGTTACTCTGTTTTCTGCTTTGCTTATATGTTTATGGCATATGTCTGGCATGCTTTTTATATGATTTTTTTTGTCAATGTTTTTAATTCCCTTATCATGCATTTTTACAGATGTCCTGATTTCGAGTGGAAGCAAATAAGCTGTGCAATGGGCAAGTTTAATCCTCAAAAGAGCCGGTGAGAGAAGATTCCTTATTCTGGAGAAGTCTGTAGATTTGATGTATGTTGTTAACTTTCTTAGACTTTGGATATTGCCGGCAAATAGGTTGATATTGTTAACTGTATATACTGTAACTTGCTTCACTATCTGCATTTTGCAGATGCATATAAAATTGTGCTTCTCTCATTCTTTCTGATAGCAAGTTTCCCAAATCTCAATGAATGAGTCATATGAGTCATATGTAACATGAATTGATTGAATCAGAGATCGTAATTTCAGTCTTGTCTTGGCCTTCTGTTGGATTATATTCTTCTAATCAGAGCATATTGTACATCTCCCTTTGGGATACTCAATATACACAGTAAATATAAAATCTGTCTCTTCCAACGGGTTGCCTTCTGAAGGAAAGCAATTTTGGAATTAAGTGTCCACTACAATTTTCTTTGTAAACGATGACAATTTTGAGTTTCATGACTTTGTATAGTCTCCAGAGCTGGTGCATCACACAAGAGGATGCATGCATATTTAGACTATATAGCCCAACATTCAATATTATGTGTGACTTCAGTGTTGATATTTATTGGGGTCTTAAAGGGATCCCATTAATTGCACTCCATTGTGATCTACTACTGTGCGAATCCCCTATTGACTGTGGTCCAATCATAGTGCATTTACTATAATTTTTTACAAATGAGAAGGGCGAAAATTGTCATTTCTGTCAACTAGTGTAAATGGGGGCTAACTACAGTAGTATGCTGATGGTTCAGTGGGCTGTATACGAATAAGTACATTTTAAACAACATAAAATAACAAAAAATAGTAAAAACAAGTACTGTCTCATGTGACAATTATTTGGCTCCTGTCTCCTGGGTTTCTGTGTTTCATTTCCACGTTATGTGGTTTCTCTCTTTGCATTGCTGAAGTTTCCTCACCAACCATGTTTTATGTGGCTGTGCTAATGGATTCTCCCTCAGAATAATTATAGGCTTCAGTGCTTAGGAAGAAAATAATTATGGGTATCTGTAATTATTTTGATGCACTTCAAAGCCTCATAAATTGTTTAGTTCTGGAAACCCCTGAACTTTTCTGCAAAAATTAACTTGTTAAGCATTGTTTCAAGACTAGTCCTATATTATCCTTGTATAATTGGATATTTTACAGGTGTGTTGCCATCCCATGGCTCGATACATAGAAGTCCAGACATAAAGCTGTCAGAAAATATAACAGTCTTCCAGTAAGAAACATAGCAAGAACCAAAAAAGAGCATCAAAGGGAGAGGATTTGTTCTGCAGCTTTGCCTGCCTTTGCTTTGACCTTTATCAAAACCCCCATGATTCAGCTGAATTCATTCTTTTGAGAGAGCATCCGCTTGGCTTTTAATTCTCTGAAAATATGGCTAATTGTAAAGGAATTAAAATAACCAGCAGCCTCTTTAAGATGTTCCCCTAGAGCCCACAGAGAAGTATTAAGTATTTGGTGGTCATCCTTCATCCACTTAACAACCAAGGAAGAATCCCCGAAGAACTTTATATATAAGTTGAATAATTTTGCATTTCAATTATAAGATCATTAAACACTGACTATTTTCAAAGGTTAGGTTGGTTAAAAATGTTTCCAACAACAACAAACGAGGAGACAAAAGGATTTTAGGCTCAAAATCCAAGCAGGATTTAAGCATGAGGAATGTTTGCCTTAGTTGTGCTAAGAATAGGGGTGTAATCTTCACCTTCGGGTATGTCTGACCTTAATTGTATCATTATTATATTTGTAGATTTTTTAAAGGCTGGCCTAGTACATGTAGGCTCAAAATCCTACGAGGGAGCCCTACCTTTCAGTTGGGTATTTTTTCACTCATTTTTATTTTTTCATTCAAGTGATTCATTTGTTCTTAATAAAGTGATTTATAACTTCTTGTGCTCTCTTCTGCTTGGGTTTCTTTCATACTAGCGCACTTGTTCTTGGGTTCTTTTCTTTCTCTAGGGTTGCACTCATCTTGTGTATCTCTGCAAGTATTGTCCTGCCCTAGTGCTGGTTATTTTTCTCCTTATTGCAGAATTACATTTTTGCTATCAGAGTGGGTATGAATCTCACTTAATTCAGTGGCTGATTTAAAAGGTTATTGGCTAATGACACTGCTCCCTCTCTCTCTCTCTCATGCTGTGTTACTGGATCTGCCGACCCTCAAGCATGGATCCATGGATCCCCGGATTGGATATAGATTCAGATCCGGATCTGCGTGGATCCGCGTCAAAATTACGGTTTAATAATTGCGGCTATCGGTTGCACACTTCTGTTAGTTCACTTGACTAATGTGGTTCACCACAGTTACGCAGTTACCGGATTGAAATATTCCCATCCCGTCCACTCTCAACTTGGTGTGGCAAGAATAAAGAAATGGATTGTGGGGTATATGCGTAGTATAAAATCTATTGTGATTGATATGGGTATGAAGTCATTGGGAGCTCTTCGCAGATGGACCGAATTAATGGTCAGAGGGTCAAGCCCTTAAGGGGATGGACAGAATTAATGGGCAGAAGGTCGAGCTCTTAAAACGGAAATTTAATATAACGTAAAGCCTTTAAAAATAATTGGTTTAAAATTTTATATATTTTACATCAAAATTATAAAGTTATAAACCTTGAAGTTAAATTTATATTTAAGTGAAGTTGAAGTTATGGTCAAGTTATATATTTAAGTTAAAAGTTATCAAGGTATTAATTTTAATTATATATCTTGAGGTTAAGTTATATTTAAGTGAAGTTATATTCAAATTATTATATATTTAAGGTAAAGTTGTTAAGGCTTTTACTTTTTATAAACCCGGTGTTATAATTTTTAAATGCATAAGAAAATTATCAATTATTTATATTTAAATCATGCTTCCATTATTGAAATCTAATATATGAATTATTATTTTTGTTATTTTACCTTTCCGAAGTCATCATATTTAAAAATTTATATAGTTTAATTTTAAATTTTAAAAAAATTAATATTTATATTATTTGTACTTGCTGTTTCCCCACTGTATCCGGATCCTGGCTTTTTAAAAATATAGAGGATTTGTATCCGGATCCGTATCCTGGTAACTTAGCTCTCATGCACTTGTTCTTGTGTTGTTTTCTCTCTTTAGGGTTGCACTCATCTTGTGCTTGGGTTTCTTTCATACTAGCGCACTTGTTCTTGGGTTGTTTTCTTTCTCTAGGGTTGCACCTATGTTGCACGGGAACCGCTCCCGGCTTTTAGGAAACTCGTTTCCGAAGTTCCGACGTTCCAGGGAACTTGGCAACTTACTGGGAACTTTTACCCTCTAAAATTGGGAACTTGGGGACTTTTTCTTGCGCATTTCCTTCATCGGGAGCTTCCACTCATTCATGATCACCACATGGGTTGTTAACGAAATTCCTATTTCCTTGCGACCATACATATACATGGTTGACTCATAATTTTTTCTAAAGAAAATTAAGTTGCAGTAAAAGTATTCACTTGTCCCTACATTGAATTGCAGTTACCGCTAATCAATAATAAATGTAAATCTATTTTGACTTTTTATATATTAATTAAAGGAAAGTAAATTTATATATTTTACTGTTTACTTTATGAATAAAAAAAATCTTACTTTAAAACTAAATTCATACATTACATTTAAATAAAATTTATCATGATTTTTATTTTATTTATTTTATAATAATTTAAATTTGATCATTTATACACCTTTGCAAATATCCTAGCATAAAATGTCTTGTAGACATATAATATTCTAATACATTTTAATCATAGTTGACACAAAACTGAAAACTTACTCTATACATATAGCCACAAATATAGGGACTCTAACTTCTAAAAGTCCCCACTTTAGAAAGAGTCTACCTTATATGATCAACAACTTGAATGTGGATGGTAATCTTGATTTTATTGCCATTTCCATCTACTAAGAGGTTCTAGTTACAACTGTAATATAAGGGATAAGGTAAGTCATCTGGTTTGTGTTAATGTTTCTTCTCTTCTCATGTTTTTTAATTATTTTATTTTTATATTTTTTTAATATATATTATTGCCGTTCCCAACCTGCCGTTTCCTACAAATTTGGGGGAAACTTCTAGACGTATCCGATACTCGTACCCACGTTCCCGCGTTCCAGAAACTTGTGCAATATAGGGTTACACCCATCTTGTGTATCTCTTCACGCATTATCCTGCCCTAGTGCTGGTATTTTTCTCTTTATTGCAGAATTAGATTTGTGCTATCAGAGCAGGTATGAGTCTCACTTAATTCAGTGGCTGATCTAAAAGGTTATTGGCTAATGACATTGCTTTCTCTGTCTCTCTCTCTTATGCACTTGTGTTGTTTTCTCTCTTTAGGGTTGCACTCATCTTGTGTATTGCTTCAAATGTTGTGCTGCTCTAGTGCTGGCTATTTCTATTTATTGCAGAATTAGGGTGTGTTGATTCCATTTGATTCCTTACACTCTTCCGAATTGCCACAAGTTGAATCTTTGGTTGATTCCATTTGATTCCTTAGAGTTAGAAGCATTTGCCGTATGTATACTCTTGCTAGTATGTAATGCAGAGATCCAAAAGGCGGAGAACCTACGCAACATTCGTAGGTCCCTTTGAATTTTTGCTTGGTAATACCTAGGACAGAAGGAGATTGATGTTACCCAAGAGATGAGCTGATACTGTAGGTTGACGAGTACTTTGAGACTCTCTTGACCTAGGATTTAGAAGAAGGCTCGAGTCTTGAATCTTAACCTAATACAAATTATAAATTTTGGCTTATTATGAAATGCTATCTTGATTTATTCGTGAATCTTATGATATTGAGAAATGAAATTTGAATATAAAATCGTTAATGAACTTTGATTATCTTTGATTCTTATATCATTAGTCAATGGATAACTTATTCTTTGTTTTAAGCTTATTGTTCCATAACACAATTTGAATGTATAACATATAAGATAATCCTTTCATTGGGTCTTATGGGCCCATGTTGTTAGACTCCTACTATTATTTTATGGAGTAGGCTAAGATATCGACGATTTGGCCCGGAAGCCAGTCGCTGTCGTCGATGTCCGGCCAAATCGTCATTCCCGTCGGCAACCCTTCTCGAGGATATTTTCTGTCTACCGTTAACCGGAAATTAGCTCGTGTGGAGTAGCGTGGACCCTAACTAATCCTGCGTTTGCAGTGACCCGAACTACTCCAGCTTTTTTGCCACCTTCCTGCATTGCATTGGGTGCATGGCAGTCACTTAGAACGAAAGTATGGACCTTGTGATTAACTTCAATCCAGCTGCAACCTGGTATCTTTTGTACCACTCTGTTTTTCATATCAAACATTCTTAGGTCTTCTATCGACAAGGGAAAGTATCATACTGAGCATTCACTCCATGCAAATCAACTTCAAACTGTGAACATGCAGCATTTCTTCTCGGTTTGCCTTGCATTGGGATGGAATTATAATTTTTCCAGTCAGGCCAGTCGGAACCTGCACAAATCTTCCATGTGACCCTGAAATTCTTGAGTGAAATTCGACCAGATGGCAAGATTATAAAGGATCTCGTGCCCTCATATATTCTTCTGCTAGTGTTTGGACTAACATGCTTCCAGGTATTTCACCTTCTTTGTAAGTGGACAACAAACTCGTCATAAACAGGTTGAAAAACATATTGAAGCTGCTCAATCAGGAGGGTAAGAGCAGCAGTTGTATCATGGCACGTAACCATCCAAATGTGACTTTTTGTATAGTTAACTTCCCAAAGCAATTTGTCCCGGGGATTCAGTTCAACCTCCACGTTCATTATTGGGACTCCAGCAACCTTCACATACCCTGTTGATCTCAAATAATTTGATAGTGTACTTTTTGTTCTCTTCTTTCGGCCGTGTCTTTCTTGAAAGACTCACTGCTGCAGCAGCTAAAATGCATCCAACTGGTGCACATGCATCTTCAACAAGATTACAGGCACTGCTTACTCGTTGATTTCCATGGGGAAGCATAGAATAATCCTTTCATGAGATATAGAAACATTACCCTGCATATTTCTTTGTTGAACATCGTTTCTACCATTGACAGAACAGCCATCTCTTGCTTCATCTGAAATTTCGCTACATTTCGTAGAGGGATTTTTGATGCCTTGAATAAACTCGGACAGTTTATTTGCTGCGTAAATACTAAATATCCACCCACAAAACTAATGGCTGAAATTGTACCTCAAACTCTGTGCAGCTAATCAGATAATCGTTGCACTTCATATTACGAAAGTGACAATTCACAGAGAAATTATGATCACAATCATACTTGGAAGCTAATAATTTGATCTTAACAAATTTTTTGGAAGTGCTACCTGTGCTAATTTCATTTTTTTCCACCTTTTATCAGAAATAGCATCATGATGCAATACCCCATCTTTGATATTTTCTACAGCCTCAGCAGTATGAAGTGATACAGGGAACGGGGGCAACGCTTCTTCAATTTATTTTTGCAAATGTCCAATTGAAAACCTATTGCCTTCACTGCACTCTTCCCATTTTGACAAACTGCGCAGCTTGTCAAAATGGTACTCAAATATTTCCATGTGTTTCACCATTGTTTTGAACCTCGCTTCTTGAGCAGAGACTTGAACATAAAATCTCAAATCATCAAAATTAGCTTCTAAATAATCTTTTTCTGCATCCAAGCGGCCGGTATCCTGTTGCAAGGATTCAAACCTTGAACTTTCCAGGGCTGACACAAGATTGGCATGGACATGATCCTCAAATTCAAGTACCACAGATGCACCATCCAAATTAGCGTTGAGATTGCATTCAACCTGTTCCTATCGAGAATGTATGACTGGTGATTTCCTATTATTGGAACAGAGACTAGGTTCACTGCCTTTTTCTCCACATTCAACTATAGAGTGCACTAGATAAATTAGCCTTTGTATCGTACACAGCTGCAATTGCAACTTTACAGGATCAAGATGAATTTTAACATCGACTTTGGGAATTTCCACAGAACCATGTTTTGGAGATATGGTTATCTGAACTGATCCTGAGCAACCACCTCTATTTCCCTGTATAACTGGCACTGAAACTAGGCTTTTACCAGGTTGACCACTTCCTGAAACTTCCAAAAGCCTGAAAATTTCTGGTTGCACTTCCTTTTCTATCACATCATAGAGATCAACAGTTGCATCCTGAAAATTTATAAATTTTTTCACCACAGCATTATCCTGATAAATACCAGAAAAATGTGTTTGCAGCACTCGAAGAGCAAGAATGCTTTGATACTGACAGCTGCTTTCAATCCCCAAATTCGTACTATAACTGTCTGTTCTCTGCTCAAATGCAACAATAAGATTTTTAATTCTCACATGGAGACAAAGCAGGAGCCTTTCCACAATCTTCTTTAACAAAAATGCAGGATTAGTTAGGGTCCACACTACTCCACGCGAGCTAATTTCCGGTTAACGGTAGACGGAAAAAATCCTCGAGAAGGGTTGCCAGCGGGAATGATGATTTGGCCGGACATTGGCGACGGCGACCGGCTTCCGGGCCAAATCGTCGATGTCTTAGCCTACTCCTTATTTTATTGTCTAAAAGTGTGTCGGCCATGATCTTTATGGGTAGGACTACTTTCTACTGCAGATGGTGATTTGTATCTACTCATTTTCTCTTATATAGTACAAAGTAGTTCCAACCATAGGGATCATGTCCGATGCACCAAACATAATTAAATAATATCACGAGAGTCCAATAACATGGCTAACCATGTACAATGATTTTAATGACCAGTCACTTTGACTTGTGCACTTTGATGCATCTCCACAGTTTGATTTTTAAAAAAGGGGTTCCCATCCCCACACTCACAAATGTAGGAAACTTACACTCCTTTTATCTCGTGTATTTTTGATGGCTCATTGTACAAATAGTCGATGGCAAGTTGGTATACTGATGCCTGATTTCCCAAAGTTCATAGCAGAAATATGAGTCGGTTCTCGCAGGATAAAAACGTAAAATTGTCAATGAGGTCAAAGTACTTGTCAAATTCCAAGGCACCTTTTCATTTTCATCAAGTTTCTTTTGACCACTCTTTCCCATTATTAATGCCTTCTGATGTATTGATCGAACAAGGTGAAACACTTAAGCTCGGGATATGGGGAAATGAAAGATGTGGTTTACATAGTTATTATTATAAACAAACTAATTTCAGTTCTCTAATCTACCTAAATATATTTGTTTTACGTCAAGAAAGGAAGATTCATATTATCAGAGAGTTGGACCTCGTTAAACTACAAGCGATGCCAAGGGAGACGTTTATAATGTGATGCATTATGGGTTAACGCACATTATGAAACCAGGTATGTGATTACTTTATTTTTAACATACTACATTATTAAGGCGAAGGATGAAAGTTACTTTTGGCACCTTTAGTTCATGTTTCATAAACTGGTTTGCACTTTCTTAATACTTCTAAATAGGATTCTATGAATCTCACCGTTTTAGAGTATTTCTTTATGACGATGCCTTTGAAGGAGAAGCTCAGATTACCATGGACATTGTTCATGACGTGACGTGTTTATTAATCTCAGTATGGCCTTGATCTTTATCGGTGTCTAGTTTTCAATATAGGATTCACATTTGCATCTTAAGGTTAAGTCTTCAATATTGGAAGATTGGTCAATAATGCTGGTTATCACTGTTAACGATGATAATGGGGCTTGGCTGCTTGGTAAAGTGGGGGTAGTGATATCACCATAGCAGGATTCAATTCTGGTGGCCTAAAGCCCGACGGCCATGCAACTGACCAGGTTTGTGTAGGACACTGGAATACAGAATGCCAGTGGCTCATTCGCCTTGATGTTGATAGGGTTAGCGTTCATCAATAGTCAAAAGAAGCATTATCATCGCTTAAGCCTCTATGATTACAGAAAATTATAGATTTGTCTATCAAGGAAAATTTTAAATATAGATATAGATGGAAACCATCAAATAGATATTCTTATAGTTCTTTTAGGAAAGATTATAGATTTGTGTCTTGGTAAGAATTATACATGGATGGGTAAATGCCACGTAAAGGAGTGGATTCTAGTTTACCTTGGGTACCATTCTCGAAATGAGGTGAAGGACTTGGTTGGTTTCCCCAAGATGTGTATTTAATTTATAAATCCAAATATTAATAAAAACAAAAATATGCAATGTAAAAAAATTAAAAAACATAAAGCTTTTATATATCTATACATATAGATACACATGGCATAGTTTTTTTTTTAATTTGGAATTTTTAAGTATTGAGAAATTTGTATTTCAATTTTTTTTAGATCTACATTTGCAAGGTTGGTATTGTACATTGATAGATATAGATCTACATTGCTATTATTATTATTATTATTCTTATAAATTATATATCTATTATTATAATCATACATTGATTTACATTGGTATTATTTTTTTTCCAAGATGCATAATTTGGGACAAATCTTGAAGTACTTTCTCTCATTTCGAGGATGGTACCTTGGGTAAACCCTAGAATACTTGGGGCACAAAGCCAAGTCAACAAGGGTACGGGGACAAGACAACAATATTCTCAATATGATCTCAACATGTCAATATGATCTCAACATGTCACTTGAGGGAGTAGAATTTGATTGATGAGGATAACATTGTCCCACAACCAAGCGGTGCACACCTATGTGGCAATTTTTTATTTATTTAACAAAAGCGGTTAAAATATATTGCAAAAAGAAAATAAAAATGATTGAGTCGTGGCAATAGCCAAATCCGACTGAATACAATTCGAAAAATCTGAAAGTATTTTGATTTTAAGACTTGAATGCTTTTCTGATAACTGTCCTTGTAAGTGCTGATTCCTTCATGTGAGACAGAGTCTGTTCAAAATATTGTAGTAAAATGACTGAGCCTTATGACTGAACCTTGATGTTATACAGATCGCATTAGCTGTAACTCATGTTCTGCAATCAAATGTAACTCTTGTTCATTCAATTGGGGTGAAAAAGGTCTTCTGTGCTGAATGACTGCAACGATTTTGTGTATCAATCAGTTGGAATTGCTGTAGCGCTCTGTAAGGCATTCAAACATGAACTATGACCGGTTCATAACTCTTAATCTGGATACTGAGAAAACTGAGGACTGGCTGTTCGGAAGTCTGATAAACTGCGAATGGTAGTAACTCATGATCATACAATTGAGATGAAAAAGATCTGCTGGACCGGATGTCAACGACGATTGGTCGTTTGGTTGTAGCTCAATCGAATGAAATTGCCCTTGTACTTTGCAAGGCGAACGAGCATGAACCTTAACATCGTCATAATTCAAAATCTGAAAACTAAAAAATGCTGAAGACTTGTTTTGCTGAGAGCTAGTGTTCTGGCCAGTCTGCCAACAGTGATGTTTCCTCAAGGGATGTGGCAGTAGTCTATTTCGCCATTTGAACATTTTAGCATTTTAGGTGCAAGGCTGGTTGCTGCCTTCGCTTCCATGTCTGCTTCATAATTCAGCTTTCTTGTTATGCGTGGTAGGCTTTGAAATGCTTGAAGGTGTTTGCTATTTGCTGGATCCGTCTAATTATACATTATAATTATACATTGTTAACAAACCTTCTACATGTGGATAAATAAATTATATTTTGATAAGCCTTTATAGTCGCGAGTTTCATTTTGTTCTTTGGTTCAATTGAATCATTCGTCAAATGAAAAAAATTGACAAAATTGGATAACGAAGAAAAACATATATTTAGAATTTTACATATCTACCTTAATATAAAACATCAAATTATAATAATAATAATAATAATAATAAAATCTATTTTTAAGGTCACAATCTAGTCAGATACCAATTTGGTGTACGAGACTAGACCCCTTTGCGCAATGATTTGAATGCTAAAGTCTACAGAGGTATATATATTCTACATTCATTCAGATTTGAACCTATGATCTTCAATGAAGAAAATACAAGTTCTTAACTGTTAGGCCTACTTAGGCTGTGTTGCATCGAAGTAAATATGGGGGATTGCATAAATAAATCCTCTATGCACTAAATGCCCAAATGTCAAGAGGTCAAGATCAATAGACTTTGATATAAATCTTATAAATAAAGCCAATTTAATACTTTCATACAGATTCAAATCTGGAGGGGTAGGGTATGTACATTTCCATAAACTGTAGTTGTCAAAATACTATGTAAAAGGGGTTCTTTGCCTTACAAATGAGGTGTTTCATACATAAGTTTGGTGTTTGGCTAGGTTGCGACCTTAATCTTCACTAGATGTCAGCAATAGAATTCATGGTCTAAGTTTGCTTTGTTTTTCTAATAGAGGTGACTTAGTGAAGTAACATAAATTATCTTTCTAATCCCCAACCTCTGTTATTTTTTTTTAAAATCAGATAGGGAAATTGATCTCCCAAAGGAGCAAATATCTCGAAAGACATCGGTGTTTTGCAAGTATTGATTTATTGACCAGCCAAATTGGAAATTCTTCATTTTTAATGAAGAAATGTCTTGATTGCTTTCTAACTTTGCCAACTAAGCATCTATGTCGAGACGGAATGCTACATCTGTAAAAAGTGTTGAGCCCTAGATGTAGACATTGATCATCCGAAACTTTCTTCCCTATATTTACTTTAATCACCCCAACCCCGTTTCCCCACTATTTGAGAGTGGAACACGGACTTTATTTCATGTAATCATCCCAACCCATTCTCCCTACTATTTTAGAGTGGGAAACAGACTTGATTTCTTCCTCAATGTTCGAGAGTGGAAAACAATGTATGCTTGCTCGAAAACAAAACAACTAAGAAAAGTGTCTTCCCTTCCCTCATTCCACCCCTTCCCGAGTACAGTATGTTCTGGCCTGCAATGACTAAGTGTCGATGTTTTGCCACGAATTTTATAAAAAAACATTAATTGATGTCATTGCCCATTCCATTTCTTCCCTAGTTATTAAATTAACTAAAATATATCTTGGCATTTGATGACCCCAAGTATTAATGTTTTGGCAAGAAGTTTATGAGAAACGATAAATAATGTTATTTCCCATTAATTTACCATGAGCTTATTTGGATGTGGATTCGAATAATCTTTCTTGGCACAAATTTATGTAGAACGGGAGGCATTTTGCGGACATGACATGCTTTTTATAATATTTCTATTTTGAAAGAGTGTATTTGTGCTTAGTAATTTAAAAAAAATCATAGTAGGGATCATTGCAAGTTATATTATCAAATCCTTTATTTTATAGCAATGAAGCCATCTTCTTACAAAGAAGAAGATGGGAAGTAAACTAATAATTTGATTGGAATATAGGGCAAGTTGGAGGAGTTCATCAATGTATCTCTTATTTTTCAAAAGGCAAGACTGGGAACCAAAAAAAATTGCATGTAAAGGAAAGTCAAGACTGGGAATCAAAACAAATTTGCATGTAAAGGAAGAGAAATTTGGAAGGCTATTCCTCGATGTTTTCTCTTACGAGTTTACAACAAGCCTTTTATTTTAATCTGTTTCTGGAGGACTAGTGAGGAATTGCCATCTATAAATGGAGTATATGATATTGACAGAGTGGTCGTTTATATAATAGTTCTTAAACTTGTATATATATCCATAATATCGATAATTTTAGGAGATATATAATAGGTAGATCTAATAGTTCTTAAACTTGTATATATATCCATAATATCGATAATTTTTCAATGTTGTAAATATGGTAGGAGATATATAATAGGTAGATCTGTATCCATATACAAACACACATCGAAAAATTTCAAACCCTCAAATATTTTATTTAACATTATATGAAATGTCAAAAGTTTATACGCTCGACTATTTTAGAGTTCAAATACAAATTGAAGAACTTTGAACTTCAAATCTTTTATTTAATATTATATGAATGTTAAAAGTTTATCTGCATAACTATTTTAGACTCCAAAACATATTAATGATAGTCCATGACATAAATAAATCATGAAAAATAACTTCGATCATTAAATCTTTTATGAAACGTTGCATGAAAAATAACTTCGATCATTAAATCTTTTATGAAATGCTGCATAATTAGTTAGACAATTGAATGAGAAGCAAAAACCTCTGTTCACTACAAAACATATTAATGATGGTCCATGATATAAATAAATGATGAAAAATTAACTTCGATCATTAAATATTTTATGAAACGTTGCATAATGAGTCTAGACAATTGAACGAGAAGCAAAAACCTTTGTTCACTACATTAGAAGGCTCACTAAATGTTTAGACAATTGAAGTTACTTCTATATGCGGGTGCACTTCTAAAGATAGGTCAACCTTGTTGAGTTCGAGTGCCACATTGCTTTTTGACATGGTTATTATTAATTTTATTTTTGGGTTAAATTGAAATGGTTAAAATTTGTGGTAAAAAGTTGTTTTTGACCACATCCTACAACATAATAATAAAAATGGGTTCAAATAACCAATGGTTTAAGAAATTAAAAAACAAAATTGCTCCCTATAAAATGCATTATTGTAACATCCAAAACAATCGCTCATGCCTTCATTGTAGGCTACATTGTAGACTTAAACCATTCAATGTTGTGTCTTGCTTAGGCATTTTACAATTAACATTGATGGAAACAAGCCACAACCACACAATACACAAGTATTCGACATCCAAACCAAGTGTTATTATCAAAGAATACAATATATAGTACAATGAGGGAGATACACCATAAGGCTACGACCTTAGTACATAGGAGGATCCAACACAAGACCATGATCCATCTCCCATGCTACAGTCCATCTTAGACCTTCTAGGGGTTGAACATACAACATATACCCCAAATCGGATGAAGCACCTTAAACATGGTGTAAACACTTGGAGCAACCCAAATGTCTAACACTTTGTCACAACCTTAGGGCACATTCCCTCTTGGTGCTTACTTTTTTTTTTTTTTTTGTCTTTTGCTATCATGCAACACCACATGACTTTCGGCATGGGGATCTAGGCACCCTCGACTACTTGCCAATGGACTAGAGATCGTCCAGACATCTACTCTTACACCTCTTCATCTAGAGATCGTCCAGACATCTACTCTTACACCTCTTCATCTAGAGATCGCCCATACCTTCACTCAGCCTATAACTTGGCTAGACTTATCCATAATATCGATAATTTTTCAATGTTGTAAATATGGTAGGAGATATATAATAGGTAGATCTGTATCCATATACAAACACACATCCAAGAATTTCAAACCCTCAAATATTTTATTTAACATTATATGAAATGTCAAAAGTTTATACGCTCGACTATTTTAGTGTTCAAATACAAATTGAAGAACTTCAAACTTCAAATCTTTTATTTAATATTATATGAATGTCAAAAGTTTACCTGCATAACTATTTTAGACTCCAAAACATATTAATGATAGTCCATGACATAAATAAATCATGAAAAATAACTACGATCATTAAATCTTTTATGAAACGTTGCATGAAAAATAACTTCGATCATTAAATCTTTTATGAAACACTGCATAATTAGTTAGACAATTGAATGAGAAGCAAAAACCTTTGTTCACTACAAAACATATTAATGATGGTCCATGACATAAATAAATCATGAAAAATAACTTAGATCATTAAATATTTTATGAAACGTTGCATAATGAGTCTAGACAATTGAACGAGAAGCAAAAACCTTTGTTCACTACATTAGAAGGCTCACTAAATGTTTGGACAACTGAAGTTACTTCTATATGCGGGTGCACTTCTAAAGATAGGTCAACCTTGTTGAGTTCGAGTGCCACATTGCTTTTTGACATGGTTATTATTAATTTTATTTTTGGGTTAAATTGAAATGGTTAAAATTTGTGGTAAAAAGTTGTTTTTGACCACATCCTACAACATAATAATAAAAATGGGTTCAAATAACCAATGGTTTAAGAAGTTAAAAAACAAAATTGCTCCCTATAAAATGCATTATTCTAACATCCAAAACAATCGCTCATGCCTTCACTGTAGGCTACATTGTAGACTTAAACCATTCAATGTTGTGTCTTGCTTAGGCATTTTACAATTAACATTGATGGAAACAAGCCACAACCACACAACACACAAGTATCTGACATCCAAACCAAGTGTTATTATCAAAGAATACAATATATAGTACAATGAGGGAGATACAACATAAGGCTACGACCTTAGTACATAGGAGGATCCAACACAAGACCATGATCCATCTCCCATGCTACAGTCCATCTTAGACCATCTAGGGGTTGAACATACACCATATACCCCAAATTTGATGAAGCACCTTAAACATGGTGTAAACACTTGGAGCAACCCAAATGTCTAACACTTTGTCACAACCTTAGGGCACATTCCCTCTTGGTGCTTACTTTTTTTTTTTTTTTTTGTCCATTGCTATCATGCAACACCACATGACTTTCGACATGGGGACCTAGGCACCCTCGACTACTTGCCAATGGACTAGAGATCGTCCACACATCTACTCTTACACCTCTTCATCTAGAGATCGCCCATACCTTCACTCAGCCTATAACTTGGCTAGACTTATATCATCTAATGAAGTACCCACACCCAACTGTGAACTTGCAACAACACAAACCATAGTACATGGGAGGATCTGACACTAGGCTACGATCCTTTTATAGTAACCAAACAATCCTCGACGTTGCTTGCCCCTTGCCACCTTGCTTACCTACAACACTTCTTGTTGGGTATGCATTATATTTTTTGTATGTGATATTTTTGGGTTTTTCCTAAAAATGGGTAATTTAATCCCGGTTAAGGGATTGGGTCCTCTCTCTAATCCAGGTTAATGGATTAGGTTTTTGGATGTTGTGGAATACTTACCTATTGTATTGTTCATCGTTAATAAACATAATGAGAGTGAAATTTGCGACTCCAAGGTTTGTCGATTTTTCCCTTTAGGGTTTTAGGGTAATTCTTTGTACAATGTGTATGCCATTGTGTATTCTCTATTTTGCTTAAGAATTTGTATTCGCAACTTATCTTCATAGTTTTAAAACTTACACTTCTGTCACTCCCTACAAGTTTGTCACCTGCAAATCATGATCTGTAACAACCTTGGTTGTCACAATAATTCTTCCATCAACCAAGCCTAACCCTTGAACCTGTTCTTCGTTGGATGGCTCTTGTGCCTCTTTCTTGCATCCTCCAACTTACATGCTTGAACGTTCCTGCCTCTTGCTCTTGGCTCGCCTCCTCTTTATACTTGCCAAAGTCCTTTTGCTAACCTCATCAAGTGTATGTGCCATTTTGTCATCTAAGGTCTAGTGGTCCCAACTTTGCAATGACTTAGTTGCCCAGGCCTCATTGGTTGCATCCAGAGGAGCAAGGGGCTCTACAACCTAGTATGAAGGAGATATTGTCTCATAAATAAAAAGTAATTTAAAAAAAATCATGTTGGCTCATAAAATAAAAAATTGCTCCCCAAGCCATTCTTCATGCATGGGTTTTGCTCTCTCACGAGTTGGGAGCTTGCTGGGCATTTTTCTCCATGAATTTTATGTGTTTTCCTTCATTCTTAGTTGGGAGAAGGGCGTTTTTGTGATATAGAACAATGGGGAAGAAGAGGAATCCGTTTTGGGGTCCCTAGGGTTTCATTGAGGTCGTTTTTGACCATTTGGATGCTCAAATACCCATGGGAAAATCATTTTTTTCCTTGTGGTCGATTTTTCCCTTCCCACAATCCATTTTTGACTGGCTACGATTTGGGGAAAACCCTTGGACATATTGCTTGTGAATACCATAGCTAAACACGTTTTGCTATGCCAACAACTGTGCTTGCTGTGTGTAGAAAGAGTATGCTGGGGCATGAGTTATTGGTATCCATTGTTTTGGCTTGAGTTTGAGTGCAAGCATCTAGAAATGATGAGGGTTCATTTTTGGCTTGATAAACTCCAACTATGGACTGGCTTTGCTTAAATGTGGTGTTCATTTTGTTGTGCATCAGTTGTAGGTTCCCTTTCCTTGTAGAAATCATGCCCAACTCGAGGGTGGCAGTTGTGTTGAGAGATTGATGAACACAACTGGCCTATGTCTGGGTGGAACGTTCCAGTTGCAAATCTACTTGCTTGGGACAATTTCACAATCAATATAAGTATTATATATGCGTATTACACTCTGCAATGTTTTTAATTTGATGACTGTTATTGATATTGTGAATGCATGTGAAATGTGTGTGGATAGTTTAATTCCACTGTGCATGTTTATTTTGATTTGCATTTGCACAAATGAGTTTTATTTGCTATGAATCTGTTCATAATGAATGGGGTTGAGTTTTTGTAAAAGCCCCAGAAATGTTAGTCTCATGTTCCCTTGCGCCAGATCGATGGGAGGGGACGTGACAAAAACCAAATGAAAAATAATTAAGAAATCCATCTTGGCTCAAAATAAAAAAAATCAAAACCAACATAGATCCATCTTAAACCCAGATCTATCAAGCACTTAGAGGGATCAAGAGAAGAGGAGCCAAGAAATGGACTTGACTGGGAGAAGAGGAGCCAAGAAACACATATGAAGATCAACGTTGATGTTGAAGTTAGTTATCTAGATGTCGTCCATAAAGTATTTGGGGATTCTCAACTAGAAGAACAAATACAAAATGCCACATGCAATGGCGATGATGGCAACAAGCGCGAATAGAAAGCAAATCATGTAGCATAGGCAACGACAACATGAGTTTCGGTGCTTGGGAGGCGGTCAATAGTATTTGGAAACCTATCGTCTTGGTATGACTTAGTTCCCTTATTATTGAACTCTCACTTGGTTTCCCAAAGGAGTAGAAATGTCTTTCTTGGATGCAAGTCCAGACTTGCACCAATGGAGAGCTCAACTTCTCAATTTCATGTTCCCCTACGTTTTTCTCTACATCTTCTGCCTTTGGGTGCACTCACTAGTTGTCTGCCATTGTCCCTAGGCACTTATAGTCAAAATAGAAACGAGCATAACCAAAAGAGGTTGATGAGACTCGATCGTAGGGTTTTCAAGCTTTTCTGCCCCACAGGGATGATAAAACAAAAGTATCTTCTTAGGGGACTCTTGGAAACGCTGATAATGAATTCCGAAGGTGCGAATCTTTTGCAAAATAGACATCGATAAACCACACCTTTGAAGAGATTAATAGAATTTGTTAGTAGCATTCAAAGGCTGAAGATTGTGCTCCATTGACGAGTTAATAGAAGACATTGGAGTATGTATGTAAAGCTGATAAAGTGGAGGCAACTTGACCAGACACTCTGAAACTAACTTGCCAATTGCCAGCTACCAAGATTAATTTTTGAAGGGCAATTTGTAATGTAACCCTTTTTATGAAATTTTAATATACGTTGTGCATTCTATTTAAAATGTAAAAAAAAACACTTTCTATGATGACCAATTTTTTAATAGCACTTATGGCACGTGCTGAGTGCCCTTTGACGTGCCGTGACATGCTCAATTTTGATCCCTGCTTGTGAATATAGTGATCAAATTTGAAGGGTGGGTCCTAATTTCAATTGGAAGGGCATATATTTTTCAAGTGTTTCATCTTTGAAGGGCAATATAAATATTTGTACTTCAATTAACAAGTATAATTAACTAAATCCTTAAAAAAAAGAAAAAAAAAACTAATATTGACTTTTCAAAATTTACATTTTTAAACAATTGAACACTCCCTACATGAAAAATGATGAATTTTCAATAAAACCTAAGAAATAAAACAAAATTTTCTTTGAAATTAGTAAAGTCCAAAAATTATTATTATGTTACATAAATGAACACATTCCAACGAAAAAAAGAAAGTTATATATTTTTCTTCTATTCATTTGATATTCTTCAAAGGTATTTGAGCTTCAATATATTTGCCCAATGGAAGAGGCTCTCTAGTTTTATTTGTTTCCATACATCATAAATAACATTCCAATCTACCTCATTTAAAGCATGAGGTGCACTGACACAAAGAAACATTAACATATC
This sequence comes from Larix kaempferi, assembly GCA_027924585.1. Classification (NCBI taxonomy): domain Eukaryota; kingdom Viridiplantae; phylum Streptophyta; class Pinopsida; order Pinales; family Pinaceae; genus Larix; species Larix kaempferi. Next base: position 3,267,388 of record BSBM01001005.1, on the reverse strand, counting down.
CAATGTTTCAAATGAAAGTCTTTATCATATTTTTTTTATCTAGTTTAATTTTGAGAAGCCCCTTTCACACAGTGTGCTGTCCTTGGAATAACAATGATAAATTTCCATAATTAATACAAGTGGTTTATTACTCAAAATATAGTAACAAAAATCTCTTAACCAATTACTATACTTTTACTTTTCTAATAAAGTGCCATTGGATTCCTTATTATTCCTTTGCATAACTTAAATTTAAACCCATTACTCTTGATAAACCAAGAACATGACTCCATATCCATAACATATCTAATATGATCTCAACCTGGAATTTCTCTATAATTTTGACACAGTTTAGAAGTTGGAAAATAAATTCACATTTCACTTTTGGAAAAGAATTAGTTCATAGCTTGATATTGGACTTATCCTTCAACCATATATTTATGTAATGATTGATATCTACATGGTACAATTGGGGATTATGTCAACGTAATCATATCTTCAAGCATAAATTGGGGATCTATATGTCACAACTAAATATTTACATATTCTAATTATATAAGTATATTAGACACATCAACCTATACATAAAAAATGTAATTTCCTTAGTTTTAGGTTCAACTTGATATTTAGAGTGATACGCAAAGATCTTATTATAAGTTATTGTTATTAAACATGAAATAATACTAACAAAAATAAGCTTGAATATTTTGAGGTTACATCACTAAATGTAAATGTAAACTTGACTATAATACTATGTTGCATATATTCATACATTAGAAACTTTAAATAATTATATCTTGACCCATGAAATCACATGTAATTGTTATACATTAATAAATCATAAATGCTTCCAATATGTGATGTCATATGATCATTAACATATTTTGTGCAGCCTAAGGGATGGAGGTAAGCATTACAAAATCATGTTTTTACAAACACAAGGTTGACAATAATTTTTTGGACCGGATTACAACTTTTATGCCTTTCAAAATCTTGGATATGGAAGGTTTCAAGTATTTGGAATACTACTTAAAACTAGCTGGGTACAAGATTAAAGATTGGTTGTGGTTATCGAAAAATTTGAAAAGAGGATTGGTCATTGGTTTTTCAGGTTGTTATCATTAGGAGGCAGGTTGATTCTCCTAAAAGCTGTGTTGGTTGGTATTCCTGTTTATTGGTTCCCAATGGCACAGGTTCCAAAGACTTTTTAGAATGATCTGCAGGCTCATGTTCAATTTTCTCTGGTCTAGAAATGTAGATGGGGGAAGTTACACCTGGCTAGCTGGGAAAGGTTGTTTAAGCCAAAAAGTTGGGGTGGTTGGGATATAAAGAATATCTACTAGTTTAGCACTACTCTATGTTTGAAGAGCCCATGGAGAGGATTATTTGGCAGAGGACTGTAGAGTGAAGTTCTCCATGGAAAATACATCAAAGGGAATATTTTTGAAATGGATCAGGAATCCAATTAAAAATACTAGGAATACTTCTAACTTTTGCTCTGGATTTATCAAAGCTTACCCATGGTTGGGAAAAGGCCTAAGTTGGAAGGTTGGATCACGATCAAACGTTTTGGTAGGGATTGATCGAATTATTGGGATGGAGGAAAATTATAAGCTCTCTCCATGTTTATTGGATTATCTTGCTGAACTGGGTTTTTTCACTTTGGAACACATTAAGTGACCTACTTGGCTCTATCCTTCAGATTCATATTGGCTTTCTACTTCAAATCTTGGATTGGGGAGTTGTTGGGCTGAGGAATGTGATATATATATATTTTCACCTTAATTCTATAGGTATCAGACTAAATTCATGTGATGATAAACTCATTTGGTTTTTCAATGTTGCTATAGGTCATTTTTTAGAAAACGCTGCTTATGATGTGATAGCTCAAGAACACGCTTACATTGTCCCCAAATGGTGGTACAAAAAATTGTGGAACTAGCATGTACCCTTGACAATCAAATGTTTTTTATGGCTATCCTTTGAAAACTGCTTGAAGACTTGGGATAATCTAACACACAGAGGTTGGGTTGGGCCAAATATGTATGTTTTATGCAAAGAGGACACTGAATCTATTGAACACATTTATGTTAATTGCCAGTTTACAAAACTTGTTTGGAAGAGTATATGTATTTCCCTTAACATATCACAGTCTTGGGGATGTCAATCTTTTGAACTTAATTTTCATCATTGGTACTATAATTGTACAGAGCACATTACATTACCTACTTTCATTTCCAGGGGAATATGGAAATCTAGAAATTACATCATATTTGAAGATAAGAAATTGAACCTTGATGCTTCTTGTATGCGGATTGCTGGATTGCACAAAGAATATTTTGATGGCGTTGCTCAGGAAGGAAGTTGTGCAGCTGGGGTGGTCCTCAAGCTCAACAAGGCTCATTTCTTCAAATTTAAATTGGACTGTGGGTATGGATCTAACACTAAGGCTGAGTTGATGGCATTGTGGTCCCTTACCAGCGTGGCTTCTACTTTTGGGATTGATTCCTTAAAATTTTATGGGGACTCTATGGTGATAGTCAAGTGGGTAAATGATCTTTTTAATTTACAAGTGGTTGCACTCCATAACTAGTTTTGGAGAACAAAAGTCCTTCTTACATCCTTTGCTGCCATTAGTATAGAACACATATATCAAGAACTAAATTTTGAAGGTAAAACTTTGTCGAAAGAGGCTATTAAAGGTGATGAAGGCATTCTTTACTGGGAAGAGTTTGTTGATAACTCTTTGGAAATAGTGGTTCCTTAAATTATTATATGATGTAACTGGTAGTATATGTTACCTTTTGCCTCTTTTTTGTGTGTTTTTTTTTGTATTAAAGACTGGTATGTGTCTTGCTGAATGGTTACCACGAGATGGCTGTTTTTTGCCAGAGCTTTCTAAATGAGTGATCAAGTTTATAAGACTGATCGGACTGATAGTGAGACCTATTGTTTTTCATTCAAAAAAATATGGACATCCAATTATTATTGTCAAATTAAGTATTGTGAAATTAATTGATTGTGTCACATGATTACTCACATGTACTCCAATTTTCTTTATAATTTCTTCTTCCTCCCCAAGCCAATGTCCAAATTTCAATTATATAGAGAACGAATGGTTACATTACCAAAAGCAACACCCCTTTATTTTTACATCATAACTTTTTGGTTAGTACCCAACCACAACATAACTAATTATTTTTAACCTTTTACATTTTGTTCTCATTTCATAACTTCTCTTTAACACACAATTACATGAATTGATCCATTTTAACTCTTTTATTTTTAATTCTTTTTTCATTTATTACATGGGAAAATTGGAAGATGTTATGAAATGATATTTATCTATAGAAATGTGTGAATGCATACAAAAATGTGTACGGATGCATACATGTATGCTACAAGTAATTAGTATCTAAAGATAAAACTGCATGTTAAGATGTTTATTTGTTTCATACACATTTAGTAGAATACTTAAATATGCACATGACAAAATCTAAATCTAAATGTTTCATTTCAGAAGTAATTCTCAATAGATCTTATTGTAGAATCTAGACCTGAAGCTCTATAGAAATGTGTATGAATGCATACACATATGCTATGTGTAATTGGTATCTAATTATGAAAATGCATGTTATGATGTTTATCTGATTTCACTATGCTTATACATTAATGCAAGTTACGATGTTATGATATGATGTGTATCTGATTCATACACATTGTTGAACGAAAATTGATCCTATGACTAGGTGAGGTGACCAACATATTGAATTGAATGAAGACTAACTCATAGATTGTTTTGATGGGATGATGAGATTCAATTAGGGTTAACTCTAACACACTCTAATCCACACACAAGTGAACACATATGAGAGAGAGAGAGAGGTAATGCAACTTTTTATGAAGGTTGGTCCTCGTTGCTCTTCTCAGACTCTCCCACTTTGCTCTTGAGTGTCGATCTCCAACTTGCAAAATTCCAGTCACCCTTCCTCAAAAAATTATGGCTATAAAAATAGATCAAAATCAAACAAGAATGTGTACATAAAAATGATCAATTGAAACAATATTCTTCTTAATTACAAATTACTCTCCAAATGATCAATAATTAATCATTGGGGAGGGAAAGATGTCAAATCTATATTGATGCAATGAAACAATATACAACAGTTACCTTTTCACTGCTAGGCATATTTCGAGACCTTTTACCAAGTTCCTCTGCTCTTGATTCCCTTCACAATCCCACTTCCAACCAAGTAGGCTTCCAAATATGCTTGAGTTAGAGATCACACAAGATGAGTGACTCCAACACTTATGGAATGGATGCTCATAGATAGGGGTTAATGAGGGATGAGGGGAATGGAAGAATCAGATTTGCAATTAGATTTCTCTAGCGTGACAATATGGATGGGTCTCTTCCTTTGGTCCATCTCATCTCCTTTTATGAGCGAGAGATATAGTTTCATATGGTTACCATACACTTTAGAGAGTTACAACCGAGCCTTAAACTAACAAAACTGTCATAACTTGCCCCATTTTCGAATTATTATTATTTTTTTGATGATTTTTTGAGGCCCACATACTTTTCTCAAGAACAACTAGCGTGGCATGCACCTTGATATTGAAAAATGTGCGTGGGGCTCATTTGAGGTTGTAATTTGACATTTTGAATGGAAAAGGACTTGGGATCTCATTTTAGGGATGATTTCCATCATATGGAGTCAAATCATAGGCCTTTCCATATTTTATAAGTATTTTTTGTGAACAATCATGGGCACTTAGTTGTCTTCTTTTGAACTATAATAGATGCCCCCTAATATGTGAGGTCAGAAGGAGGCCTCATGGCTGAAACTTCATTATAATATCTGATGAAGTGGAGTGAGGTGCTATCAAGGCCAAGGTTCTTGACCATTAGTCCAAAAGAGGTACCTGAAACATAGATAAAGGTGTCAGACATACATTTCCCTAAGATGTGCATATCTATGATCAAAGTGTGAAATGTATGTTGAGGATGTAGCAAACATGGCGACGATAAGAGTGCATAGTGGATCCATGTGATAAATAAAAAATTGGATCATGGCTAGGAAGATGATACACAGTGGATCCTTATCAATCAAGAGATCATAGACACAAAATATACATAGTAGATCTATGTATCGACATGTATGGGGAGAACAACTATAAGTAAAGTAAGTGAAACTAGTTCTCCAAGTGGTACTAATGTGAGATAGAGTGTGGTACATGCTTGCAAAACTCAGACAATAGACAAATATGAAAATGCTACTGTTAATAGATGATCTAAATCCAAACATGGAAGAAACCATTTGATTATGGGTCATTGATGTATATCGTTAACAAACGCGAGGTGACCCATTGATGATGATAATGGACACAAAGGTACCTAGTACATTCTATCAAGTGCAAATAGATGTATTGGAGGCGAACGCTTGTAGAATCCATCAAATAGGAGGCATTGATGTATTCCCATTATTTTATAGTGAGGAAACTTGCCACCGATGATTGTAATCCCCAAGGTACTATCGAGACTCTAGATCCCGTTCCTAGAGTATGATGTGTTGAAATCAATGGGAAGAGATCCATTGGAAGGGAGGAATTAGGGAATCCCCCATCAACCAACACAAGGAAATATCAGTGACTGATTTGAATTGGAAAAGGAACTGGGACAAAGTTTTGTAGAACATACCATTATGTACGTCTCTCACATGCACTAAATGTGAATAGCACACGAAAGAGATCCCTTGAGAAACAACCAATGATGAAAACTATTGATGGGGGTGAGGAATTCTACCAATGATGAAAATGGAATCCAAGTTACAATAGGAATCCCAAAATGTGAAAAGAGGTCTTGACGTTGAACATCATAGGAAACCACTCAATCAACGACCAACAATGAGTTGTTATCTATTGAGTGCAAAGTTACCTACCAATGTTGTAAATAGGGCTAAGGTGCTATTAATTTAGGTCAATATCTCAAAGCAAATGAGGCTTCATCGATGAGACATGACTTGGTAGTGGTCAATGGGGACCTTCCACACTAGCGCAAGTACAAACATTGGTTTTTGATAATACATGTTGAGAACATTTTAACACCAAGGAATGGCCGACAAATGAGGACAAGGCAATTGTAAAATGGATGACGCGGGATAGGATTATACTTGAACAACGAGAATGACACAATGGTGAGTTGGAAAGCTTGGAAAGCTTTTGACACAAAAGGACCGACGATATAAATTTGTAATGCAAGAGACATTAACAAATTCTCCATATGATTGGAAGAGTAACCAATCAAAGGAATATAAATTATGAGATCACTGCTTAAATCCTAAAGCCAAAACTAGAACCCAAATTTCCGAGGACACTCCAGACTGGTGCTTTGTTCAAGGATGACAATACTTGATGCCAAGACACAATAGACATTTGAGATCTCCCCCCCCTCTCACTTTTTACAATATTTTATTTTTTGTGTCTTTTTCATATTATAAATCCTGGAAACTAATAAAAGAATGATTAAGTACATTGGATAAGATGATTATCACATGGTGTGCAACTAAGTTCAAAGCGCATAGAACATACCTATGCAAAAATAAAACGCAAAAAATGGATGTGCAGGATGGGGAAACTCTTGAAGCATGCCTTCTCTGATAAGGGTAGCAAGGTGTGACTACAATAATAGAAAAGGTGAATGGCTTAGGAGAATGCATGAGTGGTAAGTGGTTGATGGAAAATTGCAATGGGAATTAGACTTTGATGCAGTAGCATTAGGGCCTAGGAGAAACGGTCGAAGTTGATTGACAGGAGAAGTCGACCAGGGGGATTGCCGACGACCACTGATGCGAAGGGGCGATTGGCTGTTGAAGCCAAATAGTCGAGCTGGAAGATGTCGACATGCGGTCGGAAGGAGAAAGGTCGAGAGTTGACACGTGTAAGGTTGGCAGACGACATGAGCGGAGATCATAGGAGTTAGAGGTCGACGAGTTGTCGAACAATGACACCGACGGATTGCGGTGAAAGCCAAGCGTGGAGGACAGGGCGGGATGACAGCCGTAAAGACTAAGTAAAGCTGACAAGCGAAGTCGAGGGATGATGAAGTGCAGTATGGTCGAGGACAGTGATGGGAGTGACTACTGTAGCAAAGTCAGAGATGCAGGATTCAAGGCAGTAGCCATTGGAGGTTGTTGAGGAAATTATGAGCAGTCATGAAGGTGGTTAGGATCACGCTAGATGTCACCACAGGAGGAGGTTATGCAGCATGGCCAGGGCGCTGACAACTGCAGGACCAGGGAGAATTCAGCGGACAGAGAAGAAGGACATCTCAGGGAACGGAGTGACTTCGGGAGAAGCAACATAGCAGAGTAGAAGACTAGTGCAAAGGCACAGAGGAAGGGATAAATCATCAGAATATAGGGACAGATCGTTCGTCCATAGCTCATCGAGTTCTTTCATTCAACAGAGACCGTGAGAGGGAGGAAGTTCGTACACAGCCGAGAAACACACTGAGGGACAAAGTTCCATTTATGTATTTTGTAATAGGATAAGGTCAACTTGTTTATATTACTTTGCATTTAACCATCGTAATCTGTAATTTGATTCAAGTAATAGAAGCCAACTTCTGGCATTTAGTGCACATCTAGTTTGTGTGAGCACTTGTGTGTTGTTGTGTGTATTGTTAAGCAAGAGGCCCCTTATCGGGACCGCCCTTGCGCCAATTGGTATCAGAGCCTGGAACAAAATCCAGCTAAGCAAAAGAATTTGTGAAGGTGTAGACATCTCCAACTGTGGTTGGGTAGAGTTGTGAAGTCTGGTTGCGATTGGATGGAGTGAAGATTTCATCCGCGGTTGAAATGGCTCAAAGAGGCATAAATGTACAAGGACGAAGAGCGCATGGAGCAATAGTCACGATTGATCATGAAATGTTCGACGGGTGCATGCGAATAATGAGAATATTGATCAGTGAGGTCGCAGCGATCAAGGAGAACCAGAGGCGTGGATGTATTCCCGATGCAATAGACCACAACGACAAGGAAGTCGAAGAAGTGGAATCCCGGGAAGAACCAGTCGAAGAACTAGAAGATAAACTCATCAAGATTCTAACAGAGATGAGAGGTATGACAAAGATGGATGTTCGTACCTACTCAGGAAGTCTGGATCCGGAAGACTTGATAGACTGGTTTAGAGAGATGGATAAATACTTCGACATAGAGTAGATAGAGGATACTAAATGGGTTAAAATTGCATGTCTGAGGTTGAAGGGTCATGACTCATTGTGGTGGGACAATGTACAAGCTGACGGAGTCAAGAAAGGCAAGGAAAAGATCAAGTCTTGGGACAGGATGGTCGCCAAGATGAAGGGGAAGTTCTTGCCTTGTGACTATGTGATTTTCTTGTTCAGGAAGTTGCAAAACTTTCGACATAAAGAGATGACTGTGAAGGAGTACATGTAAGAGTTCTATAGACTTTCGATAAGGTCGGGACAAACCGACGAAGGCGAAGAAGTTGTCGCAAGGTATGAGAAATGATTGAAGTATGTCATACAGGACAAGTTGATCCTGCCAAGGTTTAGAGCGATCGGTGAAGCCTACCAGTTAGCTCTAAAGGCATCAGAGAAATTGTCGAGGAAAGCCGCATCGACCAGAGGGAGAATGACTGGTCGAGGTACGAATACTGTTTCTGCGAAGGGCCAAAGTAGTGGAACCAGAAGAGAAGTCGTCGAAGATAACCGTCGTGCGGGAGGGACATCGAATAAGGATAAAGCGAAAGAAAACTGACGAGATTGTCGAGAGACCCGCGGTCGAGGTGCGTATGGTCGAAGTGGTCCAACCGATAAAAAATGAGCTGACAGACCAGCTGTAGTCTGCTATAAGTGTCGAGGAGTCAGACACAAGGCATATGAATGCCCAGATAACCTACACACTGCAGAGGAGTCGAAACCCAGACGTCAACGAGATGAGCAAGTCGATGAGAGGACGAAATCGACATCCTAAAAGGAGAGGATGGTAGAAGAAAAGGTCGAAACATGACGGCCAAGAGAACATTGGTTCAGGATGACCGATGTGATGAGGAGTCGACACAATGAAAGGCTATCTTTTGAACTAGAGTGCTGATCGAGGACAAGTATTGCAAGACCATACTTGATGGTGGAAGTACAGAGAATCTTGTGTCGACGGAGGTCATCGACAAGTTGGGTTTGAGATGTCGAGAACACCCACACCCATACAAGATATCATGGTTGCAGAAAGGACATCATGTCAAGGTAACCAGACAGTGCCTAATAAAATTTAAGGTTGGGAAACTTGAATACAATGTACTGTGTGATGTAATCCCAATGGACGCATGTCATCTATTGTTATAGAGGCCATGGAAATATGATCAAAATATGATTTATGATGTTCGAGCCAACACAGTTTCAGTGTGGAAAAATGGCATGCGGAGGACGCTGAAGCCGAATTAGGAGGATCAAGCCGACTGCAAGTAGGGCGAAAGCAACTATTAGGAGAAGCGAGTGCTGATTTGGTCAGCCAAGGAATTCCTCGCAGAGGAGGAGAAACAGTCGGGATGTTTTGCCATCATTCTGAAAGGACCATGTGTCGAGAGGTCGATAATGCATAAGATTTCACGTGAAGTCGAAGGGATGCTCGATGAGTTCAAGAGCATAGTAGTCAATGAAACGTCGACAGGATTGCTACCGACTAGAAGCATATCCCATCAGATCGATTTGATTCCAGGATCAAGCTTTCCAAACAAGGCACCACATAAAATGACTCCAACAAAGGGTCAAGAACTCAATTGACAAGTCCAGGAGTTGTTGGACAAAGGATTAGTCAAAAAAAGTCTAAGCCCGTGCGTGGTACCATCAGTATTAGCACCGTAGAAGGGTTGAGAATGGAGGATGTGTATAAACTCCAGAGCTATCAACAAGATCACAATCAAGTATAGATTTACCTTTCCCAGGATGGATGACTTGATGGATTGCTTGAGTGGAGCGAGATACTTCACCAAAATCGACCTGAAGAGTGGTTACCACCAGATCAGGGTTAGAGCAGGCGACGAGTGGAAGATATCCTTCAAGACAAAGGAAGGACTGTATGAGTGGTTAGTCATGCCATTCAGATTGACTAATGCACCCAGTATGTTCATGCGATTGATGAATGAAGTACTGAAACCATTCTTGGAAAAGTTCGTCGTAGTATACCTCGACGACATCTTGGTATTCAGTTGAACCAAAGTCGAACATTTGGAGCATATTCGATAAGTGTTGCAGAAGCTGCAGGAGGAGAAGCTGATGGTGAACCTGCATAAATGTTTCTTCATGAAGGAAAAACTGGTGCACTTGGGATTTGTAATCTTGAGTAAAGGGTTGGTGATGGACCCATAGAAGGTAAAGGCTATATTGGAGTGGCCATAACTGACAAGCACGACAGAAGTGTGAAGTTTTCATGGACTTGTTAGTTTCTACAGGAAGTTCATTAGAGGATTCAGTCAGATATGTGCACCGTTGACAGAGTGCATGAAGAAAGGGGAGTTTAAGTGGACAAAATCTACCCAGAAATATTTCGACAAATTGAAGCAGAAAGTGACTGAGAGCCCAGTGTTAGTGCTCCCATATTTCGACAAATTTTTCCAAGTCGATTACAACGCGAGTGGAATGGAAATTGGTGCAGTGTTGAGGCAGGAGGGCCGACCAATTGCATTCTTCAGCAAGAAGTTGGATGAAGCGAAGCGAAAATATTCGGTCTAGGGCCAGGATTTATATGCTATTGTCCAAACATTGAAGAAGTGGAGGCATTATTTGTTTCCCAAGGAATTTGTGTTATACACAAATCACCAAGAACTGAGGTACTTGAACACTTAGTCGAAGTTGAATCAGCGGCACATGAAGTGGGTCAAATTCCTGCAGGGATATACCTTCATGTTGCGACATAAGTTGGGCAATTGGAACAAGGTTTCCGACGCACTGAGTCGGGGGTTTCATTGCTGAACATGACGACAGTTCAGGCAACAGGAATATTGTCGGTGAAGACAGAGTATGAGACCGGCGAGGATTTTTTGAAAGCACGGAAGGCTAGTCACGAACCTTGGAGTGTTGACGGAAATACATACTTGGATTATTTTATCCAAGAGGGATACCTATTCAAGGGACGACAATTATTTATTCCCAGAGGACCCGTAAGAGAGAACCTAATCCGAGAGCTGCATAGTGGTGGATTAGCAGGTCATTTTGGCATCGACAAGACCAAGGCGTTGGTCGAAGAAAAGTATTATTGGCCAGGAATGACGACAGATGTCGGTAAGTGGGTATGACAGTGTCAAGTTTTCTAGTTGGAAAAGGGGAGAAGTCAGAATACGGGGCTATATGCACCATTACCAGTGCCGAATACCCCATGGGAGCACTTGAGCTTGGATTTTGTGCTAGGATTGCCGAAGACACAACAAGGAAACAACTCAATCTTTATTGTAGTCGACAGATTTTCAAAGATGACGCACTTTATTCTGTGTCGAAAGACAAGTGACACCACAAGCATTGTTGTACTATTATTCAAGGAGATAGTCATATTGCATGGGTTTTCGAAGAGTATAACGTCAGACATAGATACCAAGTTCATGGGTCATTTGTGGAGAACCCTATGGAAGAAACTGGCAGCGAAGTTGCAGTTTAGTTCAGCATACCATCCGCAGATTGATGGAAAGACCGAGGTGGTAAACAAAAGTTTGGGAAACCTTCTGAGGTGTTTGACGGCTGACAGACCCAAGTCGTGGGAGAGCGTGTTGGCGCAAGTAGAATTCGCATAAAAAAAATCTGTGAATCAATCGACAGATATGAGCCCATTCCAGATTGTTCAAGTTCGAATCCCACATGGAGTGGTGGATTTGGTCGAGATACCGACAGAAATCAGGAAAAGTGTGGATGCAGAATCATTCGCGAAACATATGAAAGAAGTGCATGAAGATGTGCTCAAGCGCATTGAAAAGAGAAACGAGGCATACAAGTTGAGAGCTGACAGGAATAAGAGACTACAGTCGTTTAGTGAAGGAGACTTAGTCTATGCACACTTGAGGAAAGAGAGGTTTCCGACATGAACATATAACAAGATGAAGTTGAAGAAGATTGGACCATGTAAGATCTTGAAAAAGATTTCAGACAATGCTTATGTGTTGGAGTTTCCGAAGGAATTGAACATATATCCTACGTTCAATGTCTCAGATCTGTACAAGTATGAGGAAGGTTCAACAAGCAACAGCGCGGAAGTGTCGAAGATCGTCTGTACAGGGAAAATTCCATATTGACACAAAGAGGAAATCACCGAAGTGTTAGAGGAACCTGAAGTCGGACGTACGCGAAGTTCGCGGAAGAAGGCATATATAGTATGATGGAAATATGATGAGTTGCAGGAGGTGACATGGACTGATGAATAAGAATACAAGAGACTGACAGAGCAGTCAAGTTATTTTTCACCTAGGGATTCTGATGCAGGAGCATTGGGGCCTAGGCAAAATAGTCGAAGTTGATCGACATGAGAAGTCACCTAGGGGGATTGCCAACGACCACTGGTGCGAAGGGGAGATTGGTTGTTGAAGCCAAATAGTCGAGCAGGAAGCTATCAACATGAGGTCAGCAGGAGAAAAGTCGAGAGTCGACCCGTCTATGGTCGAAAAATGATAGGAGCGGATATCGGAGGAGTTAGAGGTTGAGGAGTTGTCGAACAACGACACCGATGGATTGCGGTGAAATCCAAGCATGGAGGACGGGGCGGACTTGCATCCGTAGAGACTAAGTAAAGCCGACAAATGAAATCGAGGGATGACGAAGTGCAGTATGGTCGAGGACAGTGATGGGACCGACTACTGTAGAAAATTCAGATATGCAGGATTCAAGGCAGCAACCGTTAAAGGTTGTTGAGGAATTTATGAGAAGTCATGAAGGTGGTTAGGAGCACACCAGATGTCACCAAAGGATGAGGTTGTGCAGCATGGCCAGGGCGTTGACAAATGCAGGTCTATAGGACTAGGGAGAATTCAGTGGAAAAAGAAGAAGGACATCTCGTGGAATGGAGTGACCTCGGGATCTACAACAGATCATTTTAGAAGACTAGTGCGAAGGCACAGAGGAATGGATCGATCATCAAAGGATCGAGACAGATCCTTCGTCCATATCTCATCGAGTTCTTTCATTTAGCAGAGACCGTGACAGGGAGGAGGATCGCACACAATCGAGAAACACACTGAGGGATAGAGTTCCATTTCTGTATTTTGTAACAGGCTAAGCCGACTTGCTTATATTACTTTGCATTTAACCATTGTAATATGTAATTTGATTCAAGTAATAGAATCTAACTTCTTGCATTCAGTTCACATCTAGTTTGTGTGAGCAGCTGTGTGTATTGTTAAGCAAGAGGCCCCTTGTCGGGACCTCCCTTGTGCCAGTTGGTATCAGAGCCCTGAATAGAATCCAGTTAAGTAGAATAATCTGTGAAGGCATAGACATATTCGACTACGGTTGGGTAGAGTTGTGAAGTTCGGTTGTGATTGGACGGAGTGAAGATTTCAGTTGTGGTTGAAATGGCTAAAAGAGGCGTAAATGTTTGAGTCCGAAGAGCGCGTGGAGCAATAGTCACAATTGATCGTGAAATGTTTGACGAGTGCATGTGAACAATGAGAAGCTTGACTAGTGAGGTCGCAACGTCAAGGAGAACCAGAGGCGTGGATGTAGTCTTGATGCACTAGACCACATCGACGAGGAAGTTGAAGAAGTGGAAGCCCGGGAAGAAGCAGTCGAAGAACCAGAAGATAAACTCATCAAGCTTCTGACGGAGATGAGAGGTCAGACAAAGATGGATGTTCGTACCTACTGAGGAAGTCTGGATCCGGAAGACTTGATAGACTGGTTCAGAGAGATGGATAAATACTTTGACATAGAGTAGATAGAGGATCCTAAACGGGTTAAAACTGCATGTCTGAGGTTGAAGGGTCATGACTCATTGTGGTGGGATAATGTATAGGCTGACAGAGTCAAGAAAGGAAAGTAAAAGATCAGGTCTTGGGACAGGATGGTCGCCAAGATGAAGGGGAAATTCCTGCCTGGTGACAATGTGATTTCCTTGTTCAGGAAGTTGCAAAAATTTTGACAGAAAGAGATGACCATGAAGGAGTACACGAAAGAGTTATATAGACTCTCGATAAGGTCGGGACAAACCAACGAAGGTGAAAAAGCTGTCGCGGGGTATGTGAATGGATTGAAGTATGTCATACAGGATGAGTTGAGCCTGTCGAGGTTTAGAGTGGTTGGTGAATCCTACTAGTTAGCTCTGAAGGCAGAAGAGAAATTGTCGAGGAAAGCCGCATCAACTAGAGGCAGAATGAATGGTCAAGGTGCGAAGACTGTTTCCGCGAAGGGCCAAAGTAGCGGAACCATAAGAGAAGCCGTCGAAGATAACCGAAGAGATGGTCGAGAGACCCGTAGTCTAGGTGCGTATGGTCCAAGTGGCCCAGCCAACAGAAAAGGAGCTGGAAGGCTAGCTATAGTCTGTTATAAGTGTCAAGGAGTCATATACAAGGCATATGAATTCCCAGAGAACCTACACGCTATAGAGGAGTCAAAATACAGACATCGACGAGATGAGCAAGTCGACGAGAGGACGAAATCGACATCCTACAGTGACGAGGATGGTAGAAGAAAAGGTCGAAACATGACATCCAGGAGAACGTTGGTTCAAGACGACCGACATGATCATAAGGAGTCGACACAAGGAAAGGCTATCTTTCGAGCCAGAGTGCTGATCGGCGACAAGTATTGCAAGACCATAGTTGATGGTGGAAGTACAGAGAATATTGTGTCGATGGAGCTCATCAACAAGTTGGGTTTGATATGTCTAGAACACCCACACCCATACAAGATATCATGGTTGCAGAAAGGAAACTTTAAGGTTGGGAAACTTGAAGACAGTGTACTGTGTGACGTAATCCCAATGGACGCATGTCATCTATTTTTAGGGAGGCCATGGAAATATGATCGGAAGATGATCTATGATGGTCGAGTAAACAAAGTCACAATTTGGAAGAATGGCATGCGGAGGACGCTGAAGTCGAAGGAGGATCAAGATGACTGCAAGTAGGGAGAAAGCAACTATTGGGAGAAGCGAGTGCTGTTGTGCTCAACCAACGAATTCCTCGCAGAGGAGGAGAAATAGTCGGGATGTTTCACCATCATTCTGAAAGGACCATGTGTCGAGAGGTTGACAATGGAGAAGATTCTGGTTGAAGTTGAAGAGATGCTAGACGAGTTTAGGAGCATAGTAGTTGACGAAACATCGACGGGATTGCCACGGACGAGAAGCATATCCCATCAGATCGACTTGATTCTAGGATTGAGTTTTCCAAGCAAGGCACCATATAGAATGAATTCGACAGAGGGTCAAGAACTCAATCGACAAGTCCAGGAGTGGTTGGACAGGGGATTGATCAGAGAAAGTCTGAGCCCGTGCGCGGTACCAACAATATGAGCTTCGAAGAAGGGTGGAGAATGGAGGATGTGTACAGACTCGAGGGATATCAACAAGATCGCGATCAAGTACATATTTCCATTTCCTAGGATGGATTACTTGATGGATTGCTTGAGTGGAGCGAGATACTTTACCAAAATTGACCTGAAGAGTGGTTACCATTAGATCAGGGTCAAAGAAGGCGACGAGTGGAGGACAACCCTCAATACGAAGGAAGGACTGTATGAGTGGTTAGTCATGCCATTCAAATTGACTAATGCACCCAGTATGTTCATGCAGTTAATGAATGAAGTACTGAAACCATTATTGGGAAAGTTCATCGTAGTATACCTCGATGACATCTTGGTATTCAATCGATCCAAAGTCGAACATTTGGAGCATATTCGACAAGTGTTGCGGAAGCTGCAGGAGGAGAAGTTGATGGTGAACCTGCAAAAATGTTTCTTCATGAAGGAAGAACTGGTTTTCTTGGGATTTGTAATCTCGGGAAAAGGGTTGGTGATATACCTAGAGAAGGTAAAGTCTATATTAGAGTGGCCAGAACCGACAAGCACGACAAAAGTGTGAAGTTTTCATGGACTTGCTAGTTTCTACAGGAAGTTCATCAGAGGATTCAGTCGGATATGTGCACCGTTGACAGAGTGCATGAAGAAAGGGGAGTTTAAGTGGAGAGAAGCTGCCTAGAAATATTTCGACAAATTGAAGCAGAAATTGACTGAGAGCCCAGTGTTAGTGCTCCCATATTTCAAAAAAAATTTCCAAGTTGATTGCAACGCGAGTGGAATGGAAATTGGCGCAGTGTTGAGCCAGGAGGGCTGACCAATGGCATTATTCAGCGAGAAGTTGGATGAAGCGAAGCATAAATATTCAGTCTACGACCATGAGTTCTATGCTATTGTCCAAGCATTGAAGAAGTGGAGGCATTATTTTTTTCCTAAGGAATTTTTGTTATACACAGATCACCAAGCACTGAGGTACTTGAACACTTAGTCGAAGTTGAATGAGCGGCACATGAAGTGGGTCAAATTTCTGCAAGGATATACCTTCATGTTGCGACATAAGTTGGGAAAGTCGAACAAGGTTGCCGACGCGCTGAGTCGAAGGGTTGTATTGCTGAACACGATGAAATTTCAGGCAACGGGAATAGAGTCGGTGAAGACAGAGTATGAGATAGACGAGGATTTTGCGAAATCATGGAAGGCTAGTTGCGAACCTTGGTGTGTCGTCAGAACTCCATACTTGGATTATTTTATCCAAGAGGGATACCTATTCAAGGTACAACAATTGTGTATTCCCAGAGGATCCGTAAGAGAGAACCTAATCCGAGAGGTGCATAATGGTGGATTAGCAGATCATTTTGGCATTGACAAGACCAAGGCGTTGGTCGAAGAAAATTATTATTGGCTAGGAATGACGACAGATATCGGTAAGTTGGTATGATAGTGTCGAGTTTTCCAGTTGGAAAAGGGAAGAAGTCATAATACGGGGTTGTATGCACCATTACCAGTGATGAATACCATATGGGAGCACCTGAGCATGGATTTTTTGCTAGGATTTACGAAGACGCATCAAGGAAACAACTCAATCTTTGTTGTAGTCGAAATATTTTCAAAGATGGCACACTTTATTCTGTGTCAAAAGATAAGTGATGCCACAAGCATTGCTGTACTATTATTCAAGGAGATAGTCAGATTGCATGGGTTTCCGAAGAGTATAACATTAGACAGAGATACCAAGTTCATGGGTCATTTCTGGAGAACCCTACGGAAGAAACAGGACACGAATTTGCAGTTTAGCTCGGCATACCATCCGCATACTGATGGACAGACAGAGGTGGTAAACAAAATTTTGGGTAACCTTCTGAGGTGTTTGGCGACTGACATACCCAAGTAGTGGGAGAACGTGTTGGCGCAAGCAAAATTCGCATATAACAACTTTGTGAATCGATCGACAGGTATGAGTCCATTCTAGGTTGTTCAAGGTCGAAGCCCACATGGAGTGGTGGATTTGGTCGAGATACCGACATAAATCAGGAAAAGTACGGATGCAGAATCATTCGCAGAACATATGAAAGAAGTGCATGAAGATGTGCGCAAGCGCATTGAAAAGAGCAATGTGACATACAAGTTGAGATCTGACAGGAAGAAGAGGCTACAGTCGTTCAACGAAGGAGACTTAGTCTATGCACACTTGAGGAAAGAGAGGTTTCCCACAAAAACATATAACAAGCTGAAGATGAAGAAGATTGGACCATGTAAGATCTTGAAAAATATTTCGGACAATGCTTATGTGTTGGAGTTGCCAAAGGAATTGAACATATCTCCTACGTTCAATGTATCATATCTGTACAAGTATGAGGAAGGTTCAACAAGCAACAATGCGAAAGTGTCGAAGATCGTCTGGAAAGGGAAAATTCCAGATCAACACAAAGAGGAAATCCCTTAAGAGTTATAGGAACGCGAAGTTCGTGGAAGAAGGAATATCTAGTCCGATGGAAAGATGATGAGTTGCAGGAGGAGACATGTACTTACGAAGAAGAATACAGGATACTGACTGAGCAGTCAAGTTATTTTTCACCTGGGGTGTCTGATGCAGGAGCATCGGGGCCTAGGAGAAACAGTTGAAGTTGATCGAAATGAGAAGTCCACGAGGGGGATTGCCGACAACCACTGGTGCGAAGGGGAGATTGGCTGTCAAAGCCAAATAGTCGAGCAGGAAGCTGTAGACATGTATTCAGCAGGACAAAGGTCGAGAGTCGACACATCTAAGGTTGACATACGATAAGAGTGGATATCGGAGGAGTCAGAGGTCAATGAGTTGTCGAACAACGACACCGATGGATTGCGGAGAAATCCAAGCATGGAGGACAGGGAAGACTGACAGCCATAGAGACTAAGTAAAGCGGACAAGTGAAGTCGAGGGATGACGAAGTGTAGTATGGTTGAGGACAGTGATGGGACCGACTAATGTAGCAAATTCAGATATGCAGGATTCAAGGCAGCAACCATTGGAGGTTGTTGAGGAAGTTATGAGCAGTCATGAAGGTGGTTGTAATCATGATAGATGTCACCAAAAGAGGAGGTTATGCAACATGGACAAGGTGCTGACAACTGCAGGTCTGCAGGACCAGGGAGAATTTGGCGGACGGAGAAGAAGAACGTCTCGGGGAATAGAGTGACCTCGGGAACAGCAACAAAGCAGAGTAGAAGTCTAGTGCGAAGACACAGAGGAAGGGATCGATCATCATAGGATTGAGACAAATCGTTCGTCCATAGCTCATTGAGTTCTTTCATTCATCAGAGACCATGAGAGGGAGGAAGATTGCACACAACCGAGAAACAAACTGAGGGATAGAGTTCCATTTATGTATTTTGTAACAGGATAAGTCCGCTTGTTTCTATTACTTTGCATTTAACCATCATAATCTGTAATTTGATTCAAGTAATAGAATCCAGCTTCTGGCATTCAGTTCACATCCAGTCTGTGTGAGCACTTGTGTGTTGTTGTGTGTTGTGTGTATTGTTAAGCAAGAGGCCCCTTGTCGAGACCACCCTTGCGCTAGACCCAAAATCACAATCAGCAGTATGAAAATGCAACAACATGAAATGCAAAATGTTGAGAGTCCCCCTCAGGTAGTGGCCATAATAATATTTAGGAGTCATGAGGCTTCAAATAAAATACATTATGGGACTAATAAGGGACTCCTAATCCCAATAAAAACCTCAGCATGGGCACCAAAAGACATCAAGGGTTCTAAACTAGGGTACCCATGTGTTGGTAAGCTCTAACATGGAACTTACGACCTTTCAAAAGTTGAAAGGTTGATGTGGCAACTCCATGTTTTTGGATTTGGAGGTGTGGTGACGACGGTTAAGGATAATGCAAAGTATGCATGATGGAAGTGAATCCTATCCTATATGCCACTTTAGTCCACAAAACTATTAGATGGACTACCAGTGGTCCGCCGCATTACATCAAGCATCTCAGGCACATATGTGTTATGGGGTGGAATGCTTGAGAACCACCGTGTTTGAGTGGTGCACCATTCTACTGAGCAACATGAAGTCCAAATTGACCAATTATGAAGTCCAAATTGACCTCTGTAACCAAATCATCTCTTTACTAGCCTCTGTAGCAGCAACATACTCTGCTTCTGTTGTTGAAAGTGAAACAACCTTTTGTAGTTTCGAAATCCAACTTACTGTTGTTCCACCTAAAATAAAGACATACCCTGTGGTGCTCCTCCTGCTATCTTTATCACTTTCCATATCTGCATCAACATATCCCTGTAAAACAATGTTTGAACCTCCAAAACATAATGCATGAGTGGTAGTACCTCTCAAATACATGAGAATCCATTGTACTGCCTTCAAATGTTCTTTACCTGGATTTTTCATATACCTTCTCACAACTCCCATTGCGTGTGCAATATATGGTCTTATGCACACCATGGCATACGTCAAGTTGTCAACTACTGATGAATAGGGAACCAAAATCCTTCATCGTAAATGAATTAGCTAACTTTATTTTGAGCACATTTATATACTTCATGTTAGACCCTGCAACAATCATGGTATCCACTTACAATAACAAGATAATATATCTTACATTATCTAGCCTCTTGAAATAAATACAGTGGTCAGAATTACATCTACTATAACCTTGTTCTGTCATAAACCTGTCAAATTCAAATACCATTGCCTTGGAGCTTCCTTCATGCAATATAAGCTCTTCTTCAACCTGCATACCAAATTATCCTTCCCTTTGACCTCATACCCCTGTGGTTGCTCTATATAAATCTCTTCCTCCAAATACCCATGGAGAAAGGTTGTTTTTACATCTAACTGTTCAAGATGCAAATATTCTACTGCCACTAGAATTAAAATAGTTCTAATTGAAGTCATTTTAACAACAAGAGAAAATATTTCATCAAAATATATACCTTTCTTCCGTGCAAAACCCTTACAACAAGTCCAGCCTTGTACCGCTTCTTTCCTCCATCTTCTTCCTTCAACCTATAAACCCATTTATTCTGCAACGCTCTTTTACCCATAGGCAATTGAACCAAATCCCAAGTTTGGTTTCTTACCAATGAGTCCATCTCCTCATTCATGCCTTACTCCCACTTCTTTCGAGTTTCCACCTACATTGCTTCTTCATAACATTTTGGTTCACCAGAGTCAGTCATCAATAAATAATAGAATGAAGGAAAGAATCGTTCAGGGGGTTTACTCAACCTGGTAGATCTTCTAACACTTGGTAGGATTTTGAGGTACCTGCCGTTATTCTTGATTTTATGGCACCTTTGGAACTTCATTTTCTTTGATTTCATCAAGCACTGTGTACTTCGTGTTTTCCTTTTCATGTTTCTTTCCTTGCAACTGATCTTTATACATGACCTTTTCATTGAATACCACATCTCTACTCATAATGATTTTATTATTTTCATAATCCCATAAGCGATAACCAAAATCATCAACCCCGTATCCAATAAAGGTACATTTCTTGGATTTAGCCTCAAGCATTGTTCTATTTTCTTTATCAATATGGACAAATGCTTCACAACAAAAAGTTCTCGGAAAAGAGTAGTTTACCTTTTTACCTGTCCATGCCTCCTCTGGAATACCACCATCCAAAGAACTTGAAGACCCTCTGTTTATTAAGTAAACAACAATATCTACAAAATCTGCCCAAAAATGTAAGTGAAACTCTGCACGCAATCTCATACACCTTGCATGCTCCATGATTGTTATGTTCATCCTTTCTGACACACCATTTTCTTGTGGTGTTCCTGGGACTGCCTTCTCTCTACAAATCCCATGGTATGAACATTAACTATCAAACTCCTTGCCACAATATTCACCTCCATTATCAGATCTGAGACACTTCAACCTTTTTCCTGGCTCATTCTCAACTAAAGATTTCCACTTCTTAAAAGTAGCAAACACATCATATTTCTGTCTAATGCAATAAACCTAAGTTTTTCTAGTTGCATCATCAATAAAAGTAACATAATAACGAGAGCCACCAAGAGATTGTAACTGAGCCAATCCCCATACATCTATATGTACAAGCTCTAAGTTTTCACTCTTCTTCTGTTTCCCAACCCTGAGAAATCTGAATCTCTTCTGTTTTTCATAAACACAGTTCTCACAGAATTCCAAACTTACCTGCTTTCGATTTGGCAGCAACTTCCTTGAGCAGAGAATCTGCATCCCCTTCTCACTCATGTGGCCAAACCTATGATGCCACGATGTTGTATCTGTTCCCGTGGAAGCTAAAGAGATAGAACAACCAGTATTATGAGGACATAAATACAACGTACCTATCCTATCTCCTTTTTCTATCACCATTGATCCTTTAGTGATCTTCCACGATGTTTCTCCAAACGTAGATAAACAACCACCATCTCCCAATTTCCCTACTAAGATTAGATTTATTTTCATAGCAAGAATATGCCTTGCATCTTTCATCAACCGTTCACCATTATTTAACTTTATCCATACCTTACCCATTCCAATAATTTTACATGGTTCATCATCACCCAATAAAACATGTCCAAAATCGCGCGGAACATAATCATGAAAGAATTTCCTATGGGGTGTAGCATGACATGAAGCCCCTGAATCTACTACCCAAAAATCATTAGTATTATCTAATGCAAGAATCAAAGCATCTTGTAACACATCACCTGCTACATTTGCTTCCTGATTAGTCTCATGTTGTCCATCTCCTTTCTTCTTTAGAGATCTGTAGTCTTTATTCAGATGTCCTTTCTTTCCGCAGTTCCAACACTCTATATTTCCCAATCTGGACTTGGATCTTTCCTTCCTGGACTTGCTGTGATTACCTGGGTTCTTTCCTCTCTCCCTTTGTCTTCCCATGCTCTCCATGGTCAATGCATTAGTTGATGTCTCACCTGTGATTTTCCTTCGCATTTCCTCGCTAAGAATAACACCAACAACATCATCAAATTTCAAAGTGTTTGAACCAAAGAGATAATTACTTACATCCATGACCAAGCCATTCCAGCTTTCTGGCAATGGACACAATATTAGAAGAGCCCTAACCTCATTATCAAAGTTCACTTTTACAGAACTTAGATGATTTGTAATCGTCTTAAATTCATTTAAATGATCAACAACAAATCCACCTTTTGACATCTTCATATTAAATAAATGCTTCATTAGAAATACCTTGTTGGAGGCCAAGGGTTTTTCATACAGCTTACCCAATGCGCTCATCAGACCATTTGTTGTCTTTTCTTTTGAAATATTGAAAGACACCGACGAATACAGACACAACTGTATTGTTCCCAACGCCTTTCTGTCAAGAACCTCCCATTCTTCGTCCTTCATAGTCGCTGACTATTTTTCTTTTCCTCCCAATGGTAGGAATAGATCCTTTTGATACAGATAGTACTCCATTTGCATCTTTCATAACTGGTAGTTTTTTCGGTTAAATTTCTCGACCTTAAAATTTCCTTCTTCCGCCATTGCTACCACTCGAACCAAGAGCCCTTCTTTCCCACGAGTTTATCTTCCAAATTGACCTTTGGCTCTGATACCAATTGTTAGAAAAACATGATCGCAGAGTAATAACAATAAAAAAGATGCAAATATAAATCACATAAAACACATTACAAGAGAGACACAAATATAACATGGTTTACCCAAGATGGGCTACGTCCACACAGAAATTTCCAGTCCTTATTATTATACCATCCAACAAATGAAAGGATACAACCTGCAGCACATCCATTGCAACTTCCTCTTCACTCTCTCGTAGTCTCTTTCACAGAATCATAGATCTTTACAATGCTACAATACACGACCGTATTACGATGCTTTCCTTTTAAAGAGTGATTACCATGGGAAAATACTATGGAACACCCAATACCATGGGCCCATAAATCACCCATTATTGACCAAGTCATGACTATGAAATTATAACATTTTACAAGGCATTTTTTCCGAAATTTTTGTTACAGGGGCACTCCCCTGACTCCCCATGGCGACTATTTTTTGGGGGAAATACCCCCCAAGCCCCCCCGTCATGGGCTGAGATCCAGACACAGTTGAAACACGACCTCTAAATAAGTAAGATCATGCTCCATAACCAATAGGTACTTGCTAGGGGGATCCGTTTATTCCAAGAAGTGGCTACCTGTGTACTGTGTTACCAAGATGTGGTTGGAGCTCAATATTGATCTACTTTGGATAGAACTTTTGTACTTATGACCCATTATGGATATTTTGTACTTATGACACATTGTGGATATTTTGTACTTATTTCCCTATATATGCACCATTGAGGGCTTGGGATCCCCAATTTTGTACTACGATCTTACACATTGTGTACTTGATAAAGACACTTCTATATTAATGAAAAAGACTTTTATTGGCCTTATATACATTTTGTACATGCTATTTTCTTTATACAATGTGCTTGTTTTAGTTATGTGACAAATGCCAAACTAAGACATAATTTGTTAATGTATCAGTTACATGATTAAACCTTCTTGGAACATTAATATAATTAATAAATTCGAAATAATGTTCAAGAAGGCACACCCTCATAAATTTTCACATTAATGTAGGATTACATACATTGTATGTGCCATTTAATTGTGCACTACCAACTGTGAGTCCATGTGTATGGTTTAACTATTGGATTCCTAATGAAATTGCCGCCAACAATAACTCAATCATGACATTATACTCATCAATGTTATTGCTAACCAGAGTGAGAGATACTCCTCTTGAGCTCACAATATGTCCCGTGGGAGCATAGATTACCCAAGTTGCGGAAGCAATGTTTAGCATGTGATGGGAAGCCCCATATGCATACCCCAAAAACATAGGTGCATCTAAATAAATCTATCAATCGAGCACAAAGATCGATGGGAAATGATCAATACTAATAAAAATATAAAAGCAAAGAAATCTAATCTAATTATAATACAATATGTCCAAATGGATTTTTCCCAGACACGAGTGTATAGGCATCGTACCTATTTAAGTAGAGCCCATTTCTAGGCCTATGATGTTTCCCTTGAAGTCTCCCAATTGATAAGATCCTTTGTTCAAGACTTGTATCACTATGTAAAGACCACTCCACATCAATTTGCATTTTCTAAATCCATGCTCATCATGGTCTTGGTCATAGACTAGCACCATGTCTCCTCTTCTAGAGAAGACACAGGGATGGACAAATTTTTCGTAATGAGATTTGACAAGTTTCTTGTGTGTTTCATTAGCAGTAGAGGAATCCCTTCTGTGCTCATTTAATTCTTCCAAGTACACTTGGCGTTCTTATAAATATGTAGTTTCTGGTAAAAGCTCAATGGCTAGTTTCAACGATGGGATCTCACACTCGATAAGTAGCACATCCCTAATTCTGTGTACAAGTTGAAAAAGGGTGAAACCTGTAGAAATATTGACCGAATTTAGATATGCCTAGAGCATACGATACACCATGATATGCTAGTTGTTCTTATTTTTAATCACCATCCTCCGCAACATGGTTTTTAATGACTTATTGACTACCTCTACTTGGACATTTTCCCGTGGATAATATGGTGATGAGAAATCTTGCCTAAAACCAAGGTTTTTAGCTAGTACTATCAACACTTTGTTATGGAAGTGACTGCCATTATCTATGACAATTTACCTGGGTCTACCAATTGAGCTATGATTTGGTTGAAAATAGTGTGTTGCAATTTCACCATCACAAGTGAATGTAGGCATGGCTTCGATCCACTTAGTGAAGTATATAACCACAATACTCATACTATGGCATTTTTCGATGTCGTATTGCACGTTGTATATTCTATCCCCTATTTTGTAAATGGGTCGACGGTGATCACATGATAGAGTGGAGCAAGGTGTGCACACATTTTTTTGGTAAAAGTTTGACAAGGATGAAAATTCTTGATTGCTTCAACACAATCTTTGAAGACTGAAGGCCATAAATAACCTGCATGCAATAGTTTTTGGGTTGTAGAAAGCCTTGATAAATGACCACCACATGCTCCACCATGGCAATCATCCAACACTTTCTCTTCCTCCTCATCAGTTAAATATCACCTCACAATAGTATCAGTTCCTCGATGATATAAGGTATCACCAATGATAGCATATACCTCGCTGGGTGACATATTTTTCATCTCTCTTCATGGGGAGATTGAGGTGGGACCCTCTGGGTTTATAGGTAAATTAAAATGTTCCCATACCAGGGGTCATCCAAGCTAACAAGGAATATGTGCTCATTAGGAAATGATTCATTTTATACCATCTCTTCACCATATCAGGGGAGCTCCGACATCAACTCAACAATGCCAATAATTTTTTGGATTTGGATGACGCAAACCCTAGATCGAATTCATGAATAATCACAATCCACACAATCCACTTATTGTACTTTGACCCACCAATTCGTTGAGACAATATGTGCTAAAAGGGATTGACATTTGCAATCATGATTTTTTGTCTAAGGATAATATAGTGTCAAAGTCTCTGCACCACATGAATGACTGCTAGCACTAGTTTTTCAACATGGGAGTACCTCAATTATGGGCATGCCAAGTTCTTAATTAGCTAATAAATGACATGCTATAAGTGAAAATTATCTTCTTGAATGAGTACCATTTCAACAGTTGATTCAAATGTCGCTAGATACAAAATGAAATCCTTGCTATAGTCTGAGGAACTCAACAACAGGACAAACATTAAACCCTTTTTTAATGCATCAAGTGATATTTTAGCATTGTCATCCAAAATGAATGGGACCCCTTTCCTAAGTAGGTGCATGAAACCTTTTTTGATCTCAACATAAACGATAATGAACCGATATAAGAAATTGGATTTCCCTTGAAGGATTTTCAATTTATGCAAATTACGCAAGGGATGCAACTAGACTATTTCCTCTACCTTAAATGGATCTACCAAAATTGCATCTTTTGAAACAATGAAACAGAGTAACCAACCCGAAACAACACACAATATATACTTGTGCGTATTCGACCGAATCCTATAATAACGACACATATCAAATACAACCCTAAGGTGTTTGGGGTGATCCACCCTCTTTCCATATTTAGTCATTAAGTCATCTAGATAGGCCTCATTGATATTCTTAATGTCATGGAAAGAATACGACAAGGCACGTTGGAATATAGATCCAACATTCCCCAATCCAAATGGAATCTTCCTATAAGAAAAGGTCCCCTAGGGGCATATAAAATTAGTTTTTTTGTTGATCCTCTGATCATATTTGGATCTGATTATACCCTTAAAAGTTGTCCATAAATGAAAAGATTTCACTACCAACACACTCATTTATAATTTGGTTGATGAATGGAGTAGGATAATTATCCTTAAGGTAGCCTAAGTTCAGGTAATGGAAGTATGTACACACTATGATATTCCCCTTTTTTTATTTTTTATTTTTTATTTTTATTTTTATTATTATCTATTAGTACTAGATTGGACACCCACTCGGTTAAAGGGACATGATAGATGAAGTTAGCATGGGGAATCTTCTCCACTTCCTTCTTAATGATAACATCCTTTCTTAGGTTTACTAGTTGTATCTTTTTTCGAGTTCTCCATGTTCGACAATGGCTGGGTCGATTCTTGACATCTCTTCATAAGACCAAGAAAAAATATCTCTATATTCTTTGAACAATGCGGTGTAAATATCAATTTTATCTGGTGAATAGTTTGTGCCAATAAATACATTCTTAACAACCCCCAGAGTCCTAGAAATATTGATGGGAATGGGTTTTGAAATACTGGCCATATTCCTCTCCATATACTTGAGATGTGGCAAGTGGGATACCATACCAATCCATGGATCCTAGTCTCATCAATCCTAACCTCATTCTTGGTAGGTATATAAATGACTCATGTTGGTGCATGTATTTCCAAGGTCTTTCCCCCAAATACATAGCCTCAATGATAGCTTCACCGGAAGGCATGACTGTATCTAAGGGGTTATGACAAGGTAAGTAGCTAATGGCCCATATGGGCATAAAATATTAATCATCTTCTTCCACCTGGGTAAAGTGACGAACATGGTATGTTTTTTTAGACATAACAACTTGGTAAGATACTTTGGCTACAGACAAATCCGGTGATGCCTTTCTAAACCCGACTCCCTAGGTGGGTTCCAACTCTATCTACAGATCATCAAAATAGAAATTCCTAAAATGAGAAACTATCACTATGGAGTTAGTGGAGCCTGAAGAGATAATGTGTATAGGGGAAATGTTGTCATTCAAGTTGAGTGGGAAAAAATGAAAAGTTCCCATCAATGTAGGGTACATCCCCACTCCAACACTCACACAGTCCTTCACATATTGGCCTATTAGGGGGATGATTGTCCTATTGTTTTGAGTGGAATTATTTCTACATAATGACAATTGATTGATGCTGACAATATTCGCTTCATGGGGAAATTCAATCACAAAAAAATTGAAGAGACCACAACCATCATGGCATAGGTCCAACTTCTTCCTAGCAGTAGGTTATAATCTAGCAAAGTGTCAACAAATTCTACCTCCACATTCATTATTTTACCCCCTAACTCTACTAGGAGAGCATGGATAATTCTGTAAGGTTGGAACAAATGTCCATCGAAGTATTTTATCGTGCATGTAGATGGAACAATGTTAGGTGAGCCAATAGCTCTTCAACAAGATGAGGACATAATGCATGTGGATGCCCCCTTGTCCACAATAGTACAAAAAATGTTCAACCTTCCAGTTGATCCTTTCCAATATGGAATGTGGCATGTTGAGGTAAACAAGGATTCCATTTTTCCAAATCAAATGTCATAATTGATTATCCAAAGGATATAGAGCTCCTATTTCCGAAAGTAGAGTCTTTCGTTTCGTAGGGAAACTCTAGAGGATTTCCAATGTGGACATTGCACAAGGATATCATTCCATATCTTCAACTATGTTATAGTTATGGGAAACACAAACATTAAGATTGTATGTGCCCTTCTTTAACACACCTTTTGACATCCTAGGCATTGTGTCATTCACTGGATTCTCTATGTGAAATGATTGGTTATCTCCAGCTTAGTAATTTATTCCCTTTGGACCCAGGCATAGATGTGCCATTATTGAGAGATCTAGTGTGTATATTGATCTCTCTTTCACACATGAAACCATTATCTTTCACTATATTTCCCCCTTGCAAGGAGGCACCCTGATTTCCCCCTTGCATAGGTATAGGGTTTGGGTTAGTAGTTGTTGTTACTGTTGCGGAGGGAACATATTGGTTAGTACAATATGTTTCTTGGAAGCTTCATGTTGTGCCAACAATCATTGAGCAGCCTCCAATTTGGAGCATAAGTAAGTCAAGTGATCATCGATGTATATCTTGCATGGGAAATTCACCTTCCTTTTCTCCTTTTAATCCACACCAACATTGTTATTATTATTATTGTTGTTTCCGGCACTACTATTCCCTTTGTTCCCATTCTTTTTATTGTTGTTTTTCTTCGCCCAAGGATATTAGTTTCCTTTAGAATTGGTCATCTGTACCGATAGAACGTTGGATGTTGGGTTGGGATTCGAGTTTTTAGTGTTGTTCTGATAAACTATATAGGTGTATTCAAAGAAAATTTTCCAGTTTGGTTAACACCCTGACTAACTGCAACATTTTCTACTGAGCCAATTACACCATCAGCATGTGACCCAGACGTAGGTTTGGTAGTATCAACATATTCTCTAGGAACAATGGGAATTATTTCGCACAACATTCTAGACTATGAATACACCAAGTCTATTTGTTGGGCCTTGATGATGGCCTATTCCTCTGTGGTTAACCCAGAAAGAGATACATCCTTCGCTATAAATGGTTGTAGTGACTTAATAAACCAATCCATTAAGAACTCATCAAGAATTTGAGTTTTTATCAAGCAATGTATCCTCCACCATTCATGGATGTCGTCAAAGATATGAGTAGACTTGTCTTATTTGAATGATGTCAGAAGTTCAGTTCCAGTCATAGCAATAGCATTCAAATTTTGGAAGGAAGCTCATGACAATTCAATATACCATTTTGCAGCTACCCCTGTCAATGTCATTTGCAGAAGATGGATCCTAATACTATCATCCATCAATGAGATTGAGGAACACCAAATATAAAAGTCATTACATGTGTGCCTAGGTATTCCTTAGGTTTTCCTTCGAACTTAGGTATGTCTGAGGGAAGTTGTGTGGGTATTAGGGACCAACTAGGATCACATAGCACCAAATTGTTGGTGAGTTTAGTCAAATTTGGCATAGTCAAGGTAGCCATGAATGGCAACTTGGTTTGAGCCATGGAGTTCCAAATCCTGGGAGCATTTTTTTCCCATTAATTTGTATTGACGAAGTATTGACTAGGTATATAGGGACTACCAGGTATCATGAAAGGTTGATTGTGTTGTCCAAGGTTTTGATTATAACCATATTGAGTTTGTACAATTGGCGTGGCAGTTCTCCTGTGTATGTCCCCCATTCCAGTGAAAGGTTAGCTACCCTGAGGTGTAATAAAAATTACAACATTACCCATCTTCATCCCTCTTGTCCCAAATAAAGGAAAAAATCCCTTGGGTATGTTGTATCCTAGGGGAGTTATGGTCCTGAGGCCCCCCATTCCAGGGAAGGTCATATTACCTTGTGGTACATTGAATCCTAAGGAACCACTGGTGTTCATACCTCCCAATACTTGTAAAGGAATGCTACCCTAAGGCATTCTAGAGTCAGGAACAACTCCAACTAATTTGGAAGGAGTAGGAATGGACACATGGCCACCACCGAATGGGAAGGCATGGGATGGAATTGAGGAACCACCGCCATGTAAAGTGATGTTTTCCATTACAGGAGGAATTCTAGCAATTATAGGATGAAAACTTGGAAACAACATCCAAAAAGAGAAGGGATTGGTTCCATGTGGCAAAGATGTTGAGTTCCTAGACCACTTGATGGAGGAACATTTGATGGAATTGCTCCTCCAATGGCAATAGGAGAGGATGGCAGAAACCATATTGATCCCACTATTGATGACACATTTAGATTCACTCTTCTTGAAATATTAGAACTGAGTAGGATTGTAGTGTCCCCAATAACATAAAATTCTCTCGTGTTTTCCATATTATCCAACTAAGGCAATGGGCTGTTAATTCTAGGGTTGTGTGTATTTGACTCATGATTGTGTAAAAAACTAGGAATTTGGGGTGGTTTTTGTTAAATATACAACATCAAGAGACATTCTCACCAATATTGTGTAGTCAATATTGATCCTCCCGTATAGAGATGAGAACCTTGATTGCCTTCCGTGTAAAGGTTATTCCTCCCATATAGAGGTAATTGATCAAAGTAATGATGTTGTAAATTCTTGTTGGACAAGGCTCTGAAATTGTGTGTATCAAGTCGTGATTATCATGTGAACCTTCCGTATAAAGGTATCCATGAGATGGACCTCCCGTATATAGGTGGACCTTCCGTATAAAGGTCATGCTTTACTTGTTAAAAGCATTTAATGTTGTGTGATATATTATTAACCATGATCACCAGATTGCTATTAAGTATCCTTTAGAGATTGATCACCTCTAAAGCGAATTACTTTAGCAAGTGATCATTTGGTTCGGAATAATATAATATGATCACAACATCCGATAATTCTTCTTAGTATAATGTAATGTGATGGATAATTAAATTTATCACATATTAACCAGGAAGTAAGAGATAAAGAAATAAAATATAAAGCATAGAGATCAAGAGAATTCGAAATTGCCCATGCAAACACTTTAGCTAATTAAAGAGAACTCGAATTATTAAACCTTCAGTTAAGTATAAATGCTTCAGTTAAAGCATCAGTTAAAGATATGTCTCAGTTAACTAAAGAAATCATAGTGGTCACTTTGTAAATCAATCAGCATGATTTCAGTTAACTAAGTGTTAAATAAAAGGGACTAGTTAACTAAAGTATTTTCACTTTAGTTAAACTAAAATATGACACTTCAATTAAAGAGAGTTAACTAAGTGTTATTGCATGACGACACTAATGTTAAACTAAAAGATGACACGTAAGTTGTGACACTTGCTCAATGAGATGAAACACTGCATGAGAAGTGGGGCGCACCACTCCATGCAATATTAATACCTACAGTTTGAGGGTGAGTTTATCTTGAAGTTAGAAGTTAAAAATAGAAGATAAGAATGTATAAATATGATATAAAAGATTGTTGAATCTAGTGTGAAGCGAATTCTCTTCTCCATTGAATGCAAGGTGCTTCTCTTTATGCAGGGTATTGTTCGTGCTTGTTATTTTTTGTGTTGGGCACACATCCGATTGATATCTCTTCTCTATTGCTTTTGTATCTTCACCAAGAAGTTTGGTGATCTCTTATCTTCCAAAATAAATATGCTATGTTGTAAAAGAAAGCATTCTCGGCTATCCATTATATTATACTGAGAAGAATTGTTGGGGTTTTTTGTTCTCATAATTTGGAGGATTTTCCCCAAGGTATATCTTATGTTATGGTTGTATGAATTTCATGGATTGAATTGTATCATTGCTTCAAGTCTCTGCATCTAAAAGAATTCAAGATCAAATCTCAACCAACTTTCAACATGGTATCAGAGCTCAGGGCATGAAGGAGCTTAGTTTTTCCAGCTAAAGCCTATGTAGCTCCTGAGAAGTTGAGCACAAGATTTGAATACTATGGCATCAGTCTCTGTACGACCGAAAGACCGTCTTGAGGGCACCTAAAAATTCAACACTTGGAAGGATAGGATTCTCAACATCCTAGAGGAACATGACTTGGATGACTATGTATAAACTATGGTGGAGGATCCTACATCTAATGCAGGGCGCATAAACTTCAAGAAGAATCAAGTTAAGGCTAAATGTATCATCTATGATTCATTAAAAGATAACTTGATGCTCGTGATCACACCATTTAAGACCGCGAAAGAATGTTATGATACATTGACTAATCTATATGAGAAGAAGGCACCGAGTCAAAAGAGGGAATTGAAGAATAATATTTGAAACTTAAAGATGGAGACGGATGAGACAGTGGCCTCCTTCTTCTCCAATATCTATCAGGTAAGAGATCATCTTGCTAGTATTGGAGTAGTGGTGGATGAAGATGATCTTCTCCAAACTGCTATTGATGGTCTCCCATCCTCATGGGAGACATTATTGGCTGCGGTAAATGGTCGAGAGGTACATCCTAACTTTGAAAGGTTGTGGCATGATTGCATCCAAGAGGAGGGGCGAATCCAGAGCAAGTCAGTGTGCATCAAAGAAGAAAATCTTGCCCTTGCGACAAGAATTAAGAAAGGAAAGAAACCCTTCTTCCAAAAGAAGTTCTCTCATTCAAAGAAGGAGTTCAACAAAGGATTTGACAAGTCAAAATCTAGATGCTTCAATTTCAACAATAAATACCATTTCTCAAGAGATTGTAGAGCAAAGTGGAAAGGAAAGTTTCATGCTTCTACCTCCATAGAAGATGAAATCACTCAAAAGGATGCATCCGAAGAAAAGGAGACAATAAGGTAGTATATCTTGTCTCATCCCTTTTGGGATCCGTCATCACAAATGCAAACACATGGTTGATTGACAGTGGTGCATTTAAACATATGATTGGTTACAAGAGTACCATCACCGATCTAAAATAGAAAGAATTCACATGCATGGTAGAGTTGGGGGACAACTCAACTTATTTAATACAAGGAGTTGGATCCATCTCATTCCAACTGAGTACTGGTGATATTCTACATGTGGATCACATTCTATATGTTCTAGGCTTGAAGAAGAAGCTCCTCTCAGTTTCAGTTCTTGAAGATTCTGAGTTATCTTCATGGATAACAAAGCACTTTTATGGCCGAAGAACAAAAGCCTAGAATCTGCTGCTGTGATTGGAGTTGGAGAGGGAGGACTCTACAAGGTACCCGAGAAGTACATTCAAGTTATGATTCACCACACTATCAGTCCATGCGAGCTATGGAACCGAAGGATTGGAAACCTACACTACAAAGCGTTACCAGGACTTCAAAAGATGCTAAAAAGTATGCCCATATTTGATTTTGAGCATGATAGTGTATGTCGGGGTTGTGCACTTGGGAAGATTGTTAAGAAAATATTTTCTAGCAGTTCTACTAGATCTAAATGGATTTTTCGATTTAATACATTCTGATGTATGTGGTCCCATGTCATACCCCTCCCTGAGTGGCTTCTTATATTATGTACTGTTCATAGATGATTTTTCTAGGAAGTCATGGATTTATTTCATGAAGGCTAAAAGTCAAACTCTTGGCAAATTTAAATAGTTTAAAGCCTTAGTTGAAAATCAGAAAGAAAATCACATCCGTGGATTAAGGTTTGATAATGGAGGTGAATTTAATGTGAAAATACTCACAACAAATCTAAGAGCTGATGTATACCTCACAAGAAAGATTAAGATTAAGCTAGAAAATAGAAGAAGAGTGGTCATGCAGTGTAAAGGAGCAACATAATTATGATACAGTAGAACTTAGATAGAAGCAGAATAACATCACACACTAATTCATTAATCATAATATGAACAACAAATAATACAATGGTGGAGAGGATTCGAATGCCAATGTGGAAATTCGAATTAGCTTGCATGGGCATGGCTTATCTGCACTAGGAGTCATCATCATCATCAATGGAGTGTCAACAATACACCACTAGGAGTCCTAATCATCATCAGTGGAGTCATCAATGCACAAGTAATGGTAAACCAAGTGTCAAACTGAGTGTGGTAGGTGTAACTGGAACATGGAAGCACTAATGTAGTGAAGGAGGCTCAATGGAGGGCGCATGGGGAGCTGACTGGAGTCAAAATAGGCGTGTTGGCAGGCGGTTTGATGAGAAAATGTCGCAATACTGCTGACGCTGCAACACATCGGATGAGGGCGCGAAAGGAGTATTTTGTGCTAAAGAATACCGTAGTTGGAGGGTTTTTGGGTCACTTGGACCACATATTATGTAATAGTGAGTCAGTTGTACCGCGGTATGCGGGTTTTTGGGGTCATTTGGACCAAGTCAGTTAGATAGTGGGTCAATTGTCCATAAGTGTCGGTTAGGAAGTCGTTTGTAAGTGGAAAAATATTGTAATGGAAGAAGCCTATAAATAGATGAGAGTTGTAGGTGTTAAGTAGGCAGTTGAAGTCGGAGTAAGCAAGAGATGCATGTATACAGAGATCTATATTTTGTTTTCTGGTTTATGACTGCGGCCGTAATATAATGATGATATTCTGGTATAATCTTTGTGCAATGTTGCGATATTGGAATGTTGTTATATTTTCTTAATGCAATGTCTGAGATGATAATTGATGTGATTAAATATGCTCTATGTTGAACGTAATGGTAAATGCTGCGATTATAGCTCCTTGCTGAATGTTTAAAGTTTTTGGTTAAACACTACAATAGAGTTAGTCTGTGTAGCCACAACTTCCCTCCTCCCTTGGTGGAAACGTGGTTCCGTCTGCTCTTCTTGGACGCCTTGGGTGAGACCTCATCCGCTCTACGGGTGTTACTGGGTGGGCTCAAACCTGCCCGGGATGGTTCCCAGGGAGATTGCGGTGTGTGTCGACAGTGAGGTGAACCCCTGTTGACTGAGGTCGCGTTGGATTTGGTCAACAAACAGTACCAACAGCAAGGTGGATTCCGAGGAGGATACCGGGGTGGACACGGTGGAGGATTTGGTCACGAAGAAGGAGGCCGCGGTGGTCATGGACCTATTCAGTGTTACCATTGTGCAGTATGGGGGCATTATTAGCGAGACTGTCCACTACTACAGAATCAGTGTACATTCTGTTTTGTTAATGATCATGCAGTTGAGAATTGTCCATAGTTGATTGCACGATGGCAGGCTGGGAATGCTCTGCAGCTACAGAATCAGGCCCAGCCACAACAACCAGTAAAGAATCCAGTATCGCAACTAGTGTAGAACCAGCCCCCGCGACCACCAACGAACGTCAATCCAAATGTCAATCAACCGAGGAATCTACCGCAGAACCAGACGTAGGGTGCAAATATTGTGACTATTTTTGCAGAACCGCGACCGCAAGATGCTTCGATGGTTGTTGTGACTCGTGGAGGAAAACCAACTGGGGAAGATAGCTCGCGACCAATGATTCGGTTGGCAGGACAGAAGACAGTATCATTTGACATCGATGCGGAACGGGAGGCATTCCTCCAGGCGCGTTGCGCCCTGGAGGAAGACCGCGGGAAGGCTGTTGTTTGCGATATGCCACCTGTCTTTGATACTGCATCAGAAGGCGGTCCATCGACACCATCGGGAACATTGCAAAATTTTCTTGAAAACTATCTGTTATTAGCTCGAGACCCGACTACCCTAGTTGAGATTGAGGGATTATTGAAGTGGCTTCTGAAAGGATGGCAGGAGTCAGCGGTAAACTCTCTACAGTGACGGAAGACTGGCAAGGAGATGCGAATGAATATTTATCTTGGTGAATATGATGTTGACTCTGTGATTCTTGACCTTGGTTCAGATGTTAACATCTTAACCAAGCAGGCGTGGCAGAAGATGGGGAGTCCCCCATTGAGCTGGTCCCCTGTGCAACTCCGGTTTGCTAACCATGCGAAGGTAACACCCATTGGACGAGTTCCACGGATCATGATCGATATTGAGGGTATGAAGACTTATGCTAACTTCGATGTTATTGAAGTAGTTGAGGGAGGAAGCTCCTATCCTGCTCTATTGGGGATTGGATGGGCTAACGATAGTGGAGTTGTAATCAACTTCAAGAAGCGCATGATGACCTTTGAGAACCGCAATTTTAGAGTCATTGCCCCATTAGATCCGGCTGAAGGATGCCGATATGTTGAGCCCGTGAAAGATGATGATCCTGCTAGATGGGACCATGCCTTCAATATTTCTGAAGATTATATTCATCCTACCGCCTACGGTGAGTTGGAGTGGCACAGTGAGAGTTCTACGTCTTCCGACTCTGACGATGCATTGGAACATTGGTAGAACCGAATGCATGAAGTACCACTCCGGAAATGTGGGTTAGTTACGCAATCCTTATGTTGTGTTGCGACGGAAATGATCACATTGCCTACCTACGAGGGGTTTCCTGGCATAAACACCTTTTTAGCAGAATTTGAAGACCGCGTTCCAGAACCACATCGATTGCTGGCCTTGGAGGAAGCACTGAAGGCTGCTCCAGCACGATGGTGGGCGACACATAATAAATTCATTAAAGGTTGGTCACAGTGTTGAAGGTTGATGATGGTTCGGTTCGGCGATACTGAGGTTTGTTACACTGGAAAGTATGATGGCCGCACTGACCCCAGTGATCATGTGATGGAGTGCCAACGCTTATGGGTAGTGCAAACCAAAGATGAGTGGGTCCATGATTTTGTCCACGCTTTGGATGAGATACCGCGCTCGTGGTACACTGCAGCCGAGTTGCACCGAGACATTACAACATGGGGAGAGTTGACGATCTGTTTTACTCATACATTCACTTTTGCGGATGCCAACCTTGATGTCCACAACGCCCTGTAGCTTATCCGTGACGTGATATTTCAGGTTGTTCCAGTGGCCTATCCTGTCGACCCGCACACACACTGTCAGATTCAGTCTCTCATGGAGTGCTTCAACATCAACGGTGGTCCAGAGGACGAGGATGATCCCCGAAATGTTAACATTCCTGAATCTAAAGGAATTCGCGATGTGGTCCCACCTGTTGCGCCAAGTAATCCATTCAGTCAACTGCTGCAGCTTCGCCAGATGAATATCGGCACCGAGACTACTCCAAAGTTTGCTAATGTTGGGGATTATTGGGATGATGAAACGATGAGTAAGGTTACTGAGTTACTTCATGAGTTTCAAGATGTGTTTCCCACGAAGTTTTCTGAAATGAAGGGAATCCTAGGTGATTTAGGAGAAATGAGGATTCCATTGAAACCAGATGATAAGCCGGTCCGACAGCGACCTTATCGGTTGAACCTGCGACATAAAGAAAAGGTCAAGGCGGAACTTGATTGCGTGTTGGATGCTGGAATTATCGAACCTATGGAGGAGTCCGAATGGATCAGTCCTATGGTAGTGCAGGACAAGAAAACAGGTGAAGTGCGCATTTGTGTCAACTTGCGAAAGTTGAACGATGCCTGCTTGCATGACCCTTTTCCGACCCCATTTACTAATGAAGTACTTGAAGGAGTGGGCGGCCAGGAGATGTACTCTTTCACTGATGGATTCTCTGGCTACCATCAGATTCGCATTGCTAAGGAAGATTGCCATAAGACAACTTTCGTTATTGAATGGGGTTGCTTTTAGTACACGGTAATTCCGTTTGGTTTAAAGAATGCACCCGCGATATTCTCCCGGGTCGTTGTTGCTACATTCAAAGACTTTATTCAGAAGTTTTTGCAGGTATATATGGATGATTGGATAGTTTATGGGTTGATTTGCGATCATCTGGCCAATCTGCGGTTAATGCTTGAGTGATGCCGACAGCACTAGATATCACTGAACTTGAAGAAATGTATTTTCTGTGCACCATTTGGGATCTTGCTGGGTCATATCATGTGTAAGCATGGATTGCTGGTTGATCCAGCCAAAATTGCGCTCATTTTAGGGTTGCAAACACCAACCACCATTAAGCAGTTGCGCGTGACTTTGGGTCATACGGGATATTACCGCAAATTTATCAGGCGTTATGCTGTGATTATTGCCCCTATGGAAAAGTTGTTGAAGAAGGACGCGACATTCCAGTGGAGCCCGGAATGTCAGGATAGCTTTGAAACGCTCAAAGCAAAGATGGCGTCAGCCCCGATCTTGGTCTTTCCGGACTGGAGTAAGGAATTCCATGTCCATGTTGATGCTTCATCGATTGCATTGGGTGTGGTGTTGGCTCAACTTGGAGAAGGCGACCTTGATAATCCCATTGCTTTTTCCAGTCGGAAGTTGTCCTCTGCAGAATGAAATTACACTACCATAGAACGAGAAGGTCTGGCCATGGTTTACGCGTTGCAGAAATTTAGGCATTATTTGTTGGGTGGATACTTTAAAATGTTCACTGATCATTCTGCATTGAAATACTTGGTCAATAAGCCTGTGTTGGGGGGGAATATCTGTCGTTGGTTACTTTTGTTTCAGGAGTTTGATTTTGAAGTCATTGTGAAATCGGGGCGGATGAATGCTGGACCAGACCATTTGTCATGGATTGACACGGGGGAGGAACCGACTAATATTTAAGACAAGTTGCCGGACACCCAACTATTTAAAGTTGTCACCGTTGATCAATATTTCGACGATATCCTTCAGTTTCTGACAATGGGAACTGCACACGAGGAGTTCACGACCAATCAGAAGAAGCAGTTGGTTGTCAAGGCTGCTGAATTTCAGCTCATCACAGGAGAGTTGTATAAATTGGGTGTTGATGAGATATTGCACATATGTGTCTTGCCACATGAGCAAGCGCAGATACTGGCTGAGGCACATGGTGGAGTAGCGGGAGGACACTATGGCGGTCGGGGGACTGCCAGGAAGGTACTACGTGCAAGGCTTTGGTGGCCCACATTACATAATGATGCAACGGACTATGCTCGGTCTTGCGATGTTTGTCAGCGAACTGGAAAACCGTCGAGACGTGACGAGATGCCACTGCTACCTCACGTGACATTGCAACTGTTCGACAAATGGGCTGTGGATTTTATCGGACCGATAAATCCACCAGGGAAATGCATAGGTGCGCGATACATCATCACAACGATAAAATATTTGACCCGATGGGTCGAGGCGACACCTGTACCTGATTTTTCTTCCGCCACAGCTGCTCGATTTCTGTTTGATCATGTTATCACTCAGTTTAGCTGCCCCAAGATATTGCTGAGTGATCAAGGCAGCCAATTTCTTAATCGCACCATCAACGCATTAACGAAGGAGTTGCAGATACAGCATAAGAAGAGTACACCCTATCACCCACAGGCGAATGGAATGGTGGAGGCATTTAACAAGATATTGGAGCATGCGTTGACAAATGTGTGCAATGCGAACCGCGATGACTGGGATCTGAAAATCCCAGCAGTATTGTGGGCCTATCGCACCACCTGTAAAAGGTTGACTGGTCAGACACCTTTTAGGCTGGTATATGGGACAGAACCGATTATGCCAATGGAATACATTGTTCCGAGTCTACGAATTGCAGTTGTTACGGGCATGGATGATGTTGCAGCATTAGACGAACGTCTAGCACAATTAGTACAGCTGGAAGAGGATCGATTTATCGCTGGCTTTCACCAAGGGGTGGAGAAGGATCGTCAGAAGGCATGGCATGATCGCCACATAAAAAATAAGCAGTTTCAGCAAGGCGACTTGGTGCTGTTATATGACAGCAAGTTTATAAAACACCCAAGGAAGTTGCAGATGCATTGGATGGGTCCATATCGCATCAATAGTATTACTTCAGGAGGAGCGGTTCAGTTGCAGCAGTTGGATGGGGTGATACTCCCCAAGTTGGTAAATGGCCACAGATTGAAGCCCTATCGCTCGGGCTTGGAGCGATGCGATGTTTGAGTCGCCTAAAAATAAAAAATAAAAAAAATTGATGAATGAATGAAATGTGTGTGTTGCAGGTTGCTTGGTGGCAGATGGCGCACCAACAGAAAAATGTATGCGATAGTAGGGAGGCTTGTGCCAAAAGTTTGCAGACACGTGACAAGCATGGCGACCCGGTCAAATCAATAATAAATTCCAAAAGGTTAGATAGTTAATTAACGACACTGTTCAGATGATGGGAATTAATGGCGAATCCGGTCGATCGGCGGATAGGCTCGACGACAGATTTTCCTCATTAATACAGGATTTGGTTGAGTTAATGCATGATTTAGTCATGATTACGGTGGATTTGGGTAGATGCTATAAGTATGGGTTACTGTCGGGAAGAAGACACCAAGGAATTAGGCAAGCCATGTTGTTGTGGAGCGCTGTAGTGATTCGAGCTAGTTACTGTTAGGTATATAACGAAGAGTGGTGAGGTATGCCAGGAGAACTGGAGACAGTGGATATTAGCAGTGAAGTGGAGTCTCCATTCATTCCAGCTACTGTAGAATGAGAAGGTGTGTCCTCGGACACTGTTGATCTTGGAGCTGAGGTTGCCAACATTCCGGTGGGAGAATCAAGTGTTGCTAAGAAGCGCTGCGGAGGTCAGCCTTCTTAATCTCTGTAGAGTAAGAGATTGCTTCGGTCTGCAGTGACTGGCGAAGCTCTGGGACAGGTGGGGCAGTCCAGTCGCACCGTTAATCCATCTTCCCCATGGTCGGGACACACAGCTAGTAATATCCTTGGTTACATCCCTCCTGTTCGACCGGATGCCACCCCGCCTAAGATAAACCCGAAACAAAAATTCAAGGTGAAGATGCCCGCACTCTCGGCTGGGATGGAGTGCTCGATGGATATTGGGCTAGCATTGATGTGCCTGCGCTACGAGGACCACGACATGGTGGCTCACCCCGAAATTGCATCAGCACCATATGTGCCTGAGATGCGCAATTCACCAGTTCCAGAGATACATGACTGGGCACGAGGACTGCGGCAGGTCGACTTGTTAGGGATAATTAACATGTCGCATTTTGGGCGCCTAGCAGAATTTGGTACTTGTGTAAAGCAGCTCTTGTCATGCTTCCATGGGGGTTCGTTGTGGTTGGATAGAGAGGTCCCGATCACTGTTGATTTGATTTCTTTCATTACCGGCTTGCCTAAAAGTGGAGTTGACCCGACGCAGTTTCTTCAAGGGAAGGAAAACGAGAAGAAGCAGGCGCGTCAGTTGGCGTAGAAGTATGGGTTGGAATCAGATGGGCGTGGATATCGCACTAGTAACTGCAATGATAAGGCGGTACTCACAGGAATTAAGATCCTGTCCTGTAAGGTGATTAGGGGAGGTCACCCTAACCAATGTAATTCAGGAATATTTGCTTGTGCATAAGGAGTCCAGATGAACTGGTCCCTATATCTCTTGAATCAGTTAATGGAGGATGTCACAGCAGTCCAAGTAGGTCGAGGCGCTTTCTAATATAGTTGGTTGTTGCTGTTGATTGCTCTGGTTGCATAGAAAGAGCCCAACACCTACCAGGGTATGGAATGCCCAGCTGCAGCGGAACGACGAGGGGTGCGTTATCAAAATCTCTGGTCTGTACACGAGCCCGAGCGCACCCGGGAGTGCCAATTGCAGTTTTGGTTGTATTCAGAAATGCTTTGTGATGAAGCGACCCAGATCCCACGAATATCTGAAGATACTGTGGCACGGTTCAAACCCATCATGGCATTTGCAATACGACCCAGTGTCATACATATCCAAGCTCTCTGGGATACCAATCAACAGTGGTTGCAGACGAAGTATAAGGTGACAGCAGAAGATTTGGAGATTATTGTGAATGAGTGGTTGGAGGACTGGGCGACAACCCATGAGTTCAGCAGAGATTGATGCTGGAGGTCCGTCGGTGGGCCCTTCGGATCGAGTATAAGCTCAGGATCAGCAGAGTCATCATAATTCTGATCACGAGTCAATCAGAACACCAACTGCAGATGATAGCGACCGTGCTCTTGAGTAAAATCGGTCAAAATGGCACCACAAGCATGCGACGATCAATGGGCTGTCTTTACCACCAGAGGCACAGTTGGGCCGGTTAATCACCACCCTTAACCATGTTGCTATAGCGGCTGCCGACAAGATGTCCGTCAAAGCAGAGGAGGGATTCTCTACGCTTGCTGCTCGTATGGATTCTTTGTGTAATGCAGTGTTACAAAAGGAACCTGGTAATGAACCCATGCAGGAAATGGTCACAATCCACACCACACCCCGGGTCAAGCATATCAACATTCCCCCGACTGCAGTTGTGACCGACAACGAGGTTTTGGAAAAAGTACTGCAGTCGATTGCCCAGGTGACTGTCAATGTTAATGCACTACCGGCGACGACATTGGCGACAATGCAGAGGGGCACCTCCCAAGAAATGGTGAATAGAATGCATGACATCAGCAAGAGATTTCAACACTTGCAGGCACAATAGGAAACTACAACCACCGATATTGATGAGCTTACAAGCAGGGCTGCTGCAGCTTGGACAATAGTGGATGACCTTGAAGCTGACCTAAAGAAGGAGCGGGTCGAGAAGGCTCGTGCCATTGAAGCACTTAAAAAGGAAGAAGATTTCCTCATTCCGAAAAAGGCTCGCATGTGGGACGACAGTGTTCGGGTTGACCAAGCGATCACAGAGGCTTATCAACATGTCCCGGATCCCACTGAAGAGGTAGACGTGCTCAATCGAGTGCAGCGGCTGGGAGCTGCCATTGTTCAGTTGCGACAGGAGAACGACATATTGAAGGCTCAGTTGAAACCAGGTATGCCTCAGGCCGAGGTGGATGAATGAAGCAAGGCACTTGAGGACGTTGCCACCCAGATGGAGGCGCTGGAAACAC
Source organism: Larix kaempferi (assembly GCA_027924585.1). Lineage (NCBI taxonomy): Eukaryota > Viridiplantae > Streptophyta > Pinopsida > Pinales > Pinaceae > Larix > Larix kaempferi. Next base: position 3,224,411 of record BSBM01001005.1, on the reverse strand, counting down.
AGGCAACTAGGCTCACCGCCGAAACGGTATAGTTTTGGGGCTACATCGTTCATGATGAGAAAGTGGAACATCTCACTAAACTCCGACAGGATGCGGAGGGTCAGGTGGCCACATTAAACACTGCGATGAAAACCTTGCCACCAATGGAGCAAGTTGCTAAGTCGCGCGAGCTAAAAGACTTGCAACAACGGGTTGCCAAGGCAGAGGAATGCCAGAAGCTACGCGCGGCCCAGTTGGAAGAATTCCAGGACACTGGCGGGAAACTGACAGGAAAGTGAAGCACTACCAGCCGTACAGAAGTATCGACAGCAGGTCATGGACAAGCTTACCGATCACCCCTCAGCCGAAAATGTGATCAACTGTCAAGCAACAACTAAGGATGCTCAGGAGTTGGTACGGAATGTCGAACAGCCGTATGTAGACTTCAAGGCAAGGACCGCGACATGCACTCTGTCCAACAATTGACGTGGCTCAAGGGCGAGCCACGAGATTGTGTTGGGGGCCTATTGGCAGGCGGTTTGATGAGGAAATGTCATAGTACTGCCGACATTGCGACACATCGGATGAGGGCGTGAAAGGAGTATTTTGTGCTAAAGAATACCGCAATTGGTGGGTTTTTGGGTCACTTGGACCACATATTATGTAATAGTGAGTCAATTGTACCGCGGTATGCAGGTTTTTGGGGTCATTTGGACCAAGTCAGTTAGATAGTGGGTCAATTGTCCATAAGTGTCGGTTAGGAAGTCGTTTGTAAGTGGACAAATATTGTAATGGCAGAAGCCTATAAATAGATGAGAGTTGTAGGTGTTAAGTAGGCAGTTGAAGTTGGAGTAAGCAAGAGATGCATGTATGCAGAGATCTATGTTTTGTTTTCTGGTTTATGACTGCGGCCGTAATATAATGATGATATTCTGGTATAATCTTTGTGCAATGTTGCGATATTGGAATGTTGTTATATTTTCTTAATGCAATGTCTGAGATGATAATTGTTGTGATTAAATATGCTCTATGTTGAACGTAATGGTAAATGCTGCGATTATAGCTCCTTGCCGAATGTTTAAAGCTTCTGGTTAAACACTGCAATAGAGTTAGTATGTGTAGCCACAACTTCCCTCCTCCCTCGATGGAAACATGGTTCTGTCTACTCTTCCTGGACACCTTGGGTGAGACCTCATCCACTCTGCGTGTGTTACTGGGTGGGCTCAAACCTGCCCGGGCTGGTGCCCAGGGAGACTGCAGTGTGTGTCGACAGTGAGGTGAACCCCTGTCGACTGAGGTCGCGTTGGATTTGGTCAACAAGGCAATCTAGTTTCACTAGGGGTCCAACGGAGTGTTTTAGTTAGTTAAAAAGTCAATCAATCCTCAAATCAAGGAGAGATCCACAAATAACTCAACTAACTGAAGTGTAACTGAGTGGTAGGTGAAAGGAGGGCGCACTAAGCACTAGGAGGGATAGAAATGATCAGAAAGAAGCTCCCGGGGCTAGCAAAATGGGGACTAGGTTCTGGGACTGATGACTGGGATGCATGCAAAAATGCATGCATGACTGCAATGCATAATAATGAAAATGCTGGTAGAACTAGGATGGAGTATAGGAATATCCTAACATTTAATTCACATGCATTTAATGAGCTATGTAGTGATGCATGAATATGTAGACAGTTAACAATACCATACAACCCTCAGCAAAATGGGGTTGTTGAAAGAAAGAATAGAACCATATGTGAGGCTGCAAAAGCCATGATGCATGATCAAGATATTTCTACCTCATTATGGGAAGAAGCCACCTGTATAGCTATGTACATCCAGAATAGAAGCCCGCATGCCATTCTAGATGAGAAAACACCAGAAGAAGTGTTTACCAGTGAGAATCCATACATCTCACACTTGAGTATCTTCGGAACCCCAGTATACATTCATGTACCGAAAGAAAAGAGAACAAATATGGATCCTTCTGGAAAGAAAGGAGACACCTTTGTGGGTTATAGCAAGACATCCAAAGCATACTGAATATATGTATATGGTGAGAGACACATTAAATTCAACCGAGATGTTACCTTGCATGAGGAAGTTGCTTTCAAAAGATCGAAAGAGATTCAATGTGATTCAGAGATGGAGGATCCCGAGTCTGATTCTCCCCCTTCAAAGTTAGAGAGGGAGAAACTAGAAGATGCCTCAAATTCACTCGCCATTAAAGAACCAATAGAATTAGTTCATAGTTCACCTGATGAAACTCCTTCTAAAAGAAGATATGCTTGGTGTCGAGACATATTACAAAATGCAAAGAAACATGGAGCACCAACAGGCTCATCCAGAGATCCCAAGAAACCCGACAGATATTCAGGGTATGTTGCACTGATGAGTCACATAAGTGATTCAAAACCATCGTCATATGAAGAATATGCAAAGAAACATGTTTGGAAAGATGCAATGAAAGAAGAATACAACTCTATAATGAAGAATGATGTTTGGGAGGTTGTTCCCAAACTTTATGGGAAGTCCATTGTGACTTCCAGATGGATTTACAAGATAAAGCATGTTGCATATGGTAGCATTGAGAAGTATAAATCCATATTTGTTGCCATAGGTTTGTATTAGAAAGAAGGAATTGATTATGATGAGACATTTTCCCCTGTGGCAAGGTACACCACAATCCGAGCAATGATTGCACTTGCATCAGTTCTAGGATAAAAAATTCACTAGATGGATGTGAAGACAACCTTTCTCAATGGTGAGGTTGAGGAAGAGGTTTATATTCAGAAACTTGAAGGATTTGTGGTACTTGGGAAAGAGTCCCATGTTTTCAAGCTAAAGAAAGCTCTATATGGGCTTAAGCAAGCCCCGGGGGCTTGGTACTCCATAATTGATAGCTACCTTCAGAAACTGGGTTTCTATAAGAGTGAAGTTGATCCAAATTTGTACTTCAAAGTAGTGAAGAACCAACCGTCGATATTGGTACTGTATGTTGATGATTTGTTTCTCACTGGAGAGGAACATCTGATTGCTTGGTGTAAGAGGGATCTCACCTCGGAGTTCGAAATGAAAGACTTAGGTCTAATGCACTACTTTCTTAGCCTTGAGATATGGAAAAGAAAAGATGAAATTTTTATATCTCAAGGGAAGTATAGTGTGGATATATTGCGCAGGTTTGGCATGATAGATTTCAAATCAATGACTACACCGATGGTTTCCAATTTGAGGAAACTTCACGAGTCAGGCTCTGGATCAAATCTAGTAGATCCCACTTTGTATAGACAGCTTATAGGCTCACTAATATACTTGATACATTCGAGGCCTGATATATGTTATGTTGTGAGCATTCGGAGTCAATTTATGTCTGATCCGAGACACAACAACTAGACAGCTGCTAATCATGTGCTTAGTTACCTTAGAGGTACAATTTCATATGGACTCAGATATGCCTCCAGTTGAGGAGTTCAATTTCTTGGTTATACAGACTCAGACTAGGGAGGAAGCATTGTGAACCATAAGAGCACATCCGACTATTGTTATAGCCTAGGATCAACTATGATATCTTGGTCCAATATGAAGCAGGGATCCATATCCTAGAGCATTACCGAAGTAGAATACATAGCTGCTAGTGTCTCCTTTCGAGAAGCAGTGTGACTCAGAAAGCTACTTCTATGGTTGTTCGGTGAAAAGCTTGAGCCTACAGTTATTAGGTGTGACAATCAGAGTCGCATCAAGATTTCTAAAAACCCAGTGTTTCATGACAAGTCGAAGCACATTGAAATGAAGTATCACTTCATCTGAGACATGGTCCAAAAAGGTACAGTGAAACTTCAGTACATTTCTACTAATGAGCTGATTTCAAATGTGTTAACAAAGCCTCTGTCAATGACGAAGTTTAGGTACTTTTGAGACAATCTTGGTATGGCATAGAATGCCTCCCTCGCTAAGAGGGAGTGTTAAATATAAAGCATTAGGAGACATTTCCAAACCAATCTTGTGTAGTCAAGATTGATCCTCCCATATAGAGGTGAGCACTTTGATTTCCTTCCATGTAAAGGTTATTCCTCCCATATAGAGGTAATTGATCAAAGTAATGATGTTGTAAATTCTTGTTGGACAAGGATCTGAACTTGTGTGTATCAAGTCATGATTATCATGTGAAACTTCTGTATAAAGGTATCCATGAGATGGACCTACCGTATAAAGGTGGAACTTAAGTATAAAGGTCATGATTTACTTGTTAAAATCATTTAATGTTGTGTGATATATTATTAACCATGATCACTAGATTGCTATTAAGTTTGTTGGTTGTGGAGCCTGATCTCCATATTCAAAGATATTATTATTCAGTTGTGTCTGTACCCTAGGTTTGGTTATGATCCCGGCATGACCTTAGGGGGGTCCGGGGGCCAGCGCTCCCGAGAAAGGGGGTTTGGGGGCAACGCCCCCGAGAAAATGGGGGTTCGAGGGCGTAGCCCCCGAGGAAAATTTTTGGGGCTGTTTTCGCCACCAGTTTTTGGGCCCATGGTTTTGGGTGACCCGTGGTATTTTCCCATTGCATTTCCCTTATAAAAGAAAGACATTGTAATATGGCTAGGGTTGATGTATTAGGTATTATGCATTGTAAATATCTCTGAGATCAAGAAGAGAGACTGTGAGACAGTGAAGAGGAAGTGCAACGGTTGTGCTGCATGTTGTATCCCTTCACTTTGTTGGACGGAATAATAATAAGGACTGGCAACTTCAGTGTGGACGTAGCCCAAGTTGGGTGAACCATGATATATCTGTGTCTCTCTTGTAATGTGTATGTGTGATTATATTTGCATTTATGTTTATTGTTATTGCTCTGCGATCTTGTTTTTCTAACAAAGTATCCTTTAGATATTGATCACCTCTAAAGTGAATTAATTTAGCATATGATCATTTGGTCCAGAATAATATAATATGATCACAACATCCAATAATTCTTCTTCATATACTGTAATGCGATGGATAATTAAAGTTAGCACATATTGACCATGCAATAAGAGATAAAGAAATAAAAGATAAAGCATAGATATCAAGAGAATTTGAAATTTCCCATGCAGGCACTTCAACTAATTAAAGAGAACTGGAATTATTAAAGCTTCAGTTAAGTATCAATGCTTCAGTTAAAGCATCAGTTAAAGATATGTCTCTTTTAACTAAAGAACTCACAGTGGTCACTTCAAGTAAATCAATCAACATGATTTCAGTTAACTAAGTGTTAAATAAAAGGGACTAGTTAACAAAAGTATTTTCACTTTAGTTAAACTAAAAGATGACACTTTAGTTAAACTAAAAGACGACACTTCAGTTAAATAGAGTTAACTAAGTGACAACAAAGAATATCTAGTTAACTAAGTGTTATTGCATGCCGACACTTATGTTAAACTAAAGGATGACATGTGAGTTGTGACGCTTGTATGTAGACACTTAAGTTAGCCACCTAACTAAGTGATAAAGCTTTCAGTTAAGAGGCGATTTCATCCTAAGTGACAACTCAATGAGATGAAGCACTGCATGAGAATTGAGGTGCACCACTCCATGCAATATTAATACATCCAGTTTGAGGGCGATTTTATCCTGAAGTTAGAAGTTAAAAATAGAAGAGAAGAATGTATAAATATGATATACATGATTGTTGAATCCAACGTGAAGAAAATTCTCTTCTTCATTGAAGGCAAGGCGCTTCTATTTGTGCAGGGTATTGTTCGTGATTGTTATTGTTTGTTTGGGCACACATCCGATTGATCTCTCTTCTCTATTGCTTATGTATCTTCACCAAGAATTTTGGTGATCTCTTATCTTCCGAAAGCAATCTGCTATATTGTAAAAGAAAGCATTCTCTGTTATCCATTATATTATACTGAGAAGAATTGTTGGGGTTTTTGTTCTCATAATTTTGAGGATTTTCCCCAGGGTATATCTTGTGTTATGGTTGTGTCAATTCATGGATTGAATTGTCTCATTGCTTCAAGTCTCTGCATCTAAAAGAATTAAAGATCAGAGCTCAACCAAATTTCAACAGATTTAACTCCCCTGTTGGATATGAGATCTATTCTATTTCAATAGGACCTAAGTCTTATTCCACAGGAGGGAGTGAGTTTCTTGGGGATCTATTAAAATTTCCTTCAAAATTACTTAGGTATCCTTCCTCATATAATCTCCTAGATTCATTTGATCTTGAACGATTTTTCTCTTTAGCAAGATCAATTTCAGGTTCTTGGTTTTCTTCTTCTACCCCTGGGTGGATCAATGTGATCCAGTATTCGCCCTTAAGTAGGTAATTCTACACTTTCTGGAGAGATATTTTGAATCCTTCTGGACGTACACATAGGTTGATCTTCCACTGTGTTTCAATGAAGACACGGAGGAATACATTTTACAACTTGAAACAAACAAACCCACACTCACTAGAAAAGTTCCTGAAAGATTCAAAACAAGCGGTCTAACCCTTCAAAAGATAAGCACCATCTATTTGGTACCAAATGCCAATTGCCGAAGATATGCAATAAGTTCCTTCGAGGTCATCTTGGGATTATTAGGGCTTAAGTCAAACCAACAAAGGTTCGAACGAGACGATTATGCTAACCTTCACACAACAATCACCAAGGGTGAAAATACCTCCCTTCGCTGAATACCCTTCCAAGGAGCTAAGACAGATATTGTATGTTTGCCTCAGGTACCACAAGATATTCCCCTTGTAGTCACTTGTGTGAAACCTAGGAAAGGAAACTATGGATACCACTTCACGCTAGCAATATCAGTGGAATGATCGTTGGGAAGGGATTCTACGAATGGGTAGAGAACGTAGGACTAAGTCCTAGACATGAAGCTGTAAGTAAGAAGTGGTGTCACCCCAAGGAATTTCCATACCTGAACAAATCCTAGAATCTCACAACCCCACTAACGCAAATGGTAGGGGACAATCCGACCACTTGAACTAGCTTTAGCTACCGCTTGACGCATGTGTTAGAGGTGCTTTCCCAACATGTGCTTTTAGTTACTAATGGATTTTTCACTCTTTAGTTGTTTCCAGTCTCAGTTTATGTAGCCTTGGAAAAGTTAACTCTCCAATCCTACCACCAAGGCCCTAGAACGTAGGATATTAATGATTTTCTAAAAGGAAAACTTTCTTTGCTCTTTTTTTATGCCACCGCTCTTTCGAAAATCACAACTTTTCAAGAACAATTCAAATACGAAGAAACATATACCTTCAATGCCAATAAATGTATTTGAATGACTTGCAAACATTCACACTCTTTCAGTAGAATATAAGGCACTTTAAAGCTCAAGCAATCGCTCTTTCATGTAATACAAACAAAGTCCTTTTGTTTCAATTCAAATGCAACTATGATCCATTTTTTTTTTTTTTTTAATGAGAAAAATGCAAATTAAAAAACAACTACGTCAACACCTTTACTTTCATCATACTAAGTATATAAATTCATTTAAAATAAAAAACACACATGTTAGTATTAAAAAATTAACAATAAGCTAACACTTGCTCCCCTTCACTAGCGTAAAGGGATCGCATAATCGTTCGTTTTACCAATGAACTATGTGGGAATTATACATTGAATTTTTTCGGTTCAGCAAACACATAATCCATAATCTATCCACCTTTGATCTATATCGGGATCCTTCTTCAAGTAGAATCATATTAAATAAAGTAAGGTTATCACTTATCGGGTCCAAATGAGAGGTCATGCCCGGACATCCATCTGATGCATTCTTTCTGATACACTAGGCATAATGCAAGCAAAAATGAATGTTTAAATGCCTATATCTTAGTGAAACACAACTCCAAACACTTGTCTTTCAACCAAGATCACAATAGAGGCTTGAGAAGAAGCAAACAATGATCTTTCTTAGACTCAAACAAAAAAAAACTAGGTCTACTGTGGTATAATATTTACCCTGCGAACATGTTAAAATTCTCTTGGATTGAGACTCCTTCAATCCAATATAGAGAGGAAACAAATGGATCCTAACATCTCCCTAGAATTAGTTCATACACAAGCAATAAAGCTACTCTTTTGATGGTTTTCTTCGCTGCTCTTGGTTGATCCAACTCCTAGCTTTGAGATTCAATCCTTTGGACCTGCACACAAATAGATAAGAACACCTTTTCCAAAGAAACAAGTGTATTAAACAAAGATCTAACTATCAATTGATAGACACATTCATACACTCATCATCAGAGACATGAAATAGGGAATAATAGGCCAAGTTTGTATCAAATCTCAACCAAATTTCAATAGATTTAACTCCTTTGTTGGATATGAGATATATTCTATTTCAATAGGACCTAAGTCTTATTCCACAGGAGGGGGTGGGTTTCTTGGGGATCTATTAAAATTTCCTTCAAAATTACTTAGGTATCATTCCTCATATAATCTCCTAGATTCATTTGATCTTGAACGATTTTTCTCTTTAGCAAGATCAATTTCAGGTTCTTGGTTTTCTTCTTCTACCCCTGGGTGGATCAATGTGATCTAGCATTCGCCCTTAAGTAGGTAATTCTCCACTTTCTGGAGAGATATTTTGAATCCTTCTGGACCTACGCATAGGTTGATCTTCCACTGTTTTTCAATGAAGACACGGAGGAATACATTTTACAACTTGAAACAAACAAACCCACACTCACTAGAAAAGTTCTTAAAAGATTCAAAACAAGCGGTCTAACCCTTCAAAAGATAAGCACCGTCTATTTGGGACCAAATTCCAATTACTGAAGATATGCAATAAGTTCCTTCATGAGGTCATCTTGGGATGATTAGGGCCTAAGTCGAACCAACAAAGGTTCGAATGAGATGATTATGCTAACCTTCACACAACAATCACCAAGGGTGCAAATACCTCCCTTCGCTGAATACCCTGCCAATGAGCTAAGACAGATATTGTATGTTTGCCTCAGGTACCACAAGATATTCCCCTTGTAGTCACTTGTGTGAAACCTAGGAAAGGAAACTATGGATACCACTTCACGCTAGCTATATTAGTGGAATAATCGTTGGGAAGGGATTCTACAAATGGGTAGAGAACGTAGGACTAAGTCCTAGACATGAAGCTGTAAGTAAGAAGTGGTGTCACCCCAAGGAATTTCCATACCTGAACAAATCCCAGAATTGCATAACCCCACTAACGCAAATGGTAGGGGACAATTCGACCACTTGAACTAGCTTTAGCTACTGCTTGACGCCTGTGTTAGAGGTGCTTTCCCAACATGTGCTTTTAGTTACTAATGGATTTTTCACTCTTTAGTTGTTTCCAGTCTCAATTTATGTAGCCTTGGAGAAGTTAACTCTCCAATCTTACCACCAAGGCCCTAGAACGTAGGATATTAATGATTTTCTAAAAGGAAAATTTTCTTTGCTCTTTTTTTATGCCACCAGTCTTTCAAAAATCACAACTTTTCAAGAATATTTCAAATACGAAGAAACATATACTTTCAAAGCCAATAAATGTTTTTGAATGACTTGCAAACATTCACACTCTTTCAGTAGAATATAAGGCACTTTAAATCTCAAGCAATCACTTTTTCATGTAATACAAACAAAGTCCTTTTGTTTCAATTCAAATGCAACTATGATCCATTTTTTTCTTTTTCAATGAGAAAAATGCAAATTAAAAAACAACAACTACGTCAACACCTTTACTTTCATCATACTAAGTATATAAATTCATTTAATATAAAAAACACACATGTTAGTATTAAAAAATTAACAATAAGCTTACACTTGCTCCACTTCACTAGCGTAAAGGGATTGCATAATCGTTGGTTTTACCAATGAACTATGTGGGAATTATACATTAAAGTTTTCCAGTTCAACAAACATATAATCCATGATCTATCTACCTTTGATCTATATCAGGATCCTTCTTCAAGTATAATCATATTAAATAAAGTAAGGTTATCACTTACCGGGTCCAAATGAGAGGTCATGCCCGGACATCCATCTGATGCATTCTTTCCGATACACTAGTCATAATGCAAGCAAAAATTAATGTTGAAATGCCTATTACTTTGTGAAACACAACTCCAAACACTTGTCTTTCAACCAATATCACAAAATAGGCTTGAGAAGAAGCAAACAATGATCTTTCTTGGACCAAAATATAGATCCTACATCCAACGTTGACTAGTTGGACCAAGGTCATCACTCGCACAACACTAGTTACATATATATGAAGTAGGATGTCATCTCTCCCCTAGAACAAGAAACTAGAGGTTATCTCTCCCTATACAAGGCAGTGGGAGCGATGATCCTACAAAAGGGGCAAAACTTAAGGCCAAGGGATAAGGTTTCGACTTCCAAATGATGGATTTCCCTCCGAAACATGACTAAGTAGTGAAACATACATTAAATTGTCCTTCCAAACATACGTAGGGAGCATGACAACCACATTTTCATGGTGATAAAAGTATGACAACATTTAGGTATATAACAGATGCCCCCTAAAGTGTGAGGTTAGAAAAGAAAATGATGGTCGAAACACTTTACCAAAACATGTGTACAGGGGTGCTAGATGAGGATATTTGGATGTAATATGTATACAAATATCAAACAATACCATACATATCATCCCCAAGGTAGGCATATCCATGCTCAGAATAAACTGACTCAAAACATGGCCTTCGACCAATACCTTGCAAATCCATGAAAGTACTGATCAAGAATATGGCCACTAAGGGTACAATGTAGATCCATATCTATATGATAAGATCAAGTCGTAGCCATGAAAGAATACATAGTGGATCTACGACACAAAGAAAACATAGCCACATACCAATACAAAATGGATCTATATGACATTATACATATCAATAAGATTACCAACATGATATCCATACCAGAATTTTCTCTAATAATCTCCATCGTAGCCTAGGTGAAGTACATAAAAAATGTTCCGAGGGTCTTCGTCGCAATCCTAGAATGGTACGATTATAACCATGCGAATAGATGTACTAATGTCGAACATGGTAGAAACCACTTGATTTCCGGTCATTGTTGTAAACCATTAACAATTGCGAGGCAAATCACCAATAATGACAATGACTCCAAAGGTACCCTAGTACATTCCAATGAATGTGAATAAATGAGTTGAATTCAAACACTTGTGGAATCATTTTATCAGAGGTTAATGATGTAAACCTATTGTTGAAAGCAAGAAAACTTGTCATTGAGGCATGCAGGATCCAAGGTACAGACTCGTCGAAGGAGGGGGATGATGAATCCCCCATCATCAACATGAATCTAACACAAGAAAGTTTCGAAATATAGTAAATCAAATGAGCACAAAATGACACAAGGTGAAAAGTCATTAACACAGCAGAATGGTTGACTTGAGATGATACTTCCCTTGAACATCGAGTGGCACAACACATGACTTGGTAGCATTGAATCAAAATGAGATACATACCAAAATATAGTGGGACAATAATCAGGACATTCTTCGAATGAGTTAAGAAAGTAATATGACGCACGGGATCGGTGTAACTAAGAGACAAGCATATTAACCAACTGTAAGACAAGATCCAAATAGGTGCCATGTTAAAGGGTAATAACAAAAAGCTGCCATAATGTTTTCCAAAATAATTAACCCATTTCCCCAAAAATTTCCCCCACCATGAATGGCGAGTACATATTTGTTTTTTAACGAGCTTGAGGAGGATAACAAATGCTTGGTATATCTCATATTTGATGAGTCCCTCGTCATATTTTTAACAAACCTGGAAAAGGAGGGGTTCGATCCCATATGGGTTCTTCAATGTATACTTTTTACTAGTCCAAAGAAGATAAAATCGATGGTCTTTTCATGTCTAGAGAGTCTAAAAAGAACTCAAAGAAGGCTCTAGGGTTTCCTTTTCATAAATTTAGTCTCCTATGCCTGAAAAAGCATAAAACAATACGAGGGAGAACTCTTCTAGTCAAAGTTAACTAGAGTATTTTTTTTTGTAATTAGTCAATTCGGTCGGAAAATGGGTAAACTTACACTGGATAGACGTCCTTTCAAATCCTTTTATGAGCATGAAAAAAAATAAATCTCGCTAAGTCGGCATAAAAGCCAACCAAACGGCCCAAATAAAATATAACATCATACATGCCTATCCATTCACTAGTCAGGCCTTGGCCTTGAGCTCGGCACTAGGAATTCACACTAGCATATTTACATCATTTACATTTTTAATGCAATGGGGTCAAAATCAGGATATTACAATCCCCTCCCCCTTAGAATAACACTGTCCTCGATGTTCCAATACTTAGGATTACATACACACTTTACACATGTCCAAAAATTCACAAAAATGTGGCAGGTTTGTCCTGCATTTCATCTTTTACTTTGACCTTCCAGGACCAAGTCCTTGGTTTCAACAGGATGCTTCTGCTGACTTTGACCTTACAATTGATCCATAAGTCTGGAAACTTCATGGCTAAAATTCTTCTTGTTGTCCTTTGTTGGGCAGTTGCGGAGGAAATGATTTCCCCCACATTCCCAACATTCCAGTGGTTGTTTTTTCTTTACTTGCTCCTTTTCCCTGGATTGTTCCATCCTGGAATGTTTCTTCATGGTCTAATTGGATGAATGCTTCTTCATTGATCCACTTTCCTTTCCCTTACTGATTTCTCCCATAATGCGTTTTACCTCCCTTTGTAGAGAAATAGAGTCCTGCAAAACCTTGTGGTTCATCTCATTCTGTTGCCTCTGTAGCTTGAGCATCTCTCCAAGATTTTCTTGTGTCTTGGAAATTGTTTGAAGAATACTTTCAACCAAATCCAATAGCCCTTGGTATGCTACCATGGTCAATGTGCATAGCTTCCCACACTTTTCTTGCTAGCACCATTTGCCTTATAACAACTGCAATCAATTGCTTTCAATTTCTCACCCGTGAAATTCATCATGGAAATTCCTGTTAGGCCAAGCATAACATAAACATTAAAATCAGTCAATTATTTGCCCAATTGACATGGAATGTCCATGCTTTATTCATGATACTTCCACACTTTTCATGCTTGCCCAACATACATATGAACTCATTCATGTCCATCCTTTCACATGGAATTTACTTCAACATTCACAATTCATTTCAAGCAATTAAACACAATCTATTTTCAGCTATGACATGCACTCAACAATATTTTGTTTCTAAGATGCATCAGTCAAAAGGAAAGAGAAGAGTAAGAGTTTCCCCCTCTTAGTCTTGTTCCAATCTGGAGCCACACCACCACTGTGGTTCCATGCTCCTTAGCCTCTTTCACTTCAATGTGAATGCTTGAATTTCCCTTTTCTTGGCTATGACGCTTAGTGTCTAAGGTCTGTCTAAGGTTTTTCAACCAGGGAACCCTTCCCCATTGTTTCCTACAGAACCTTTGGCTGCTAGGACCCACAAAAGTCCACTAGCACCATCTTTCATTACTGCTCATATTGAGCTCTTTAGGACAGTCACATGTCCACATGCATCCTTAGGATGCCTTCATATTCCTTGCTTCCAACAATACCTACACTCAAACATTGAATCAATTCACATGTTTAGTTTATTTTCATAGGGTTTATATCTAAAAAAGAGTTTAAGAAATCATGTACAAACGTATTTCATATTAATTAAGCAAGAAGCTGCAAGATAATCAAATAATTATCTGTATTGGATGTCTTCACTTTATTCCACATGATCCTTCTTTGCTTTACAAGCCTTGGATTTCCTGTGGATACAATAATGAATCTTGGGCTAGCACGCAGGTTACTCCACAATCATTCGAATAAGCAATGCCAAGCGAGTACACCGACTGGGTTTATTAGGCATCCCATTTATCAATATTCTAATCCAGTACGGCGACTAGGTTTATCAAGTATTCAAGGAATGTTTGGCCAGCACGTCGGCTGCTCCACGACATTCAATGCCCAACCAGTGCACCGACTGGATTTACCAAGCATTGGTGGTGCCTTCAGGGTCCTTTCTTTATGCAATGACCAAGGTTTCCAACAAAGAAACAATAGTGTATTAGCTTGGTTGTCATAAGACTTGTTCTTGAAATTTTCATTATCCGAAATGAAAATGAATGAAAATTAAATACTTATTTGTATTGGGCAGTTCCTCGCTACTCCACAAGTTTCCTTCTTTTCTTTACAAGCCTTGGATCACCTGTGGGGTGGATGCTTGGCCAACACACATGCTGCTCCACAACATCAAGTAGTGAATGCCCAACCAGTTCATCAACTGGATTTACTAAGCATTGGTGGTTCCAAACCAGTCCCATGCCTGGTTTTCCCTCTCCATTTCTAAGCCATCACATCCGTCTGGGTCATCAACCAATGGAAGGAAACTGCACCACGACCATTTCTAGGTCAAGGCTCTACTACAGAGCCATAGGAATCTCAGGGTTTCCATTCATTCTTGTACCCCACCGTACTACTGGCCCAATAGAGATGTTATGCCTTCATCAATATCACCACACCTTCACACACCACAACCCTTCATACACACATCAACTCTTCATCCTCACAAGGATGGCACTCCTTCTTCTATGGAAACCAGTGGTACCCTCTAGGAACTCTATAGGTGACTGTCTTGACTGCAGTCTAGCATGGCCCCACAATACCCACTCACACTACATAAGGATGATAATCCTTTTCTACTACACGGCTCCTCGGGCCTATCCATCCCTTATAATGTTATTTAGTGTGAGCGTAGAAAGGTTACCACTGCCGATACAGTCCTTCTGAGTACCCTTTATTCACTTTGCCTCTTAATGTGCAGCACCAATTTGCATCTGTATAAGCTGACAACACAAGAAGGATAAACAAGCTCATCAGTATTGATGTTCCAAAATTGCAAACATATTTCATAACATTCACTATCAAATATTGAAACACTAGGAATGTGTCCATTCCCTTAGGGTGTAGTCAATATTGACAACCCTAACATAACCCAACACCAGAAAGTTGTGCACCCCTTCCCAATGTGATCCATGTAGGCCCTAATCATACTCAAAGTAGTCTGAAATCATATAAACAAAATAGAACATGCTCTACATATTAACCCTAATAATTAGACATGCATGTTCCTATCTAGGGTTATATAATACTTATCCCTTCTAAGATGTATTCTCTCTTCATTTGCGAAGAATGGGGGCTCCCTTCTCTGAGTCAACAGTCTTTCGGTTTTCCACCCCAATTTTTTCACGTTCCATAACCCACATATGCCTTCTTGGCATAATTTTACCATCTCATTCACATGGTTTTCCAACATGCACTTCAGCTGATATGTCATCCTTAAAATATGCAAAGGCGTTTCACCCGAAACCCATTTCCAAAGCATGGGGTCCTTCTCATGGAGTTTGGCTTCTATAGGCCATCCCACATGGTCTTCTTGCAATGTGTCTTCCCAGAACACTTATGAAGTAGCCAAACAGTCAGCAACATTTAAGAATAAAATTCAAATCTGATTGTTCCATAGCCAATCAATGGCATTAAGAATTAAATTCAACATGAATTTACAATTTTGTCTCCTACAGAAATTGATTTGTTTAACCATGAGGGCATACTCATATTGTTTGTCTCTCGTAAGTGGTATCACTCTATCCATTATGTTTTTACACTTGCTACCATACATGAACATCCACCTACAACATGTCGTCCTGACACAATTTTATATAAGCCAAATAGTCATTAGTAATTATTAGCAAAATTTCAAATCTGAAATTTACAAATCTGTTCCATGCATAAATTGAATTTCACAACCATGAGAACCTTGTCATAACCCTCAGCTTCTACACATGGTAGAGCCCGGTCTTTAATATGGACTTATCCTCATTGCCATACTCAAGACATTTCTACTTGAAATCTGAAACTTTCAATTAGCCAAAACACGTTGTGAGTATCTATGCAAATAATCTTTTCATTGCTACAAGAGTCACTGAAGTGATCTCAGAATTATAACACTCAATAATTCAAACACCTTTAGATGTTAACATTTTAAATGCAATGAAATATACATATCTATATATGCATCATTATCATAATAAAATTGCAAGGTACAATCACATCATTTATGCAATTTAAATGAAACTTTAGATACTCATTACTTCACAGCCCTATCATTTATACAACTTTTCCCTTCCACAGAGCATTCTGGCAGTCCATCAATCCTGAATACCTTCTTTGTGTACTTACTCTCCTGCATTCACAACAGCTCATGAAATGGTCCTAGAGTTATCATCAATTCATCATATCGTCCATTATTTAGTTTGCAATAACACATACACCACAACCATGCATTCACACAATGCATCTCAACATGTGCACCTACACCTATGCATGCACATTTACATCACTCACATAATCTTTTCATGTGCATTCACTCAATGCAACCAAAAGATTTGTAAAATCTCTTAATGCATATCCACTAAATGCCACCTTGCACTAATTCATGAATACTATATTGTCATGCCATTCATCCTATCATAACAAGGCCATAAGTCCTTACTTGCTTTGGTTATTAAACTCATAACCAACATACGCAAATGGCATGATATAATTTCATATGAATGCATTGAGGTTTCTAATCAACTATAGGGTGTAAGGATCCTTACCTTCACTTACCCACACCTCACCATACTCGATAGGATGACATTCACATTTAGGCACTCAGTACTACATGCAAACCAAGTCAACATAGTTGAAGGGATCTTACGAAATCCTCTTTCAACATTCATGCAATTAAGCACGATATCCATTACCTGCATGGTTGTCATTAACATTGCTTGATGTTACCTGATCAGTTGGCCTCTTACCAAGGCTACACAGTCCTCTTGCCCACCTTTTGATCATGAATTGTTACTCCAGCCTTCCCTCCCAAGGTTTGTTGGTCACATGCGGTGACTTCTTTGCATTTTCAGTCATGCTTTGGTTGTCTTTTGGTCCTACAACCAATGCAAACACCACTAATTATTAACAACCACAATAATTATCTTAAGTGGTTAATTGCATATGTCAAACCTCACTATTTTACCAATATGAATATCATATATGTGCACAAACATCCTCACATGCACTGTGCAATGTTTATTAATATTCCATCTAGTGCATATTCATTTCATCTATCTAATCTCATTTTCAACATTCCTATGCGATAATTTCCAGTATGTAAAACTCATAAAATATAAGTACAATAACAAGAGAGGAGTTAAGGAATTCACCCTTTCCAATCATAGCATGGAATTTTCCTCTTCCACGTCATATATGATCCAATTTCATGGCCTCTTAACAAGCACACAAGGAATCATTAGCTATGATTTCTCACCAAACAACACTTCAATGCATATACTCATGTATAACATTCCTACTTGTTATTTTCCAAGCATACAATTGTTATGATATAAATAGAAATTAGCTTAAGGTGAGAAATTTCCCTCTTATCAACATTGCTTTACTGCTCCAATTGCTTTAAGAAATTATGGCCAAGTTCAACTTGACCTTTCTTAAATTCCCTGCACTTATGAGCACTGCAATTGATTCCACTCTAACTCCATAAGGAGTCTTTTCAAGGTCCCTTATATGCCCTTGCACCTCATTCAAATGTGATACTTTAATCCCTTTCTCGTGGAAATATTTTCCACAATTATGAACCACATACCTAATTCACACATGGCATGCCTCCTTACATTCTCAGAAATACACAAAATAATTTCCATGCATTATGGACACGATCCATATTGAGAATTTTTGACAGCCACAAAATTCTCTCACAATCAACAATTGCCTCTAGGGGACGACGGGGGTCAAGGGGGATTTCCCCCTTGAAATCATTCGATTCCGCGTAATCTGATGCATAAGATCAACTGCAATTTTTATTTCAGGTACCCAGAAATTGGCTGCGAAAAACATTGCTTTTCCTCTGATTCGCACCCTTCAGATGCCACCTACCTTGCTGTTGGCACGTTCTGCAAAATTTTTATAGATCAATGGTTCAGATTGAAGCGAAGATCAAGATCGATGGCAGAGGTAAGTTTTGCTGGAGGAAAAAGTGAGAAATATAACACATTCAAAACTGCCAAAATAATCGTTGAGACATGGTTAAATAGGAGACAAGATCAACGGTTCAGATTGCAGTGGCATGTGAGATCTACGGTGGAGGTACGTTCTGTTGGAAAAAGAAGCACGGGATATAACACCACGAAGTGATCGTTGGAGTACGATTAAACAATGGAAAAGATCAACGATCGTTGATCGGGCGGTGAAAAGATCGATGGCCCACATCCATTTCACATCACCAACATGCGCACTAGGACTGAGTTGTGGGTGTTTGCAAAATCCAAAACCACCCTCCACGTGTCGGCACCGTATGATTTCGCAAGTTGGGAAAGCGGTAAGGGAAACCGCCTTTGGCCATTGCGAAACTGCTTTCGCACTTCATCCCTTACGGCCACCGAAACATATGGATATGATGTGGCTTGTCCAAATCACACCCTCTACCCACGTAGCTCCTCTACATCGGACCTCCTGCCGACATGGATCCTCCACGTCAGACCTTTTTCCCACGTGGATCCTCCACGTCACCCTGCAACCTAGCGTGGGTGGGGCCCAACCTAAATTTTCCCAAATTTTGAAATTTCGGGTTTCATGCAAGGCTTTCATTGGTCCATAATGGGGAAAGTGTGAAATTGATTTTTAGGCTTACTCCAAGCTGGTTAACTTCCATTTAACTGTCATTTAACAACCATTCGACAGAACTTAACCCTGCACAGCCATTTCTGATCATTTTGCCTGTAGATCGTGATTTCTGGCTCATATAGCTTCGTCATTGCAACCAGAAGCTCTAATACCACTCTGTATCGTCCCCCTCTCCCAACCCGACCATCGAGAGGGGACGTTGTCAAAACCGAGGCTCTAATAATTCACCCCAAATGCATAATACATTTTTTTCAACAAACCGAATGTGTGCAGAACATAAATAAACATGCACAGTGGAATTTACAATATGTCCACACACATCTAGCAAACAAATGAAAGCATAAAAATTACAGGAATCAAATAAAACAGTTCAGATTCAAATACATGAGAGTACTTATCTTTATTCAATGCAGATCCAAGCAATTGGTTGTGTAAGAGCGCTTTTCCACCCAACCATAGGCACTCCGTCCAACATATACTCTTTCTATTGGGAGGCCACCCCCAAGCTGGCCTATGAGTCCACCAGGGCGAAGGGGATGCCTACAAGCTTCTATCTTCCCTTCTAGGAATGCAACTCTGTCTTATAATTCGAATTTCTTTGTTTGATACACAGTCTGGTAAATGGACATCAAAAACAATGGAATAACTCTACGTGGAGTAGCAGCTTGCATGAGAGGATGAGAATGGAAACAAATAAATCAAAATAGTGTTGACCTTAAGGATATGAGGCAAGGGTGAAAATACAACTGACATGGAATCTGAAAATAGAAGAAATAGGACTGATGACAGTTGACATAACTGTCACAACCCCCATGCTTCAATAAATACAAGAAATGACTTTTCCCACCAACCTCACATGTGCAATTAATGATTGGAAAATGGTCAAAAAAGGATATAATTGGCTTATTCCCATCACATGGCATAATTTTGGGTGATCTCTAAGGTTGACACCTGGCAGCATAGGATTTTTTTTCCCATAGCCCCCTTTCCTCTTCCCCTATGGAGGAATAGGAGCCCCATTGGTGCTCTTTACACAGCCATTGTTGGACCATTTTATTATTTATGCACATAATATTTACATATACTCTAAGTTGGCATAAAATCCAACCAAACAGTCCAAATAAAATATAACATCATACATGCCTATCCATTCACTAGTCGGGCCTTGGACTTGAGCTCCGCACTAGGAATTCACACTAGCATATTTACATCATTTACATTTTTAATGCAATGGGGTCAAAATAGGGATATTACATCCATGCCAATATTGATTTCTTAGTTTCAGTGGTTGCTTATATTGTCCTCCAGTCTCTTCTAGTTTTGTTTGCTTTACTTCCCGGGATCCTTTAGACTCCTTGAAGGTTAAATGTCGCAGTTGTAGCTCATATGAATCCAAGTTCTCATGTTCTACCTTTTCACAACAGAGAGGAGACACTACTTCAAGAATCACAACGGTGAGGTCCAACAAATTTTGATGGGAAGGATAGTCATATGAGTGTCCCACATTTCACAACTGAACCATGAATAATGCTCCCGTGATTGTTGTTAGTGCTTTTGTTACTGAGTTGCTGGTTGCAGAAAAATAAAAATCCTAGCAGAATTTTGTTCGCATCATCTTCCAACACCCAGTTTTTCATCATTGTTTCCTTGTGCTGGTACCAATCCTTAGGAATAGGTCCTAGCTCGTGAAAAAACTAATGAACCCAAAATTCTAGCTAGAATCTATCTGATTCCCACTGATGTTTGCACAACTCAACGTGGGTATATGGATTGGTCTCCACCATGTAGATGTCTGTCACTTTATTGGCGTGCATGGATGGATTAAACCTAATCATTAATGCTAGATGGGTGGTGTTCCAGTTAGGAAGATTATCCTTATGTGTTTCCCACCATTTTACAAGAGTTCCTCTGAGCACCGTATATCTGACCTCCATGCGATATTCTTCCACAATGGAGCAGTCCATTTTTTTGCAAAAACTTGTCTAATCCATTGTTACTATCATATACTGGTGGAATTTTTACTCAAACCCAATCCATCATACTGATTTAATCATTGCAAAATGCCTAGAAGATATTCATGGTGCCCATTCTACCAGTTTTTCCAAGCTTCTCCATATTTGATATCGAACGAATGGATGCTTCTCCAACTTACTAAACCGTCTGTTGTCAGGTTCACATAGTTGTCCCTCTTTCCCACTATCAAATAATATATCCATAACATCTCGTTCCATGTTCTTATGTATTGGTTTGGTGTATCGTGATCCTTGGTGTGGGTTTAAAGTTTGTGTTACCTTCATGGCACAGGCTTCGAAGTTCATCATTTCATTCTTCAAGTTGATTAGTCCATAGTTTTCATAAGCTTACTCTATTCCTAGTAGCATTGAGTAAGGATCAGTTCCACCCATAATCTGAATTAATTCAAAGTCTGTGATGGTTTTGACGCCTCCTATATCAACTTCAACATTCTCCAACCAACCAATCGGGAAAATGCGATACTGGTTTTCCATTCTTAGCTCAATAGGAGAGTATACCAACGGTGAAAAAACCATTGCTTCCAAATACTTCTTTGAGAGTATGTTCACATTGGAACCCAAATCTAACATCACATTCTTAATATCATATCCATGTACTTGTGCATATAATCAAAATTCTAGGCCAATCCTTTTCCTTCTTTTCTTATGTACCAACTGAATATTTCTCTCAAGTAGCAGGGCACATATCTCTTCATAAGCTTCTGCAACTTTCTATATTTCGTGAAGTGTTATGTGCAACTTACGGGTGGTTCTTTGATCTTTCAAGATATATTTTAGCAGATAAAAACACATAGAAACATGGTCTATTACCTTCTCAGTATTTTTCCTTCTTCCATCAAATCTCGTTGCATCATCTATTATGTACTAATGGGACAGTCCTGCCTGCCTCTCCCTAGATGGTGGGGTTGGTATCTGTTTACATCTTGGTAGCATCACAATAAATTTCATTCTGTTGAATTAGGATGTATTTAGTTTTTCTTGGAGTTGCTTTCTTATTACCAGTGAGATTGGTCTACATTGGTCCATCCTAGTCCCTACTCCTCCCCAAGTAACAACAAATCCTACTATGCTGTAGTTTTCTCGAGGTTAAAAAATAATGAAATTAGTTGACCTTCTTGAACGATCTTCCCATTTTGCGATAAGCTCTGGTCACTCTTCAACAATGTGGGTATTTGTATGAAAATATGTGCACCAGGGTCTCTTAAGAAGCGAGAAATCTCAAGTGAGGTGTCCAATCTCAATATAGTTGTAACATCGAATTCACCTTATGTGGCCTCCTCCTTGTCTAGCCCCAAAACCTCTTCCACATCCTCCACCGCCCCCTCTTTATGGGGTTTTCTCTCCTACTTTATATATATAGCGGTCTAACCTTTTTGTTAATGCATCCAACAATCTACATTTCTTAGTACTATGTATAGTATATCCACAAAATTCATAGTATACTATATTTGGCACTGAGGAATACTTCTGCAGAATTTGGTAGAGTCGCGGAGGGTGGCCATATACTTTACAGATCTCACAATAATTATTCATAGAATATATTGGTGGTTCTAGATAAGTTGGTTGACATATTGATTGAAATGGGTTTGTTGTGACAACTTGCACAATAGTTGCATGTATCCCGCTACCAAATGATCCTCCTAGAAGCATCATTTCTCCCCTCATTCTAGGACATTCTGATACATGACAGCCTTCTATCAAACATCCTGTACACTAGACTTGGAGTCGAATTAGATTTGGTATATGCAACTCTTGAATTTTTTCAGTTATTTCCACTAGTTTACTATGTGCCGCTATGCCAATTCCCTAGAATATGAGGAAGTCCCTATTGTAGTGGAATTTAGGTAATTGTCCATGGATTCAATCTTCATAGCATGTTCTAATGCAGTTCTAGTTGTCTCTAACGCTTGTTGTGATTGGGGGATTCTTGTTAACAGTAATGATCCTTGGATAAACCATCCCTTATGGTGGGATTCATGCACCAGAAATGCTATATTTGTTAATACATCTCTAAAGCATCTCGCATAATCCCAATTATATTCTCCTTGCATCTCCCGAATTCCTCTTAGTTCCGCAATACCTTTCTTTTCTGACTTAGGTTACGAAAATTCATCCAAGAATAATTTCTTTATTTTTTCCAAAGTAGGTGTTGCGACATTTGGGTCTCGCCTCTCGATCAATTTCATGTACCACTATAAATCTCTTCCTTGTAAAGTTGTCTAAAACTCACCAATTTGGACGCAACTGGAGTCACTCTAGTGTTCTATATTGCTTCACAAAGGAACCAATGTTGTGTCGTGTCATATTCTCCTCCTCTCCCCCATAATATTGGATATTTTAGGGGTGGTCCTGCTTGTACTCCAACCATTATGAAAATTGGGAATCCTACTAACATGAATCCTTGGGTTCTTAGTTGTGCTATATTACTACTAATATGTTGAGAACTACTACTGCTTATGCTTTTTAATGAACTGTTCTATATTTTACTCGTACTACTATTCATATGACTGTACCAAGGTAATTGTAAAACAAAATTTTGCAAGTTTGTTACCAAATTATGTGATGGTGCCTAGGGTTCGATCAAAGTAGTGCTACTTCCATTGCTTCTGGTATCTACTTCCAGAACAATGGGGGGTTCTCTTTCTGGGGTGTCGCCATCTTCTACAGGTCCTGATAGTTCTGACTATTCTGCAATTGTGTCTAGGGATGGTTCAGGTGACTAATACGACACTCCGCTATTTGGAAATTGGATTTTGAAGTCTTATTTCTTGATCGGGCCTTTTTCCTAGCTTCCCCTTACTGGGATTTTCGACATTTATATCCCTCTTTCTCTTATCCTTGAGCTAGTTAATTCCTCTCTCCACTTCATTTGATGTAACTCATTTTCAATTTCTCATTTCTTTCCCTATTCCACATTTCTTTTTTCCATTTGCACACTTCATAATCGTACCTTTCTCATATGTTATTTCCAACACTGTTTGTGGATTTCCACTCTTATTTTTGTGTGCTCAGGCCTGACATCATTACTAGAATCCCCCTCCATTGACGATAGTTCCTACCTTCCACAATGTAGTAGCATCACCTCAACCTTTCCCTCAGGACATGAGGGTTTTACTCCTCCATTCTAATTATGTTTAATGGTAAGAACCCAAATTCAACAATCTAGGTCTTAATCCACAGTGGAACTTCCTTTAGCAATCTGCCCCTAGCTCCCCTTCTGAGTTCGTCTTTGGATTTGGATGTTGATTGGTTATTTTCACCTGCAAATTATAGAATATAACCAGTGAGGGTACTTTCTACCCAGAAGTCAACAAATTTGGTTAGAGGTGAATCTAGATGGTTCAATTCAATAAGATCCCTTCGAGTCCATTGGAAAATTATGTTGGTGCAAAATTAGAGACCGGGTTCTTGTGCACGTGCCAACAAAGGGAATCATTGTAGTCTAGTGTGCTGGCATTTTCAAACCCCCGAAGGAGAAGGTCTCATCTGAAGCACAACCAGGACCTATGTGTGATAAGGATTAATTAATGTAGGGATAAGTTCGTGAGATTTACTGCTATTCATATCATAACAACATTCATCATATATTATCACAACAATGATCCATTAACCATAATACGTAGATAAAAACACGCACATAGTTGATCCATTAAACATATAACCATACACAGACAAATAAGGGGTCCAAAATTCCTTCATCTTATTGTAGATAACTTTCATTACATCCAATTCATGGCTCTGTGACCTTACAACAACCACATAATTACCCATCGCAGCATCATATAGAACATATTACTCTTTTCCCATTACATTTTCCCAAAACCCAAATACAACAAGTCAAGATTCAATCAATGTCTTCTCTGTTGCTATTTTATTTCTCTTCTTTTGTATTCCTTCTCTTCCCCTATTCTTCCTCTTCTCCTCCATTATTCTTCCTCTTTATATACTTGTGGGGCGGGTCCAAAACAGTTGTGGCCATTGGGGTCTTCTACAACTCCCACTCCTTTAATCCATGCTTCCTTCCACCTTTTACAGTCCTTTCCAAAAAGAAAGGAGCCAACAAGTTCATTGTCTTATCTATCCTTGTGACCTTTAGCCTAGGTCAATATCAAATTTTTGAAACAAAACATTTTGATTTATACTATGTTATGCATATTTTACTAGTCTACTTGATGTGACTAAATGTAAATCTAGTTTTCAAATGATGAGAGAAATTGTATGATAATATGGTTGGTTGAATGTTATAACTGGTAATGGTGTTCGAAAAATGCATAGTTAAGGGTACTTGAACAAGGATTACATATATTATATTTTTTAAGATGTTATGAGTTAACTAACTTGATATTAGAAGCATAGGAGATTGAAGATTTGAGTGTGTTTTAAACTTGTGAAACTCTTCTTAATATTATCCATGAAATGCATGGGTATTGATGTTGTAAGACAATGGAAGGTTAGTACGGTAAAGGTTGGTTATAGAGTAGAGAATTAATGATGAATTCAGTTTTGTTTATTTAAAGATTGCTTGAATTTTTTTAAACAAATGCATAAATGGTTAAGGATTATGAATTAACAATGTTTACTTCGAATTTTGTTTTACTTTGCTTTGGTTTTGGTTTATGAATTAATAATGTTTACTTTGAATTTTTGTTTTACTTTTCTTTGGTTCTGGTTTATGAATTAATAATGTTCACTTTGAATTTATGTTTAACATGGTTTTGGTTTTGGTTTTACGACTAGGGTGGTGACAAATTGGTATATAATTACATTTTTAGATTCTCTCATGGATTGGTAGTTTCTTTTATAATTTTCAAAGGATTGATTAAAATTAAATTGTAAAATCACTATATTAGATTAACTATCACAAAAAGAGCATGTTCTCATGTGTACAACAACACATCTCAACAATCTAAGACAACACTCATGTACATAAAACATCATGATTCAACGATTATTAATTCGTAAAGTTTGTATTCAAAGGGATGGAATGAGCATAATTGATTAAATGATCAATAAGCACAAATAGTAATGTTAAACTTACAAGCAAGATGATAATCAATATCATATCATTAATTGATATTTCTCTTTGAATTATATAAACCAATTTTATTCTAATAAAACAAATTTTCACTAAAACACCTAGGTTAGAATAGATGACATCTTTTCTTTTCAAAAAGTACTATTATTCATATGATTATGTACCTTAAATGAATTTAACCAAACAAATTATGGAGAATTTTGCTTTCAAGAGAGAGGCTAGTTAACAATTCAACAATTCGAGAACAATGTACATCAAAAATAAAAATACAATAGCCCATTAAAAATCACTATGTTTGGGTGTTATAGTACAAAACCAATCAAGATGAAACACTACTTATCCATATATATCTAATGCGGATATAAAATATTTAAATGTTGTTTAGAAACAACATCACAATGGAATGTCGTTTTCGACTATTCATTAATGATCGATTTTTGTCATTTTTCATCTTCTAGCTTTCAATTTTTTTCGAAGGAACTTCTATTAATTTTATCTGAACTGTGCATACCAAATGACTATATTGGAAGCATATGACATCAGGTTTATAGTATTGAAAGTGAATATAACTTTTAGTTTGATGGGTTTCTTGAAAACAATAGCCTTTCAATATAATGGATCCTCTTTCATATATAAATTGTTTATCATTATAGTCATCTAATAACTTCATCTTTCTCTTAGTGCATCACATCAAATAATATTTAACTTTTCTTTGTTGTATATGGGTGCAACCACAACAAAGACATCTCCTGCATTCGAGGCTATTTGCCAAATTCATCTTCGTTAACAAGCAATTCATTATCAATGTGCAATTTACTATATATATTATATACAATGAACAATGTTTACAAAAAAAATCGACATTTGTATTGTTACCTTCTCTAACAATATTGGAATTTCTATCACCATCAGCTGATACTACAATGTTTTTTTATTCTAACTCCTCCAAGATTGAGAGTGTCATTTTCCGATTTTGATTAATTTTCGTATGTTTCCAAGGTTTAACATAACTTTTCTCTGTGGATTCAATGTCCTCAATGAAAATTGGACAAAAGAATGACTACTTTCTACTATCAAATGCAAACACAATTTGGAAGGCTTTTGTTCTAACTGAGTGCAAATTTCTAGACCCATGTATGGTGTTAGCGTCATACAAGATTGATATGTCTACATCTTGGATTCCAATATGCCAAAAATACATGTGGTGTTAACCGTTTATGTAGGTAAACAGAAGGTTAGTGTACATGTTAAAGTCAAATTCAAGTATTATAAAGATTATTTTTTTACTTTAAAATTAATAGAAAATTCAAGAACAAAATATGTACACACCTTTGCACATATTTTGACTGTAGATTATATTCATGGATTAGATTTAAATGACACCATTGAACAACTTGAGCAGCTGATACAAATCGCTTGATAGAATGGTTCATCTACCACCTTCATATTAGTGCTCATTTTACATATGCTTATGCACCAACATGCTCTCCTTTTCTATGATCGGTCTCAAAGAAATTTCAACAATTTTTAATGTTTGATTTTCTATGAAGGCAACATAACCAAAATAATGACCGCGAAGATTTAAATTGACCTACACATCCATTTGACCATATCCAATGTTCATTGAATTTAATTCCAAGTTTTTTCAATTAATCATAAAAAATATCAAAAGAATGTTGTACAAAACATGGAAATTTTAAGGGTGAAATTTAGCCCATGGGCTAGTTTTCGAGGGTTTTTTCGAAAAAAAATGTCATTTTCCATTTTTTTCTAATATGATTCTCCCAAAGTCCATAGGATTAATTTTTTTACTCTAAAAATCACCAAAACTGTCCAAAAACTATATAAAACCCTTCGAATTTGAATATTTAAAAAAAATACCACCAAACATGTTATGGTTGGAAATTTGATAATTAGTAAGATTCACCAAGGTTTCTACACTTTAAGAAAATTATGGATCCTTAAAATTTACTTGGTACAAAATGTGTATCATGTGTATGATCATCACCGATATAAAAGTGATATTCTTTGATCACATGTCAATTGTCATTGGTGCTTTCTTTATCATCAACATTGTGTTGAGCATGTCTATATAGAAACTTGGTTTGAATGATAATATTCACTTTGTATCTATTTTTGTGCAGCAGATGTGTAATTATATGCAAAATCAACCACCGACAAAATTGTCCTTCGTGAAAAAACGTTACGAGATTGTTTGAATTGTAGATCTTTCCATTGTGCTCTATGTGAATGCTTGGTGCATTTATAAATTTCTTTTTCAAATTTATTCAAAAAATCTGTCACACATATTTTATCCTCTCGCAAATCAATCCTTTTGGAAAAAAATATTTGTAGAACCTATAGCATTTTGAGCATAATTGATATATTTATATCTCTTCCAATCAACTGTTAGATTTGTCTGAATGACTAATCATTATCAATATGATATTTGGAGTGAAATAAATCTAGATTTCCACAATGCTCGCATTCCTTTCCACTAACACATTTTTAATGGTAAAATAACTCGTCACTTCTTCTTTTGCATAGAACATCGGATATGAAAGGATGGATTGTGAAAGGAAGATGTGAATTTGGCCAAAACGCTTTACCAAATTGAAGAAAATGTGTCATAATTTTACTCAAATTCCACATGGTAATGACAATATGTGTCATGGATAGTGATAAGCCTAACATACCACGACTTTTGTATTTGAGTCATTTCCAATGTAATACCCCATTTTGACCCTTAGGATATATTAGCTTTTAATGTAAATATTGTATGCATGTGATGTATGTTTTCCTAGCGTGGAGCTCAAGGCCAAGGCCCCGCTAGTGGATGCTCGAATTTTATTTTAAAAGAAAATTATTAGATATTATGTTACCCATGTGCTATTTAGCCATGGAACATTGTAAAAATGATAAAAATAAACATCATGCAATAAAATACCAAAACTGGCTATGGAAGCAACTAATGAGAAGGGGGCATGTGTATCCACTAGGGAGTGGTGAGGGGGTTGTGGTATTGAACCATAGGCTTCCAAATGTCATCTTGAGAACCCATTTGACTTTCTTTGCTGGCATTTAATTCTGTGTAAGAAAGTTGTTGAATAAGTCAGTCCATGGCTTCAATGGAGCATGGGCAGCCCAGAAATTTGTATGGCAGAGTATGGGCTCTATTTTATTGACCCACAAGTCACTCTACCTCATGAGAATTCATTTTTCCTCATTCCCATTCCATGGTGGAAGATCCCAGCATCAGTTTTCGTCCATTAGACATGCCCAGCAGTGGGAAAAACCAGAAATCGCAACTTTGTAAGAACCCACGTTTTGAAGTGCCATAAACGCCCAGAATTTGGTATTGACAGTGAAATCCAATGGGGGATCCATAGTTATGAACCTTGGGGCTGAGATTGTCAAATAAGTCCCGGAAGTTTAGTCATGTTTCCTGTTAAATTTTCAGAATTTACTTCAATCTAATCTAGGATCTTAACTGAGAGAACAACATGTACAGCATATCTACAGCATATCAATCATGGAGACAATAATGCAAGCACACACAAGAGACACAAAGATTTACTTGGGGAAAACCATAAAGGTGAAAAACCCCAATAACTTCCTCAGAGATAGATAGAGAAATGATACAACCAACCAATAGAGATAGCCATAACCTAGCAGCAATCCTCCTCCTCCATAAGTGCGCCTCTCCTCCTTGAGAGCATGTGTGTGAAGTGAGTGAGTAAATAGAGTGCCTCCCGCACTCTATTTATACTTGACTTGACTTGCCTTTTTACCTAACTCATGTCGGCTCGAACTTAACCACATAACATAATGCTGAGTGGGCCGACCCCCAATAGGGTGGTCTAATAACCCTTTGACCCACATGGCCGACCCCCAATAGGGTGGTCTAATAACCCTTTGACCCACATGACTTATACAGGGCCGACCCCAAACAAGGTGGTCTAATAACCCATCAAGTATAAGTTACGACACTTACAATATAAATGACGACACTTCCTTATAGAGGAATAATACCATCTCTATAGGAATACAATATACATATATGTGAAATACATTCCGAAGTTACATATACATCAACACTCCCTCTTAACTAGGAAGGTATTTCTCAGCACAGTTCTTCTAGCACAAGTCATCTTCTCTGGATCATCGTCATCGAGTCATCATCATCGTCACTGCTGCTGCTATCTCAATCAATCTCTGAATCTACTCGTCATAGGAAGTTCTACAGAGCCAGTCCTTTTTCATACTGGATGTAGGCCCACCACCTGCAGGTCTTCGTCATCACTGGCCATACTGTGGAATCCTCAGGACTTATTACGTGCGTCACAAAACCTCGAAAGAGCATCCCAGGATGTTACGGGTACACAACTCCGACCTGTAGGATCTCCCAGGGCGCTATTACATGTGACCCCACCACAAAACCTCGCAAGAGCATCTCAGGATGTTACGGGTACACAACTCCGACCTGAAATCTCCCAGGGCACAAATTACATGTGGTCCACCACAAAACCTCGCAAGAGCATCTCAGGATGTTACGGGTACACAACTCCGACCTGAAATCTCCCAGGGCAACGAATTACATGTGGTCATGGCAAAACCTCGCAAGAGCATCCCAGGACTGATTACGGGCACACAGCCCAACCTATCGGATCTCCCAGGGAAACGAATTACATGCCATAGGACAAAACCTCGCAAGAGCATCTCCCAGATATCCCAGGGCGCTATTATATGCCATAGGCAAAACCTCGAAAGACTATCTGCAGATCTCCCAGGGCAACGAATTACATGTCCTCCCAGAGCAAAACCTCGAAAGAGCATTTGCCAGATGTCCCAGGGCACCGAATTACATGCCATAGGCAAAACCTCGAAAGACCATCTGCAAATCTCCCAGGGCAACGAATTACATGCTCATCTGCACAACCTGATCCACGGCCATAGAGTATCAACCTGATACTCACCATACATCATCCTGATGTATCCATGATCATCCTGATCATCATCACTGCAACGTCCTGCTGCATGTCATCTGGAGCAACATCCTGAAGCTCGTCATCTATGATCATCCTGATCATCACTGCAACATCCTGCTGCATGATCCACCTGATCATCAATGCATCTACCTGATGCATACCAAGTATCATACATGATCCTCCTGATCATCAATGTATCCACCTGATACAAATACATGATACATATCATCATACATGATCCTCCTGATCATCAATGCATCTACCTGATGCATACCAAGTATCATACATGATCCTCCTGATCATCAATGTATCCACCTGATACAAATACATGATACATATCATCATACATGATCCTCCTGATCATCAATGCATCTACCTGATGCATACCAAGTATCTACCTGATACATATCATCATACATGATCCTCCTGATCATCAATGTATCCACCTGATACAAATACAAATACATGATACATATCACCATACATGATCCACCTGATCATACAATGTATCCACCTGATACATATACAGATACATGGTCCAAGCATCCAACATGATGCATACATACATACATAAAATGATCCAACTGATCATATCCAAGTAGAAACCAGAACATCATCCTGATGCTCATCATCCAGCGCTTACATCCACAGCCATGTGAAGGATCCTCCTTCCAACATGCTTGGAATGGCTTCAGCAAATGTGTCCATCACTTCTTCCTCGAAGTATCCTTGATCTGAAGCACGCCAAGCCTCTCTCTGAAGTACTCGAACTTCACCCTGGCTAGTGGCTTCATCAACACATCTGCAATCTGCTCGTCCGTCGCAACATACAGGAGCTTCACAGCTCCTCTCTGCACCATATCCCTGATATAGTGATATTTGATCTCTATGTGTTTCGACCTGTCATGAAACACTGGGTTCTCGGACAGCTTCACACAACTCTGGTTATCACAGAAGATACCAGTAGCCTCCAACGGGAGATCAAATAACTCAGACAGTAGCTTCCGTAGCCATACTACCTCACAACTAGCTGAACAGGCTGCAACATACTCTGCCTCAGCTGTACTCAGTGCTACGCAGGACTGCTTCCTGCTAAACCAAGAGATCACACCTGATCCCATATTGAAGCAGCACCCAGATGTGCTCTTCCTGTCTGCAGCACTGCCAGCCCAATCTGAATCAACATAACCTTCCAGGTTAAACTTTTGATTCGCCTCATACCTGAGCCCATAATCCACTGTACCCTTCAGGTACCTCAGAACATGCTTTACAGTAACCAGGTGAACACTTCTCGGATCCGTCAGGAACTGGCTCAATGTGTTCACAGCAAAGCAAATGTCTGGTCTCGTATTCGTCAGGTACATCAAGGACCCAATCATCTGACGATACATAGAGACATCAACTGACTCAGATGAAGCATCACATAGAAGCTTCAGATTCGATGCCATAGGTGTGGCCATGGCCTTGCAATCCATCATCCCGAACCTCTTTGGGATCTCTACTGCATACTTCCCTTGTCCAAGGAAGATTCTATCTGCACTTTGCCACACCTCCATGCCAAAAACAAATAGTGCATCATCCCCAAGTTCTTCATCTCGAACTCGGTAGTAAGCTTCCGCTGCGTGTCGGCAATCAATCTATCTTCACCATACCAAGTTCTAGGAGCTTGCTTCAAGCCATACAAGGCTTTCTTCAATCTGCATACATATGACTCCCTGTCAGGTCTTGGGACTGCATCCCAAACATCTTCTTCATGATCTACGGATCATGGCATTCCATTTCTTCATCCCAGATCCTGGGAACTTCAATATCTTCAATAGATATCTTTCTTGCTGGAACAAATGTTGTAGTCCTTTTGTAGGAGATGGCATATGATCTTTCCTACACAACAAGTTAAATTGCATGATTAGAAAACATCTTATAGTTTTCAGAACAAATTCTTACACATAAAGAAATATGCCATACAGTCATGCAATTATCTTAGCCAATGCTTCAATACAACATTTATCCATATCCCGTAACTTTCTAGATGCCTTCCAATCTCTACCAGAACATTGTTAAGAGTGTGCACAACTCCCAACATGTCAGCAAAGAGGTTTCATTCTAGATAAGTAGCAATGGAATGTTGTACAGTGCCATAGGCTACTTACCCATGCATATTAGTAGTATACTATTCATCAATGCAATTATTCTAATATGCATAATACACAACCTAATTCTAGGAACATCAGTATATACATTATTGAACAGTATTATTTAAGAAATGACAATTCAAATACTTATCTTTGTTTGTTCGTTGGGTGGACTCCCTCTGAGTCTTTGCTTCCTTGCAGGAGCTGCTGGAGTCCTAATCTAAGGTAGCTTCTTCTACACCTTTCTGTTGTGAAATGTAGAGAGATGATCAACTCCCTCTGAATATCTGCATCCTTGCAGAAACTACTGAAGTGTGCTCCTTTGCTTTCTTGCAGGAACAACTAGAGTGTGCTCCTTTGCTTTCTGGCAGGAGCAACTGGAGTGTGCTCCCTCTTGATCTTTGCTTCCTGAATTACCTGTTCTTGAACTCATATTCATCCTTGGTCCCTATGCATGCTTATTAGTATCATGAATGTGTTATCCTTGTGATCTCATATAAAATCATACATTCATTAGTATACTATTAAAACACAATAATCTCAAGCATGTATAGTCATGATCATTTCAAACAGAAATAATAAGCATGAGCATTCAAGGATTCTTATGGTTAGTCAAATCATAAGAAACATAACATGTCTAAACCTGTAATTACTCAAGCCTATGACTCTTCAGGTTAGTTGAATCATCAATCAAGATAAGATATAAAATGCATAAAACCTGTGATTATTCAAGCCTATACTTTCATGATTCTTCTGGTTAGTCATATCATCAATTATAATAATATACATCCAACCATGATTATTCAAACCTATGACTTCATGAATAATTATTATCAACAACAGTATAAGATCCTAACACAAGGTAGGATTTTAGCTTGATATAGGAAAAACATACCTGGATTAGCATGCTAGCTATTTATGTCTAACATATCCGCATAATGTCTTCTGGTTCTCTTTAGTGACTTGTGCTAGTAACCTGCATGTCTCATAAGTTAACCATTATAAAACTAAGTTATACATACCTCGAGAATGGATCTTCTATGAGATCCATGGCAATGGATGAATCTTTGTCCTCATGATCATATGTTCTTGAACTAGAACATGATTTGTCTTCTTGGTGTACCTTTCATGTTAGTAGACAACATAAAACTCATACAACATCACAATGTGTTAGTACAAACATAAGTTTCATACTCCTAATAAATGAATGACTTCTATCATGCATTCATAATTTTATTAAGGTGATATGACAAGTCTAAAATCAAGATTGTACTAACCGTGATAATATGAAGACAAGCATACCATAAACTTAATTATGAACAAATCTCAAAACATACCTCGATGAGTCATACCTGTCGAGATCACTTGTAATCTTCTTATGTAAGGCCTTAGCCTCATCTCCCTCTGAAACAGGAACTTCTTCACTTATGCAAGTGATTAACCCAATCCACTTGATTTGCAAGAACTGGACCTTGAGCTGGATATGGGTTTGTCAGAGAAACCCCAAAAATTCAAACTTTGAATTTCAAACTTCTGATAGGATAGAAATATGTGCCTTGATGAGCTGATCAAGTTGGTATATTCAGAATTTGAAAACTGCAAAGTTTCACTCCTCAATTTTGCCTTTGAAACTTCTAGATTCACTGGACATGACCCTGAACTGGGGTTTGATGAATCCCACTCTTTTTCCCCATCAAAATGTTTGATCCAAAGCTCTAAGCTTCTATTTTTCTGAGGAGCTTCCAGCCGTGGTCACAGATTTCAAAAATTCCCATTTTTACAGAAGCCCTAATTTTCCACTTTTCTGATCAAAGTCCCGAACTAGGGTCTAATCAAGCCCAACCTTCTGCCCAACCAAAAATTCTGATATTGGTCTCTAAATTTCTATTTTGATGAGTAGCATCCAGCCGTGGTCTCCGATTACAAAAATTCCAACTTTCTCCAAAGCCCTAAATTCCGGAAGCCATGAATGAAGGTACCAAAAAATAATTCTGTTTTGACAGAAATATGTACCTGATTGTTTCTGGTGTAACTCCGAAATTTTTGATCCACAGGGTCTGAAAAAGCTTCCTGAGATAGCCTGACCTGTTATCTTTCCATCCTGATAGGTCTAACCTCAATTGGATTCTCTGAGAGAGAGATATGCCAAATGTCGCAACGTGACCTGTTTTGGGATAAAACAGGAGAGCGAACTTGTATGGCGTGCCACGTGTCACTGTTTTAACTTCGGCCTCTGAAAACGTTTTTTGAGATAGCTCGGCCTGTTACCTTTCCATCCTGACAGGTCTGACCTCAATTGGACTCTCTGAGAGAGAGTTATGACAAATGTCGCAACGTGACCTGTTTATAGGATAATACAGGAGAGCGAACTTGTACGGCGTGCCACGTGTCACTGGTTCAACTTCGGCCTCTGAAAAATTTTTCTGAGATAGTGCAGACTGTGTAATACCTGTCACTTTTTACGAAATTTCATTTGGAGCTTCCTAGCCCAAGTTATGACCTTTTTCCCAAGGTCACCTGATTTTGACTCAGATCTGGATGAGGCAGAAACCCTATATTGTACAGATCATAAATCACAAAGTACAACGAATTAGAGGTTGTACTTTGGACACAAGGTACCTGGAGATTTTAGCTTCGTCCTGTAACAATTTCAGATCCGAAAACTTCGCCAAAACGGATTTATAGCGAAAGTGCTATGATGACTGGTTTTTGCTATATCAAGCCCTAGCATCGTAAGTGCAACAAGTGTCATACATGCCATATCATGCCTTCTTTCAGGCTAGCTCTGATACCATGTTAAATTTTCAGAATTTACTTCAATCTAATCTAGGATCTTAACTGAGAGAACAACATGTACAGCATATCTACAGCATATCAATCATGGAGACAATAATGCAAGCACACACAAGAGACACAAAGATTTACTTGGGGAAAACCATAAAGGTGAAAAACCCCAATAACTTCCTCAGAGATAGATAGAGAAATGATACAACCAACCAATAGAGATAGCCATAACCTAGCAGCAATCCTCCTCCTCCATAAGTGCGCCTCTCCTCCTTGAGAGCATGTGTGTGAAGTGAGTGAGTAAATAGAGTGCCTCCCGCACTCTATTTATACTTGACTTGACTTGCCTTTTTACCTAACTCATGTCGGCTCGAACTTAACCACATAACATAATGCTGAGTGGGCCGACCCCCAATAGGGTGGTCTAATAACCCTTTGACCCACATGGCCGACCCCCAATAGGGTGGTCTAATAACCCTTTGACCCACATGACTTATACAGGGCCGACCCCAAACAAGGTGGTCTAATAACCCATCAAGTATAAGTTACGACACTTACAATATAAATGACGACACTTCCTTATAGAGGAATAATACCATCTCTATAGGAATACAATATACATATATGTGAAATACATTCCGAAGTTACATATACATCAACATTTCCTCCCTTTCCTTGTATGTACGGGAGGGGACATGACATCCAATATATGTTTTGATGGGTTTCATACTATTTTGTGATATTCTTCGTCATATTACATCCCTTACATTTGGTGAAACCATAGAATTTGTCACCCAATATTCATGTACCAAAGCTTTAACACTTTCTCCAAGTCTATTTTTGTAGGGTTGTCTACAAATAATTGCCCAACAAGCAAGCTCATCATTTCCATCTATTTGTAATCAGAATTTGTTATATTTGTACAATGTTGTTTCATGAGGTTCCTATTGCTTTGGCCATCTGACTTGTCCAACATTTTTTCTAATACGAGATTACATAATTGATGTTTGTATTTCTCTACATGCAACATTAGTATCTTTATTTTCGGATCTTGCAATTTTTTTTATTGCATTGGCTATATTTTCAAACATATTTTGTTTCAGTTTTGAATTTTTTGTTGTCTTTTGAATACCCAATAATGTTATAGCTTATTTTAACTTTTTGGACATTAACAAACATGTCAAAATTTGAGCTTGTGTTGCCACTAATTTAGTTTTGAGATAATATTCATAAATCCATTGAGCATGATATTGTATTATATGGTTAGGTTTTTAGACTCCAAATTTGTCTCTATTGATGTTTTGCAACATTTCATCTTCAATGTTGATAATGCCTATGTATTCAAGTTAGCATATCAAATATACTAAATTAGAAACATAAGATAACATATATCTCACATTTATTAATTTGTATTAAAAAATCAAAACTTAATTATAATTTAAACTAAATCATTGACAACACACACACACACGCACACACATGTGGTTGACTCGATTTCTGCTTCATTGTCAGCTTCAACAATGTTTTCAACATCTTGATCAATATTTGGAGACAAATTTCTATCTGTTTGTTACAAAGTATTTTAAAAATTACAATCAATTATAAAT
The DNA here is from genome assembly GCA_027924585.1 of Larix kaempferi. Classification (NCBI taxonomy): domain Eukaryota; kingdom Viridiplantae; phylum Streptophyta; class Pinopsida; order Pinales; family Pinaceae; genus Larix; species Larix kaempferi. The sequence goes on along the minus strand of BSBM01001005.1, from coordinate 3,187,163 downwards.
AAATAAAAATCAAAACTTAATCATAAATTAAAATAGCTTCAGCAAAATTTTGTGGTGTGTGTGTGTGTGTGTGTGTGTGACTCAATTTCTGCTTCAATGTGAGCTTAAACAATGTCTTAAACATTTCGATCAAGATTTGGAGACAAATCTCTATATGTTTGTTATGAAGTATTTTCAAAATTACAATCAATTATAAACAATAATTTATTGGATTTTAAATATTTATAATATATACATGTTACTTTCTTCGATTTCCTAAAAATGTGACATTTGTTCACTTATATGCCAAAATGTACAAGTGCTCAATCAAGTGAAATTAACCCGAAATGTGCCACTTTTACCAATCCAAAAACATAATCATTTACAAAATCAATACTAGTTGTCCATGATTATGTCAAAATGTGACGCCCAGTCAAAGAAAGATAACCTAATCCACGACATAGAATCCTCAAACCATTATATTGTCAATAGGATGGAATTTAAGGAAACATATCCAAATAAGTAATATCACCCATGTTCCATGTTTCAGAATTAACATTTGTTTATGAGTGGATAGTGATGGGGTGTATGGAATATGGCTTTTCATTGTTTGGAGGTGTCATATTTAGAATGGGTCACTTCGCTTTATCATTAGGACGAGTGTCAAATAGAGGTGACTCGGGATCTGTATGGTTTTTTGAACGAGCAGAAGAATTTACTGAGGTAACAATAGATTGAACCATGGGGTTTCATGTTCAAGCACACCCCACCCAAAATTTCCTGAGTAAGGTTGGCGAGGGTTTTCACCCCAACCATCATTTTCATTCTGGAGGGGTACCTAGGGTTCCTCAAAAATGTTGGGATGGGGTTGTAGAGGTGTGAGAGTAGGCGACAAGGGTTGACCAAAGGATTGTACACCCAGAAACAAATGCCTTGTTCGATCCAACTCATTGAAATCCTCGGAGTTTGCATCAAAATGAACATAACACCTTATTTTATTTCTCCCTGCTTCCTTCCATACATCATGAAGCATTCGTCGTGGCCCCCTTCAAGAAATCCTGGATCCCTTGCTAAAGAAACTCATTCTAGCAAACAGAGGCATGTACCAAATTTTATTCAAAATGCATAACTAACACTAATATTTTGCACAAGTATAATCATGATCAAACACGACACTTCATCCAATTTCACTCAAATGTTTCAACTAACCGAGTGAGAAATGAAAGTTGATTGGTGTATAATCAAGGGAATCCCTTGTTAAAAGTTATCCTCCTTTAACTGGATTTTTAATCAGAAAACAAAATTTATATTTCATTTTTTTCAATAAGACAAAGGAATGATTAATCTTGCATTTTTTCATTTAAAAATATTCATCAAATGTAAAGGGAATGAGAATAAGTCCATATTATACTTTTAGAGTGAGTTGAATTTGCATCGTGAGGACGGGGGAGTGAAGGTTGTGAATGTATATGAGAACCCGAGTATGCTTATTCTTGTCAAATAGTATCCATTTTCCCATTTAACAACTATGTTCTCTATTTATGAATCCACATTTGACTATATGTAACAAGTGTGAGGTGGGGGTCATGAACCCAATACCCAATGATAGGTATACACCAACCAGGTTCCACATGTAAGCTCATGGAGGGGAAAGGTCATAAGGGGATGTGAATAGAGCCCATTTACATATGATATATTTGCAAGCGTAGTCGCAATGAGGGAATGAGATTGGTTCTTTAGCCAAAAAAAATACCTAGACTATATTAAAATTGTTTCACATGAATAAAACACTGCCTGAGATCAAAGGATGAACAACCGGGATGGCAGCTAAGGATAATTGAAAGAATTAAGTGGCAATGGATTTCAGGCCATATTCAACACACAACAAACTTGCAACAATAACAATAAAAGTGTTCGAATTACCTTGCATGCACCGAGGTGAGCTTCAAAAACCTTCTATAGAATGTGACCCCCAATAAATCCTTGTTTTGCAATCTTTTCTTCATCTATGTCAATATAAAAAAAAACCAACAATGGCATTTTATAGGGAAAAAGGATAGTTATAGCTACAACAAGGCTTTACCAAGGGTTAGTTATTTTGTTATTAACGTATAAAATGGGTCAAATTTTAGCTGCAGTTCTGTGAGGAGGTCAAAATTCAGTGGAGGAAGTGACTATGGCACAAAGGGTGGCACCACTCTTCAAAATCTAGATGAATGATCAAGATTAACACTCGACAAAACCCTTTAAAATAAAATTAAATGCGATATGAGTGTGGTACGGTAGGGTCTGAGGTGGCATGTATCTGGGTGGGGTAAACATCCTTGGAGACACTTCAGAGCATGGAAAAAATTAGTAACAAATCATGATGACAACTCTAACCATATTGTAGTATCCTTCCAAAGAAAAGTGCTTAGGTTCACCTTATTTCGACTCTAGGGATGTAGTTTACCACTGGTTCCAAACACCTCCAAATGCTTTCGAATTTGGGGAGGAAGGTATTGATGGGGAATATGAAACATTAAAACATATATCAGACATCCAAACACCTGATATTCACATCCATGGTCTGCAATTTGCAAGGAGAGAAGTTTTGGGACAAGACTAGTCAATTTGAGTAGTGGAAATCCCCCCTAGGTCTGCCACTAATTTCCCTTCCAAACACTGTACGTCCTTCACTAATTATTGATATGAGACTTGGATATATTATAGGACATCAATGAAAATATATGTGAATCATTAGATCTGGTTTTAGGGTCGAATAGGTATCACAATGAACGGCAGCTTCTAGAGTCTAGAATTTGGGGTGAAAATGGTGGACAAGGAGTCTCGAATTTGGTCATAAACTATAGTGACACTTTAGGGGTATGAAAACATAATTTGGGCCATAAAAATAAATTCATATGAATATCATAACATGAACAAATATCTCAGAAAAATACGATATAAAACAGGTACAACATCATTCCAAAATCACGATGAAAATGCTATGAGGAAAATGGCTCGAATCTAAGTTTTGACTGGAAATATCACTTGAAGTACATGGTATTTCGAGATGTGGCTCTCATGATATGTCTATTACAGAGTATGAAGCAACTAACATGTCCATAATTTCTAAATATCAATCCTCCACTAACTATATGCAACAAGAAGTGTGCCCTTGCACATTTACATGACATTGAGAGAAAGATAGTAGAATAAGAATATCGAAGAATGAGAGAAGATGAATTCAAACTTAGTTGGGGTTTGAAACTGAATCAAAACATATCCATGAAGCTCTTTTGAGAGGTCTAGATGGCCTATCCATCAACCAACTTGGATGGGAATCTTGCACCCTCTAAATTAGTTCTAAGGCAGGGAGGATGAACATCCATCGTGCAAGGACAAGCTAAGCCCTCCAAATGTGCCAAATGAGAAATGATCAAAAGTTGGTCTCCTTCTTTTTTCTTGTATTTTATTAACCTACCAAGGCCTCCATATCTCTAATTCGCTCCAATAGAATCATCCCAACTCGAATTAGGGAGAGATTCCCATGAATGCCACTTGTCCAACACGTTCTAGCCTTCCTCTTCCATCAATTCGAATGGGGGAATCTTGGCTGCCATAACTCTCCTTGTGTGCCCTATTGGAGGCTATTTTTAGCCCTGACATGTCATATATGTCATATGTCAGAAATCATGTATGTAATTTTTCATAAGTGTCATAGAATCTTCATCATTGTTGTCATAGAAGTTAGGGAATCTAGCTCCAAGTGTCACAATTCTTCTATGATGCCTTTTCCTCTTCCATGGGAGTTACTCTTCCACTCTATATCAACCCTCCTAGATTCATTCCATGAATAATGCCTCTCCAACTCCCCCAATAATGTTATACCCCACCTTTGATTCAAATGGGTGAGAATAGGATGCCATGTGGCATGGAGAATCTTTCCTTGTGTGGGTCCCACACCACCTATGTGCCCTCATGACCAAATGCCACCTTATTTTCTTATTATAATTATTTATTTTTCCCCTTTAATATATATTTGTCAATCTAATGTCCATTTGGGGTCTTATAGCTCCCTTAGTCCAAGTCTAAATGTTTCCACCCCAACCTAGGGAACTAGTAGATTGGTGGAAATTTCCCTTCATGAGATTTATTTAGATGGGGACATTACATATATTGCGACCTTTACTGTCCAGGACCATCATTTAATCAAATCTAATGCATAATACAAAGCGGCCTGGAGGTATTTAAAACATGAATCATATCAACATACACACCAATGAAGTGCATCAATAAGCATTCCTTGGGAGTATATTACGGTAGGCATATTATGTGCACCCTCGACTCCTTGTTTTCCAACATATCAAATCTTACAATAACCTGGCGAAGCACAATATTACAATTTAATTTCAAATCTTGGGTATACCTGGCCGATATTCATTTCAAAGTCATCGCGCCCCTTACCATGTTTTATAGCATTGCTAGTGATTGGTCTCCCTAACCCATAGTTGTAACTTGTATATTACTATTATCAAGCTCAATTAATACCATTACTCACCTTGCTTTCATACAAAAAAAATATCCCTTTCAAACCATTTACACCACCACAAACAATGCACCAATGATAGAAATTATAAAGATCCTATGATGCCAAGGCTATGTGCATAAAAGAAGGTATCATAATGTAAGAAATGAAATTTTTACAACCCCAAACATATCAAAGGAATATAAGACCCTCCTTGAAATAATCATGGTGTAGGAAACATATAAACAAGCAACATATAGCAGAACAAAACTGTGAAACCCAATCGCTAAAATATCCCTTATGCCTCCTTAAGATCTAGATGCCCCCCCCACCCCTTTTCCCTTCACTTACTACCAATTTATTTCAATGATAGCAGTATTGGATGATGAAGTAGAGGCGATTGTTAGAATTTGCAGCACTTTGCAAATTGTTAGTGTTGAGATGAAAATTAGTTCAACAGGCTCCTTGGGGCCCACATTCCTTTTGCCACTTCATCTCTCAAGGTTATGGTTTTGAAACTTAAGGTTTTTTACCTCTTAATATTTTATACTTTATGTTAAAAAGGTAGATTTATCCTCTTGTTATGGTCTTCTTACAAATGAAGCATAGTTGACACATCTTTCTTCAAAGATAAGCTACCACCATTATATTGAACCTTGGTTGTCATTGATGTCAACTGATGTTAAAGAGGATTCAATATCCTTGTGCTAGTTTGAAGAAGTATATGAAATCTAGTTTGAAGAGGTACATATAATTTGTAGAAGTACATCCAGTTTGAATAAGTACAAGAAATCCAGTTTGAAGAAGTACATAAGAAGTACATCCAATTTGATGAAGTACATAATGTATGTGCGCAAGTCATCCATCTAGTCATGACACTTCAAAGGTAATGCCAAAGAGATGGTTGGACATGTCGCGGGAGTGCGAAAAACGTTCAGGAGCAAGAAGTGGTTGGACACAGATGCAAGTCTCGGAAGTGCATAAGACCCAGCAATTGGAAGAAGTATACAAGTTGTTTAAGCATGAAAGAGTTCCACAAGAAAGTGGCGGTCAAATAAGTCGAGTGCGAAAAAACCACAAGTGATGGTACTTCAAGGGCAAGGGCGCAAGACCCCACACGAAGTGGTTCCAAAGTGCACAAGACCTACTATGCAAAGGACCAAGTATGTGCAAGACCCACAAGATGTGATACCTCAGTGGCATAGAATATGACAAGTGGAAGAAGCGTGAAGTAAGATTGACCGTGATGCAAGGAAGAAAGGATGCTGTAATACCCCATTTTGACCCTTAGGATATATTAGCTTTTAATGTAAATATTGTATACATGTGATATATGTTTTCCTAGCATGGAGCTCAAGGCCAAGGCCCCGCTAGTGGATGCTCGAATTTTATTTAAAAAGGCAAGTATTAGATATTATGTTACCCATGTGCTATTTAGCCATGGAACATTGTAAAAATGATGTAAATAAGCATCATGCAATAAAATACCAAAACTGGCTATGGAAGCAATTAATGAGAAGGGGCCATGTGTATCCACTAGGGAGTGGTGAGGGGGTTGTGGGATTGAACCATAGGCTTCCAAATGTCATTTTGAGAACCCATTTGACTTTCCTTGCTGACATTTATTTCAGTGGTAAGGAAGTTGTTGAGAAATCAGTCCATGGCTTCAATGGAGCATGGGAAGCCCAGAAATTCGTATGGCAAGTAGGGCCTCTGTTTTTCTTATACCACAAGTCACCCTACCTCATGGGAATTGGTTCTTCCTCATTCCCATTCCATTGTTGAAGATCCTAGTATCAGTTTTCATCCATTACACATGCCCAGCAGTGAGAAAAAAAAGAAATCGCAACTTTGCAAGAACCCACGTTTTGAAGTGCCATAAATGCCCAGAATTTGGTATTGACAGTGAAATCCAATGGGGGATCCATAGTTGTGAACCTTGGGGAGAAATTGAGAGTATTAGATATCCCGGAATCCATTGGAAAACCCAATTTTTATAGCCCAGAAATCCAATTACGGGATTGAGTTATTTGGTCACCGAATTGTGAAAATTCTAGTGCGAATGTTTGAACAGAGGATTGGATTGTCTGAATTTATCTTGAGATGTCAGTAGATTTGTGGTTGAGCTCACTGACTTAGCATCCTCCTCATTTGTCTCTTGCATGCTTGATAAACCCAATTGTGCGTTGGCTTAGCATGACTGTGTCTGTGAGATCATGGCTGTGAGTGAGCCTGCCTAGTTCCTCCTTAGTGGATACACATCCCAGCTCAGGAGTGGTCTCTTGGATGAAAGAATACAGGCTGGACAGAGACCTATGCTTGGGTGGAACGTTTCTCTCACATAGCCAGTTGTTGGACAGTTTCATCTTAAAGATAAGTATTCTCTATGGTTTAAATTATGATCATTATGTGCTCTATTCTGAATGTTTATTATTCATGTTAATGAAATGACTATCTTACTATGGTTGATATGAAGTTTGTGCATAGCATGAGAATGGGATTGATTCTCTCTATGTTGATTCATCATCTGCTTGGGATAGATATGCTAATGCATTCCAGTCGGTGTGTGTTAATATGTTTTAATTCCGTTGTGTTTATTAAGAATGGTCTGCACACATGAGTTTTTAATTATTTATGCATTTGATAGTTGGATGAATGGGGGTGAGATTGTCAAATAAGACCCGGAATGTTAGTCATGTTTCCTCCCTTTCCTTGGATGGACGGGAGGGAACGTGACAGACTTTATGACCAACTTGTGGACATACCCTCTGTGCAGGCCAAGTATAAATAAGAATCCGAGTTGGAGAGTTGAAGTAAGCTTGAAGATGCGAATGTGGTAGTACATTGATTTGGAAAGCTTCTAATTTTGGGGTATAAATGGCTCGTGGAACCAGAACAACATAATCTATTAGAACAGCTGGATGCGCAAAATGAAACACAACAGTTGATGCACATAAATATGAATTGGTTTATCTGAGACGGATGTGCAACAACAAAAGAGTACCACAACAAAAGATGCACAATATGATGAGGTTTATCTGAGATAAGCGCATAAGAACATAAATGCAATATCATAGATGGTTCGCAGAACGTCACAGACTATCTAAGATAGATGCACCAAGACAGAAGTGCAACATAACAAAGGGTGCACAAAATGATGTCAGTGAAATGATACATATGTGTGAGGTCATAAAAACAACACAACATAGGAGGTGCAGTAGCAGTTGAGTTTGTAGATACGCAGCAACATAACGATATGTTGAACCGACACGCTGATTGCAGAATGTTATGAAGTATGAGATCAAGTGTGTAATGATGATGTAGTGAATTGAAGTACATGGTATAGTTCATCTATTGCAAGATATCAGTATACAGAAGGTGCACACAATGCAATAAATTGTAGTTAATTTAAAGAGTGCACGGATTAGTAAAACAACAAAGAAGTATTTCCAACAGTCATATCAGGGCGAAAGGACAGGGCAAGGAACGGGGGGGTCGGGCGGAAGGACGGGGCAAGGAACAAGGGGTCGGTGCATCCTTCCAGTCAGAGTTGGTAAATTAGGGAATCGGTGATTCCTTCAGGTCGATGCTTGCAAAAACAGGGGGTTGGTGCCTCCTTCCAGTTGGTGCTGGAGAACTTTGGAAGTTGGTGCTTCCATGAATGCAATCTTTTTAATATAAGAGAGCATTCCATTTTTTTCTCCCATTTGGGTTTCCACGTAAAAAATTTGTGTTTTTTGTTTTTTGCATATGTGGATAAATGTTATTGTTTATTATGAATGCATAATATAACTGCTTTTGTAATGTCCCCATTCAAATAAATATCAAGTAGGGAAAATTCCACCAACCTACTAATTTCCTAGGTTAGGGCGGAGACATTAAAATTGGAATAAGGAGACTAATAAACCCAAATTGACTTTGGTTTGGGCATAAATATATTAATAGGGGAATAATAAATATTTATGGTGAGAAAATAAGATGGCACTTGGTCATGGAGACACATTGGTGGCGTGGGACCCCCAAAAATCTAGATTCCCCATGCCACATGGAATTCCACTCTCACCCATTCGAATCCAAGGTGGATTCCACAATTATTGGCGTAGTTGGAAGCGAATATTACTTGGAATGACTCAATGAGGTCGAAGTGTATAGAAAGAGTAACTCCAATGGGAGAGGAAGAGGCATTTTGGAGCTAGTGGGACACTTGGGCTAGATTCCCTAGCTTCTATGACACCAATGATGAAGATGCCTATGGAATTTCTAAAAACTCATACCTGATGGATGACATCTGACATACATGACAATTCATGGATAAAAATGGCCTCCAAGAAGGCACCCAAGTGAGTTAGGGAATCCAAAGATACACCAATTCAAATTTGTTGGAGGAGAAGTCTAGAATTGGAAGGACAAGTGGCATACTTGGGAATCTCTTCCCAAATTGAGTTGGAATGAAGCTCATGGATGGAATTCGAATTGGGGAAGCCTTAGGAAGTTTATAAAAGTCAGGAACAAAGAAGAAGACCATCTTTTGATCATTTTACATTTTGCATTTGGAGAGAAGAGCTAGTAGAGAGCTAGTCGACTTGCCTTAGCACCAATTTCGAGGGTGAAAGATTCCCATCCTAATTGGAAATTGGAGAGGCCATTCAAAAATTTCATTTGAAGCTACAATGGAGTATTTAGTTACAGGTTGAAGCTACAGGGCATCTCGTGGTTCATTCATCTACAACTTGTTCTTGCATCTCTTTCACATTTTCTTGTATATTTGGGCCCCTGGAGGAATTGCGCCTTTGGTGAGATGTTGATCTCTTTGTGAGAGTCCAATAATATACATTTATTTGTATTCTAATATATATACTCTGTATTTACTGCTCATAATACACTAAGGTTGAAATACCAAGTGAAACTATGTAAAAATACCAAACAATGCATAAATGATGTCATTTTCCCTATGTCTTGTTGTTGGAGCTTGAAGAGCCATTATTTCGAATTCTATCAGTCATTATATATGATTTTTTATTTATTTATGGAGTGTCATTAATGTTTTGAATAAGTTTCATTAGAATTTCACAAGTCCTTGGCACATAAATTTCGAATTTCATAACATATGGTGAAAATTACTAGCTTTCCCCCCTATGTGAAGACTTGCATATAAACATCCAATTTAAGGGAGTTGAAGAAGGCCATAAGAACTAATTGATGATACATTGGGGAGATCATTAAAGTAATTTATTTGTACCATTCCTATTTTTTGAAATTTGAAAGGTTTTAATACCATTTGGAGAACCATCTTTGACCACTACCCTTGGGGGATTGAAGCTCGATTTGACTAGTACATTTCCCTACTTTGTCCAGATTGTAAATGAATGTTGCAGAAGTGTTTTAAGGTTTTTTAAGAATCCATAAGCCTATATGATATGTATGAATACCTTCCAAACTCATTCAGACCCCATTAGGAAGCATTTGGATCCATTCAGAAGCAGTTAGGTTAAGACTAGTCTAAGGGTCGAATTGGTTAAAATTAGCAATTTTTCCTAGTTTGTGCAAATTCTTAAAAAGGAAAACTAAAAGTGGTATCAAAGCATGGTCATTGAACCTGATTTGGATGACCATTCATGAGGACAATAAGTCAAACAAATAATCCCCCACCCTTAGAAACTGAAACTGAAGGTGTTGTTGTTGAAGAGGAAGAAATAGGAAAAAAAGTGCATTTTGTTGAAACTATGGCTAGGGATGAGAAGGAAACCTCAGAGGATGGGGAAGAATTTACTAAAATCATGAAACAATTATTTGAAAACATGAAAAAACATAGCATGAAAGGGTTTGAATTGTTGTCTAGTCAACTTGGGAGCAAAGGAGTAATAGGAGGCAGCAATAGTTCTCATTATGAGGAAAAGAAGGCAATGGGTGAGCATATTTTCTCAAGCACAGGACCCCATAATAGACCTAATGAATTTAAGAGCACACCAAGGCCTACTACACCTAAATTTATTGAGGTCAAAGAAGAGCATAACACCCAATTTGATATGCAGGAAGTGGTTACAGAATGGGAAAAGTTGAGTGAAGATTGTAGAAGAACTCTACCGTTTGACCAATTCTTTAATGTATCAAGCAAACTCAAAATGAGGGAAGGTAATAAGCCTCCATTTTGTAATAAAGAATTGATTCGTGCCATTGGTAAAATTACCCTTCCCACTTTTGATTGCTCACCCCAAAGTTCTGCAAATACTTGGGTACAAAAACTAGATGTTTATTTTCAGTTGAATCCAATGGTGGGAAATGATGCTTTAAAAATGGCTATTTTGCGTATAGAAGGAGATGCCAATGATTGGTGGTTCCATGGTCTGAAAAATTTGGGACATGATCGAGTTACAACCTATGGAGAATTTGTTGGCAGGGTATTAGAAAGATTTGAGCAAAAAGAAACAGAATTTCCTTTCAAAGAACTAACCCAATTGAAGTAAGTTGGAACCCCTGCTGAATATATAATGGAATTCCAAAAATTATCATTTAAGGTGGCTGATATATCTATGGTAAGATTAGTATTGTTATTTACTGAAGGTTTGGTTGAACCCTTAAAAGTTTTAGTTAAGGCCCACAAACTGAATTCATTGAAGGATGCTATGAGCTTGACAAGAGATCTACAAAATGTGCTACCTAGGACAAGGTTTCCTCCCAAGCCCAACTTCCCTTCCCAATTCAGATTTGAAGAGAAGCCATGGAAAGAAGATGAATGTGGAAAGGATAAGAAAGAGGAACTAAGCAGGGAATAACTTAGAAGGAAGAAACTATGTTACTCGTGCTTCCAACCATGGGTACCAGGACATAAATGTGCTAAGGGAAAGGCCCAATTCATTGAAGTATTTTGTGATAATGAGTATGAAGGGGGCATGGAGGAAGGAGGACATATTTCAGCCCAAGAAGAGGGATATGACATAGCATAAGAAGAAGAGAAAAAAGAAGAAGATCATCCATTACCTGACAAAGGGAGACTAGCAGTGCTTTCAGGAGTGCCTCGTTTACACACTATTCGATGCCAAGGAGTTGTACAAGGACAAAGGGTTTTGGTATTGGAATATGGAAGACTAGGAGCCACACATAACTTCATTGATGCAGCGATGGTGGAGAGGAGAAAGCTACCTGCTAAACCATTCGAGGGCTTCACAGTAATCATTCCAGGTCACCATACTATGGAGTGCAAAACATGGATTCCAAAGCTACAACTCACCATAGGTAATTACATGTTTTTTGATAGCTTTTATGTGGTTGATGTTGTTGATACTAATGTGGTATTGGGAGTGCAATGGTTGTACTCTATAGGGTAACATACAGTGAATTATCAAATCCATGAAATGAGATTCAAATATTCAGAGGAAAACAAAGGGTATTGAGAGGAATGCACACCTATCTGAATAAGGTAGTGTCCTCCCACAGTATGAAACACAAGAATGAAAAGGTTTTGGGAGACATTCCTCATGGAAGGAAACCTATAGAGGAGGAACAATTTTTCAGCATACTAAATTGAGATTGCTTGAGGGCAAGCAATATTGGGTGGGGAGGACTGCAATGTCCCCATTCAAATAAATATCAAGTAGGGAAAATTCCACCAACCTACTAGTTTCCTAGGTTGGGTTGGAGATGTTAAAATTGGAATAAAGAGAGTAATAAACCCAAATGGACTTTGGTTTGGGCATAAATATATTAATAGGGGAAAAATAAATATTTATGGTGAGAAAATAAGATGCCACTTGTGGTTATGGAGACACATTGGTGGTGTGGGACCCCCAAAAAGCTAGATTCCCCATGCCACATGTCATTCCACTCTCACCCATTCGAATCTAAGGTGGAGTCCACTATTCTTGGGGTAGTTGGAAGGGAATATTACTTGGAATGACTCAATGAGGTCGAAATGTAGAGGAAGAGGCATTTTGGAGCTAGTGGGACACTTGGGCTAGATTCCCTAGCTTCTATGACACCAATGATGAATATGCCTATGAAATTTCTGAAAAATCAGACCTCATGGCTAACATACATGACATGTTAGGGATAAAAATAGCCTCCAAGAAGGTTCCCAAGTGAGTTAGGGCTGTTGAATATTGTAACTTCAAAGAATATTATATTTGTACTTTATTATTCCGGAGATGGTTCATTCCTCCGAGGTAACCCTATCATGTATCTGGAGATGTTTATTCCTCCAGGGGTTTGTATTAACTAGGGTTATTAGACCCACCATGTGTGGGTCGGCCCGGAAGTTATATTTTAGGGGTTATTAGACTTCTCCAGGTGAGGTCGGCCCCATTAGTCTTTTAGTCAGTTGGGAGTCAAGTATAAATAGAGGAGGTGAACTCCTCATTACATCATTCACTCACTTGTGGAAGAGTGCGCACTAGTTGAGGAGATCTGCTAAGGAGTCAAGGAGAAGGAGCACATCTTGTATTTTGGTTGATCATCTTATTGAGGAAAGCTTTGCTGGGTTTTCTACCCCATGAGGGTTTCCCAGGGTATATTGTGTGTCTATCTTGTGATTGTGTTTCTTTCAGAGATCTTGTTTGTCTATTTGGTTTAAACTTAACATGGTATCAGAGCTAGACTGAATAGGACATCTTTCACAAGGTAAGAATACCTCTTTCTCTCTCTTTGGTGAAGTTAGGGTTTTCAGCCCAAAGTTGGTATTTTTGATTTTTGGTTGCATGGCTGGATAGCTCTCATCAATACCTTTCTTTTGAGCCATAGATCGAACTTTTTGGTTGGGTAGAACTTCGGGAAAGTCAAACCCTAATTCTACCAAAAGTGCGATACGTCAGATTTTGGTTTCAGAAAAAAAGTTGTAATTTTTGATTTCTGATTACATGGCTGGATAGATCTTCTCAAGAGCATTCTTTTGAGCTATAGATCGAACTTTTTGGTTGGATAGAACTCCGGGAAAGTCAAACCCTAATTCTACCAAAAGTGCGATAAAATTCTGTTCCAGATTCCGGAAAAGTGAAAAGTAACTTCCCAGGTAAGTCTGCTCTGTCTCTTGGACTCCCCCAAGAGAAGATGGCTCCAAATACTAAGCTTGAAGACAAGCTAGAAGGCATAGAGAATTTCCGGGCATGGAAATACAGAATTGGTCTCATTCTTGAGGAGAATGATCTTGCTCATTATGTCAAGGAGGAAGTTGCAGAACCAGAAGATGATGAAGCCAAAGAAAAACACAGGAAGGACCTGATTAGGGCAAAGAGAATCATAGCTGATTCCATTAAAGACCACTTGATTCCCCAAGTGTCTTCCAAGAAGACTCCAAAGGAAATGTATGATGCCCTAGGAAGAATGTATGAAGGAAAGAACATCAACAGGAAGATGAATCTAAGGACTCAGTTGAAAAGTACCAAGATGCACAAAGGAGAATCCATTCAAGACTACTTCTCAAGAGTCTCTCTAATCAAAGAACAACTAGATGCCATTGGTGATACTCTTGATGAAGATGAACTTGTGATGACAGCTCTAAATGGTCTCACTAGACCTTGGGAGTCATTCATTCAAACTATGTGTGCCAGAAAAGAAAGTATGAAGTTTGATGTAGTATGGGAAGATTGTGTTCAAGAGGAGGCTAGGGTTGCCAACAGAGAAGCACTTCTCAAAGAAGATGACCAAGCTTTGGCCACCCACACCAAAAGAGGAAAGAGAGGCTACTTCAAGAAAGTGAACCACAAAAGGCCTCAACCCTCTCATAGATTCAAAAAGAAAGGGGGAGACATCTCCACAGTCCAATGCTTCAATTGTCTCAAGCTAGGACACTATGCCAGAGACTGTACCCTACCAGAGAAGAAGAAGAAAAGGTTTGTTCACAAAAGACATCATGCTCATATGGCAGAAGATGACAGTGAAGAAGAAGAAGAAGAAGTGGAGGAAAGGCCTCAAAAGAAAAGATCTAAAGTAAAGAAAGAAGAACCAGAAGAATATGTACTATTTTCTGCTCTCTCTGGATCTGTGTCCCCTGGTGAAGGCACTTGGCTCATTGACAGTGGTGCTTCAAAGCACATGACAGGTCATAAGGAAACTCTCTCCAAGATTGAAGAGAAGTCTTCACCACAGAAGGTATCTCTAGGAGATGATTATCAATATCCCATCAAGGGAATTGGTGAAGCAAGCTACAAGCTTGATTCAGGAACACCTTTGAAGATGAAAGAAATTTTATATGTCCCAGGTTTAAAGAAGAATCTACTTTCTATCTCTGCACTAGACAAGAAAGGCTTTAGAGTAGCCTTCATAGATGGTCAAGTACTCATGTGGACCAAAGGAAAATCAATCAAAGATGCAATTGTCATTGGTGAAGAAGAAGGAGGACTTTATAAACTCAAGGGTCATCCAGAATCTGCCCTTGCTCATGAAGTTTCTAGTCCCAGTGAGCTATGGCATAGAAGACTAGCTCACATTAACTATAAAGCTTTACCATATGTGAGTAAGATGGTTATAGGTTTGCCAAACTTGAAGGTTGATCATGATGGCTCATGTAAAGGATGCAAGAAAGGGAAGAATATCAAGAATCCCTTTCCGAAAAGTGAAACAAAGACTAAGGGTTCTCTAGAGCTAATACACTCAGATGTATGTGGACCTATGCCTACCACATCTCTAAGTGGGTTTGAATACTATCTCTCTTTCATTGATGACTATTCAAGAAAAAACTTGGATATACTTCCTAAAGGGTAAGAATGAAGTCTTTGGAAAATTCAAAGAGTTCAAGGCTCTAATAGAAAACCTCTCAGACAAGAAAATCAAGATTCTCAGAACAGATAATGGTGGAGAATATACTTCCAAGGAATTTGAAGAGTTCTGTAAAGAAGCTGGAATCAAAAGGGAACTAACCACTCCTTACAATCCCCAACAAAATGGGGTAGCTGAGAGGAAAAATAGAACCATCATGGAAGCTGTAAAGACTATGATACATGATCAAGACCTTCCCATGTATCTATGGGCTGAAGCAGCCAAGACAGCAGTATATGTTCAAAATAGACTATCTCATAGTGCTCTTGACTTCAAAACTCCAGAAGAAGTCTTTACAGGAAAGAAGCCTGAGGTAAGTCATCTCAAAATATTTGGGTGTCCTGTGTACATACACATTCCAAAAGAAAAGAGATCCAAATTGGATCCCTCAGGTAAGAAGGGAATATTTGTTGGTTATTGTGAAACCTCCAAAGCCTTCAGAATCTACATACCAGGTTTCCATCATATAGAAATAAGTAGAGATGTTACCTTCGATGAGGAAGCAGCCCTCAAGAAATCTAGAAAGTGTCAACTTGAAGAAGTTTATGAAGAAGATACATCTCCCAGAATCTCAGAGAATGCTCACATTCCTGAAGAGGACACACCAGAGGATCATGACATGCTGGAACCACAAGAACCTCCTGTTACAGAATTGTCAAGGAAAAGAAGACCAGCATGGGCTAGAGACATTATTCAAGGAGCAGAAAGATATGGTGCTCCTGAAGGCTCCACTAGAGAAAGAAAGAAACCAAAGTTAGTATCCAACTATATGGCCCTGATGTGTGATCTAGTGGATCAACTACCTACCAGCTATGAAGAGGCAGCTCAAAAGAAAGAATGGGTAGAAGCAATGACTGAAGAATATCAGTCAATAATGAAAAATGATGTTTGGGATATAGTTCCCAAACCAAAAGACAAAAGTGTGGTTTCTTCCAAATGGATCTTTAAAATAAAACATGTTGCGGATGGAAGTATTGAAAAATACAAAGCAAGATTTGTAGTCAGAGGTTTCTCTCAGAAGGAGGGAATTGACTATGAAGAAACATTTGCACCAGTTGCTAGGTATACTTCAATTAGAACTATCATGGCTCTTGCATCCATGATGAAGTGGAAACTACATCAAATGGATGTTAAGACAGCTTTTCTGAATGGTGTAATTGAAGAAGAAGTATACATAGATCAACCACAAGGGTTTGAGGTAAATGACGGAAGGACTCATGTATGCAAACTGAAAAAGGCATTATATGGGTTGAAACAAGCTCCCAGAGCTTGGTACGGAAGGATTGATAATTTCTTAACTAGCATGGGCTTTACCAAAAGTAAAGCTGACCCAAACCTTTATCTCAAGGTGATGGATGATGAACCAGTTATACTTTTATTATATGTAGATGATCTATTTCTAACTGGAAATGAGAAACAAATCATTGAAAGCAAGAAGAAGCTTTCTTCAGAATTCGAGATGAAAGATCTCGGATTGATGCACTACTTCTTAGGATTAGAAGTGTGGCAAGAACCAAGAGGAATCTTTCTGAATCAAGGTAAGTATACTGTGGAAATTCTGAAGAGATTTGATATGTTGGAGTGTAAACCCATGGCCACTCCCATGGACTCCAACTTAAAGATTTTGGTTAATGACTCATCAGAATTAGTGGACCTAACTTTATATAGACAGATCATTGGGTCACTAATGTACTTAACAAATACTAGACCAGATATATGCTTTGCTATAAATACCCTAAGTCAGTATCTAGTAGAACCCAGAAAGGTTCATCTAATAGCTGCAAAGCATGTAATGAGGTACTTAAAAGGTACATTAGATTTTGGTTTACTCTATGATGGAAGTCATGAACTCAAGTTGCATGGTTACTCAGACTCTGATTGGGCAGGCAGTGTCTCAGACAGAAAAAGTACTTCAGGTGGATGTTATAGCCTTGGATCTGCCATGATCTCTTGGTTCAGCAAGAAACAATCCAGTGTGGCCCTCAGTTCTGCTGAGGCAGAATACATAGCTGCTTGCTCTGCCAGCTGTGAAGCTGTATGGCTTCGGAAACTGTTATCTGGGGTGTTTGACTTAGAAATGGATCCCACTATGATTATGTGTGATAATCAAAGCTGCATCAAGATGACAGAAAATCCTGTGTTCCATGATAAGTCAAAACACATAGAGATCCGATACTTCTATATTCGAGATATGGTGCAGAAAGGAGCTATCAAGCTTGAGTACGTGAGCACTGAAGATCAAATTGCTGATATCCTTACCAAACCACTGTCTCGTGTGAAATTTGAATACTTTCGAGACAAGCTTGGTGTAGTTCAAAAGGACTCTCCTAGAAAGGGGGAGCAGCATGGTTCCTGATGACAAGCAAGTCTCATCAACAATGAGACTTCACCTAGTCACTTAGAAATAGTTAGATTTAGGACTATTTTATTTTCATTTAGTTTCACTTATACATGATTTGATGATAGATGTATTAGTGAGAATACATGCTAGATATATCCATGCTTTTGATGTTAGATGTATATATGATTTTGATGATAGATGTATTAGTGAGAATACATGCTAGATGTATACATGCTTTTGATGTTAGATGTATACATGATTTTGATGATAGATGTATTAGTGAGAATACATGCTAGATGTATACATGCTTTTGATGTTAGATGTATACATGATTTTGATGATAGATGTATTAGTGAGAATACATGCTAGATGTATACATGCTTTTGATGTTAGATGTATATATGATTTTGATGATAGATGTATTAGTGAGAATACATGCTGGATGTATACATGCTTTTGATGTTAGATGTATACATGATTTTGATGATAGATGTATTAGTGAGAATACATGCTAGATATATACATGCTTCTGATGTTAGATGTATATATGATTTGATGATAGATGTATTAGTGAGAATACATGCTTTTGATGACAGATGTATACATGCTTTTAGATGTATTAGTAAGAATACATGCTTTTGATATATGACGTATACATGCTGTTGATGCTAGATATTGATTATGTACTTGTATGGATGAGGATACTTGTACTTGTATTGATGAGAATACAGATTGAGGGGATTGAATCATCCCTGGACTAAAGAGAGTCGTAGACGTGAGGTCTCCGAGAATGAAGTCCTTAGTGGACAGTTGAGGGGATTGAATCATCCCTGGACTTTCAGTCCTAAAGAGAGCCGTAGACGTGAGGTCTCCGAGAATGAAGTCCTTAGTGGACAGTTGAGGGGATTGAATCATCCCTGGACTTTCAGTCCTAAAGAGAGCCGTAGACGTGAGGTCTCCGAGAATGAAGTCCTTAGTGGACAGTTGAGGGGATTGAATCATCCCTGGACTTTCAGTCCTAAAGAGAGCCGTAGACGTGAGGTCTCTGAGAATGAAGTCCTTAGTGGACAGTTGAGGGGATTGGATCATCCCTGGACTTTCAGTCCTAAAGAGAGCCGTAGACATGAGGTCTCCGAGAATGAAGTCCTTAGCGGACAGTTGAGGGGATTGGATCATCCCTGGACTTTCAGTCCTAAAGAGAGCCGTAGACTGGGTCTCCGATAATGAAATCCTGAATGAACAGGTAGGGGATTGTATCGTCCCCGGACTGAGGTCCCAGAATAGAACCGTAGACTGGGTCTCCGATAATGAAATCCTGAATGAACAGGTAGGGGATTGTATCATCCCCGGACTGAGGTCCCAGAATAGAACCGTAGACTGGGTCTCCGATAATGAAATCCTGAATGAACAGGTAGGGGATTGTATCGTCCCCGGACTAAGGTCCCAGAATAGAACCGTAGACTGGGTCTCCGATAATGAAATCCTGAATGAACAGGTAGGGGATTGTATCGTCCCCGGACTGAGGTCCCAGAATAGAACCGTAGACTGGGTCTCCGATAATGAAATCCTGAATGAACAGGTAGGGGATTGTATCGTCCCCGGACTGAGGTCCCAGAATAGAACCGTAGACTGGGTCTCCGATAAATGAAGTCCTGAATGAACAGGCAGGGGATTGCATCGTCCCCGGACTGAGGTCCCAGAATTGATCCGTAGACTGAAGTCTCCGAGAACTGGAGATTGGATTGTATCATCCATGGACCTATGTCCTAAAAGGAGCAGGATTGATCATCCTAGGAATATGATCGTGTGACGACGATGCTGATGATCGTGTGACGACGATGCTGATGATCGTGTGACGACGATGCTGATGATCGTGTGATGACGATGCTGATGATCGTGTGATGACGATGCTGATGATCGTGTGATGACGATGCTGATGATCGTGTGATGACGATGCTGATGATCGTGTGATGATGATGCTGATGATCGTGTGATGACGATGCTGATGATCATGTGATGATGATGCTGACGATCGTGTGATGACGATGCTGATGATCGTGTGATGACGATGCTGATGATCATGTGATGATGATGCTGACGATCGTGTGACGACGATGCTGATGATCGTGTGATGACGATGCTGATGATCGTGTGACAACGATGCTGATGATCGTGTGATGACGATGCTGATGACGATGCTGATGATCGTATGATGGCGATGCTGATGATCGTATGATGACGATGCTGATGACGATGCCGATGATCGGATTGATCTCGACACTGTTCCAGTAACTGGTTGAGTTACTGATAAAGATGAATTGAAGAAAGCTTCCGATGATTTGTAGATGTATCATATATGATGACTCCTTGCTCTTGCAGATGTTGTTATAATATCCTTCTTGTTAAGGGGGAGTGTTGAATATTGTAACTTCAAAGAATATTATATTTGTACTTTATTATTCCGGAGATGGTTCATTCCTCCGAGGTAACCCTATCATGTATCTGGAGATGTTTATTCCTCCAGGGGTTTGTATTAACTAGGGTTATTAGACCCACCATGTGTGAGTCGGCCCGGAAGTTATATTTTAGGGGTTATTAGACTTCTCCAGGTGAGGTCGGCCCCATTAGTCTTTTAGTCAGTTGGGAGTCAAGTATAAATAGAGGAGGTGAACTCCTCATTACATCATTCACTCACTTGTGGAAGAGTGCGCACTAGTTGAGGAGATCTGCTAAGGAGTCAAGGAGAAGGAGCACATCTTGTATTTTGGTTGATCATCTTATTGAGGAAAGCTTTGCTGGGTTTTCTACCCCATGAGGGTTTCCCAGGGTATATTGTGTGTCTATCTTGTGATTGTGTTTCTTTCAGATATCTTGTTTGTCTATTTGGTTTAAACTTAACAAGGGCATCCAAAGATACACCAATTCGAATTTGGTGAAGGATGAGGCTAGAATTGGAAGGACAAGTGGCATACTTGGGAATCTCTTCCCAAATTGAGTTGGCATGAAGCTCATGGATGGAATTCGAATTGGGGAAGCCTTAGGAAGTTTATAAAAGTCAAGGATAAAGAAGAAGACCAGCTTTTGATTATTTTACATTTTGCATTTTTCATTTGGAGAAGAGCTAGTAGAGAGCTAGTCTACTTGCCTTGGCACCAATTTCGAGGGTGAAAGATTCCCATCCTAATTGGAAATTTGAGAGGCCATTCAGACCTTTCATTTGGAGCTACAATGGAGTATTTAGCTATAGGTTGAATCTACAAGGCATCTCGTGGTTCATTCATCTACAACTTGTTCTTGCATCTCTTTCACATGTTCTTGCATGTTTGGGCCCTTGAAAGAATTGCGCCTTTGGTGAGATGTTGGTCTCTTTGTGAGAGTACAAGAATCTCCATTTATTTGTATTCTAATATATATACTATGTATTTACTACTTATAGGACTCTCAGGTAGAAATACCAAGTGAAACTATGTAAAAATACCAAATAATGCATAAATGATACCATTTTCCTTATATCTTGTTGTTGGAGCTTGAAGAGCCATTATTTCAAGCTATATCAGTCATTCTCTGTGATTTTTTATTTATTTATGGAGTTTCATTAATGTTATGAAGAATTTTCATTAGCATTGCACAAGTCCTTGGCACATAAATTTCGAATTTCATAACATATGGTGAAAATTACTAGCTTTCCCCCCTATGTGAAGACTTGCATATAAACATCTGATTTAAGGGAGTTGTAGAAGGCCATAAGAAATAATTGATGATACATTGCGGAGCTAATTAAAGTAATTTATCAGTACCATATCTCTATTCTGAAATTTGGAAGGGTTTAATACCATTTGGAGAACCATATTTGACCACTACCCTTGGGGGATTGAAGCTCGATTTGACTAGTACATTTCCCTACTTTGTCCAGATTGTAAATGAATGTTGAAGGAGTGTTTTAAGGGTTTTTAATCATTCATAATCCTCTATTATATGTATTAATACCTTCCAAACTCATTCATACCCCATTAGGAATCATTTGGATCCATTTGGAAGCATTTGGGTTAAGACTAGTCTAAGGGTCGAATTAGTTAAAATTTGCAATTTTTCCTAGTTTGTGCAAATTCTTAAAAAGGGACACTACAACCGTTTAAGTTACATAATAAGTGAAAATTGTTCATAACTACGCTAATACTGATTCACCCCCCCTCTCAGTATTAATAAGATTCCAACAATTAGTATCAGAGCAAGTGTCTTCAGTAATAACTTAACATCTGAAAGATAGATCCTTGCGTAGATATGGACAAGCAGGAAGGACTCTCCACCAACAAAGCACCTAGATTTGATGGCACCAACTACGCCTTATGGAGGATAAGAATTGAAGTATATCTGCAATCCCTCAGTGTTGATGTCTGATGGTCTATTGAGAATGGCTATAATGTTCTTGCAATTTCACCAGTAGATCCATTTGAGAGAAGACAGTATGAATGAACAGCAAGAGAAAGGAATGCACCGTTATGTGGGTTATTAGACACTAAATTCACTAAAATCATGCATTGTGATTCAACTAAGGATGTATGGTACAAGCTCAAAAATATCTACAACGGAGACGAGAAAGTAAAGAAGGCAAAACTGCAGACTTACTCTGGACTGCATGAGTCTTTGAGAATGAAAGATGAAGAAAATGTCGCCTCATACTTTCTTCGAATTGATGAGTTAGTCAATTCCATCAAAAGTCTTTGAGTTACACTAACTGGAGAATCGATTGTGCAGAAGATACTAAGAACTGTACCTCCAAGATTTGACTCAAAGGTGTCCAGAAGACAAAACTAATCATGAAGAGTTAACAAAGGATGATCTTCATGGAATCCTTGCTGCGTATGAGATGAGAACTGAAAGGGAAAATCTCACTAGAAAGAAAGCATCCTTTAAAGCTACCAGGAAATCAAAACACAAGCATTACAAAGTATCTTCTGATGAATCATATGAGGAAGAAACAAACTTTGTGAGAAATTTGAAAAGAGGGCACAACAAGTATAAGGGAAAGTTATCCTTCAAATGTTTTAAATGTGGAAGAATAGGTCAGTTTTCTTCAAAGTGTCTATATAAAGAAGATAGAGATAGTGACAACGAAGAAGAGGCTAATTACAATGAACCAAGGTTGGTGCACACATAGGACAAATTTGAGAATGGAAAGAAAGTCCCAAAACAAAGGAAGAGTTTATACTCCAAGGAAGACAACAGTTCATCCGAAGAAAGTGAATGTGATGGCAATCCAAAAGAAGTTCTTTTCACAGCCTTTCTTGGAAGATGTAAGCAATGGAGAAAATAAAAAGTGTTGTCCCTCTATCAAGAAAGACACATCGAATGCACATAGTCAATCAGGAACACTGGATAAGTACTTCTTTAGTGGAACCTTTACTTCACCTCCAAAACCTGTCGCGGAAATTAAATCAAACAATCAATCTGAAGAAGAAGAAGCTGCAGAGGTTGACTGCGAAGGTGAACTGGTTAGTGCCTTGGATGAATTAAAAAGGTCAAGAAGGAAGAACAAAATTTTGCAGGACTAACTATCAAAGTATGAAGAACAAGACAAGCAAGCCGAAGTTATTCACGAGTCTCTTAAAAAACAAGTTAGCAAAAAAGAAATGAATCTTGAGAAGCAGCTAAATTGAGCAGTGGATAAAATCAGGAAGCTTGAAGAATAGGAATCCGTATTGATGATTTCACTGGAAGAGTAAGCAAAAAAATGATATGCTGACAAGACAACTTGAGGAGAATAATAGAGAGATATATTGCTTAGAAGAGAAATTGACTAAGATGAAAGGGAAGAAACAGGCTCAAGGTCACATCATGATTGATACTCTAAACTGTGCAAATCCAGGAAATGACATAGAAATGGAAAACAAATATAGAAAAAACACATCAATCCTGGATAAGATGTTGAATGATCAGATATCACCAGCAGACAAATCAAGACTTGAATATGACAAAACAACTGAGAAGGTCTGCGACAACAAGTACAGTGCAAACCAAATGAAGCCAATTAGGTATGATAACTCCTTCAAGGATTACAATGCTTTTCGTTTCACTCCTAGAATAAGGATTAATACATTGAAGTGCACAAGGTGCAATTAAAATGGTCATATTACGAAATATTTTCAAACTATAAGATGTTATGCATATGATGGTTTTGGACATAAGGCTCAATATTGATGAAGAATAGTAAATCGTCCAGATAGAAATAATCTACATAACATCAACCTCAACATCAGGACCAAAAGGGAAGATAATCAGGCACAGTATCAAAATGGATGTGCGCACATGAAGAAATGGGTAAATAAAGCTACTCAAACAAATGATCCAGGCTTGTCGCAAGCAACAAGTTATTTATGCCCATCTTGTTGATCTCTGAAAGGATAAGTAAGATCCTTGAATTCAACACGATATTCATTAGGAATTCAAGGAATGTGTTAGTAAGTATTTCAATTAGAGAACATTTGAATTTTGTAGTCACACTCATGTAATGTTGCAAAGTAAATGCGTATATATTCAATTATTTGCAAGAATATGTTGAATTGTCGCATAAAGAGCTCATACATGTAATAGTAGAAAGAAGAGTACAAATAAGTATTGTTGATGAACAAACATAAGGTTCGTGCAGATACATAAACAAAGTTTGCCTTTACAAAATTACATGAGACCTTTGTTGTAGAAAACAGAGTTGAAGTACAAAGAGGTAGCATGCTAAGGCATAACGATAGTTGAAGTACAAAGATGATGGTGGGAGTCGTATTGAACAAAATTAATTCAGAGCTATAGCTTGAGATCCAACTCCGCATCATGATTGCTTGGTTGTTGAGACAAACGAAGTTCTAGATCCATCAGAGCTTGCTTGATGAAATTAGAGGATTGCATTAGTGGAAAAAGCTTGCAGAGTTGAAGACGTTGCGTTGGTAGTGGACTGTTCCATCCTAATCAAGTTCAACAAGTCAAGAATTTGTTGTTGTTTCTTATCTAGGAAATTGATTCTCTTGTCCAGACTGGATAACCCATTAATATTGATTTGATTGACTTGTGACTATGCGTACCAATGCATGAATTATGATTCTTTCATTTGGGATTGAGAAATCCCCATATGCACCTTCAATCATGCGAATTCAGCCTGCTGCAACTGAACTGTGAGTGAATACTGTTGAACGAGTTGTTGAATATTTAAAAGAAAGAAGACATGATGGATGAAGACAAGAAACTCAGAGGCTGCGACACTCAGAAAAAACTTGACAAGGAATGAACCAGGATGATGAACCATGCAATATGTAGCTCATTTATAGAATAGGAAGGTGGTTCCCCGCGTGCGCAAAAATAAATTGAAGAGACGTTGAGTTTAATTGCATTCATGTCCGCGCAATTGGAAGTTGACTAGGGAGAGATCAAAATTTATTGCGTGAGTTAATGAAATCAAGCAATAGGACAAAAAGCGGAAATCCAATTCATTGTTTCGTGTGATAGAAATGATGTTGTCTAAAAATCTCGAGTATGAAACTGACATGTTGAATTTTTCACACGAGTTATTAGTCACATTCCCTTTTTCCATGCTGGTTGATGGATGGAAATATGTGCGATATTAGGAAAGAATATTTGGATATCATGGCAAGATATGTGAAGTCAAAAAATGTGATGAAGACTGGCCATAGTGCAGTGAATGCGACAAAAGGAAAAGTTGGATGCTGGAAGAAATCGACATGGAAGGAAATGCAAACCGGAAATAGATGGAACTTTGTAGTGCACAATGAATACAATAGGAAGATGGCATGGAAGATTGTGTAAGGAATGAAGAAGTGTGAATGATTAATATGACATGAACATAAGATCAAGATAAAAGGAAGTTGGAAACTGTACAGGGGGAGTGTATTCGAGATAGCTACAGAGACTGTAATACCCACATTTTGACCCTTAGGACATATTGGCTTTCAATGTAAATATTTTCTACATGAAATGTATGTTTTCCTAGCGTGGAGCTCAAGGCCAAAGCCCCGGTAGTGGATGCTCGGTTTGATGTAAAAGGAAAGTATTTGACATTCTGTTATCCATGTGTTATTAAGCCATGGGACATTGTAAATGATGTCAATATTAATATTTCAATAAAGGTACCAAAAAAACTGGCTATGGAGGCAATAAGAGGGGGGACATGTGTATCCACTAGGGAGAGGTGAGGGGGTTGTGGGATTGAACCATAGGCTTCCAAATGTCATCTTTAGAACCCATTTGACCTTCCTTGCTAACATTTAATTCTGTTGTAAGGAAGTGGTCGAATAAAACTGTTCATGAGGTCGATGGAGTGTGGGCAACCTTGAAATTTTGGATGGCAGTGTATGGGGCTCTGCTTTCCTTGATCCACAACCCACTTTTCCTCCTGGGAATTCATTTCCCTCATCCCCATTCCATTATTGACTGGAGAAGGGAGTTTTTCATGTATTGAACCCAATAGTGAGGTGAGAAAAGGAAAATCACGATTCTGAGAAAACTCCGATTTGGAGTGCCAAATTCTCCCAGAAAGTCATGTGGGAAGTTCAATCCAATAGGGGACCCGTCATCCTAAACCCTGGGGAAAACTTTTAGCGTGTGAGATGCTCAGAAACCCGTGAGAAAACCCTAAGTTGATAGCCGATAATTCAGTTGCGGGACAAAGTCGCTTTGGCCATAGAAATTGAGAAATCCAAGTGGGAATGATAGATAAGAAATAGAACAGAAGGTGGGATTGATTGATAAACCCATTCAAGGTTAGAGTATCAAGGAATCAACATCTTGGACCTTTCTATGCCCACCCTGAAGAGCACTGGAGGGAAGGGGCGTATGAGGGACTGTGCAGCAGAGAAGGGGACCTTCCTTGTGTTGGGCTTGGTATGTATTGTGGGTGCCAAGAATGTCGGAGTGAGAATTGAGAGGCTTGTAGCTCTGAGGTTGAGCTCACTGGCTTAGCCATCCTCCTCCATTATTCCTTAAATGATTTATAAACCTAACTGTGTGTTGGCTTAGCATGTTTGTTGTCTGAATCCATGGCTGTGAGTGACCCTGTTTAGTTCCTCCTTAGTGGATACACAACCCAGCTCCGAGGTGGTCTCTCAGCTGAAATAATATAGGTTGGACAGAGACCTATGGTTGGGTGGAACGTTGCTCTCACATAGCCAGTTGCTTGGACAATTTCATCCTATAAGATAAGTGCTCTCTATGGTCCTAAATGATGCTACTTCCTATGTTGTGTTTATTTTTTATTTCAAGTCAATTTGAATGAAATGATCATATGGAGTTAATTAGTAGGAAGTCTATGTATAAGCATGAACATGAGGCTGGTTTAATTGTTGTTTGTTTCATCATTTTGGTTGTGATAATATGTTGTTAGTCTTGCATGTTGTAGATGCATTAATCAAATTTAATTCCACTGTGTATGTTTACTATGCATTGTACACCTCCTTAGAAGGTTTGTATTTCATCATATGGTCTTAGGGAATGAATTAGACACCCCCTGTTGTGTTCATGCCCCCTTTGTGGGTTAGATGAAGGGAGGGGCCATTACAGGGTGATCCCAGGGCTCTTGACAGTGGGCTAAAGAGGCATTGATGGATTTCAGGGCAGCATTTTGGTTGGAAGAATGGAAAAGTCAGATTTCCTAGATGTGGCATAGGATCACACCGTTGCATAGAGATCGCCGACAGATTTCCAACGGTACTAAGTTTTACAAAAATGGACTCGGGATGAGGAAGTTATCAGCCTGACAAGTTGGCAGTATTAGAGGTATGGCCAACTTGCGACTTTCCGAACCTGCGGAGCAGATTGCAGATTGCGGAAGTTGGAGGCGTGATTCTTCGACGCCGTGAATTTGGCGTTTTGACCTTTCGAATCCTGCACTGTGGATGTGGAAGTCAAAGGTGTGATTCTTCAATGCCGTGAACTTGGCGTTCCGACCTTCTGACTCCCGCACTGCAGAATGCGGAAATCAGAGGCGTATTTTCTTCGATGCCGTGTATTTTGCGTTCCGACCTTATGACTCCCACACTGCAGAATGCGGAATTCAGAGGCGTGATTATTCAACGCTGTGAATTTGGCGTTCCAATATTCTGAATCCCGCACTACGGAATGCGAAAGTCGAAAGCATATTTTCTTCGACATCGTGTATTTGGCGTTCTGACCTTCCGAATACCGCACTGCAGAATGCGGAAGTCGAAGGCATATTTTCTTCGACGTCGTGATTTTGGTGTTTCGACTTCCCAACTTCCATAAGGTGGATTGAAGAAGTCGGAGGAGTAATTTAGCCGGAGTTGTGAATTTGGAATTCTGACTTCCGACTTGCGGCTTGCAGAATTGTGAACTGAAGCTATTGCGATTGTGTAAAAGTGCAGGGTTGCGGATAAGTTTTAAAAACAAAATATCAGGTTGTTCCCCCATCACTCTAAAGGGAACTAAGGGGATCGAGGATGTTACAGAGACGGTGTTGAATGTACAGATTGAAATGAGCCTTTCGCAGCAACTCCAACAAAAGGAAGAGAATAAAGCACGAAGACAGGTGGACTAATCAAAGCAAGAAATTGCATGAAGGAAAGCGCAAAACCGAAGAAAGGAGAACCTATAATTGTGCATTGAAGGCACCTCTTTTCCATTGACATCAAAGGGGGAGAAATATCATGAAGCATGCGATCAATGTAGAGATGAAAAACATAAGATAAGTACTAATCAGAGGTTGCACAAATAAACACAGGAGAAAGATCATGAAGCACGCATCAGTGAAAGGGATCCGCACAAAAATGAAAGATAGCATAAAAGAACTTAGAACTACGCAGATGAGGAAAGGTTCAACTTGGAAAGATCTTAAGGGTATTGAGCATGGTTGTCATTGATGTCAAGACATTAATGACAATGGAGTGACAAAGGTTGATGACATGGAAAGCAGGACATGGTAGTTTGGGCATTGGATCCCATTCACAATTGGTGTGTGCTTTGGAGCACTAGGTGGTACAAATGACCCATTATGTATTCATTTGTGGCTTGATGGGGTCATGGAACCTTTGGACATGGTTTGAGTCATGGAGATCACACATTTGTTGATGGATTCCAATCGTACTTGTACTTGGTAAGAAAACCATGGAGATAATAAATGCACATGCCTTTGGAGCCCTTAACATGGCATGTAGTCCTTTCATTTTGATGGATCTTTGCTTTGAAGCCCATGAGTATGTGAGGAAGACCATTGGTGGCTTGTATGAGGACCTTGACATTGGAATTTGATGTGGAATTATAATACTTGTTGTATGAACCCCATGGAGATTAGATGAAGCATAATATTGATCATAGTTCACCTTGCTTGAATAAATTCTACATGCTTGATGATGACAAAGCCCATTGCAAAACCATGAAGAATTAACAAGTCGGCCTAGTCAAAATTAGATTCAACATGATATTAATTTAAAAACAACTTTTGCAGGTCGGCTCAGTTTGAAGTCAATTTTTGAACCTATATTTATACACTTTTATTCCATTCATTTTACACATATTTTCAAGAAACCTTCTCTGATTTTCAGGTGAGTTGAGATACAACGCGAACTCTAAAATTAAGATACATAGGCTACTAAGGCTATCGCAGTTCAATGTATTGATTACCTCCTCTGAAATTTTCATTTATGTCTGAGGTACAATCACTCAATTTTTCGGTGGCTCCACTAAAAAATCATGTGACTTCTATTGAATACTGTAATTCTATTTTGGATGATGTCTGAGGCAGCCACAACTTGAGGAATTAAGGGTTTGAAGACAACAGTATACTCACACAAAGTCTGAGGCAATTTTAATGAAGTTACATGTAACATAAAACCTATCAAGCATCTGAAGTCTATCACAGTCTCCAATTCTGATCTCTATCACAATGGAATGATACAAATAGCAGGTGATATCTGAGTTCTGAATTTCAGTGGTGGAATAGCCAAGAAGTAGACACAGTCAGGTTTGCAAGTGATATACCTATGAAATTTGGGACTGGGGAGCAGTAATAGTAAAAATTTGAAGAAGAAAGTTTTTAGCTATAATTTTGGGATATACAAGAGACTGAGGCAACCACAGCAAAGAGGAGCTCTGATTTGTATCATTTTAAGGTCTGAAATTTGGGTTGACAGAATACTAGATCAACGTTTATTTGAAGATCTAGCATGAGCAAAATGTGTTGTGTATATCATCCATGTTTGGAGACATAAAAAGCTGCAGACACCTTGGAGTCAGATTGAAAGGCAAGCTAATCAATTCTACTATATTTCCTGGATCTGTTGACATACCTTAGACTACTTTTTATGTTGGTAAGAGGAGTGCATGTGCAGATTCCTTGAAGACATGAGCAACATTGATACTTGGGTAGAATTGAAGACTTGATTGTGACAGGTTGATGCCAGCGACAATTTGATGACAACAGTTGAATAAGCAACATCTGATTGAGTGGCAGAAGATTGGAAGGCAAGCTCGGTCTTGCACCTCTTCTTAGTTGGAGCTAAGAAAACCAGGTCGGGCCCTGTTGTTAGAGTTGGTGCTCTTTAGTCAGTTTGTGTTGATGTAATCGCGGAGATTGAAGTCTTCCATTGTAATTCATATCAAATTATAAATAAAGTTTTATATACTTGTCTTGTGATGTGTCTCTTATGATCTATGTTGATGACATGCTTAATTGATGAATGTTGATGTACTTAGTAGCTCAATGTGAATGATGAACTCTGCTTCAGTTTTTAGAAGTGAAAATTGGTAAGGGTGCTAGAACAGTGATTCACCCCCCTCTTAGTGTGACATTGTGTCCAACAATTGGAATCAAAGAGGGCCTTCACCACAAGCCTCGCCATCTTGAAGGAGATCTGTGGACACACAATGTAAGGACAAGCACAGTTTTCCAACGATGAGGTTCCAGTGTTTGATGTGATAGATTACTTTGGTTGGAGAAGCAATACTAACTTACTAACTCTTACTTGAAGAGGTTTGGTGTCTGAGAGATTGTAATCAATCCACCCATTCCGTCCAACAAGAATACCAAAACAACTGCACAAAAGGATGCCAAGAAGGGAAACACCATTGCCTTGAAATTTCTTATGGATGGACTCTCAAGCTCCATCAAAGAGAGTGTACGAGAATACACTTCATCCAAAGACCTATGATTTAAGCTGGAAAGTGAGTACTAAAGAGGAAACCAAGACATAGAGAAGGAAACAGAAGTCAAGCCCACTGAAGATGTGAAGCGAGAAGAAAAGGAAGTGCAAGCATCATACATCAATGAAGGTAAGGATCTTTCTGATTGTGATAGAATTAATTGTGGAGACATTGAAGATGATATTGAAGATATTAAGAAATATTTCCTAGATTATCTTTTAAAGGACATTGATCTCAGATACAATTCGAGGCTTAAAAAGAAGATTTTGGGGTCCTTCGAAAAATACCAAAATAAGACTATGGATCTGCTCAAGAAACTCAATCTCAAGAAGACAAGTTTACAAGATGAGCTAGAAGACAAAAAACGATGAAATTGAAAGACTAAAGATTAAGCTTATGAGTCAAGGAGAATCTAGTAAAGACTCATAAAAGCTTGAAGAAACAAGGAAGGCTAATGTTGATTTGAAGATTCAACTTGAGGAAGCTAAAAGGCTAGAGGAAGTCTTGAAGGACCAGTTGGATGAAAAATAGAAGACTTGTGAAAACCTTGAAATGGAAGTGGCTGACCTCCGGAAGAAGAATGAAAATTCAAGTGCCTATGTCAAGTTCGACAACAACTCTGCCATTATAGATGAGATCTTGAGTTGTCAAAGATCACCTTTTGAAAAGACTAGCTTGGGTTACAACAAGAAGGCATAAAACTATGAAGATAGCTCAAAGAATCCTAAGAAGACTGAATAAAGTTGGTCATCTCCCAAAATTGAAAGAAAAGATGCCCCTCGTATACCTGCAAAAGACATCATAAAATTTGGAGGAAATCAAGGAGTTAGTCCTACTCCTCAAAGCAAGTTCAGAAAAGAGACATCCTCAAGGTGGAATCAAGAATCCAGGTATGAAAACAGTTTCAATGGTTATTGCTACTCATGTAATGATTTTGGTCATAAGGCATTGGATTGCAGATCTCATGCAAGAAGTGTTGGGCCTCCCAACAATATGGTTAGATGTTGTACATGTAACCATGTTGGCCATATTGCTGCAAATTTCCACACCATGAGATGTTACAATTGTTATGCATTTGGTCACAAATCCCAAGATTGTGAAAGTCCAAGAAAACAACTGATGATGAGTCCATCATACACATCAGCAAGAAGAGCCTATGAACCATGGAAGAAGAATAATGCAGGAAGAATTGAAGCTCAAAAGACATGTGCTCAAAGTCAAGGACACTCTTAGGTATGGATGAAAAAAATGTATTGTTGAATGTGAATGAAGTTGATCGGTTTAAAGAAGATCGCTGCCATGTGGCAAGCCAAGCTTGAGGTATTTCAAAGACCTTAGTACACCTTGATTTCATGGAGTTGGAGGATGGACTCAAGGGTAAATGATGGTTACTTCAAGCAAAGCAACAGGTCCAAGGATCGTGGTTACAGTTGGCATGTTGATAGGGGGAGCAGTATGGTTAGTTTTTGTCATCAAAGATAAAATCAAATGAAGTGAAGCAACATAGTGATGTTTGGAGAATTTTCCTTGATGCATGCTTTGATCCACATCGTAGTTGGAATTATTGTCGAATGCTAACATCGACTGCGACAAGTCATCGGTGTCGATACAACTTCGACAAGTTTCGACTCGGCATGACTTCGACAAACTCAACAACTTCGACAAATTCCGATTTCGACACTAATCCGACGAATCTCGACTTCGACATACTATGACTCACTCCGAACCTTTGACATGTTCAACAACCTCACTGTTTCATGACATCGACATGCAACGTCGACATGCGACCAGCGACTGTCGAACTTCGACAGTCTGTCTCTCTGTCTTCCAGTCGACTGTAACGGTTGAACCGTTCTAACTTCTTCTTTGTAACTGAATGTAACGGGAAGGCACCCAAGTGTCTCCGAATTCTATATAAGCATGTATAATATTGTAACATACATCAATCTATCTGTTTTGCAAGTAATAGAGAAGAACAGTTCGCATTCCTACATATTGTCTGTGCGTATTTATGTTTATCTGTGTAGTGTAACCTTGCTTTTTCTCATTCTGCTTCTTATTGCTTACGCCATAACAGAGCCGACTCATTCAGTCGAATTATTGTCCCCCTCGTGCTTCCTGTACACGACCTAGATCATTGATATCAAAGCACTCAATTTTGTTTGTGCTTAAGTTCTGCGTATACACTTCTCTCGAAGTTACCGACTTATGCCGGTTCAAACTCGCTCTTAATCTCAACAATCCAAGCACAGACACTACCTCCAGAAATGACAGATAAATAGACGATAGACATGCATCCGATGGGACAACACAACTTATTAAGCAAGCTTTGGCTCGACAACGGACTGAATGTTCACCCATTTCAATAAAATTCTCAAGCAATTTGCTTCGACATCTGGAGGATTTTCGATGAGAACTCACTCCGACAAAATCATCCCCTCAAAGTGAAAATGAATTTGGACATACCAAATATTGAAGGCAAGATTGACGCGGAATCTATCGACAATTGGGTACAACAATTGGAATCCTATTACGATGTGAATCAAATCTCAGAAGATGAAAAAGATCACCATTGCATCCTTAAAGATGTCAACATCTGTGCACTGCTGGTGGGAGAACCTATCGACGAATATGGAGAAAAGAGGAGACCCCATCGAGACATGGTATAAATTCATCAAACACATCCGAAAGGAGTTTTACCCACCGAAGTACCTCGAGCAGTAGTATAAGAAGTGGAAGCATCTAAGGCAATGGAAAGACCAATCAATACAGAGTTACACCGACAAGTTCTACTGACTCATGGCTAGACTTGGCATCCAAGAAGAAGAGAAATTGCTTGTCCTGAAGTACATCAATGGATTGTCCCAATACATTCAACAGGAGATGGAATTTATGATTGTCAATATGCTTGTGTATGCATTCCATTATGCCAGCAAACTGGAAACCAAGCAAAAAGGGAAAGCACGTTTTGCGACAAAGCCGACATCAGGACGACCACCCGACAAGAAGGCACCAGCTGACTTCGACAAGTCAAAATATTCTCAGCCGACACCACCAAATCCAGATCATGGCAAGAATCCTTTTCACAAGAGGGAACGTAGCAAACAACCACCTACCAGAAAATGGTGCGATTACCACCACTCATCTTGGCATGATACGTCTGAATGCAAAGCTCGGAAGACATTTTTGGCACAAGTGTCGACCTCCGACATGTTCGACAAGATGGTGGAAGAATCTGATCCAGATGCAACGATCCTTTTGAAATCGACCACTCCAGCAGCTTCGACTATCGTCGATGAGGAGGAATGAGAATGCCTGTTCCATACACGGATATGGGTTCAAATCAACCCATTGCATCTGATTGTGGATAATGGTAGCCAGAAAAACTTCATTTCTGAAGATCTCGTAAAGAAACTAGGTCTTGTTACCACTCCGCATCCTCAGCCTTACAACATTGGTTAGATGAAGGATGGACAAGAACTACGGATCACTCAACAATGCAAGCTCACCTACTGCATAAATCCTTTTGAAGATGAAGTACTATGCTACGTGGCACCACTCTCCGTAGTCGACACCCTATTTGGGAAACCTTACCTTTGGGATAGACATGGAAGTTATCAGTCACGACCTCAGAAGGTGATTGTCAGAATCTGAAATTGATGGTTCAACATACTAGAGCGTCAACCTACACCAACGGTTGCACTGATATCTTCCAAATAGATAAAGAAGCTCATCAATCATGCTCAGAATTTCACATTAATCATGATCAAGCCGCAACATTCTAAGAAGACTGCAGTGACGAGTCAAGTCACCGACCAATGCAGCTCCCAACATAAGAAGAAAGTCGATCATATTCTCGATGAGTACCAGAACCTCTTTCAAGCTCCCGACGGAGTACCTCAACATTGTGAGGTAAAACACTCCATTGAACTTGTTCCTAGTTCTTCTTTGCCTAACGCATCTGTTTACAGAAGATCCATTCTCGAAAATGAAGAGATTCACAGAAAAATCCAAGAATTAATCGACAAAGAACATATCCGCCCCATCTCCTCTCCTTGTGGAAGTCCAGTCGTCCTAGTTTCGAAGAAAGACGGGACTTCGCGCATGTACATCGACTACAGAGATCTCAACAAAATTTCGGTAAAGAATCGCTATCCTCTGCCGCGGATAGACAAGCTCATCGACTGTCTGAAAGGTGCTAAATTCTTTACTATGCTAGACCTCAAGTCGGGATACCATAGATTCCAATCGATCTCTCAGATGTGTGGAAAACTGCTTTCAAGACCAAGGAAGGATTATTTGAATGGTTAGTCATGCCTTTCGGCTTAACCAATGCACCTGCGACCTTCATGCGACATATGGATAACCTTCTTCGACCTTTCATCGATAAATGGGCCATTGTCTATCTCAACGACATATTTATTTTCAGTCGATCATGGGAAGAAAATGTCAAACATATTCGACAAGTCCTCGACACTATCCAACAACATCGACTCTATCTGAACATGGACAAGTGCTCTTTTGCGATGACCAACATCAAATATTTGGGGTATGTAATTGACTCTACAGGAATTCATGTCGATCCAGACAAAGTACAGATCCTCAAAGATTGGCCCATTCCTAGAAGCATTCAAGAACTAAGAAGTTTTCTTGGTTTGGCAAATTTCTATCGACGATTCATACTCGGATTCAGTCACATAGCCTGGCCCTTGAATCAATTGACAAAGGGAAGTGGGAAAACTGTCTTCCAATGGACAGTGACACATCAAGAAGCTTTTGAACAACTCCAGCACAAGCTCTGCACTACACCAATACTTGTGTTACATGATTTGCATCAGTCATTTGAGATTGAGACAGACGCATCGGATTATGCCTTGGGCGTAGTGATCACTCTGTCTGGTCACCCAGTCGCTTTTCATTCCGAGACTTTTAATGACACAGTTAGAAGATACTCGACGTACGAAAAAGAATTGTACGCCATTGTGCAAGCTCTCAAGCAATGGAGGCATTACATCCTTGGCAAGGAAACGATCATTCTCACTGATCACAAGCCTCTACAGTTTGCTTCGACACAATCAAAGTTGCAGAAAAACCGACAACTTAAGTGGATTAATTACCTACAACAATTCCAGTTGCTGGTTAAGTATCGGAAAGGTAAAGCTAATGCTGCCGCCGAATGCCTCATTCGACCACCCATTACTCTCCTTTTGACAGTGATGAGTATGCAGGGATACGACACGACCACTTGGACACAGTTGTATGGGGACGACAACGACTTCTCAACAGTCTACTGACATTTACAAACTAACAAGTCGTCGAACTCTGACTGCCTCCAAAAAGACACCTTGCTATGCAAGCTTGGACAGCTTTGTGTACCAACCGGTGAGCACCGACAGCAGCTCATTTGGGACGCGCACTACAGCAAGATTGCAGGACACTTTGGAGTAGAAAAGACACTTGTTATTCTACATAAGTATTTCTTTTGGCCTACACTTAAATCCGACATCAACAAGTACATTCGATCATGTGTGGTTTGTGCCATTGCTAAATCGCATAATCGACGACAGGGATTGTACACACCTTTTCCAGGTCCTATTCAACCATGGGAATCTGTTTCTATGGACTACTTGATGGGTTATCCTACTACCAGACATTAGCATGACGCGATGTTAGTAGTAGTCGATCGATTTTCCAAGATGGCCATTCTCATACCATGTAAGAAGACCTTGATAGCGCAACAGACCGCTCATCTCTTCTTTACACATGTTTGGAAACACTTTGGTTTACCAACAACCATTATTTCCGCCTGAGATTCCAGATTCGTCAGCATCTTTTGGAAGACTCTTTGGCAACAAATGGACACACGAATCTCATTGTCGACAGCTTTCCATCCTCAGACCGACGAACAAACGAAAGTTGTTAATCGCTTGGTCATACAACTGCTTCGCATGTACAACCACAAGCATCCACACACATGGGATGAAAGTCTTCCATACATACATCACAACTACAATCGTGCTCAATAACGCTCTACATGTAAGAGTCCATTTGAGATCTGTTACGGATTTCAACCCTCACCGTCTATCGACTTGATCAGCTCCTCGACATAGCCGAAATATGACTCCGACTACAGCTAGCGAGAAGTTGATAAAGAAGTCAAGTTCAGAGATTAGATATGCGACATCCAGAAGCAAGCACATGAAATGTTGCAAAGAGCAAGTGAGAAAGATAAGGCCCGACACGACAAGCATCGTATTCCTCATTCATTCCAAATTAGGGATAAGGTCTGGTTACATCTAAAGGAGCGCTTCACAGGTCCTTTCAAGAATTTAAAACCTTTGTGATATGATCCGTACAATATTCTTTGATAGATTGGCGACAATGATTTCCAACTCGACATTCCTGCATGCCTGGGTATGCATCCAATATTTAATGTGGATCTACTTCGACCATACCATGCACCACTGTTGGGACATAACGACTTACCAACAACAGAACCCAAAGACATTGATCCATATGTTCAGGATACTCTTCCTTGCGACACCATCGTGGGACGACAAGTACGCCTTACAAGGATGAACACAATTCCCTTGTTTCAGGTTTCCAAAGCTGGCCAGCTCCCATCTCAAGGAAAGTGGTACTCTGTTACTGAAATAACCAAAAAGTTTCCTCACCTTCGCGAGCAAACATTGGGGACCATTGTTTCTTAAGGGAGGAGGTATGATCCACATCGCAGTTGGAATTGTTGTTGAATGCTAACATCGACTGCGACAAGTCATCAGTGTCGATACAACTTCAACAAGTTTTGACTCGACATGACTTCGACAAACTCAACAACTCCGACAGGTTTCGATTTCGACACAACTCTGATGAGTCTCGACTTCGACATACTGCGACTCACTCCGCACCTTCGACATGTTAAGCAACCTCACAGTTTCACGACAGCGACATGCAGCATCGACATGCGACCAACGACTGTCGAACTTCGACAAACTATCTCTCTGTCTTCCAGTCGATTGTAACGGTTGAACTGTTGAACCATTCTAACTTCTTCTTTGTAACTGAATGTAACGGGCATGCACCCAAGTGTCTCAGAATTCTATATAAGCATGTATAATATTGTAGCATACATCAATCTATCTGTTTTGCAAGTAATAGAGAAGAACAGTTTGCATTCCTGCATATTGTCTGTGCGTATTTGTGTTTATTTATGTAGTGTAATCCTATTTTTTCTCATTCTGCTTCTTATTGCTTCCGCCATAACAGAGCCAACTCATTCAGTTGAACTATTGTCCCCCTTGTGCTTCTTGGACACGACCTGGATCATGCTTACCTTTTATAAATTTACTAGATGATTGTTGATGCATTCCTTATAACATCCATAAAGTGTACTGATGACTCTCTCTAGCTTTGGATATGATTGACAACAATGTCTTCAAGAAACACTTGTTGTTGGTATCGGATTGTATGACTTATAATGGGAATATAGTTGGTTATAATCCAACTGGTTATCGAGATTTTTATCATTGTATGAAGAGTAACTGGCAATATTTTCATGATGAGAAGTACATGATTTTATCTCTTATTTTGTTAAGACATTCAAAGATTAGAAGCAACACTTTTCAAGCCTTGTTGAATATAGCCAAAGTTACGCGAACATTTGATCTCCAGTAAAGAAACTACATCCTCAGGAAGCCAAAATGCAAAGGGTCATGAAGAAGATACTTTAAGGCATACAAAGACATCTATAGCACTCTTACAAGAATCTTCTCAAGTATATGAATTTTTGATCTTAGTAGTCAAAGGCTTGTTTATAAGGGAGACAAAGGAAACCAAAGTTTCAAAGATAAAATAGCATCTTGGCCATCATCATAAAAGGTTCGAAACATCCTGAGGTAAACAACCTTGTAGATGATGCTAGAAGATCTGATTGAAAAACTCGAAGAAAGATGATTATGAAGTTTTGTTGCAGAAGTCATCAATGCAGATCTTGAAAAAGAAGAGGTTTGAAGTGTAGTTTGAAAGGCATACTAATACACCTTTTCAAGTCTACTAAGTAAGAGTAACTTAGATTAGCTTGAAATCAGACTTGAGCAGAATTTGTTGAGTATACTAATCACCTTTTGAAGCTATGATCTTAATACAATTGCGGCATCATTATTAGAAGCAAATTTGATATTGAAGATAGTTGATTTTGTTTTGAAGTTATTGGTTGAAAGGCAGCTTTGGGTAAGCACTCAGAATAGATCCTTGAATTGGTTCTAGATCAGATTAGGGTGACTCATGTTTGAAAATAGTGATATCAAAGATTGAACCTGACTTCGGTTACCACTGTGCACAAAGAATATATAATTCACTTCATCCAAAGGTTATATGCAGACTGCATAAGGTTTGAAGGACTAGTTTTTGGAAACATTAAAAAGAATATCAAGGGTCTAATCTTGATCAAGACATTAGTACAGATTTGAAGCTACAACAGAATATAGAAAGTCTTGATTCAACTATCCATTTGGTTATTGATACACCAGTCAAAGTTGGAAAGGCGTTTCCCCAAATGCGGGTGACACAACAACGACAAGAGTCATGGTAGGGATCACTATCTGCCCACATGGAAATGTGGCTCCTCCACCTGGCCACAGGACCCAGGCTACACTCCCCCCCAGACCCTGCCTTTAATGCTGGACACGACCCCTGTCCACCTGGCCTCTACACATGTGCTTGGTTTTATAACCCACATGGCTTTGTGGTTGGCATTTATGCCGGCACTGGCTTTTACGTCCCTCCCTCCCATCTGGTTCACCTCCGCCATTAAGCTCTCCCATGTGAAGTCTGCTCCTTCCGGCTGTGCGCTCATAGATATGAGGCTCCCCATCCGAGCCCATGCTATCATTACTTGCCTTTGTTACTCCCTGTCTGTTTCCACTGCTGGGAGTTCTGCTCCTGCTCCTGATTTAGCCATGACTCACACTTGAGGCACGTCCAAGTGAGGCTATGGTCAAGGCACTGGTAAATTCGCGTCTACTACCGAGAAGGAAAAATCGGCCAACATTAGCTACAAAGACAATGTCTCTGCGCCTGTTCACCGTCTAGTTGGTGACTGGGAGTGGCACAGTGTGGCCGAAATTCTGGCTTTTGGTAGCCAGGGAACCCAAGTAAATTACTATTGGCTCTTGAAGAATATGCTTGGCACCCTGGTGGAGGAGATGCTCACCAATTGGAACATGGCCAAGGTGGCCATTATGGATACCAGGGTTAACATGGCGCATCTGGATGGGGTGCTAGTAGCTTTGGAGAGTAGCCTGACTGGCCATAGGTATTCTTTGTTTCCACTCCCGACTCCTCCTCCTAGTTACGGTCCTACTGGTCCTGTTGCTAGTTCGACGGAGGATTTAACCATTCACACTGAGGGCGCTACTGCGGCAACAGACACCCATGCTACTGGTAGTTCCCTGCATGACTCCATGGGCATTGCGGCTTCGGATGGTTTGGCCCCTGCTCATGGTCCAAACTCTCCTGCGGTGGAGGTAGTGGTGGTTCAGGGAGCTCCTCCCTCGGGGACTTCCTTCTCAATCCCCTCGACCATTGATGTTCTGCACTACAAGAGTGTCCGGAAAGCTGAGGATGATGCCGTTCCTCCTCGCAGAGACGAGCCTTTGCCTATCAAGTTCCCATCTCAGTAGTGGGATGATGACTTCTTGGGCGCCTACCCTATCCCTCAGGAGAATCATGGCTCTCAGAATGCAGACGCCAATACCTAATGTGGCTCTATGTGAGCACTGTTCTTCTAGTTTTGGCGGTTAGCTTTTATGTTCCGTTTTTTTTTTTTTTTTTTTAATGATCCTTCTTCAGATGCTAGTATACATGTTTTGTCTAGCTCTGTTTTTGTCTTTATTGATCGGCTGTCATAACGTCTATGTCACTGGATATTTCCACAGAGACTCTGTTTTTCACTACTCTACTGACTCTCATGAGATTGTAACTCTTTTTGTACCATAATATAATTTTACTATGCTACTTACAAAAAAAAAAGTTGGAAAGGAGTTTGAAGGTATGATCAAGTTGGAAGAAGAACCATTGGTTGCCATGTATATTCTTGTACAGTATGGAGCAGTCAGCTAAGTGAAAATTTGTCACACATTCCAAGGACTAATCAAATAATGTTAAGCCGCTCTCTATTTGTACAATAAGAAGAAGCAAATTAAAGCGCATACTTGTGATCTTAGAGAAGAGGACATTGATAGTATACTGATAGTACTTTAACATGACATTGACATCCGATGAAGAAGTCTATATGAAAGGGGGAGCAGACATTTCTGACCCTTTGTCATTAATGTCAAAGGGGGAGAGTATTTGAAGATGTGTTGCCATCAATGACAAAGGGGGAGTTTGTTGAGCATGGTTGTCATTGATGTCGAGCCATTAATGAAAAAGGAGTGACAAAGGTTGATGCCATGGCAAGCATGACATGGTAGTTTGGGCATTGGAGCCCATTCACAGTTGGTGTGTGCTTTGGAGCACTAGGTGTTCCAAATGACCCATTCTGTGGTAATTTGTGGCCTGATGGGGTCATGGAACCTTTGGACATGGTTTGAGTAATGGAGACCACACACTTGTTGATGGATTCCACTTGTACTTGTACTTGGTAAGAAAACCATGGAGATAATAAATGCACATTCCTTTGGAGCCCTTAACATGGCATGTAGTCCTTGCATTTTGATGGATCTTTTCTTTGAATCCCATGAGTATGTGACGAAGACCATTGGTGGCTTGTATGAGGACCTTGACATTGTACTTTGATGTGGAATGATAATACTTGTTGTATGAACCCCATGGAGATTAGATGAAGCATAATCTTGATCATAGTTCACCTTGCTTGAAGAAATTCTACATGCTTGATGATGACAAAGCCCATTGCAAAATCATAAAGAATTAGCAAGTCGGCCCAATGAAAATTAGTTTCAAAATGATATTAATTTAAAACAACTTTTGCAAGTTGGCTCAGTTTGAAGTCAATTTTTGAACCTATATTTATACACTTTTATTCCATTCATTTTACACATATTTTCAAGAATCCTTCTCTGATTTCCGGGTGAGATGAGATACAACATGAGCTCTGAAATTCAGGTACATAGGCTACTGAGGCTGCTGCAGTTCAATGTATTGATTATCTCCTCTAAAATTTTCGTTTATCTTTGAGGTACAATCACTCAAATTTTCGGTGGCTCCACTATAAAATCATGTGACTTCTATTGAATACTATAATTCTATTTTGGATGATGTATGAGTTAGCAACAACTTGAGGAATTAAGGGTTTGAAGACAATAGTATACTCACACAAAGTCTAAGGCAATTTTATTGAAGTTACCTTGTCACATAAAACTTGTCAAGCATCTGAAGTCTATCACAGTCTCCAATTTTGATCTCTATCACAATGGAATGATATGAATAGCAGGCGATCTCTAAGTTTTGAATTTCGGTGGTGGACTAGCCAAGAAGTAGCCGCAGTCAGGTTTGCAAGTGATACACCTCTGAAATTTGGGATTGAGGAGCAACAGTAGTAAAAATTTGAAGAAGAAAGTTTAATAGCTCTGATTTTCTTATATACAAGAGACTAGGGCAACCACAACAAAGAGGAGCTCTGATTTGTATTATTTTAAGGTCTGAA
Organism: Larix kaempferi; assembly: GCA_027924585.1. Lineage (NCBI taxonomy): Eukaryota > Viridiplantae > Streptophyta > Pinopsida > Pinales > Pinaceae > Larix > Larix kaempferi. The sequence goes on along the minus strand of BSBM01001005.1, from coordinate 3,144,767 downwards.
ATTTGGGTTGACATAAATTATACTAGATCAACATTTATTTGAAGATCTGGCATGAGCAACATGTGTTGTGTATCTCATCCATATTTGGAGACATAAAAAGTTGTAGACACCTTGGAGCCAGTTTGAAAGGAAAGCTAATCAATTCTACTATATTTCTTGGATTTGTGGACAAACCTTAGACTACTTGTTATGTTGGCAAGAAGAGTGCATGTGCAGATTCCTTAAAGACATGAGCAACATTGATACTTGGGTAGAATTGAAGACTTGATTGTGACAGAAGTGAAATGTTGATGTCAGTGACAAGTTGATGACAACAGTTGAATAAGCAACATTTGATTGAGTGGAAAAAGATTGGAAGGAAAGCTGGGTCTTGCACCTCTTCTTAGTTGGATCTAAGAAAACTAGGTTGGGCCCTGTTGTTAGAGTTGGTGCTGATGTAATCGCGGAGATTGAAGTCTTCCATTGTAATTCATATCAAATTATAAATACAGTTTTCTATACTTGTCTTGTGATGTGTCTCTTATGATATATGTTGATGACATGCTTAATTGATGAATGTTGATGTACTTAGTAGCTTAATGTGAATGATAAACTCTGCTTAAGTTTTGAGAAGTGAAAATTCGTAAGGGTGCTAGCACACTGATTCACCCCCCCTCTCAGTGTGCCATTGTGTCCAACAAGGGAGTACACATAAGGGGAGTATTGCGAATAGAACCGAGGAAGAACACAACTTCATGAGGTGTTGACATCAATGCCAAAGGGGGAGATTGTTGAACCTTGGTTGTAATTGATGTCAACTGATGTTAAAGAGGATTCAATATCCTTGTGCCAGTTTGAAGAAGTATATGAAATCCAATTTGAAGAGGTACATAAGAAGTACATCCAAATTGCAGAAGTGCATCAAGTTTGAAGAAGTACATAAGAATTATATCCAGTTTGAAGAAGTACATAAGAATTACATCTAGTTTGATGAAGTACATAAGGTATGTGCGCAAGTCACAATCCATCTAGTCGTGACACTTCAAAGGTAATGCCAATGAGATGGTTGGAAATTCTCGGGAGTGCGCAAGAAGTTCGTGAGCAAGAAGTGGTTGGACCACGGTTGGACACGTATGCAAGTCCTAGAAGTGTGCAAGACCCACCAATTGGAAGAAGTATACAAGTTGTTGAAGTGCGCAAGAGTCCCAAAAGAAAGTGCCTGTCAGACAAGTCGAGTGCGAAAAAACCCATAAGCGATGGTACTTCAAGGGTGCAAGGCCCCACACGAAGTGGTTCCAAAGTGCACAAGACCTACTATGAAAATGACCAAGTATGCGCAAGACCCACAAGATGTGACACCTCAATGGCGCAAAATATGACAAGTGGCGGAAGTGTGAAGTAAGCTTGACCGTGAAGCAAGGAAGAAGGGATTTATGCCCAACTTGTGGACATACCGTCTGCACAATCCAAGTATAAATAAGAATCCAAGTTGGAGAGTTGAAGTAAGCTTGAAGATGCTAATATGGTAGTACTCTTATTTGGAAAGCTTATCGTTTTGGGGTATCAATGGCTCAGGGAACCAGAACAACATAATTTAGTAGAAGAGTTGGATGCACAAAATGCAGCACAACAGATGATGTGTAGAAAGATGAAGTGGTTTATCTGAGACGGATGTCAAATGACAAAAGAGTAGCATAGCAGAAGATGCGCAGTATGATGAGGTTTATATAATATAAGTGTGTACGAATAAAAAGGAGGTATCACAGATGGTACGCAGAAGGTCATCGACTATCTAAGACAAATGCACCAAGAAAAAAGTGTAGCATAGCAGAGGGTGCACAAAATGATTTGAGTGATCTGATATAGATGCGCTAGGTCAGAACAACAACACAACACCGGAGGTGCAGTATCGATTGAGTTTGCAGATGCACAAAAACATAACGGTATGTTGAACCAACATGCATATTGTAGAATGTTATGAAGTATGAGATAAAGTGTGTAATGTTGATGTAGTGAAGTGAATTACGTGATACAGTTCAACTATTGCAAGATCTCAGTATACGGAAGGTGCGCGCAACGAAATAAAATGCAATTAATATGAAGAGTGCGCAGATCGGTAAAACAACAAAGAAGTATTTTCAACGGGCATATCAGGGTGGTAGGACAGGGAAAGGAATAGGGGGTCGGTGCCTCACTCCAATCAGAGCTGGTAAATCAAGGATTTGGTGCTTCCTTCAGGTCGATGCCTATAAAACCATAGGGTTGGTGCCTCCTTCTAGTTGGTGCTGGAGAAATTTAGAAGTTGGTGCTTCCATGTGTGTAATATTTTTAATATAAGAGAGCATTCTGTAGTTTTCTCCCATTTGGCTTTCCACGTAAAAACGTTGTGTTTTGTGTTTTGAGCATATGCGAATGAATGTTATTGTTTATGATGAACGCATAATATAATTGTTGTTTAAGTTACATAAGAAGTGAAAATTGTTCATAACTGTGCTAATACTAATTCACTCCCCCTCTCAGTATTAATAAGATTCCAACTCATTATAGCCAATTTGTATTGTTTTGCATACCGTAGTGTTTTTTTTCATTTATTAATAGAAACTTGGGTTTCATTGTATAATTGTGCTCTCTAAAATAACTCTATGTGATTTTATCTATATTTCTATCTTCATTCCATTGTTGACATAATCCAGATCAACACTTGGGCCATTTTATCGAATCTCTAATGGCCATCATAACCTCATGCAGGGCTCTATTTTTCCATTACAAATATTCACTCTTCTCATTATGGACCTTTTGTTGTTTATACTGTAATTGCCCTTGGATTGAAAATTTAACTTTCTAGCTTTCATTTCAAGTTTGGTGTAGTTTCATCGTGTAAGTTTGGACATTTAACAATCTCTTGAGCATAACTCTATATCTAAATAGTAAGCATAACTTTATGTTTGTACTTAACATAGAGACATTTAATCTACCTTCGTCGACATGATTTCATAATAGAAGGTGGATTGCATTTGTATTCAAGAACACATGACATGAAAGGAGAGTCTAGATGGTTCCTAAGACCTTATCCACATTCTTAGCGAGGTATATTAAACGTTGGTGTCAATTGGGCCTACCTTGAGTGGTTGTGATATGGAGTGTTATCGTCTCCACCTAGGTTCTATTATTGTAAGTGACATGTTGAGCTCATAATGTGTAGATTGTTGTAACGACTTACATGACTTGATGTTCATAAATATATGAGTTTAGATCCATCTTAATCATGATTAATTGATTATACAAAGAGATAAAATCCTTCAAGATCCAAAAATTACCTTAACTCATTACACTCTTCAAAAGGTTTGCACCTTGAGGGATTTGAAACCTCTTGACACTTGATAAATCTAAAATTAAAATGGACTAAGATAGTGTGTATATATTTAGTACTATTAATAGAAATTACTTTTTTTTCATTGTGGTTCACGACCCTAGAGCAAGGGGCCAACCCGAAGGGGCCTCACCCTGTCGGCATTGCTTTGGTGCCTAACCCCAAAGGACCTAGAGAATTGAACCTCGACCTCGACCATGTGCTGTCTTGGTCCCGGAAGACTACCCCTTGGGGATTTTTTTTTAACACTATCCTGCTATTCACCCCTAGGAATCAAGGGTATCCCAAGCCCCCCACAAGAATGGACCCTAGGACCTATGCCCCCCCACCATAGATGTCATTGCACCACTCCATCGGGTCAAAAAAACTATTAATTCCATCCCTAATGGATTCGAACACGAGACCTCATGCATATAGTTCCAACAACTTTACCACTATACCCATACCATGGGACTTTATTAATACAAATTACTTATATAGAAAATTGTTTCTATGAGAGTTTAAATTCACAATAAAGTCTCCAAGCTTAGTTTGGTTGTATTGATTTAGGATTTCATTAACCAAATTATTATTGCAAACAACAATATAAGAACATCTATTATCCTTGTATAAAGGGTATCTTGGAAGGAAATGAGTTTCGTAGTCAATTTTCTCTCCAAGTTGCATATATTAGATATTCATTTTGTAACACATAGTGACACATGTTGTAGCATAACCGATCCACTTTGTACTCCTGTTGAGGTGATGATGCTCTCCAAAAACAATCCAAATGCTCTAATTCTATACTTTTTTTAACAAAAACAAAGTATATAGATTTGTATTCAAAAAGGTTGTGCACAACCATTCATTACAAAAAGGAGGCCCTTGGAAGAGAAGAAGATTTCAAAATCGGGTTATGTGAATACCCAATTTGGCTCTGTTATAAATCCTGAACTGATGTCTATTGTTTGTAACTACAGAGGAGGGATAAACCCTTACGAACTGGGAATTTAAAAAGATGAAAAAAAACATTCAAACATCATAGAGGTACCAACCTAACCAAAGAAGAGTTGTTCTAACCATACTTTTGATGCTAAACTGAGGTTTCCTCTGCAATTCTCATATCCACTGAAGGAGATTCCTAGAAGTGGTTGCATTGTGACATTCTGGCCATCTTTAAGATTTCCTCTTTTATTACATCTACAGATCCCATCAGTTCAAACAGGTTGTGTTCTAAGTCATCAATATGTGAATCCTAACAGGTTAACTGCTGGGAAATATACCTCATATCCTCAATCGACTCCCTGTGCGCTTTTATGCCAAGGAAAACTACTTCATAAACCTTCCGTATGTGGTTTTTGAAATCCTCCACGCTGGATTTTAAATACACCATTCCGTCTGCGAAGCTGGCCATTGAGTTCAAATCAAAAGATTGAGTGGAAGTCAGGTCGATTCATTGCTCAACCAAAGGAGCCAGAGAAATTAACTGATTAATGGACGCTGAATGTCGAACATTAAAGGAGAGAGTATCAAAACTTCTATGGATCCAAGAAGGCAAAGACTTCGCAGAGGGTTTTGGATTTCAAGGAGGGTTCGTCATTATGCTGGAATTAGGGTCGCAAAGGTAGACGAAGGTTGGGGTCATATTTAATGCTAAAGCGTGGCTTCTGCCACCGAAGGGACAAGCGAGAGTGAGGCCATGTGAAGACCCATGCATCCCTTTCGGTGGCGGTGTAAGACCTTGAAAACTTCCATCCTTTACCATTATTGACCGCCCTCGAAAACAAAGCTTAAGGAATGCTCTTGTAGGTTTCCTTGCCATTGCAATAATTTATAATTCCCATAGGGAGATTAACCCCTTGATTAGCATCTTCGTCTGCTTGCTTATTGTTTTCCCTAAGTATGTGTAGATATAGTACTTCAGAGGGGGAGGTTACCTGCTTGATCCTCCTTTGCATTCTATTACTTTTGGATTCTCCTTTCAGTGTCCCCGACCTCATTTTTTGGATGACGTGTCTGGAATCTCCAAAAACCTTGAGTTTGTTGATGTTGAGAGTTGAGATAATTTCCATGGAGTGATAGAGTGCTAACCATTCAACTTTGTTGTTGGTTTTCTTACCTAGCCCCCATGCATAGGAAATAATTTTATTTCCTCATGGATCAAAGATGATCCCACCTGCACCTGCCTCCCCTGAAATGCTCTAATTCTATACTATAACATTGCTAGTTGCTCAAATTATGCTAAAATGAAAATCAACATCATGATATAGAAATCATGGGCAATTAGAATTTATTGGTGGAAATATCAATGCCTATTCCAATTTCATCCATTACCCATGCATACATTCATACATTTCAATACTTAAAACCATTATATTCTAATATTGCATGGATTAGTAATAGTAGATTTATGAGAAATCACAACAACGTGCATATCCAATGATTTACCATAAAAATAAATTACATTTCACCGATGTCTCTAGTAGCTTTTATGATGTCCACAATGTTTATTACATCCATTTGATAAACTAAAGTTTATTATAGAAAAGAGGCATAATTATTCCCTCTACATTACAAAATGATGGTTTTAACAACCATAAAATCTGCATTTGATTATCTGCCAAATAGTTCAAAATGCTCTCTTGAAAGAATGCTAAATTCCATACATGCACTCTTCCTAAGTGAGCACATCTTCATCAAATACAACACTACCCACAAGCATTAATCTTCAACAAATATTAATACAACAAATCCAAAAGCATGAATTCTCAACATATAAATAACAATAACCAAACTATTTATCTATTTAGTGGATGCACTTGGGAAAATAGCTTTGAGGGAGTGTTCCTCCCTCCCCAACCATAGACACTAGCTCGTGTAGGTGCCACCCCTGTCTTGGGCAATGAAACAATAAGTGAAAAATTATTGGCTATGGATCTAGTTTATCTCACTCAACCCGGTTTCTAAATATCATAACTAAGGGATAAAATTTCAAATCATTCTTACTACTAAGACTATTGCTACTGATAAAAACAATCTAATATTAAGGTCACGACTAAGCTAGACACCAAATTGGTGTATGAGACCCCCTTGTTTGTGGGACAAGGGACCCCCTCTGGGCAACAATTTGACTGCTAAAGTATATGGAGGCATACATACCCTAACCCCCTCCATATATGAACTTGTGACCTCCTAGGAGGAAACCCGTGTTCTTAACCATTAAGCCCACTTAAGCTATACACATCAATCCCACTCAACCAATCTCCCTTTCCCCTCATCATTGTATAACACAAGGAATGAGATCCCCTTCACTGCTAAATAACCCTTTAGGCTATCCCACTTCCCTCCAGTGCCCCAATGATCTCTACTACTAGGAACCACATAATCTTAGTTGTAACTTAATTTCCTATTTTTTTCTCAACTATTATCCATGAACTCTATCATGGTTTTTACATATTTTCATGGTAGCAACTATAACAGTCTACTTACCTTGCTAGAAATGCACTCTCTTAACACCCACATACATATAATATAATGAATAAATGGTTATTCCCAAAGGTTGAGAAAACCCCATTCCAAAAGCTTTTATGAGCAATATGCTTCCATAATGAGTGCATGTCCTCCCATGGGGAAAACAAAGTGTAAAGCATACATTACAAAAATATATAAAAAATCTTTAGAAATAAAGACTTGTCCATAATATTAAAATATTATTCCATAACTCCTTTTATAACATAGTGAAATACATATAACTCAAGTGCATCTTTTATTATAACTTTATTATTATTATTTTATTTTATTATAACTTTATTATTATTATTATTTTATATTAATTAAATGGTAATTCTCTTACCAAACATACATTCTTATATATCATTCCCATCTATCATATTACACATTTATCATATTATGTAGAATGGATATGCCCCTTTAAGTGCAATAATTTAATCTAAAAGGGAAGTGGATGATTTTAGTTTACATTCTTATATATCATGTCCATCTATCATATTACACATTTACCATATTATATAGAATGGATAATGCCCCTTAAGTGCAATAAATTTCATCTAAAAGGGAAGTGAATGATTTTAGTTTTAGAGTAGTTAGAAGTAAAGGGAAAGTATTGAAGTGGTAAGAATACCTTGTAAATGAATCGAGTATTAAATTTGTTAAAATTAATAAGGGATTGGAAGAATGGTAATTATGAATAATTATCTTATTAAACATGAAATATTAAATTATATTAATATTGAAATTTTAAATTGAATTTAAAGTTTTTTTATATGTGATTTTGAAGAGAAGAAAATTATTAACCCTTACATTTTAGGGGTTATAAATTATTGATCTATATGTTATAAATCAGCATAATATATATTTAATTTTATGTTCGAGTTTGGTTTATATGGTTGTGGGAAGGAATGTTATCGAATTATTTGGAATATATATATAAAAGTTCACTTATACTAATTTTGGTGTATTGGACTTTAAGAAAAAAAAGTAAGAAACTATTTGGTTTGCTTTAGAATTTTATTTCTTCTATTTTTTAGGTCACAAATATGAATTTAGTGTACGAGACCCCCCTTGTTGTGGGACAAGATCCCATGAAACACATCTAAGTGTCATTATCAACTCCTAAATTTTAGGGTTATAAACTTATTTAATATAAGAGTAGTCTATTTATTCTATGTTTCTATGTTTAAATTGTATATTTGAATCCATAAATAGATTTAACGCCTTCAAATACCTTCATGGCACCCAAATTAATACAATTTCCATAACTAATATATGTGATTCTAAGATTTTTTAAAGATTTCCTATCGAAATAGGAACAAAATTAAAAGGAAAATCAATCTCGGAAAAAGTTTGAAAACGTAGAATATTTAGACTACACCTTTAATATATATTAATTAAAGCCTTAAAACCAGAATTCTCATTATATAAACAAAATACTATATGGTCTAGAAGAAAGAGAAGGGAGAAATTAATATTTTAAATATAGGGATTCAAAAGTCTAGTACTAAGTGCAAAAGGGAGCAAAGCCTATTTGATATGTGCTTGGAAGATTTTTGCAAAGCAAAGTTTAAACCTGCAAAAGTATTTTTAAGTATTTTTTTATGAACTTTCTTTTGAAAATGATCCATGACAACATATGCGAAAAATTAACTAAAATGCTCTTGATTTGTGCTTGAAGATTTTTGCAAAGCAAAACTTAAACAGAAAAACTATTTTGAGGGTATTTACTAAGTGCAAAAGGAAGCAAAAAAACTTAAAGCAAAACTTAAACCGAGAAACTATTTTGAGGGTATTTACTAAGTGCAAAAGGGAGCAAAACCTTGCTTGATGTGTGCTTTGAAGATTTTTGCAAACCAAAGTTTAAACATAAAAACCTATTTTCAATTACTTTTATATGAACTTTTTTGGAAATGATCCCTGTCAGCATATGCCAAAAAGTTAACTAAAATACTCTTGGTGTGTTTTCTGACAACATTTGTTATCTCCAATTTCACTCTCTCATAAATGCAATATGATTTAAATATTATTTTGAAGTGTCGGAATCACCCCAGGGCCCCAAATTGTTAAAGAACACAATCTCTGCAACAAATCAATGGGAATCATAGACATTTGATTTGTCGAATTTTCGAAGAAAGTGGCGGGAAATGCGAAATGGGCCATAGACCGCGCCTATAACTGGAAGGATTGATAAGGTTTGATATGAACTTTGCTCTCTGCATGATCAAGATATTAAATCCTCCGTGCAAAGAGTGCTTTATTTGTTGGAAGATGATAGCTCTAGGTGGGGTTTCCAAATGACCAGATAAGAGCATTCATATATTCTCACTTTAATAGGGACCATTGGTTGCATTATTGGGAAAGTAGGAGTGCAGAGTTGCAGGATAAGCAGCTGCACAATTATCCAAAAACAGAGACAGGAAGGCATTGGATGAGCGAGCTACTGTTAAAAAGTTGTGAGTAGCCATTGGAATGCTGTGAATGTGAAGCAAAGTCCATTGCTTTAAGTCCTAACTAAGTTTCAAATTTGATTTTCCTTTGATCATCAGAGGATGAAGTCGTTATGGTGGTTGGCGAGTATAGTTGTGATGATGGTAGTAGGAGCGATAGCGGAGGAGCCTCCATATGCGTGCGATAGCAGAAATCCATCGACACGATCTTACACGTTCTGTGATGCTTCAAAACCCATAACAGCGCGCGTGGAAGACCTAATATCGCGGTTGAGTCTGGAGGAGAAAGTTGAACAGCTATCGAATAATGCAACGGCCGTACAACGCCTGGGAATACCCAAATACGAATGGTGGTCGGAAGCTCTGCACGGAGTTTCCCAGTGGGGGCGTGGGATTCAATTCAATGGGCCCATTCATACAGCCACCAGTTTTCCTCAAGTCATTCTAACTGCTGCGTCCTTCGATCATAAACTCTGGTATCACATTGCCCAGGTTTGAATCTTGCCATTGTATTTCTACGATGTTATGAATACCTGTATTTCATCTCAGTTAATGAAGGAAATGTGTATTGTGGTTGTGCAGGCGATAGGCATTGAAGCGAGAGCGATGTACAATGCAGGGCAGGCAACGGGGCTTACATTCTGGGCGCCCAATATCAATATATTCAGAGATCCTCGATGGGGTCGAGGTCAAGAAACTCCCGGAGAAGATCCGCTGCTATCTAGCAGGTATTCTGTTGCCTACGTTAGGGGATTGCAGGGTGATCCCCTCTCTTCAAAGACAAAAGTGCGCTCTTCTACTCGTTTGAGAGCTTCTGCATGCTGCAAGCATTTCACAGCTTACGACATGGATAACTGGGAGGGCCATACTCGCTTTTCTTTCAATGCCGTGGTAAAACTTCATGACTAACTCTGCATTTTCTTATTTGCTTTTTTGGCCTTCCCGGCAATGATAGATATAGCCCCCAATGCCCTTCAAGTTGTAGGTTTTTACGCCAGCCGGTACATTCTATGCTTGCAGGATGTACCCTCTCATATTTGGGTTAGGCTAAAATGACAATATTACACTCTAATGCTAGTGGTATTGTAAAGTCGGCATTACAATCACTGAAAATCCGGGCATACAGTCTGTCAATGCCGACTGTACCTCCGCGGCTTAATCACTGCATGTTCAGTGGTACAGAGGACTATATTTAAGCCTCTACCACTACCAACATAATGATTGATTTGTTCTATTTTTCTTATTAAGTTCATTGACTAGGAAACATCAGCACAGTCCCCTCTAAATTTAGCATCTATTAAGGAGGTAATGGTCTTGCTTGCTGGGTTTTTCACTCTCCTTTGTGCAGTCAACCATTAAAAAATCCTTTGTAATAGTCCTAATAAGAAGTGTCTTGGATACAAATCTATAGTGCAAACCACAATGTTCAACTTTGCAGTGTTGAAGATCTCCCCAAGTAACTTGCTTCTCTATGCTCAACCAGTCTAATGGCAAAGCTCCACTATGCATATGTGGAGTCCACACAGATGGCTGAGCTTGGCAACTGGAAGTTGGGTCTGAATGGGTTTGTGCTCATTTAAGAGAGTTTTTTAATGTAATGTTTTTGAACAGGTGAGCAAACAAGACTTGTTGGATACATATCAACCACCGTTCAAGAGTTGTGTGGAGCAAGGGCGTGCCAGTGGTATCATGTGCTCTTACAACAGCGTTAATGGAGTCCCAACTTGTGCTGATTCCAACCTTCTTACCAGCACTGCGAGACGTGACTGGGGATTTCAAGGGTAATGTTTCTTCAGATGTTGAGTTAGATGCAGAGTATAATTGTTTGGGGTTAATGACACTTTTTTAATATGAATTATGTCTTTCAGTTACATCACATCAGACTGTGACGCTGTTGCCACTGTTTACACTGCTCATCGGTTTACACGAACTTCAGAAGATGCTGTAGCAGACGTTCTGAGAGCAGGTAAATGCATATGAATTAGCAACGACCCATCTAAACTTTGAAAGCATGCAAATGCACATAAACTATCAGACCCATCAGGCAAATACATATAAGTTAGTACAGACCCATCTTATATTCTGAAAGCATTACGACATATCCATCTTAACTCATGTTTGATATACATTGGAGGTTCTGAAGTTAGAGGTTGGATATCCCAAACCCATTCTAGTGCCGCTCTGACTTAATGGGCGGTTTTTGTGAACTCCAGATATGCATCCACGAGCTTCACAATCTCCATCTCTCTCTATATGGTAAATAATATAAATTAGGACAGACCCATCTTAAATCAGGATTGATATACACTTAGAGGTTGTGAAGTTAAAAGTTGCATTTCTTCAGTTCCAACCCACGGCCAGTATGATTTAATGGGCTTTTTCTGGGAACTCAAGATAATCATCTTTAAGCTTCGTAACCTCCAGCTGCATATCAAACCAGGGTCTATGTAGTGTCCATATTTCAAACCACCCAACATATGTTGAAATTCAATGCACCTTTAAAAGTCCAAAAAGCAGGTGTTAATGGATCCTTCTCCCATTCAGACTGTAAAGAACCTCTCTCCTCCAGTTGCAATCATCCATGGATTTTTTTTTCAGAGAGCCTTGTTTTCAGTAGATAAGTTTTCTCTATGCTAAGAGTACCAAGTTATTATTGATAAGACGACTGCTTCTGTTTCTGATACTAGTAGTCCCACATGTTCTTTGTCAGGAATGGATGTAGACTGTGGAAGTTATTTGCAAAAATACACAATATCAGCAATAGGCAAAGGAAAAGTGAATGAATCAGATATCAACAGAGCTCTTCGCAATTTGTTCTCTGTCCGCATGCGTCTTGGGCTTTTTGATGGTGATCTCAGCCACCAACTGGAGGGAAAACTTACAATGCAGCATGTGTGCTCAGCTGAACATCAAAGATTGGCATTGCAAGCTGCAAGACAGGGCATTGTGCTTCTCAAGAACAGCAGAGGATATCTGCCCCTGTCAAAAATACGGATCAAGTCATTGGCTGTCATTGGGCCTAATGCCAACAATGCAACTACTCTCCTAGGAAACTACTTTGGTCAGTATTGTTAGACAAATAATCATTCATTAATAGCTGTTTTGTTCTGCAATCTACACACGTGTGACTGTGGGTGTAGATAGTTAAATGTAGTAATCCTATCTGCTGTTGTTTGTGAATGTCCAGGTCTTCCATGTAACACCATAACACCGCTTCAAGGCCTGCAGAAATATATCAGGAACACTCTGTATTACCCTGGGTGTGAAGACCTGGAATGCATTTCTGATAATATGTTCGGTGAAGCTGTAGAGACTGCAAAGAAAGTGGATGAAGTGGTTGTATTCGTTGGCTTAGACCAAACACAAGAAAAGGAGGAACAAGACAGAATAAAATTGACTCTGCCAGGCCAACAAGAGAAATTAGTGTATCAAGTTTCCCGTGCTGCCAAAAGACCTGTGGTGCTCGTCATCCTCTCTGGTGGTCCAGTGGATGTGTCGTTTGCAGTAAATGATCCTCAAATCTCTAGCATTATTTGGGCGGGCTACCCTGGTCAGGCTGGTGGTCAGGCACTTGCAGAGATCATTTTTGGTGACTACAATCCAGGTATCTTATCATCCCATCCATGTATTGTTGTTTCAAAGAATATTATTGGGATTTTATACTTCTACACTATTCCTTTCCTCATCATTCACATGGCTCAGCCATTATTTTCTGCTACTTTTTCAATTTGATAAGTGAAAATTGGTATGAGAAATATTACCACACATAAACAGAGAAGCAATCCCATGAAAGCCATGAAAACGTTTGGATTCCATTTCTATAAGCAAGACAGCTCTGGAAAGGGTCTTGAAGTCCTCCCCATTTGTTGCAGTTTTAATGAGAGTGGTTTGCTGATCCGTGTGCTAAAGGGTGTTATTCTTTCAAAACAATGCCACAGGGACACACAGGAGCAGGTGGAAATTAGGTTTTTCTCAAAAATAAGGGCAACAAATTATTGCCGAACCCCATTTAATCCCATGTGGTATTCCAATTTTTTAAATTGTAGCCATCTCCTTTGCCAGGAGCAGTCCAGTTTTTCCATGAAATTTGATGAGACTACAACATTTTTTTTAAATTCTAAAAATTTCATGGCCTTATTGGCCAAAACTTCTTTTTCTGAAATTTTGCAAAAAAATAACCAAAATGCTAGTGACATATATCGTGATTAACTATCACAGCAAGGGAGTAAACAAACAAAAGACACTGACCCAATATCTTACAATTGGCAATTCGATCTGCTTGATCATTTGGCTCTTTTCTTCAATAGGATCAAGTCCTGAATGGATCTTCCAAAAAAGACTGAGCTGTCGGTTCCCTTTGCCCTGTACATTGGTGATGGCTGCACTGTATCTGAAGATGCCATTTCGAGTGATGAGGAATCTATTAGATCTTCTTGGAGTTAACCAAGGTTTTTGACTTGTTCTTCTCTATTTGCAACAACTGTTCCCCTAGGCCAGCCAGAGATTGATGCTAGAATTTGATGCCTTCTCTCCAACAGCTTCCTTGTCCTTCACCAGTTTTCTATACCACCTTTCTCCTGATGGCAGTTTCATGTAGAATTTTCATTCTTGATATGCTGTTTTGTACTATTTAATGGTAGTGTTTATCCATATTATTTTTAAATTGGATTGTGATTTTTTTAACTTATTTTATAGGCAGTGTTAGTGATTGTTTGTCAAATGAGCTTACAAATTATTTAATTCATGAGCATTTTTGTCAACTATAACGAATATTAATAACATGTTTCTTTTCCTTCTGATACAATGTATAGAGAAGGTGGGTTATTCAGACATTCTAACCATTTAATCAGATATGAATTCTAAATTCAGAGTCAAGCTCATTTTTTATCACAAAATTTTGAGCTGTTGCAGCAATGCAAGGAAGTTTATACAAGGATCTTTTAGTGTGATTGCAACAATCTATAAGAAAATATCAAGAAAAATTGTTTGAATAATTGCAATTTTTTATATTTCTAATCATAATTGTCACGTACCCACCCATTCAACCAATGCATGGCAGGGTACATGATGCCAAATTCAGGGCTTTCTTATGATCTCAGCCCACTAGTTAGATTCATATAAATAAAATTGTGAATGCGCAGATGTAAAACAAATCAATTTTGATGCACAACGAAATTAAGACATCCACACACATTACTCATGCATACAACATATCAACAGTTATTGAATTACTATAGTGCAGAAGTAAATATAGAGGCATAAAAACACTTATCTTTATTTTTTGCAACTGCCCAAGCAACTAGCTATGTCGCGGCAACGTTCCACCCAGCCATAGGCTCTTCGACAGCTTATACTGAGTCTGTCCGAAGGCCACCCCCGAGCTGGGCATGATTCTCACAAGGAAAGGTAACATTCCAGCTCACACACAACCCATTAACCATTTCATCACAGCCAAGCCAGTCCAACTGGGTTTATCAGGCTACCCTTGAACAATGGATGCTTATTCTCAAGCTCAAGCCAAAGCTATGGGTACCCATAACCCATACCCAACATACTCTTCTCTCACAAGGCATGCACAGACATGGGGCAGGGTTACACAATTCAAACAATGGGGTTTTACAAATAATATGGCCATGGGTTTTCCCAAAAATGTTCCTAACCAAAAACGGATTGTGGAATGGGGCAAACAACCACAGGGAGGAAAAATGATTTCTTCCCCAATGTCTCAGCCTTCAACAACCCAAAACGGTCTCTATTGAATCCCCCATTCGATTTCTCCTTCTTCCCCACTGGTATACAACACGAAAACGCACTTCTCTACAGGGAGAATGAAGAAAAACGCAGCAGACATGCCTGGAAACGCCCAAGTGGCTCTAAACTCGTGAGGGAGAAAGAATGATGGATGCATAATCCCTTAGAGAGCAATTTTGTGGCTCTATTCCTGCCCAAGGGGACAAACACGATTTTCCATGAAGGGTGGCTTGCCCATACCCGAATTTGGACAGCCATACCTCTCCATTCCCAAGGAATTTACTACCTCAACCAATTCTTGGGAGAAATCAATGGTTGGGTACAAAAGTCAACATGGGTAGTTGAGGGTTTGATGGGTTCTCCCATTGACACTTGGCTTGACCTGATTGGCTCAAGGGTTTGAATGTTTTCCCTCCCAATTCCTTGTGAAATCATGCCCCCATCTCTTTGTTGCATTGCATAGCTGGTTGTGGGTATTTTTATTAAAATGCATATTACATGATATCTGAATTTCCAATGTGCATTGCTAGCACGCAAACCATATGCATCACTAAATCGATGGCGGGGCCTTGGCCTTGAGCTCCTCACCATGATTTCATAACAATATTACATCAATTACATTTGAATGTAATGGGGTCACTAATGGGGACGTTACAATAATGTCCTTGAAAGCCAGGGACACCTCATGACTGCACATCTCCCTTGATGCAGGCACTCTGCTGCAAATAATCTTCAGACAACTGAAAACAAAGTAATAGGTATAACCAAGGAAATTAATACAACGAAAGGCTAATAAACCTCCAGACATAAATTAATATTCATAGTTCATATCTGGAATACATTCTTCAACTGAAATGACAGACAGGTGAGACACACAAGCCCCTTATTTATCTATGATTTAGATCCAAGCTCGGAGGCCCCTGATACT
This sequence comes from Larix kaempferi, assembly GCA_027924585.1. Lineage (NCBI taxonomy): Eukaryota > Viridiplantae > Streptophyta > Pinopsida > Pinales > Pinaceae > Larix > Larix kaempferi. The sequence continues at coordinate 3,128,800 of BSBM01001005.1, read as the reverse complement.
AACATTTAAACAAACTAAACCCCAAGCTATCCCACAATTACAAAACGAATGAGTCCCCAAAACTATGCTACAACAAAAAGCCACAGGAAATCTCAGTCAGATGATATTGAAGGGCACCAACGCCTTCTCCTTCAACCCCAACGCATTTGACTCGCAGGCCTCCCTAAGACAACAAGCCTTCTTTTTTTTCCCTCATGATCGCATCAGCTGTCTTCTTATAGATCACAATAATGAAATGTGGCCCTTCAATAGTATGCAAGGCTGCTATGTTTCAACACCTGTCAATAGCTCTTGTAGATGATGCGTTGGCTGTCACAGCTCGAAGACAATGTGGTGGAGTGGAGGTGAGCGTGGATGCTCCTCATCATGCTCCCCTCGTTTAAAGAATTATGAACCTCCTGGTTCATAGCCTTAAATTCTATTTTCTTCAACTTTCTCCATCAATCAAAATACAACCAGAGAACCCTACACAACAACAGTCTAATTAGCAACGACCACACCAAAAAACCTTGGTATAAGAAATCTTTCTCTATAAACTCATTTTCAGATTGTCATTAGTGCTCTGTTTAGAAGCGTTTAATGATTTTTTCACAGCCTTTTGGCCTTCAATTGCATTAACAATTGGAACACTGCCAATTTTGTCGGTTACACCTTGTTCAATGTCCTTCCTTGGCATCTCAATTCCTACATGCATGAGCTGCAAATAAGCAATTTTCTCTTCTGCTGCAACCTTGTCAACTTCATTTTCACTAAAGGAACCATTTTCCTTCCCAGCATCCTAATCTGATGGCCTATCTACATATTTAGCCACACTCTTTATGCATTGCCCAACCATTTGTTCTTCCAACAATGGAAGAATTTGTTCCTCCTACTTTGCTCCCATGTGCTCAGCAACACTGTATTCTTCTTCAAGTGCTTCACCTTCTTCTGGGTAGCAAAGCATTTCCACAAGTGCTTCACCTTCTTCCGGGTAGCAAAGCACTTCCACAACTGAGACCCCCTTTGAAAACTCTCTCTTTTCAATTTGATGTCTTTCTTTCTCCTCCAAGGCCCTTATCACCTTTCGTATGGCTTGGATCTCCGCTTTTCTTTGCAGTCTTTCATCACACTCTTTGATTAGTTGCCTAATTGCTTGTATCTTTGCCCTGATCCATTCTTTCTCTTCTTGGCTCACTCGCTTCTCCTTTGCCATTTTTAACTTTTACTTGCCAATTTCTCTCTCTTTGGATTTTCAAGAGCTTGCTCTCTTAAAGTTGTTCACAATATGGCTTTCCATAGCCAATCCCACTGGTAACAATATTGCACCTCCGAACACACTTGGTTCTCTTCTCGAACCAACTCTTCAGCTCCTCCGAGCTCACTTAGTTCTCCTTTGGAACCAACTCTTTAGTTTCAACAGCTAGGCTTCCAACGATCAGTCTGCAACAATGGATTCCCCGATTCCCCCTGGGCCATTGTGGGTTGCTCTGATACCAAAATGATGCAGGCACTTTGCTGCAAATAATCTTCAGAACTGAAAACAAAGTAACAGGTATAACCAAGGAAATTAATACAACGAAAGGCTAATAAACCTCCAGACATAAATTAATATTCATAGTTCATATTTGGAATACATTCTTCAACTGAAATGATAGATAGGTGAGACACGCAGGCCCCTTATTTATCTATGATTTAGATCCAGGCTCAGAGGCCCCTGATACTAACATTTAAACAAACTAAACCCCAAGCTATCCCACAATTACAAAACGAACGAGTCCCCCAAAACTATGCTACAGCAAAAAGCTACAGGAAATCTCAGTCAGATGATATTGAAGGGCACCAACGCCTTCTCCTTCAACCCCAACGCATTTGACTCGCAGGCCTCCCTAAGACAGCAAGACTTCTTTTTTTCCCTCATGATCGCATCAGCTGTCTTCTTCTAGATCACAATAATGAAATGTGGCCCTTCAATAGTATGCAATGCTGCCACGTTTCAACACCTGTCAATAGCTCTTGTAGATGATGTGTTGGCTGTCATAGCTCGAAGACAATGTGGTGGAGTGGAGTTGAGCGTGGATGCTCCTCATCATACTCTCCTCGTTTAAAGAATTATGAACCTCCTGGTTCATAGCCTTAAATTCTATTTTCTTCAACTTTCTCCATCAATCAAAATACAACTAGAGAACCCTACACAACAACAGTCTAATTAGCAACAACCACACCAAAAAACCTTGGTATAAGCAGTCTTTCTCTATAAACTCATTTTCAGATTGTCATTAGTGCTCTGTTCAGAAGCGTTTAATGATTTTTTCACAGCCTTTTGGCCTTCAATTGCATTAACAATTGGAACACTGCCAATTTTGTCGGTTACACCTTGTTCAATGTCCTTCCTTGGCATCTCAATTCCTACATGCATGAGCTGCAAATAAGCAATTTTCTCTTCTGCTGCAACCTTGTCAACTTCATTTTCACTAAAAGAACCATTTTCCTTCCTAGCATCCCAATCTGATGGCCTGTCTACATCTTTAGCCACACTCTTTATGCATTGCCCAACCATTTGTTCTTCCAACAATGGAAGAATTTGTTCTTCTTCCTTTGCTCCCATGTGCTCAACAACACTGTATTCTTTTTCTTCAAGTGCTTCACCTTCTTCCGGGTAGCAAAACACTTCCACAAGTGCTTCACCTTCTTCCGGGTAGCAAAGCACTTCCACAACTGAGACCCCCTTTGAAAACTATCTCTTTTCAATTTGACGTCTTTCTTTCTCCTCCAAGGCTCTTATCACCTTTCATATGGCTCGGATCTCCGCTTTTCTTTGCAGTCTTTCATCACGCTCTTTGATTAGTTGCCTAATTGCTTGTATCTTTGCCTTGATCCATTCTTTCTCTTCTTGGCTCACCCGTTTCTCCTTTGCCATTTTTAACTTTTACTTGCCAATCTCTCTCTCTTTGGCTTTTCAAAAGCTTGCTCTCTTAAAGTTGTTCACAATATGGCTTTCCATAGCCAATCCCATTGGTAACAATAATGCACCTCCTTGCAACTTAGTGCTCCTCCGAGCACACTTGGTTCTCTTCTCGAACCAACTCTTCAGCTCCTCCGAGCTCACTTAGTTCTCCTTTGGAACCAACTCTTTAGTTTCAACAGCTAGGCTTCCAACGATCAGTCTGCATCAATGGATTCCCTTTTGAGCCATTGTGGGTTGCTCTGATACCAAAATGATGCAGGCATTCTGCTGCAAATAATCTTCAGACAACTGAAAACAGAGTAACAGGTATAACCAAGGAAATTAATACAACGAAAGGCTAATAAACCGCCAGACATAAATTAATATTCATGGTTCATATCTGGAATACATTCTTCAACTGAAATGTCAGACAGGTGAGACATGCAGGCCCCTTTTTTATCTACGATTTAGATCCAGGATCCGAGGCCCCTGATACTAACATTTAAACAAACTAAACCCCAAGCTATCCCACAATTACAAAATGAACGAGTCCCCCAAAACTATGCTACAGCAAAAAGCCACAGGAAATCTCCGTCAGACGATATTGAAGGGCACCAATGCCTTCTCCTTCAACCCCAACTCATTTGACTCACAGACCTCCCTAAGACAGCAAGCCTTTTTTTTTTTTCCTCATGATCGTGCTGTCTTCTTATAGATCACAATAATGGAACGTGGCCCTTCAATAGTATGCAAGGCTGCCACGTTTCAACACCTGTCAATAGCTCTTGCAGATGATGCGTTGGCTGTCACAGCTTGAAGAGAATGCGGTGGAGTGGGGGTGAGCGTGGATGCTCCGCATCATCCCTCGTTGGCATGCTGATTTTTTTCAAGCTTATTTTGTTGATTACTTTTAGTGTCAAAGCTGAGTTAAGAAAAAAATGGTTTAAAATGAATTATACTGCCAATGGTAATATGGAGCAAAGCATTATAATTCCCCTGCCTCTTTCCCACTGGCCTGTATTTTTGCTGGTATCATTTTGTGAGTTTGAGATTTGTATTGGACTGTCAGTTTCTTTTAATGAAAAGAAAAACTTACTGCAGCAGAATTGAAGTACTTATGAGATGTCTGTATGTTACCGTTCAGGTGGGAGATTGCCTATGACATGGTACCCTCAGGACTTTGTGAAGATACCAATGACAGACATGAACATGCGTCCGAATCATCATACAGGCTATCCGGGCCGTACATATAGATTTTACACAGGGAAGAAAGTATTTGAGTTTGGTCAGGGACTGAGTTACTCAAGATATTCTTACAAGTTCTCTTCCGCAACCAGCAAGAAGATTGATCTGAACGTGACAATGGAGCAAGTTGAAGCCCTTGGTAACAGTGGAAAAGCTCATGTCAGAGTGGAGAACACCCCTTGCAGTAAGTTAAAATTCAGATCTTCCATACTTGTGCGGAACCATGATAAAATGGATGGCAAGCATGCAGTGCTATTGTATTCCAAGTCCCCTGCAACCCACAAAGGAGCTCCACAGAAGCAGCTAATTGGATTTAGAAGTGTTCATGTCCAAGGTAAACACACAGCAAAAGTTACGTTTGTAGTGAAGCCTTGTGATCACTTCAGCACTGTTGAAGAGAATGGGCAGAGACTTTTGGCCATTGGTTCCCATTCCCTAATTGTTGGTGATACTCAATATCCAGTTTCACTTGGCTTGGCACCAAACACTTGAATGGAAATTCATAGTACTACTACCTATATGGATGGTTGGCTTCATGACAATACTCGCATTGTCCTAGATCTTTCTGAAGTAAAATAACAGTGGCACTTGTGGGTTTAACGACTCCATCTGCTGCCATTGTGATCCCTAAATTAATATATGATTATGCTTTGTAATCTCATTTTTGTCAATGTGAACTCTGAATCATTATTCGATTATGCTTTCTATCCCATTTCTCCTTTGTTTCATATGCTATAATTTTATCCCACTCAAAATACCAATGCATAGAACACTCCATTACATTGTATGGCAATATGTATAATCCCTGGTTCAAGTTAATGTTTACTATCCAAAAGCTCAATGCAAACATCAAGGAAATTCAGAGATTCAAAATAAGATTCATCTTTCATTTGTCAAATTATTAAAATGAGAGTTACACATCAACAGAGACTAATGGCAATTTAATAACCATAACCATAGAAAGTAGTAAATTGTTTTTTTCCAGACATTGATAAATAAATAAATGTGCAAACAAGGTTTGCATAGAAGGTTTCTTCAATACTTAAGTTCCAGGAAATCCACAAATACTTGCAGATGAACCTGTTACCTCTTTAGTGTCAATGAAGTAAACAATGGCTGGGCATTGTCCTCTTGCACTGTGAAACCGAAGCACATTCCTGACAATTCCGATGCGTCGCAGGACAGATTCGGAGCAGAAGAGCATGGGGCAGAATCGTGTTTGTCAGATCCCCAACCTAGAGGTGTTAGGTGGGTACTTTATTAAATGAGAAATTTAATTTTTTTGGGGAGAGAAGCATGGGATTGGAACATTAACACTCACGAAATAGAGAACAAAATTTAGAAAGAGGAGATAGAAAATATGGGGATCACAAATTAGACTCTCATAACAGTTGTAATAAGAAAGAAGAATAAAGCTTCATAACCAGCGGTAGCTTAGTTAGGATTTAGACTATCAGGGACATTTCAATATTTTTTCTAGTATATTGGCTTAGATTTGTAGCAGTGACAGTTTATTGAGGCATGCATGTAGTATTTTAAAGTTTAATTAATAGATTGGGTCTGTTTAGCTTTTGTTTAGTTGTGTGCTTTTATTTAAATATATGTTGTGAGGAACTATTCTAATGGAATATCTACAAAATTTTAGAGATGATATTGGTATGTGAGTAATTTTCTTTAAGTTTTTTTGTGGGGTATTGTAGGATCTAGAAATTGGCTTAAAGAAAAAGGTATCAAACCCTAGCCATGGTGGTTGAACATAGCGACAATCCAAAGGATGATTTTGAGAGATTTTCCAAGTTGGAATCACAAGTCTTGGACATCTTTTGCAACATGGTGATTGAACTTGAACCATTAATTATATATTAATCATATACAACAAACTATCAATTCAAGGGTGGCTAAAAAGTAAGGGTATGGGCATGAGTGATGGGGAAATGAATACAAACTAGCCTTTAGGGTTAAGCGTTTCCTTGGTTAATAACTTCAAAGGGTAGGTTGATAGAGGACAAATCACAATTGATAGCATAAGAAATATTGGTAAGCAAAAAGGGTCATAGGTTCAAGTTCAATAGCTCACCTACAAACCTCAAACAACAAAGGGATATGACTTTGTGTGCTCTTGATGGTATCGATTATGCAAATGGACAAACATAGTTTTTCCTCTGCATGCCAAACTAGTAAATAAAACAGTAACAATAGCATGTTGTTGGCACGCAGTGGGCAGACCCAGGTTACAATGTAAATTCACCAACAAAACTCTAGCTATTGGCCCTTTTGGCATCACCTGCAAGCAGATGAAGTCTCACTCGAGGCATCTATGGGAACTGTAGTAACCAAGCTTTTGCAGCGTTGAAGAGATAGAAGGCTACCATACATTCACTTTATGCACATAAATAGATAGCTTATTCATGATAATTGATAACACATTCAAGCAATAACATAAACAGAGCATACTTGCATGCAACAAACAAAACATCCATCACATCAAACACATAAGAGATTTGAGTCAATATTGCTATCATTTGGAACAATCTTACAAAACCTACGCTCTGCTCCTTAGATCTACATCATAAACCCATAAATACCTTAGCATTACATAGCATAAGAGCAACCACTAAGGAATCTACCATGAAAGCAATTCACGAACAACCCCTAACCCCAAAGATCCCTTACATATTTATACATTTCAAAATGGGTTGAGCTCGTTACAATGTGGACACAAGTGCCTAACTACTTCTAACTAACTTCTGTCTTTTGCAATTACCTTGCTAGCATGCGGTTTGTTTCCTTGGGCATAGTTCCCAAAATTGGTCCAAATTACTTGCTCCAATAGGCCCCCAACACTCACCTTGCAGTTGCACTTTGTTCGACCAAGATCTTTTGCCTCAGGAGTATGACAACTATGTTAAGATTCAATATGCTAAGATAGATAACATCAGTATTCAATTCAATTTCACAACAATAGCATATACAGGATCACTGAAAGAAACACAATCACAAGATAGACAGATTTATCCTGGGAAACCCTCTAGGGGAAGAAAACCCAACAAAAACTTCCTCAATATAGATGATCAAAAGTACAAAGACACAACCCCAAACAAGTGCTCCTCTCCTTCTCCTCGTAGATCTCTCTCTCTCTCTCTCTCTCTCTCTCTCTCCTATGCGAATTACACAAGTGTGTGTGTGTCCAAATGAGGAGCACATCACTCCTATTTATACTTTATCTTGCACTTGACTTTTTCACTAACTAGGTCGGCTCCAACAAACTTAATTGGGCCGACTTACCTAGGAATACTCAAAACAATATAATATTACTTTCTAGAGGGTTCTATCGACCCGACTTACAAAGGGGGTTTTACCTCATGACTCTATGATGACCAAATACAATAATAACATCTCGACGAAGGAATAAAACATCTCTGAATAAATAATAATAAAATACAATAGAATATTCTTTAAAGTTACAATATTTCAACGCTCCCCCCTTAACGAGTAGGGTATTCTACTGACAACAACAACATCAATTGTAGGAGCAAGGAGAGAGAGCATCATCAACAATATCAAGGCGATATATCTATAAATCATCGGAAGTTTTCTTCAACAATATCAACAACTGGAACATCTTCAACATCTTCAGTACTGGAGCATCATCTTCTACAACACTGAGTCTTCATCTTTGATCTTCATCTTCTGTAGCACTTGATTGCTCGATCGTCTACATCAACACTTGATCTCTCGATTATCTACAACAACTCTTGATCTTTCGATCAACAACAACTCTTGATCTTTCGATCAGCAACAACATCATCTGCAACAACATAACCTGCAACACACATGATCCAATTACGAGATGATCAATCCCTCTCACTTTAGGACATAAGTCCAAGGATGATGCAATCCTAACCACATCAGTGAGACACAATTCTTAGGATCACTTTAGGACTAATGTCCAGGGATGATACAATCCCAACCACATCACGGAGACAAAAGTCTGCGGATCACTTTAGGACTAATGTCTAGCGATGATACAATCCCAACCACATCATGGAGACAAAAGTCTGCAGATCACTTTAGGACTAATGTCCAGGGATGATACAATCCCAACCACATCACGGAGAAAAAAGTCCGCGGATCACTTTAGGACTAATGTTCAGGGATGATACAATCTCAACCACATCACGGAGACAAAAGTTTGCAGATCACTTTAGGACTAATGTCCAGGGATGATACAATCCCACTGCAACATCATCATCACTACTCCCCCTTTCGAGGATGGTCCTTTCGAACCACACCAAGCTTGTCACAGAAGTACTCAAACTTCACTCGAGATAGATGCTTAGTCAACACATCAACAACTTGCTCATCAATGCTCACATACTGGAGCTTTATAGCTCCCTTCTGTACCATATCCCGCATGTAAAAATACCGGATTTCTATGTGCTTTGACTTGTCATGGAACACTGGGTTCTCCGTCATCTTTATACAACTCTGGTTGTCACATAGAATCACCGTGGTATCCAACTCCAGGTCGAATAGACCTGACATCAATTTTTGAAGCCATATGGCTTCACAACTAGCTGAACAAGCTGCTATATACTTTGCTTCAACTGTGCTGAGAGCAACACTGGACTGCTTCCTGCTAAACCATGAGATCATGGCGGATCCCAGACAATAACATCCACCTAAGGTGCTCTTCTTGTCTGAGACACTTCCAGCCCAATCTGCATCTGTATAACCATACTGAATATGTAGTCATGATCTCCAACATAGTATAGACCAAAGTCTATCATACCTTTCAAGTACCTCATCACATGCTTTGCAGCTACCCGGTGAACACGTCTAGGCTCAACTAGAGACTGACTCAGGGTGGTCACAACAAAGCATATATCTGGCTTGGTATTCGTCAGATACATCAACGACCGAATCATCTATTTGTACTGAGCCACATCCACCAACTCTAACGATTCATCAGCTAACAACTTCAGGTTGGTATCCATGGGTGTGGCCATGGCTTTACATTCCAACATATCAAATCTTTTTAGGATTTCCACAACATACTTTCCTTGGTTGAGAAAGATTCCTTCTGGGTTCTGCCATACGTCCAGACCTAGAAAATAATGCATCAATCCAAGGTCTTTCATCTCAAATTCTTCAACGAGCTTCTTCTTGCACTCTCCAATCTGTTTCTCATTTCCTGTCAGAAATAAATCATCCACATACATCAATAATATGACAGGTTCATCATCCATAACCTGGTACATATAAGACTTCCTTCATCTTCATGGGGGTTCCAGAATCAAGCTTGTAGCTTGCTTCACCAATTCCTTTGATAGGATATTGACAGTCATCTCCTAATGATACCTCTTGAGGAGAGTTCTTCTCTTCAAGTTTTGACAAAGTTTTATTTTGTCCCGTCATGTGCTTTGTGTTAAAATAATGTAACTACGGAAGATATTCTATTTATATTATTGTATTCCTCCTCCGGGAGATGATGGTCATGTAATTAATAATGTAAAGGTCATTGAAAGAATCAATGTAAACCCTAGGACATGCGTCGGCCTAGAAAAGCCTCTAAAAGATTATTATATTATGTAATTGACCAGTCAAGTAGAGAAGTCGGCCCTGTTGGGGAATTTGTCACCCCAGCGGAAGAATATAAATAAAGGACACCTCTCTCACTTCTATTCACTCATTCACTCAAGCAAGTTCGCATTAGTGAAGAGAGAGAGGTGCGCACACGTGGAAGAGTAGCTGATTTGTCTTGGGGAGCTTTTGTACTTTGTGATTTCTATATTGAGGAAGGCTTTGCCGGGGTTTTCTCCCTTTGTGGTTTCCCCGAGAGAATATCTGTGTTCATTGTGTTTTATGGTGTGCTTGTTTATATTTCAGTAATTGTTTATATGCTATATGCTGTTCAAGTAAAAACTAACATGGTATCAGAGCTGGCCTGAAAGATTACATTGTGCAGCCACGGGAAATTAGGGCTTTTGACAGAAGCAGAATTTTGGAGTTCTCTCAACATAGGATTGATCTCCTTAGAAAAATCAAAATTTTGAGACCAAGATCGAACTTTTTGGTTGGGAAGAACCTCGGGATCAATCAAACCCTAGTTCGGGTTTTGGACCAGAAAAACCAGAAAACCAGAAATTGCAGATCCGAAATTCGCAGGTCACTTTTGAGGGGTAAATTTTTGGAGTTTCCAAAATATAAGCACACCAGCTTGCTCGCCTTAGTCAAGTGCATCTCCCTGGCTTGACAAAAGTTTGAAATTCCAAGTTTGAATTTTTAGGGTTTCTCTGTCAAACCCTAGATCCAACAAATCATCAAGTTAAGATCTACAAACTTTTCTATTTCCATTTGAGGTTTTCATTATAGCAAAATGACAAGCAATACCAAGCTTGATGAAAAGCTTGAGGGAGTTGAGAACTTCAGATCCTGGAAGTATAGAGTCATGCTCATCCTTGAGGAGCATGAACTAGAAGACTATGTGAAGGAAGGACTCACAGAACCAGAGGGAGATGAAGATAAGGAAAGGCATAAGAAGAACCTGATCAAAGCAAAGAGGATCATTGCTGATTCCATCAAGGATCACTTGATCCCCCATGTGTCTTCCAAGAAGACACCAAAATAGATGTTTGATGCCTTGACCAGCCTGTTTGTAGGAAAGAACATCAACAGAAAGATGACCTTGAGAAATCAACTCAAAGGTGTGAAGAGTATGAAGTATGAATCCATGCACTCATACTTCTCTAGAGTATCCCATATCAAAGTAAAACTAGAAGCCATTGGGGATATGATAGAGGATGTAGAAGTTGTGATGACTACCTTGAATGGTCTCCCCCGAGATTGGGAACCATTTGTTCGTAGCATTTGTGCCAGAAAGAAACTAATCAAGTTCAGAAACCTATGGGAAGAATGTGTCCAAGAAGAAGAAAGAATAGTCGTAAGAGAGGAGAAATTAAATGATGATGAAGATCAAGCTTTAGCTACTCATGCTAAAGGAGGGAAGAAGAGGAAGAACAACCCTCGTTCCCGAGAGGACTCTCCAAGAAGAGCCCAGAAGAAGAGAAGGACCATAAAGGATTTCTCTTCAATTGAGTGTTACTCATGCCACAAGACTGGACACATTGCAAGGAATTGTCCAAACAAACCTGGACAACACAAGAAGCAGAAGAAGAGGTTTCATGCTCATGCAGCGGAAGATAGTGATGATGATAACAAGACCAGAGTTGATGAAGACTCCAGTGAAGAATATGTTCTTATCTCAGCACTCATTGGTTCAGTATCTCATGGAAGTGATACTTGTCTAGTGGATAGTGGAGCTTCAAAGCACATGACAGGATACAAAGAATCCATGTCTCACCTCATCCAAAAGGAATCTCCACACAAGGTAAAACTCAGAGATGACTACCAATATCCCATCAAAGGTATGGGAGAAGCCTCTTACAAGTTGGACTCTGGGAAGTCCATAAACATGAAAGATATACTTTATGTACCAGGTTTGAAGAAGAACCTTCTATCTATTTCAGCATTAGATAAGAAAGGTTTCCGAGTTGCATTTGTAGATGGTGAAATTCTCATTTGGCCTAAAGGAAAGACTATTGATGATGCGGTAGTCATTGGAGTAGAAGAAAGAGGGCTTTACAAATTGAAGGGTCATGTAGATGCATCAATGATGGCTAGTACCATGAACCCCTGTGAGCTATGGCATAGGAGACTAGCTCATGTACACTATAAGGCCTTACCAATTGTAAGTAAGGTGGTGACTGGATTACCAGAGATCCAGGTGGATCATGAAGGAGTATGCAAAGGGTGTGCTCAAGGGAAGAGTACGAAGAACCCATTTCCAAGTAGCGAAAACAAAGCGAAAGGTATTCTAGATATCATTCATTCAGACATTTGTGGACCAATGTCCACCACCTCTATAAGCAGGTATGAATATTATGCATCCTTCATTGATGATTATTCTCACAAAACCTGGATTTACTGTTTGAAGAATAAGAATGAAGTCTTTGAAAAGTTTAAAGAGTTCAAGGCACTCGGAGAGAATCTCTCTGAAAAGAAGATTAAGATCCCGAGGCTAGACAATAGAGGGGAATATACCTCAGGGGATTTCAAATATTTCTGTAAGCAAGCATGGATTAAGAGGGAGCTCACTGTCCCTTATAATCCACAACAGAATGGTGTATCCGAAAGGAAGAATAGAACGATCATAGAAGCAGTAAAGGCTATGATCCATGATCAAGACTCACCCATGCATCTATGCGCAGAAGATGCTAGAACCGCAGTCTATGTACAAAACAGGATCTCCCATAGTGCTCTTGGAAACAAGACCCCTGAAGAGATGTTCACCGGGAAGAAGCCTGAAGTCAGTCATCTGAAGATATTTGGATGTCCGGTGTTCATCCACATTCCAAAGGAGAAGAGATAAAAACTAGAGCCTTCAGGGAAGAAGGGAATATTTGTGGGTTATAGTGAGCAATCTAAGGCTTACCGCTTATACATCCCAGGATTCCGTCAGATCGAGATTAGTCAGGATGTCACATTTGATGAAGATACAACTTTCAACAAGTCCAAGAAGACTCATGAGGATGAAGAGGAGCAGGAGGCTCCCAGAGTTGTAGAATCAACCAAAGAACCAATTCTAAATATTGAATGAGATCCTACCCCAGAGGATCATGACATGGAAGAACCTCAGAGACTTGAGGAGATACCTCATGTGGAGATCTATCGAAAGTGAAGACCAACTTGGGCATGCGAATTAATCCAAGATGCAGGAAAGTATGGTGCCCCAGAAGGATTCAGTAGAGAGAGCAAGAGACCAAGGCCATACTCCAGCTATGTAGCCTTGATGTGCAATCTTGTTGAAGAAGAACCAACCTGTTTTGAAGAAGCAATAAAGAAGAAGGAATGGCTGGATGCCATGAATGAGAGTATCAGTCCATTATCAAGAATGATGTTTGGGATGTGGTACCAAGACCGAAAGACAAATCGGTTGTTTCATCAAAATGGATCTTCAAAACAAAACATTCCACAGACGGAAGCATTGAAAAGTTCAAGGCAAGATTTGTAGCCTGAGGATTCTCACAAAAGGAAGGAAATGATTATGAGGAGACTTTTGCCTCGGTAGCTAGATATACTTCGATTAGAACCATTCTTTCCTTCGTAGCCAAGATGAAATGGAAGCTACATCAGATGGATGTGAAGACAACTTTCCTGAATGGAAATATAGAAGAGGAAGTATATCTCGAGCAACCAAAAGGATTTGAAGTAGAAGATAATAAGTCACATGTATGCAGGTTGAAGAAAGCACTATATGGGTTGAAGCAAGCTCCCAGAGCATGGTATGGAAGAATTGACAGCTTCCTGATGAGCTTGGGCTTTACCAAGAGTAAAGCGGACTCTAATCTTTATTACAAGATTATGAATGATGAACCCATGATACTATTATTGTATGTGGATGACTTATTTCTGACTGGAGAAGACAAGCCTATTGTTGAATGTAAGAAGAGGCTTGCAGCAAAATTTGAGATGAAAGACCTTGACAAGATGCACTACTTTCTAGGTCTTGAGGTATGGCAGTTTCCAGACGAGATTTTCCTGAGTCAAGGAAAATACATAGTAGAGATCCTAAAGAGATTTGGGATGATGGATTGCAAGGCCATGACTACTCCGATGGTGACAAATCTGAATCTTCTGAGTGATGCTTCTTCAGAAAAAGTGGATGTCACCATGTATAGACAGATTATTGGGTCTTTGATGTATTTGACCAATACTCGTCCAGATATATGTTTTGGAGTAAACACATTGAGTCAGTATATGGTGGAACCCAAGAATGTTCACCTGATTGCAGCAAAACATGTGATGAGATATCTGAAGGGTACATTGGATTATGGACTCAGATATGCCTCAGATAGTGAGTTCAGACTGTATGGGTACACCGACTCAGATTGGGCTGGAAGTGCTGAAGACAGAAATAGCACTTTAGGATGTTGCTTTAGTTTGGGATCAGGTGTGATATCATGGCTCAGTAGAAAGCAACCCTATGTTGCACTCAGTACAGCGGAAGCTGAATATGTAGCAGCTTGTTCAGCTTGTGGTGAAGCAGTATGGCTTCGCAAGATGTTGACAGGATTGTTTGATGCAGAGATTGATGCTACGGAGATACTTTGTGACAACCAGAGTTGCATCAAGTTGACAAAAGATCCCGTGTTTCATGATAGATCGAAGCACATCGAGATTAAGTTTCACTATATCCGGGATATGGTGCAGAGGGGAGCTGTGAAGCTCGAGTATGTTCCTACAGAGGAACAAGTTGCTGATGTGCTGAATAAGCCTATGGCTTGTGTGAAGTTTGAGTACTTTCGAGACAAGCTTGGTGTGGTCCAAAGGCACCTCTCTAGATAGAGAGATTGATAGTTCCATCTCTCATGAGTTGATGCCTGTTCGTAGGGATGGATGCCTCTCCAAGGGTGAGGGTAGATCAGTATTGGTTGACTGATAGTTCCAGCTCTCACAAGCTGATGCCTGTCTATAGGGATGGATGCCTCTCCAACGGTGAGGGTAGATCAGTACTGACTGACTAATAGTTCCAACTCTCACGAGCTGATTCCTGCTCGTAGGGATGGATGCCTCTCCAAGGGTGAGGGTAGATCAGTACTGGCTGACTGATAGTTCCAGTTCTCATGAATTGATGCATGTCCATAGGGATGGATGCCTCTCCAAGGGTGAGGGTAGACCAGCCTAGATCCAAATCCTAGGCTCTATCAAGCGCTGAGAGGGATCAAATCTCCTGAGGTGCAAACCTCTCCTTGAATAGCTCCTTGAGTGCAATACTTGAGCCACCTAATCCTAAGATCTAAAGTCTCTAGTTTAAGTCTGATATTTACTTTTTACTTTGTATTATTCTTTTTTGTTTATAGCTGACATAATATTTATTACTTTTTACTTTGTATTATTCTTTTTTGTTTACTTTGTATTATTTTGTTATTCTACAAACACTCAACAAGACAAACTCGACAAACACTCTAAAGTCTCATATTTACTTTACATTGTATTAAAAGTAAAAAGTAAAGTCTGTAGTTTAAGTCTCATATTTACTTTTTACTTTGTATTATTATTTTTTGTTTATGGCCAACATAATATTTACCACTTAATCCTAAGCTCTAATTCTCTGGTTTAAGTCTCATATTTACTTTTTACTTTGTATTATTCTTTTTTGTTTATGGTCGACATAATATTTATTGCTTTTTACTTTGTATTATTCTTTTTTGTTTAGTTTGTATTATTTTGTTACTCGACAAACTCGACAAACACTCGACTCACAAGACCTCCCTCATATTGGGCTGTAGAGTGCCTCTCGGCGCAATCAATACTGGCTGACTGATAGTTCCATCTCTCACGAGCTGATGCCTGTCCATAGGGATGGATGCCTCTCCAAGGGTGAGGGTAGATCAGTACTGGCTGACTAATAGTTCCAACTCTCACGAGCTGATGCCTGTCTGTAGGGATGGATGCCTCTCCAAGGGTAAGGGTAGATCAATACTAGCTGACTGATAGTTCCAGTTCTCACGAACTGATGCCTATCCATAGGGATGGATGCCTCTCCAAGGGTGAGGGTAGATCAGTACTGGCTGACTGATAGTATCAGTATTCAGTTACTGATGGTTGTTGTAGGTGTTCCAACTAATGGTGTTGCTGATGAGGATGTTCCAGCAGATGGTGTTCCAGCTAACGATGACGTTCCAGCTGATGGTGCTGCTGATGAGGATGTTCCAGCAGATGGTGTTCCAGTTGACGATGATGTCGTTCCAGCTAATGGTGTTGCTGATCAGGATGTTCTAGCAAATGGTGTTCTAGCTGACGAGGTTGCTGACAGCAGAAGATGTTTCAACTGATGAGGATGTTCCAGCATAAGAAGTTCCAGTTGACGAAGTTGTTGTTCCAGCAAAAGGATGATTGTTGATGATGTTGCTGCTGATGATGATCATATTTCAGCAAGATGATGATGTTGCTACTCCGCAGATGATGCCCAAGACAAATGATGATCCAAAGCCTTCCTACGACATATAGAAGTTCACAAGTCAGTTATGCAGATGTTGTTACCCACAGAATACCTTCCTAGTTAAGAGGGAGTGTTAAAATAATGTAACTGCGGAAGATATTCTATTTATATTATTGTATTCCTCCTCCGGGAGATGATGGTCATGTAATTAATAATGTAAAGGTCATTGAAAGAATCAATGTAAACCCTAGGACATGTGTTGGCCTAGAAAAGCCCCTAAAAGATTATTATATTATGTAATTGACCAGTCAAGTAGAGAAGTCGGCCCTGTTGGGGAATTTGTAACCCCAACGGAAGAATATAAATAAAGGACACCTCTCTCACTTCTATTCATTCATTCACTCAAGCAAGTTCGCATTAGTGAAGAGAGAGAGGTGCACACAAGTGGAGGAGTAGCTCATTTGTCTTGGGGAACTTTTGCACTTTGTGATTTCTATATTGAGGAAGGCTTTGTCGGGGTTTTCTCCCTTTGTGGTTTCCCTGAGAGAATATCTGTGTTCATTGTGTTTTATGCTATGCTTGTTTATCTTTCAGTAATTGTTTATATGCTATATGCTGTTCAAGTAAAAACTAACACTTTGAAGCACCACTATCAATAAGCCATGTATCTTCTCCAGGTGTCACAGACCCAGAGAGTGCAGAGAATAATACATACTCTTCTGCATATTCTTCTTTTGCTTGTTTTCTTCAAGGTCCTTCTTCCTCTTCATCTTCAGCTAGGTGCGCATGATGTCTTTTTTTGTTCTTCCTCTTCTTGTATTCTTCTTTCTTCAATGGACAATTTTTGGCAATGTGTCCTAGCTTGTCACAATTGAAACATTGAAAGTTGGAGTAGTTTCTTCTTGGATTGTTTCCTCTTGTCCTTTGGAACTTCTTGGGAGGTTGAGACTCCTTGTGGATTTCCTTCTTGAAGTAAGATTGAATTCTTCCTCTCTTGGTATGGGTGGCTAGGGCTTGATCATCTTCTTTAAGTAGAGCTTCTCTATTGGCTACTCTAGCCTCCTCTTGGATGCAATCTTCCCATACAATGTCAAATTTCATGCTTTCCTTTTTGGCACACATAGTCTGGATGAATGAATCCCAAGGTCTAGTGAGACCATTAAGAGCAGTTATAACTAGCCCATCTTCATCAAGGGAGTCTCCAATGGCTTCTAGTTGCTCCTTGAACTGGGAGACCCTTGTGAAGTAGTCTTGGATGGATTCTCCTTGGCACATCTTGGTACTCTTTAATTGAGCTCTAAAATTCATCTTCCTATTGATGTTCCTTCCGTCATACATTATGGCTAGGTCATCATACATCTCCTTCGGGGTCTTCTTGGATGACACTTGAGGAATCAAATGGTCTTTGATAGAATCAACAATGATTCTCTTTTCCCTAATCAGGTCCTTCTTGTGCTTCTCCTTAGCTTCATCTTCTTTAGGTTCTGCAACTTCTTCCTTGATGTGTTTTGCAAGATCATTCTCTTCAAGAATGAGGCCAATCCTATATTTCGATGCTCGAAAATTCTCTATGCCTTCTAACTTATCCTCAAGCTTAGTGCTTGGGGCCATCTTATCTAGGAGGTCACCAAAAAATGAAATTTCTCAAAATGAAAAACTGGCCTTACCAGGAGATGCGCTTGACTGAGGGGAATTGACTGGTACACTTGGTTTATGGAGATTCCAATTTTTTACCTCTCAAAATTGACTTGAGAAATTCTGATCTGCAGTTTCTGTAGTTTTCTCGTCCAAAGTCAAACTAGGGTTTGACTTTCTCGGAGATCTACCCACTCAAAAATTTTGATCTAGGGCTCAATAGATGCGCCCTAGGGAGGCGCAACTTTCTATGCAATCAAATTTCCAAAATTCCAACTTTGACAGAAACCCTAATTTCTTGCCGGATGGAGAAGAGAGAGAGTTTCACCTTGTGAAAGTTGTCCTATTCAGGCTAGCTCTGATACTATGTTAAGATTCAATATGCTAAGATATATAACATCAGTATTCAATTCAATTTCACAACAATAGCATATACAAGATCACTGAAAGAAACACAATCACAAGATGGACACAAATTTATCCTGGGAAACCCTCTAGGGGAAGAAAACCCAGCAAAAACTTCCTCAATATAGATGATCAAAGTACAAAGACAAAACCCCAAACAAGTGCTCCTTCTCCTTGCAGATATATATATATCTCTCTCTCTCCTATGAGAATTACACAAGTGTGTGTGTGTCCAAATGAAGAGCACATCACTCCTATTTATACTTTATCTTCCACTTGACTTTTTCACTAACTAGGTCGGCCCCAACAAACTTAACTGGGCCGACTTACCTAGGAAGAATCAAAACAATATAATATTACTTTTTGGAGGGTTCTATCGACCCGAATTACAAAGGAGGTTTTACCTCATGACTCTATGATGACCAAATACAATAATAACATCCCGACGGAGGAATAAAACATGTCCGAATAAATAATAATAAAATACAATAGAATATTCTTCGAAGTTACAATATTTCAACAAATTATTGCATAACATATTTCGAACCAGAGTCCCATCCCTCTTCAAGTGGCATCTTGATCATTGATTTTAGCAGAGTTCCAACCATCGCTCATCTCTGCTCGTTAGGTTTATTTATGTACTGATATTCCTACTTTTGGTGGCGCCATAGCTTCCTATGTCACGGCTTTAGTAGTTCTCGGCTTTTTGTGACTCTGCTTTCTGTAGCGTCGGCCTTGTATCTTCGCTCTGTATCTTGGGTTTTCCCTTCGACTCTACATCTCTGTAGCATATACTTTAACAAACTCGTTTCTCTAGTCGTTGGTCCCCTATTGCTTTTATGGGCAATTACTAAGTACCTTAGTCCTCTTCGTCATGATGTGCCTTCGTCGCCTGCTCTGACTTTGTGGATTTGATCCCGATTTGCTATCATATTGCAATCTTTGTTTTCGATTTTCCCAATTATAGCCACATGTGTTCTCTGTCTCGAGTCACTTCAACCCTTTTGGTGCGTTTCCTTCACCCTCTCTACCAGATATGAAGTTTTTCTTTTGCAGTTGCCATTTTTTCTTTTGCTTGCATTTTCTGTTATGCAATCCCTTCTACTACCTACGTTGTGAGGGGTTCCTACAATTTCTTCTTAGTATATTTTATTGTCTACTTTACTACTTTTGTACTGTAGTGAGTTCTTTTGTCACCCTGAAGGATTCCTCCTGTAGTGGCTCCAACTTCTGCGCAATGTTCTGCTGTTCATCCCTTAACTGATTAATCTCCAACTATTGCTTCCTATATTCAACCAATGCAGCCACATGTTTCGTTGTTGGCAGAGTGTTCATTGCATCCTTCAATTTCTGTGTCTTCTCTTGTGCGGAATGCAGTTTCTATTCTATTGCCTTTAACTCAACATCCTCTATGAACTGGGTCCAGACCTATGTGCTTTCCTCACACATCTTTGTGCACTTTTCTTGCAAGGTCTTGATGTTTGCTACTGCTAGAGTGGTTGTTTGTTCTCTTTGCTCCCTATCCTCTGGAAGAGTACTTGGAGTTGTGCGCGCTTCCAGGTCTACGATCTTTGCATGAAAGCCCTGAATGATTTCGTTTATCTTTGTTACCTTCTCTTTGACTGGAATATCTACCTCCAGTTGTCCCTCCGGTATAGTGTTGTATATTCTCTCCACTACCTGCTACAACTTTTCATTCTTCTGCACAAATTCTTTCTTTTCCTTGTGGAGCTTGTTGCAATCGTCTTGTAGCACATCTTTCTCTGTAGTCGCTTTACTCCACTCCATCGAAGTGGAATCTGCTCTAGTTTGAATCTCCTATGCAACACTTGTCTACAAACTTTGTACTACATTTATGGGCAACTGCGATAAGACTAACTCAATAGAACTTATCATCAGTGTGCGCTCTTGCATTTCTGTTTTTGGAAACTCTACAACTCCCAATGATATCTTCAATCTTTGACGCGTTGTTGATGTTGGAAATGGTTGTGACACTGTTTGCCTTTTCCCAGTCTATGTTGTATTTCCAGTTTGTTCTGCTTCTATTATACCTGGTGTGATTCTTGCTGCTTCCAACGATTGACGCAATGTAGCTAATTACGCATGTATACTTATCTGCAGTTCTTCTTGTTTCTGCGCAACTCGCTCCCATGCTTCCTCCATCACTTCCTTGACTTGATCACCAATCTTATCCAAGTCATCATATGTCAATGCATGAATTGTTTATTGCTTTGTTTCCTTCCTCTTTTTCCTTTTCTACGAAGAACCTTCCGTGTCCTACTCCTTGCTCTTCTCTCCCGCGCTCTGTTCATTGTCCTACAGGTTGTCTCCTGCACCATTTGTTTTTTCTCCTGTTTCTTCTTCTCGTTGCTTGTCTTTTGGTTCTTCCTATTGCTCGTGCTCTTCTTGTTGTTTTTATTGTTCCTACATCAATGGGACTCTCCATTATGCATCTCAATCTTTCACAATGAGGTTGACATCATGCTCTGTCAGTCTCAAATGCGTCGGTAACCATTGATTCTTTGGGTCCCTTTTCTCCTGAACATACATATGATGCATCCCTACTTTAAAACATGCAATGCCATTATACATTTCAATCACATGTGGTTGTATGCACGGTATGCTCATTATGCTACTCCATATCACTTCCCTGTAAACATAGAACAATGTTGTTGTCTTGATGCATGTTCTTATTTGTGCTAAACCACAATCTAGTATAGCGGGATGCCAGATATGGTTTGTGGGACATGTCCATGAACTATGTCTCATCCGGTTCCCTCCATGCAGCTAGTGCAGTCATAATCAAGAACCATGCATAATGAAACTCTAATTGTTTTTCCTATGCGTCTTTGCAATCAACTAGGAATTCATTCACTAGGAAGGTGGCCTAGTTCATTTGTACGCCTGCTGCGCACTTTTCTGTTGCTGCTATTATTCTTGCAGGTACCTGATATTTGTGACATTTCCTTAGCAATTTGCAAGCTAACACCTGCATCGCAAACTTAATCAAATCATCATTGATGCTTCCTACATCTGATATGCGTGGTCCTCTAAAGCCGCCATATTTTTCCTTCATCCTCTTTGCCAAGGCTTTGTCTTGGATTCTACCTTTGAACAATGTTGATGGGTCCTTCCCTGCTGCTGGAAGCCCTGTTATCTTCTAAATCAACTTGTTGTCGATCGAGACTTGCCTTGCCTAACCACATGAAACCTCCATGTACACAACTTAACAACAACTGCACGCAATTATTTATTTATGTGCTCTTGTCAAAGTGTGGGATTTCCAACAAGTTTAGGATTCCTATGCGCTGCAACCCCATAGCCCATTCATGTGGCTCGAACAAAATTATGGGTGAGTCCAATCTTGTATTTGTGCATAGACACTTCTCTGAAATCAGGTCTGGAAACTTGTCTTTGTATGTGATGTCATGCTTTGCATATCTTAGATGAGACACTTGTCCCAACATGTTTCCCTCAACCAAGACCCCTTTTGGAATGGTTGGTGTCACCAAGTCATACTTGGGACCTTGGATAGGTTAATCAGATTTGTTGTTGGTTTCATCGGCAACACATATGCTCTTGGAAATCTTGGTTGCATTGAGCCCTATGCTCCTGGTGTTTCTGGATACAATAGTACAGATGGTTGCTTTGTGTGCAGCTTCTTTGTGGATACAAACCCTACTTCCTTCGGCGGTGCCATTATTTTTTCTGCAATTGCACTAACTCTATTATGCTTGTACTTAGCTCTCTCTTTGGCTCAGCTCTGGATGCTTACTGAATTATGGGTTTTTCCTGTTGCCCGCCTCCTATTCTTATAACTTGATGCTAGTTGTCTCATCCTTATTCACACCTTAATTTGTATTCAATGCATGCCTAGATCTGTGGATCCTAGCTTGGATTTGGTCCAGATTTGCTATCATGTCTGAATATTGTCATTGATTGCTTCATTTATTACATTATGTTCTTTAATTCCTTTACCATCCTTCTACGCAGATCTTCCTCCTGGCTTCCCCTCTGCGCCATTTGATTCTCCTTTATTCATTCCTCCAGCTTGCCCTGATGTCACAACATTTTGTTTTCCTGCAATCATCAGAATATCTATTTCATTCTTTCTTTTCATCCTCTTTAGTATCTTTGTCTTTGTTTTCAAACTTATTTTGACTACTGAGCGGAAGGACGTCTGTCCCTATACAGTTTCAACCAACTTCCATTGAAAAATCCTTCTAGGGGTTCCCTGTTCAGTTTCTCAGATGAACGACCCCTGCGTCAGTGAAAAATTTTATTACATAAGGACCCAACCCATGCATTATGTACTTACCTGGGTGCTTTAGAAACTTGTTGTACAACAAAACCAAATCTCCACCCTTGACCTGCTTCTACTTGATATGTCTATCATGTTAGGACTTTTCGCGTGCATTCTGAACTTGCTGATGAAATCTTGTGATGAACTAGTCTTCCTCTAATTTCATTAGTTCTAACAATCTTCTTTCTATTGTACCACAATCTATGAGCTCTGTTGATGCAACAACGTGCAGACTCGACACAATGAACTCCATAGGCATGACATCCTCTTTCCCATACACTAGCCTGATTGGTGTTTGTCTTGTTAGCTTCTTACGCGTTGTTTGATATGCCCATAATATTGCAGGAATCCTCAAGTCATAGTCATCTCTATTCGCATTGCATATCTTTGCCAGTGCAGTCTCCAGGATCTTGTTAAATGCTTCAACTGTTCCATTTGCTTGGGGGTGATAGGGGGTGCTCTTCTGGTGATAGATATGGAACTCTTCCATCATAATAGTAATTGTCTTATTCAAGAAATGGGTCCCCTGATCACTCATCAAAATTCTTGGACATCCAAACCTTGTCACAACATTCTCAAATAGAAACCGCACAGCTGTCTATGAGCTGCAATCCTTGACAGGTTTTGCTTTAGGCCACCAGGTCAAATAATGTGTCACAATAATTATGTATTTTGCTCCTAACCTTCTTGTTGGTGGGTTTATTGTCCCCACAAAATCAACTACCCATTTATTAAAGGCCTGCAATGTTACTTGTGTCATAAGTGGCATCTCATCTCTTCTAGAGGGCTTCCCAACTCGTTAGCAGTCATCACATATCTAACATAATTCCTTAGCATCCTTATGTAGAGTAGGCCACCAAAATCCTGCACGCATAATATTCCGAGTTGTCGCTTTCCCCGCGTAATGGCCTCTCGCAACTCCTTCATGGGCCTCTTTCAATATCATAAGCCTCTCATGTTCTAATACACATCATCATAAAATCCTATTTGTGCCCAATTTGTACAAATTTCCTACTATCAGCTGGTAGACTGTTGCCTTGAATAATAGTTGTTTATTTTGTGCAACTATCATTCCTGGTGGGGATACCCCGGTGTTAAAAAAATGCACAATCTCCGCAAATTAGTCATCCACCATTTGCACTGTAAACAAGTGCACATTTGGTAAGTTGTTGTCCAAATTGCTTGCATCTTCCCTTGCTTCTATGCGCAAAAAGTGATCAAGTCTTGAGTTCAACTTTCCTGGTTTCACCACTACTTCAATGTCATACTCCTAAAACACTAACAACCATCTGAATATATTCCCCCCCAAGTGACTGGCTTGTCAACTAGGTATTGCAACATAGAATGATCTGTGTACATCTTAAAACGGTGACCCTAGCAAATAATGTCTGAACTTCTACATCGCGTATACCATTTCCAATCCTTCGCGCTCTGTAGTGGTGTAATTACTTTCAATGGTTGCATCTTTATACTTACAAATGAAATGGGGTGATTTAAGTCTCCTTCCCTTGACTAAGCTAGAACTACACCCGATGCTATCAATTACGTGTCTACACCTTCTTCCAGTCTGGAAATACTAGGATTGGTGCAGTGACTAGTTTCTACTTCAAGACATCCAAGCTCTGCTGACACTCTTCGCTCCATTGAAACTTGACACCCTTCTTCAATAGTTTTTCCAGTGGGGTTGTGATCTGTCCATACCCCTTGATAAACTTTCTATAGTATCTTTTATGCCCCCAGTGCAACACACAATTGTCACACTGAAGTAGGTGGTGGTAAATCAACAATAGAAACAATATTCATCGTATCCACCAATAATCCTTGTCTACAAACTACATGGCCAAATAGAATAACAAATGGTGTGCAAAAAGTGCACTTCTTCATATTTAAGGAAATATGGAATTGTATGCATCTATCCAACATCAAGCGCAAAAGTTCAATATGGCTCTTCAATAGACTGAATACTATCCAATCATCCAAATAGACTTCTAAAAATGTGTGGATGAACTCCTTAAATGCTGTGACAACCACTCAAGAAAATATTATTGACACATTCTTCAACCCAAAAGGAATCATTGTATACTAGTAGCATCCCCACTCTATCGGAAAGGTTGTCTTGTGCCTATCTTCCTTTGCAATCTTTATCTGGTGGTACCTAGAAAATCCATCAGTAAATGAATAGGCCTCTTGTCCTATATTTTCCAACACTTCATTTGTGAATGGTGTGGCAAATGGATCATGTAAACATGCATCATTTAAGTTGCGCAAATCCACACAAATTTTTATTCCTCTTGTATTCTTAGCCTGGACCACCATTGGACTGATCTATTCTGATTCTTCAACAGGTTCTATAATCCCAGCTTCCAACATCTTGTCTGCCTGAGCCTTTACTTTCTCGTTGTATACTAGGTTCAGGCGGTACGGTCTTTGCTCCAATGGTTTAACATCAGGCTTCAAGGGTATCTTCATCTCCCCTAGATCTCCAACAATCCCCTTCATTTATGAAAATTTAGAGGGAAAAAGATCCTGATATTTACGCAGTAAATCAACAATCTTCTCTATAGTTTCTTCATCTAAATAATCACCAATGTTTGCAAACTTGGGATTATCTTGTGTACTAATATTGACCTTGTGTGTCTTCAATGGATTTGCATAGTTAGCAGATCCAAGATCTGGCCATTCTATTGTGCGTTCTCCCTCGATCTATGGTATTTGCACATTTCTTGGGTTGTCATCCTCTTGGTCTTCTTCAACAACTTTATAGCATTCCAAAAGCTCCTCAACAGTTGCAGATGATTTATGTGCACTGCATACAGGTATAGCTCTTGTTGAGTATTCTGGTGCAAAAATATTGTCCTTGATGGTATGCAACACTGCATCCACCGAAGGGGCCTCATCCTCAAAACTGAATGTTACCTTGAAATTGTGCATCATCTCCTCCCATTTTGATGTGCCTTTGTGCATTTCCATCTCTATATACCAGTTCTTTGGAATTGTGTATGGACAAATAAGCGTGTCCACTCTTGCTTTGGAACTACACTCCATGTGGAAATGCACTGCGCGATATGTTCTGACGGACAATTAAGCCCGGTATACTTTTGCGTGGTGTACTTAGTCCCGAACCTAACTTGTAACAATCTTTTGCACTGGATCCAATCATCTATCTTTCCTTTATGAGCATCCCACCATCTTGCAGGTGTTGCTTACAATGCGACATCTAATGCTAGTATTCTGTGTTGATTAGGTGTCTGTACTTCAAATTCATTTACAAAATAATCTACATATACCAGTCCATTATACCTTGGGGGATCACATCCCTCTGTTCCAATTTAGCGCAACACACGAGTGATATGCGCACATCTCTTTGTGGATACTTCAAGCATTCTCTGTTGCCAATATTCTAGGGATTCCTTTGAATCAGACGCACAAGAACTGATACTACGCTAGTTGAGTAGGATTGACATAGTCATCCATCCACAATAGGATTGACATAGTCATCCATCCATGCAATCACATTGTTGAAGTTATACAACTCTTCTTTTCTTATTGGTTCCCGATACCGCCTTCCTTCTGTAGGGTCCAAAGGTCCAGTAACCCTCATGTCATCTACTTCAAAAATCACTCGCCTCTTCTTTAGGTCAATAATGACTTGGTTAGAAAAATCCCACTCAAGCACTAATAATGCAGGATAATGTTTGTTTTCATCTATAATCTCAATAAATTCAAAATCGGTTGCACTGCGCACTCCATCAATATCAATAGTTACCCTTGGAAACCTTCCAATCGGAACAATTCTATGTTGGTTGGCTAGTCTCAATTGAATGTTAAACTAGATCATCCCGGGCCTACCCATAATCTCCCAAGTTTTTTTGGCAGGACATTTACATCAGAGCCTAAATCCAAAATGATAAAGTCCATATCATAATCTCCTATCTGTGTGCTTAGTCAGAATTCCCTATTTTTCCTTCTCTTGTGTTGCACCTAGTTAATTGCAGTAGGTACTTCTTTATCTTTCATGCATCGATCAATCATCTAGCACAGTATATTCAAATCGGATTCATCCTTGATTAGTTCTAAATAACTCTTCAAGAAGTTTTTCAAAGTGCTTACCTTTTCAATTGGTCTCTTTGTAACTAAGTAGTCATAGACTGGAGGCAAGTCATATATAGGAGATTTGTTATATCTTGGTCGCGATGTTGATGCTCCATAGTCTGTCTCTAGCAACTCTTTCCTTGCTTGTTTGTATGTATCTTTCTCCCTCTGAGGATCAAAGATCAAAGTTTTTCCTGGCCCATTGGTAAGTGCACAGTTCTTGCTCTGTCACATCAACTCCTGTTCTCGCTCCTCCATGCATAACTGCCGCTATCTTTGGTCGATCTCCATGCTCTTCTGCTGCAATCATCTGCACATTTTGTTTATTCTGATTATTTAGATTCCTTTTATCTTGCCATTTCACAATCAACAGTGAAAAATCTTCCATCACATGGTCTAACTGTCTGCAGTATGTGCATGTCATACATGGTTTTTGACAATCCCGTGCAAAATGTCCCTGTTGGCCATAGCTATAACAGATAATTGGTCCTCTACCTCTAACAAATTCTCCTCTTCCT
The DNA here is from genome assembly GCA_027924585.1 of Larix kaempferi. Lineage (NCBI taxonomy): Eukaryota > Viridiplantae > Streptophyta > Pinopsida > Pinales > Pinaceae > Larix > Larix kaempferi. The sequence continues at coordinate 3,101,675 of BSBM01001005.1, read as the reverse complement.
CGACCTCTGATTCCTCCTTGTTCTCCTTGATTGTAGTCCCTTAGAGTGTTGTTTTTTTGTGTCGCTCCTTCCAGTCCAGCTTCCCCTTGGACTCTGTATGTGTTTGATGTGCGCTCTCTCATGAGATCTAGTTTGCGAGAATCTTTCTCATCATGTCCCATAGATTTGCAAAATTGCAAAACAAATTTCTGGGAATGTTAACATACTTCTGTAGCAAGAAAAAAACAATGGGGGAATAATTCCCTCTACATATCTCACACCATACCCCTCCTTCCGTGGGTAGGGTATTCATAAATCCGATAGCCAAATACTCTCTATAAGTTGGACACTCATTCTTATGATGACCTTCCTTTTTGCAGGTTGTACACAATATTTCTTCGTACTTTTCCTTCCCTTTAGCAATATCTTGCAATTGAATCGTCAGTGCTGCTAGCTGCGACTGAACTTGAGCCATCCTTGCGTCGTTCTCTCCTACAAGGGATGCTTCCAACTTCATGGCAAGCTCTAGCACGTCCGACTGCGATGTAATTTTCTACTGTGTCAAGGGGCATTGTATATGTGGTAACTGTTGATTTTTGAACCTAGGAAAGTGTTCCCCTAGTGAATTTTTGCCTAAGTCACTTAAAGGGGGAAATAAAGTGACCCTTGCATTAAATTAATGACTTGAGATGAGCATTTAATTAGACTTTATAACTTAAAGTCACTTTTTGGGAAAAATTTAAGTGATGAGAGTAAAATTATTTTTATGAGATTTAATGAGCAATTAATCTCATCCACACATCTAAAGAAATATTTACCGTTGGATTAGATGGCCATTCACTTACCCTAGGTTTTCCCAAAAAGAAAAGAGGAGGCAAAAGACATTTTATTCTTGTGAAGAGAGTGAAGAAGAGAGAGCTGAGAGAGGGGCACGATTTTTGAGGAGGAGGTTTAGGGCATTTTAGAACAACGAATAATTCGAGGCAACAACAATTTATCAGCATAGTTCCCGAGGCAGCACCGTACAACAGTGAAGTGGCACGAATTTTGAGGCAACGTACAAAAGGGAAGTGGCACAAAAATTGAGGGCTGTAGACAACATTTATTGCTGTATCGTGCAACAACACAAATTTCAAGGAGTTTTCTGGGCACGATTTTCTAGAAATTTTGGCACAATTTTCAAGGTCTGTATAGCCTATACGGACTGTACCTTTGGCACATAAATCAAGACTGAAATTTTCTGCATAGAAATCAAGACTGGGCACAAAAGTTGAGGTGTGTGATTTGGCACGGTTTTCGAGGTAGCAGCTTGGCACAGTTTTCGAGGCAGCTTCTGGGTGATAAATTCTATGGTAGAGATAAGTAAATTTTTACTGTAAAATTTCTGTACTGATAATTGTTGAAGAAATAAAATCATCTCTCTCTCTCTCTGACTGGTTTTCCCCCTGGGGGTTTTTCCAGGGCTATTGGCCAAAAATTTTGTGTCTGAAATTTTTCCTGTGTGTGCATTTATTTATTTTCTGTCATAAGATTTGAGTTGCAACAATGTTTTAAATTGTCTTAAAAATATTGTTATAATTTCCAGCCAACCAAAACTGAGCTAAACATTAAACTGAAAAATATAAACATTAAAACCAGCAAGCTGAAAAAACTTAGAAAATTTACATAGTATCAGAGCGAGGTTGGGCAGAAAACTAAAATTTGCAGACAATAAGAAATTTCCAGATTTCAGTATTTTCTTCTGTTAGTGAACAACACCTTGTTGGGTTGATAGTGAGATGGCTACAAGACTTAGGTTGGAGGATAGGCTAGATGGGACAAGAAACTTTGTGCCATGGAAGGCTAGGATTTTGCTGATCTTGGAGGAAAATGAACTGTGTGAGGAGGTGGTAAGAAACACTACAGCTAACCCTATTCAGATTCGCGCTGCTACAGATGCAACACCATTATCAACCTTCAACAAGAAGGACTGGAAGGCTAGGATAATTATTCTTGATGCAGTTAAAGACCACATCAGTCCTCACATTTGAGGTAAAGTTCGGGCACATTTGATGTGGAGTGCCTTAACCAGTTTATACGGGATCTCTAATGAGAACCGAAAGATGGTTCTCAAGGAGAAACTGAAAAGCATAAAGATGAATGGTGGAGAGGGAGTGACATCTTACCTTACCAGGATATCTGCAGTTAGAGATGAGCTAACAACAGTTTGGGAGGTGGTTATTGCTACTGAGCTTGTGCAGACAACAGTGAATGGGGATTCCAAGCCTTGGGGTGCATTTGTACAGGCTATAGTGGGCAAGGAGAACTTACCTTCATGGGAGAGACTGTGGGATGAATTTGTACAGGAGGAGACCAGGAGATGTCTTGTACAGGGAAACTCTTCACAAGGTAGGGAGGTCGAAAGAGAATGTGGCATTGACAACAAAGGGAAAGAAGAAGAAGAAGAAGGGCCCCAAGCAGGGTGGGGCCAAGCAGCAGCAACAACAACAGGGTGGGAAGAAGAAGGACTTGAATAAAATCAAGTGTTATGCATGTCAAGAATTTGGGCACTATGGTTCAGAGTGTCCAAGCAAGAAGAAGAAGAGAAAGCAGAATGCAGCTTCAGTGGAGGTTGATGAATTTGGAGAGAGATTTCAGAGAGATTTTTCTCTATGTACTGGACATGTAGAGAGAGAGAGAGCCTCTATAGTTACCAACATTGATTTGGATATGGAGATGGAGTATTCCTTGTTGACAGGCCATAAGATGAGTGCATCGACCACTGGCACTTGGTATATTGATAGTGGAGCTTCGAGTCACATGACAGGTGCTCGAGAGATGTTCTCTGAGCTTTCACAGATAGGTACATATGTGGAGGTTGTACTACGAGATGACACCATTGTAAGAGCAGTTGATCGTGGGACCATTACCTTTCAGAGGGAGTCTATGTTGGCTGCTTTCTTGGGCAGACCCGGGTTTTAATGAAGCGCAACAACAAACCCCTAGGCGCACTGGCCCTCTCGGCAACGAGCTGCGCAGCAGCTTGAGGTCTCACCCGAAGTGGCTATGGGGGGGTTAAGGAATCAGATTTCCTTAACCTTGGTGACGCGGAGATTGTTCTTCCTTTTTCCGGTTCCTCTGATATCGGTGGTCCGACTTTCCCGCAGGCCCCTCGGCTCAACTGCGCGGCTTCCTCCCTCAGCAGGCCCGCTGCGCAGTTTCTCCGCTCTGGCGCAGAAGGCAACTATTCCTTGCGTCAACGCGTTAAGTACCTCCTCGCCCTGCGCGCCCAGCGCAGTAACGCTTTCCTCGATCGCTACCGCGACAGCGCTCCACCACTTCTTCTATACTTAACACTTATAGCTATCAAGGGACCTTCCCAAACTCACTTAAACAGTTACAAAGATAATGCAAGAGTCTTGTATACACAGGTAATGAACTTAAACAGTTAATCATTCACGCAAACATTATAACAAGAAGAAATATGTGAAGTCCACCTCCTCGAGGGAAACCACGTCCACGGGAGTGTTATATTAACCAGAAAACGATAGAGTTATACAATATGCTGCGCACACAGCTACAGCCTTAGATCTTTCTAGGAAACTCCACACACACAGCTGGGAGCCCTTCTCTCAATCTAGTCTCTTCTCTACAGAGATTACAAAGGCACAGACGTCAACTCAGACTGTCTGGCAACTCAGGGATTAGCTCCTCGGCTATCCGATTTCCACCCTAGTTCTACACACTCGGTAGAAAACATAACAAAGGATAATCAACGCATGATCTATCCTCGAGACTGACTATCTAACAGTCTAACCATCTAACTATCCCAAAAGTATCTAACTCTTCTTCTTATCATGTATACATATATATAGGTGGCCATGACGGTCACACCTTTACAAAACTGTGGGCCTCTCCCAACAGTGATTCCCAAAAACCCTAACCATGCACATGGCTAGGTGTACTGTAGGCGCCGCTTGTAGTCATGTCGACGCTTCCTGCAGGCTCCTTGACTTCCGGCGCAGATTGTGGGTATGGGCGCTTGTCCTTCGCCTTCAATGCTCTGGTCCGTTGCTCCTCCTTGATCCGAGCGACCATAACTTCTGTACTTAGCCTTTAAATGAGGGTAGCTGAGCCCTCTACTCCATTGCCTTATTTATTATGGTATCTGAGCCACCTTCATTCTTCTATGACGTGCGCGCGAGCTCCGCGATTTCCGGTCCGTGATCCTCGCTGAGCTTGTCCATCTGGCACCGTACTGCGCACCGTCTCCTTCTTGCCCAAAACTTAGTGCTTGTCCCAAAATTAGCACTTTCCTTTCATACTTGTGCTTTTTCCCCAAAATTCGCAGCTTTACCGCAGCTACGGCCTAGGCTCCAACAGGCCCCTAACACTCACTTGTGGCTCTCCCTCGAGCCACTCGCACTAGCGTGTGGTCGCTTGATTTGCGCATCTGCTTGTGCTTGGGTCTCCGCGAATGTTTTCTTCCACTGCGCAATAGCGGAGTCCAATTCATCGACACACTCCACAGCTGTCTGCACCGTTTCTGCGGTGGCTTCTTCTTTAGTGATGGCATCAATCACCTCTTGAGATTCAGCAATCTCTTTGATTTTTGCCTCAACCTGATCGACAATTTCAGCATACTCATCCATGAATGGCTGAATGCTGTTGGTGAGATTCTCATCTTCAGTTCTGAGCTTGTGCAGTTGCTGCTGCATTCTGTGCACTTCACTCATTTTCTTCATTTTTGCTAAGCCTGCTAAGGCCTTAGCTTCTTCAGTCAGAACAGTGAGAGACTGTTCTGCGGCTTGCACCTGTTCCGACAGACCAACTTTAAAAGGGAGCTTCTCAAGCTCCGCCCAAGCTTCCATAGCTTGGCTCATCAGGTTCTCGGCTTCCTGTATTCTGTCTTTCATCTGTGTGGAAGCTCTGCTCAGCGCTTCAAATTGTACCTGCGCATCATCCGTAAGCTGCGCAGCAACGCGAGCTTCTAGCTCAGCGATCTGGGTTCTATGGCCCTCAGCCATAGCAACTATTTCGTGCTCCAGGGTTTTCACCCTTCCTCCGATAATTTGAACTTTTGCAACCAGAGGGAGGTCTGGTTGAATCTCGCAAGCCGGCAATTCCTGAGCAAGCTCATCTACCGCGTTTCTAATGCCAATGTCTTGCGCCTCATAAAGTGCAAGTTTCTCAGATATATTCTTATGGCTTGCCTTCAATTCTATCTCCTGCGATTGCAGTCGTTGATTTTCCTGAAATGTAGAGAGCTCTCTAGCTCTCAACTCAAGAGAAACTTTCTCATGCACTAGCTGGAGAGTCTCTATAGGAATTAGAGACAAATCGATTTCAACGGGCCCAACGACGCTTACCTGTAGTGCAGCTAGCGGATCTGGAAGTGTCATGCTGGTAGGCGGAATATGCACGACAGTATGCCTTTCTATGAGTTCTTCAACTCGCTTGGCACTTGGAATTTCTTGTGGCACCTGCGAAGTAGATGCTGGCGCATGGGTCTGCGCAACTCTTCCTGCGAGACCTTTCAATTCTACGCACTGCAAATCTAAAGCACTTCTGATGTAAGCGTGCGCATTGCGCAGCTCACGAAATTGCTCGTGTAGGTACTGGTCGATCCCCGAGGGAATAGCCTCAGCGGGATGCGACACTTTTTGCTTCTTGGTGGCCGGTTCTGTGGATCCTTCATCACTTCTTTGCTCCGGGGCTTCCTTGCCCTTATCCTTCTCTTTCGCAGCGGCGGTTGGCAGCGCGAATGCGAGATCGACGGCCACCCTCCACTCATCCGACCAAGACTTGATGGTTTCTTCAACATCCTCAGTAGTCATCCTGTAAAGGCCTAGCGCCCATTCATCTGGAATGCCGCAAGGGCGGAGGTAAAGTTGATGTATGTCGGCAGTAAAAGCCAACTTTCCTTCATATAATGTGGCTGTCTCCTCGCTCAGCCTTGGCATTTCTTGAATGGTATCTCTGAGGAGATAGTAGTACTCACAAAATACAGCGCGATTCATCTTGCGCTTCGCGGGATTGGGAGAATCCCAGAGGTTGATGTAGCGCATGCCGACAACCTCTCCTGCGCGGCGCGGAAGGAACTGAGTATTTGGGGGCTCCTTCCACCCAACGAGAGCACATAAAATTAGAAGCCAAGAAAAATGGAATGATTGGGCTGCATTGTCCTGCACATTCAGGCAATCAGCCAAGAAAGAATTCAGCAGGAAGAGAGACCAGTTGTACTGCTCTCCCTCCGCAGCTGCGATGGCGAGCTCTACGACAGCTCCAGTAACTTCCTCCGGTCGGCACTTTGTGAGAAGTCTGCCTGCAAGCAGACTTCCTGTAAATCGAAGTGCCTCATCTTCTACTGTAGTGAGGTCATAAGCCCGACCTCCTCTTGTCAAGTTATACTTCTGCACCAGCTGTGCAGCCAATTTTCTGTCCTTGTCCTTTCCCACAAAATGAATATTGGGATCCTTACCAGCCTTGGATAGACCGGTGATGCGGTGAATCAAATCAACATTTAGATCAATTTGCCTCCCGAGCCAAAGGTAACCTCCATGAACACATGAAAGCAGCGTCTTAACAACTGCATTGACTTCGTTGCTACGCCCAAAGTGCGGTAGCTTCAACAAATTCAACAAACCTGGCTTCTCCAAGTTTGCTGCAAATCCCCTTGGGGTAAATTCATCGACCTTTCGGATGGGATTGTGAACTATCGTCAGATATCGATCTGGCGCAAACTGGGGATACGTTTTATAATCTCCCAGATTGAAATCAGAGAATTTGACCAGTGGAAGGTGTCCCAACAGTTGCCCTTCTACCCGCACGCTAGCCGGTAGTGGCGGTAACGGAATGGGATACTTTGCATTCTTCGGGATGTGTACTTCTGGCGCATCATCTGGACGCGGCGGAATATAGTTCGCCATGGTGGCCAACGGCTCTGGAACAGGTTCTTCTGGCTGTTGCTGAGATGCTCTCGTGCCGGGCGACTGTCTAGGATCAGTCCATCCAGGGTGTACATAAGTCGAAGCCGTGACTGGAGTAGTCATGCCGAAATCTAAGACTCGGCGTAGGAATTGACGAACAACTTCTTCAGTCGACAGGTTCTCCGTCGTGAACCGATGTAGGGAACAGAAACTTTGGACAACAAATGGCGGACCTGCGTAGGATATGGATGCTGAAAACAAGGGAAAATACTCTGCACAACTCGGCTCTGAAAACAATAACTTGGATTCTCAAACAAGATAGCAACTCGAGGAAAGTAACCCAAAAATTATACAAGTGTGAGGTATTTATAGCCAGAGGTGATAGTAAATGCGACCAAGTGGGTTTACGTAGCTGTAGGCGGCTATACATGAGTTGACAACACGCTATCCTTCTCGCCGCAATGGTGCATTTATTGTGATTGTGTTAGGAACCTATGTCAACCCTTCTCTTTACTATGTTAGTATATTGTTGTTGGACGCATATGCTTTGTAAGTCATCCCGTAGTATTTGTTGATCCGTAGTTTATATTAACCCATAGTATTGACCCATAGTATTGGACGCATATGCTTTGTAAGTCGTCCCGTAGTATTATATGTCCCATGGTTTTGACTCATAGTATTGGGCATAGACTTAGTATATAAGTGTGTGTTGAGGTCATTGAAGGCACCGTGAAGTTAATTGTATTGAGCTTGCTCAAAGGAGGTTGCCCCCTCGAAGTGGCCCGTGATCAATATAAAAGTGATTCTGTTCTGTTATTTATGATATCTTGTGTATTTGCATTAATTAATTATTGCAGGTTCATCACATCTGGTATCAGAGCACTTTCCTTGGCACAAGTGGGAAATTTTTTTTCTTTGGGCGGCGACTTTCAAATCAATTTCTGAAATTTTCTGCACAAAATCAGAAGAAACCGATTGCATATCTGAATTCCTCTTTCAAAAATACGCAGTTTCAAAAAAAAAATCATCTCATTTGGAGTTCTAAAAGTGGATATATCGCGGATTTAAAATCAGCAACTTTTCAGAATTTCGGTGACGGCCGCGGAAATTGCGGCGAGAATATCTTTTGATCGAGTGCCCAGATTTCTATTCCGCTTTCATGAGTAGAAGCAGAGTGGTTGTTCTAGTTCCGGAAACATGCTATAATAGCGATTCTGAGCAATATAGATCCAGTTTTTGAACATTGGGTGGAATTTCTGCCCAAATTTTTTCTATTGCAGGTTCGGATTTGGGAATAATCCCTATCCGCTTAACTGTGGGAAGTACTTGGGCATAAGCCCTAAAACTCATTGTGAGGAGTACCACAGGAACCCCGAAGTAGCTGGCCATTGAGAGGACCTGCCAAGCGAAAAGGGCAACGACCCCTACCTGATTGACTAGTTCCCACCTGTGAGGTAAACCAAGAGCTGTCGTTTGTGGCCAAGCGGTTATCAGTTTTACCTGAGCCGTGGAGTGAGGGGTACTGCCCCAATACGCAAGCCGTCAGACAGCATTGGTGGCCGAGTGAAAACCCTGAACTGTTAGGAAGCCGCACATACCTGGGGTCCATATCTACTTTCAGCTGAACTATTGTCGATCACTGCTGCGCCGTTTCAGATCCATTTTGCAAGCCGTTCCAGCTCCAGCCGCTCGACGTTGTTCCAGATTCCTTCCGAGCCGTAGCCGCTCCAGTCTGTTAAAAAAAAATCCTGGTTATGGTTGTCACCCGTGCAGGAGAAAAAACCATGGAGGAAGCACTTGCAGCCATCCAAGCCAAACTCCAAGATCTAGATGAAAAATTTCTCAGCCTCCATCTTCAGCATTCAGCCATGAACAATACCAGACAGCCAGAATCTTTTGCAGCCACTGGGTTCTCTTCTTCTAGCAATTTTCATGGGTCGAAGCTTGATTTTCCTCGCTTCAATGGTACTGATCCGACTGGATGGATATACCGGGCAGAACAATATTTCAGTCTGCATAATACTTTTGATGTTCAGAAAGTTCCACTTGCATCCTTTCATTTGGAACAGGAAGCCCTTCAATGGTACCGTTGGTACATCAAAGCTCATCCCGAGCCAAATTGGACAGATTTTTGCCACCTCATTTTGTCGCGATTTGGTCTTAGTGCTTTTGACGACTTCACAGGAGCACTCACTAAACTTCACCAAACTGGCACAGTGAGAGAGTATCAGATGGAATTTGAGAAACTAGCCAATCACACAGAAGGATTGTCTGATGAATTCTACAGGAGTTGTTTTATCAGTGGTCTCAAGGATGAAATCCGCTCAGAGGTCAAAATGTTTTGTCCCAACACAATGATGGAAGTCCTAGGGTTGGCTAAGCTAGCCGAGGAAAAGATCGCAGCTCAACAACGCTCCAAACCCACCTTTGTTCCCTTCAGAAATATGGGTTCCCAACGACCTTCCATCACGCCTGCTCCTCAACCAACTCCTATCAAGCATTTGTCTGAAATAGAAATGCAGGCACACCGAGAAAAAGGGCTTTGCTATAATTGTGATGAGAAATTCACTCGGGGACATAGATGTGTTCAACAAAAGCTCTATCTCTTGGATGTGGATTCTCTGCCTGCCTTAGAACTTGGTGAAGAAGCTACAGATACAGTAGATGATCAGGTCGACATTCAACACCTGCCTGTTGACACCCCATCTCAAGACGACCCACTCGAGATCTCTCTCCATGCTGTAACCGGAGTCACCACCCCACAAACAATGCGAGTCAGGGGATACTTCAAGAAGCTCCCTCTTACCATCCTCATTGATTCTGGTAGCACTCATAACTTCATTGACCCTCGGATTGCCAAACAGGCTGATTGTTTTGTCCATCGTTGCTCCAACTTTGAAGTCCTGGTTGCCAATGGGGGTACCTTACCTTGCAAGGGGAAGTGTCACAATGTGCGTATCTCTATGGAAGATTATAACCTACGCTCTAACATGTTTTCCTTGTCCTTAGGCAGATGTGATGTGGTTTTGGGCGTTCAATGGTTACGCACACTTGGCCCCATCTTATGGGATTTTGCGGAACTTTGGATGCAGTTCAAAGTCAATGGGGCACAACACAAATTTATGGGCTTACAACCAGGGTCTCTCTGCATCATCAGTTCACATCGCCTGGAAAAAATCCTTAAGAAGAATTCACATGGTGTCATCGCTCAACTCAATTCCATTCAGATGCACCCATCAACAGTCTCCACTACTTCCTTGGATAGATATGCAGGTATCCTTGCTGAACCAATGCGCTTGCAGCCTTCAAGAGACCTTTCCCGTAAGAATGTAGCCACATCTACCTCTCAGCAGGAAATGATGGCTATTTTGCATGCAGTACAGAAGTGGCAGCCATACCTATTAGGGAATTATTTCTGCATCAAGACTGATCTCCCGAGTCTGGAAATTTTTTTGGAACAATGGGTCTCCTCCCCAACACACCTGCAATGGGTTATCCAACTCATGGGTTGTCCCTATGTGATCACTTACAAGAAGGGATTGGAAGATGCTCCTTCTCGCACAATGGATGCCCCAGTTTCTCTTACAGCTCTTTCTCTGCTTGTTCCAAATTGGTTGCAATATGTTCAACGGGGCTATCTCTTCTATGAACTCCATGCTTCTTCATCAACAGGGCACTCTGGGTTCTGCAAAATGTATGACCGAGAACAATGTAACTTCTTTTGGTCGGGACTAAAAATGACAATTCAACAGATGGTGGCTGATGATGATACTTTCCAAGTCAACAAGGGGGAAACGACACTCCATTCGGGATTGCTCAAACCCTTGCCCATCCCTACACAGCTTTGGCCAACTATTTCTATGGATTTCCTAGCAGCGCTCTGGTGGTACAATACCACATCTCAAAGGACACCATATGAAGCAGTCTATGGAAAAACACCGCCTGTTCTTCTTCCATACACCCTTAGCAGCTCTCCAGTTCAGGAAATTGACTCGGTTCTTCGAAACCGCGATCAGATTCTTCTCATTCTGCAGGACAATCTTCACATGGCCAGAATTCGCCTGAAACAACAAGCCGATCAGCACCGTTCTGAGCGCATTTTCCACGTAGCTGACAGGGTTCTTCTTCATCTACAGCCTTCCAAGCAATCCTCCTTGACACTCCAAAGGCGTCAGTGGCCCGAAATGCAAACCGAGGATGCTACCGAGGAACCACTCCTTCAGATTCTGCAGCAATTTCTCCAACCAAAGCTTTGAGGACAAAGCTTTTTCTAAGGGAGAGGGGATGTTAGGAACCTATGTCAACCCTTCTCTTTACTATGTTAGTATATTGTTGTTGGACGCATATGCTTTGTAAGTCGTCCCGTAGTATTTGTTGATCCGTAGTTTATATTAACCCATAGTATTGACCCATAGTATTGGACGCATATGCTTTGTAAGTCGTCCCGTAGTATTATATGTCCCATGGTTTTGACTCATAGTATTGGGCATAGACTTAGTATATAAGTGTGTGTTGAGGTCATTGAAGGCACCGTGAAGTTAATTGTATTGAGCTTGCTCAAAGGAGGTTGCCCCCTCGAAGTGGCCCGTGATCAATATAAAAGTGATTCTGTTCTGTTATTTATGATATCTTGTGTATTTGCATTAATTAATTATTGCAGGTTCATCACAGATTGACGGGCTCTGACAGCCTTCCGGGAGAAGCTAATGCTTTCAGCGCCTGAGTTAAATGCAAATATTTCGGAGATCAAGCCGAATCCGTCGGAGCGGCTAGACTTAAATAGCGGACTTATCCTCCATTTATTCAGACGCGGCTACATAACTGCGGTAATTCAATGTTTGGCGGCGGGTCATTTCAGCTTAGGTAACTGTGCATAAAGGGGTCCATGCTGATATCTCCTCAAGCGGCAGCTTTGACATAGTGAACTCCGCAAGAGCGATGGTTCAACGGTCCAAAAAAAACAAAACTTCGCCAGAGCGCAAAGATAAGCTCGTTTCAAACAAATTTTATTTAGGATGCGCGGATATTTCAAGGAACTGCGCGGGAAGCTGGAAACTGAAGGTGTCCCGCAGCTTCCGTGTAGACTGTGAATGCGATGTCTCTTTCAACTACACCGGACATTTGCACCTTTTTAGCAATATGTTAGGTCGACAGAGCGGAGTGGCCGTCGCGATAAAGCTTGAGCCGACTCCCGTTGATCATTGTAGGTAGTAATTCTCCATCAAGCTTTGCAAGCTGAACTGCGCCTCCTCCTGTTATCTTTGTCACCCGAAAAGGGCCTAACCAATGTACACGAAACTTGCCCGGAAACTTGATGAATTTACTATCGTAAAGGAGTACCAAGTCTCCTTCTTCAAAGTGCTTATGCTTAATGTGCCTGTCATGCCAAGCTTTCTGTCTTGCCTTCTGTACCTGTTGATGGAATCCAACTAAAAGTCGGTCTTCTTCTAAGGCAAGCAGCTGCGAGAGTCTTTCATTCATAGTATCCGGATCTGTCATTTCTGTGATTTGCGCAATTCTGAGACTGGGAATAATGTATTCCATAGGCATAACTGCTTCTTGTCCATACACCAAACTGAAAGGTGTGTGACCTGTTAGTTTCTTGCAAGTGGTTCTATAAGCCCATAATACAGCTGTGACTCTAAGGTCCCAATCATCTCTTTGTTGATTACAGATCTTCGTCAGGGCATTCTCAAGAATTTTATTGAATGCCTCCACCGTACCATTAGCTTGAGGGTGGTAGGGTGTACTCTTATGGTGTCTAACTTGGAATTCTTCAGTAAGGGCTTCTATAGTCTCATTGAGGAAATGTGTACCCTGATCACTCATTAGAATCAGTGGACATCCAAATCTAGTGATAATATTCTCAAAAATGAACTGTGCGGCCGTAGCAGCGTCGCAGTTCTTAACTGGCTTAGCCTCAGCCCATCTGGTGAGGTATTCAGTAGCTGTAATGATGTATCTTGCGCCAGTTCTTTTTCCTGGTGGGTTAATAGGTCCTACAAAGTCAATGGCCCATTTATCAAAAGCACGCAGTGTGATCTGGGGTCTTAGCGGCATTTCATCTCTCCTTGAGGGTTTTCCTGTTCGCTGGCACACATCGCAACATTTACAGAATGCCTTAGTACCCTTGTGCAATGTCGGCCACCAAAGTCCTGCGGCTAATATCTTTTGCGCAGTCGGCTTTCCTGCGAAATGGCCTCCTGCGGTACCTGAATGCGCTTCTGCGATGATAGAGCTCTTTTCATGTGGTAAGATACATCTGCGCAAAACTTCGTCAGGGCCCAACTTATAAAGCTGGCCTGCTATCAAAGTGAAGTGTGCGGCTCTGACAACAAGTTGCTTCTTCTGCTGGATTGTAAACTCAGCCGGCGCTTTCCCGATAGTGAGAAACTCAAGAATATCAGAATAATATTCGTCTGCTGCTTGAATAGAAAACAACTGTGCGTCAGGCAGATTGTCCTCCAGACTTGTAGGTTCCTCTCCTGACTCTATCCTGGATAGATGGTCAGGCCCTGCATTCAATCTGCCTGGCTTTACAATAACCTCGAAATCATATTCTTGAAAGAGCAGTAGCCATCTGCAAATTCTTCCTCCTAACACTGGTTTATTGACCAAATATTTCAAAGCAGAATGGTCAGTATACATTTTAAAATGAGCGCCTAACAGGTAGTGTCTGAATTTCTGTAGGGCATACACCATAGCTAGTCCTTCCCTTTCTGTAGTGGTGTAGTTCTTCTCAGCTGTAGATAGCTTTCTGCTGGAGTAAGCAATCGGGTGGTCAATACTTCCTTCTCCAGACTGTGTAAGCACAACCCCCAATGCTATGGAAGAAGCATCAACATGAACATGAAAAGGTTTTCTCCAGTCCGGGAAAACTAGAATAGGCGCTGTGATCATCTTTTCTTTAAGTGTGTCCAAGCTCTGTTGGCATTCTTCTGTCCATTGGAACTTCGAATCCTTTTTCAGCAATCTTTCCATAGGTGCTGTGATCTTTGCATAACCTTTGATAAATTTTCTGTAGTATCCAGTATGTCCCAATGTAGTGCGCAATTGCTTAACTGAGTTGGGCGCAGGTAAATTAGCAATGATGGCAACCTTCGCAGGATCCATCAGGAGTCCTTGTCTGCATACAATATGTCCCAACAAAATACCAAAGGGCGCACAAAATATACATTTTTTCAAGTTAAGGGAAATCTGATGCTGTCTACATTTTTCTAACATCATGCGCAGATTTGCAATATGGTTCTTTAATAGGCCAAATACAGTCCAGTCATCAAAATAGACTTCTAAAAACTTGTGAATGAATTCTTTAAAAACATCAACAACAACTCTAGAGAAGATAGCAGGTGCGTTTTTAAGACCAAAGGGCATTACCGTATACTGGAATGAGCCCCATTCAGTTGCAAAAGTAGTCTTGTGGCGGTCGTCCGGATGGATTCTGATCTGATGATATCCCAAAAAACCATCAGTGAAAGAGTAAGCCTCTTGTCCTCCAACATTATCAAGTACTTCATCTGTGAAAGGAGTGGGAAATGGATCGTGCGCTGATGCATCATTGAGTTTGCGCAAGTTGACACAGATTCTTATTTCACCTTTCGTTTTCTTTTCTTGGACCACCATAGGACTAATCCAATCGCTTTCCTCTACTGGCTCAATAATACCTGCTGCGAGCATTTTATCAATTTCTTCTCTAACTTTGTCTTTATACCGGGGGTTCAATCTGTACGGGCGCTGTTTTACTGGCTTGGCGTCTGCTTTCAGAGGTATGCGCATCACTCCTAAGTCTCCTAGGATGCCTTTCATTTCTGTGAACTTGGTAGGAAAGATATCCTGGTAGTCACGTAATAATTATGAAACATGTCCAACAGTTTCATCATCCCAATAATCTCCTATAGAAGCAAACTTTGGTTCAGCTTCTGTACCAATGTTAATCTTCTTGAGCTTGATGTGTTCTGTGATGGCAGGAATATCAAGCTCAGGACCTTCAATATTGCGCGTCCCTTCTGATTCTGGGATATTGATGTTACGAGGATCGTCCTCCTCATCTTCAGCGGTGAAGTTATAACATTCCAGGGCATGTTCTATCTGGACAGCCCAATCTGGTTGGGAATATTCTGATAACGGGCATTGTTCAAATATCTTCTTCTTAATACACTTCAAAGCCTGATCGATGCTTGGATGTTCTGACTCAAAGCTGAAGGTAAGTTGAAAGCTTTCTATCGTAAGAGGCCAACTGATAGTGCCTTTGCGCAATTCTGTTTCAGTATACCAGTTCCTTGGAACTGTATCCAATGTGTGGATGAATAGGTGGACCCATTCATCTTCTGGAATATCTGACCATTGCTGAATGCATGCTTCAATGTGTGACCTGGGGTCACTCTGTCCCTCATACTTGCGTAGGACTTCGGCTGTGGTGTCCTGAAATCTGCGCAGTATCAATCTGCGACAGTCTTGCCATGTATGAATATTCTCCTTATGCGCAACCCACCATCTTGCGGGTGTAGCGCGCAATGCTACATCCAGTGCCTGTATGCGCTGTTGTTCTGGAAGCTTTTGTTCATATTCATGTATGAATTTAGTTACTTCAGTTAAACCATCAAAAATTGGAGTGTCAGTTAATTCTGTGCCAATCCATCGAATGGATTTAGTCATCATAGCGCAACGCCTTGCAGAGACCTCATGTAAACGATTCTGCCAGTTTTCCAATCCTGCATCTGAGTCTGATGTGCACGAGCTATCGCATCGCCAGCTGATATGGCCATCTACTGTGGGGTTGACATAGTCACTGTGGTTAGTAGTCATTTGGTACAAACTTTCCATGTGGCGCGCTTCCTCTTCTGTGCGAATGGGTTCTATATACCTTGGTCCTTGAATAGGATCAAGTGGTGCAATGACCCTAATCTGGTCATCCTCAAAGGTCATCTGTCTTTTCTTCAAATTAATGACAGCCAAATTATCAAATGCCCAGTCGATTCCTAAAAGTGCTGGGTATGGTCTACTATCATCCAGGATTTTAATTACTTCAAAATCTGTAGAGCTTCTTACTCCTTCAATATCAATAGGTACATTGGGTAATCTGCCCAATGGAGAGACTCGTTGCTGATTCGCGAGTCTTAGCTGGATAGGGGATCTTGTAAGGGGAGGGCTTCCCATCTGTTTCCATGTCTGCATAGTGAGAACATTGGCTTCAGAGCCCAGATCTAACATGACTTCGTCCATTTCAAATGCTCCAATCTGCGCTGTGAGCCTCATCTCTTTTCCAGTTCTAATGTGACTCCTAATCTGGTGAACAGCACACTGCGGTGTGTTCGTCGAAGCAGACTGTTGGCACTGATCCAACAGGTGTTGGAGTTCTAGAGTTGCCTTTTCATTGCGCAACAATTTTAAACATTGTCGCAGGAACGCATGAACACTGCCTAGTGCATGCTCCTCGTCAGGCCTTCCAGCTGTAGTGGCCTGTTCTTGTACCAGGTTGTCTTGTCTTAGCACTTGCGATCTAATATTGTTCTGCGGAATTGCGGTAGAACTTGAAGCTCTCGGATCTGAGAAATACTCTTGAGCTTGCTTGAATGCTTCTTTTTGCTTCTGCAGGTCAAGTGGGGCTGGTTTAATATTAGCGCGGTGCACCCATTGCGTCGCTTGCTTTCCCATTCCCATCTCTTACGCACCAGTGGTTGCTCCACTGCGTGTCACTATATTAACTGTAGGGTCTGGTTCTCTTTTTTCTGCTCCAATCAACTGAATATTCTGATTGACCTGTGGGGTCTTTGCTTGCATCTTAGCCTATAACTGAGGGCATTCTTCAATGATATGGTCAGAAGATTTACAATATCTGCAGAGGGTTGTAGGATTTTGGCAATCCCTGTCAAAATGACCTTGTGCTCCGCAATTATAACAAGTGATCTGTCCTCTTCCGCGACCAAAATTTGTTGTGCGTCCGCGTCGCCTGTAATTTCCTGTTCGGGCGTCGCGAGTTTGGTCATATGGTGGACCTGCTGTGGGTCCTTGTGTCTCTGCTTGTACCCTATAAACATCATGCTTTCTTTCTATCATAAGATCATATGCTCTACAATTGTTCTCATCATGACCTACTGATTTACAGAAATTACAATATAGATTCTTTGGAGTTTGTACATATTTCTGAAGTAAGTGACATTCTTGTGGTCTATGACCTCTAGTTCTGCAGATTTCACACCAAGGCCCCTGTGCCTGTGGTAAAGGGTTAGGTGCTCCAGTTGCAATATAGTCTATGAAAACGGGGCAATGGTCCTTTGAATGACCTTGGGCTTTACATTTTGTACACCAAATTTCTTCCTTAATCTCCTTGCCTTTCTTAATATCATGCACTTGCAAGGTTAAGTTTGCTAATTGGTTCTGCAACTGCGCAACATCGTTGCTTGTTCCCGCAATGGGCGAAGCTTCTAGTTTCATAGCCATCTCTAGAGCTTGTTCCTGAGTATTGAGATTCTGTTGCATAAGAGGAAGTCTAATGTGTGGAAGCAGCGCAGCAATGAACCATTCCTTATGCTGCTGTGGTGCAAACTCGAAGCTTACTTGATCTATCAAGGCTTTGAACTTCTGGTCAAAGTCCCATACTGATTCTGTAGGTAGCTGTTTGATGTCTTTGAGCTCTGTTATACACTGTGATTCTGATTTAGGTTTCTTAAATTCCCGAATCATAGCATTTCTTACATCAACAAGCGTTCTATTCTGTGCTGCTGAGTATTTCATGAACCAAGTTAAGGCTCTTTCTCTTAGTGTGGTTGCTAACTGAACCAGTTTAACAACATCATCATTAATTTGCTTAATTGTCCAAATGGCTTCACATAAGAACCAGTGCTGCTCAGGGTCTTCTATCCCTGTTCCTCTAAAAGTTGGTAGCTTCATGTCATCACCCATCCTTCTTGTGCTAGGTTGAGGTGAGGGTGCTGTAGCAGTGCTTCTGGGCTGGTTAACTAAAGGTGGTTCTGAGGTACTAGAAGTACCGTGTGGGCTACTAGAAGGTGTTACTGCGGGGTTATACTGAGCTCCATCTAGTTTTTGCAGTGTAAAGGGGTGATAAGGGATATGAGCACTCCCTTGTCTTTCTATATGGCTTGCTCTAGGGACTTGGCTATCGTCTGGGCTAGACTCAAAAGAATATTGGTCGAGGCCTACTTTATATCGTTTTCCACTACGAGTGCAACCAATAAGTTCAGGATCACTATCAGAATCTACGGACATTACTTGTCTATGCTATTCATCAGAAGCAATACATAGCTTTCCTTTTTCATACAGAAGCATTTTAATCCATAAGTTCAGAGAATTTAAGAACTTACCTCTGTGTACTTGGAAGAAATTCCTCTCAGCTTCACTGAAACTCTTTCTTGTATCTACTGCAAACTCGGTGATGAAACCTTTCAGTAGACTATTCAACCAAAAGTCTACTGCGCGGGACACAGGATTGTCTATCCGCTTCACAATACTAACTAGCTCAGGCGTCCAAGCGACGGGTCGATCAATATGCACAGTAGGTCTAGAATCTGCTAACTTGGCTATCCAAGCGTGCAACTCCAGTGCGAATGTAACAAAGAAAATTTCGTGAAGGTCAGTATAAATATGCTTCTGCAACCAGTCTTCTGTTTGGAGCGTAGAGCTTCTATTTTCTTGTTCAGCGAACTCTTTAGCCTTTAAATCAAACCAGTCTCCAATTTCTTTAGCTGTAGGATTCCAGTAACACATTTGTTAACTGAGCAAGTCTCAGTGTAACAGAACCTTGTGCTGGCTTCAGCAACAATCTCAGACATCGCGGAAATAGTAAGTCTCACAGCAGCAAGTCGCAAGACAAGGGAACCATTCGTTCTCCTCGATCTTCGTGCGTCGCCGAAATAAAAAGTCTCACAGCAGCAAGTCGCAAGGCAACGAAACCATTTGTTGGCTCCCTTCTGTATCTGGGTTTCGCATCAATCTCGCACGTCACTGGAATAAGAAGTCTCATTGTCCCGGCAACGGAACCATTTGTTGGCTGCTTTCTTGGGCAGACCCGGGTTTTAATGAAGCGCAGCAACAAACCCCTAGGCGCACTGTCCCTCTCGGCAACGAGCTGCGCAGCAGCTCGAGGTCTCACCTGAAGTGGCTATGGGGGGGTTAAGGAATCAGATTTCCTTAACCTTGGTGACGCGGAGATTGTTCTTCCTTTTTCCGGTTCCTCTGATATCGGTGGTCCGACTTTCCCGCAGGCCCCTCGGCTCAACTGCGCGGCTTCCTCCCTCAGCAGGCCCGCTGCGCAGTTTCTCCGCTCTGGCACAGAAGGCAACTATTCCTTGCGTCAACGCGTTAAGTACCTCCTCGCCCTGCGCGCCCAGCGCAGTAACGGTTTCCTCGATCGCTACCGCGACAGCGCTCCACCACTTCTTCTATACTTAACACTTATAGCTATCAAGGGACCTTCCCAAACTCACTTAAACAGTTACAAAGATAATGCAAGAGTCTTGTATACACAGGTAATGAACTTAAACAGTTAATCATTCACGCAAACATTATAACAAGAAGAAATATGTGAAGTCCACCTCCTCGAGGGAAACCACGTCCACGGGAGTGTTATATTAACCAGAAAACGATAGAGTTATACAATATGCTGCGCACACAGCTGCAGCCTTAGATCTTTCCAGGAAACTCCACGCACACAGCTGGGAGCCCTTCTCTCAATCTAGTCTCTTCTCTACAGAGATTACAAAGGCACAGACGTCAACTCAGACTGTCTGGCAACTCAGGGATTAGCTCCTCGGCTATCCGATTTCCACCCTAGTTCTACACACTCGGTAGAAAACATAACAAAGGATAATCAACGCATGATCTATCCTTGAGACTGACTATCTAACAGTCTAACCATCTAACTATCCCAAAAGTATCTAAATCTTCTTCTTATCATGTATACATATATATAGGTGGCCATGACGGTCACACCTTTACAAAACTGTGGGCCTTTCCCAACAGTGATTCCCAAAAACCCTAACCATGCACATGGCTAGGTGTACTGTAGGCGCCGCTTGTAGTCATGTCGCCGCTTCCTGCAGGCTCCTTGACTTCCGGCACAGATTGTGGGTATGGGCGCTTGTCCTTCGCCTTCAATGCTCTGGTCCGTTGCTCCTCCTTGATCCGAGCGACCATAACTTCTGTACTTAGCCTTTAAATGAGGGTAGCTGAGCCCTCTACTCCATTGCCTTATTTATTATGGTAGCTGAGCCACCTTCATTCTTCTATGACGTGCGCGCGAGCTCCGCGATTTCCGGTCCGTGATCCTCGCTGAGCTTGTCCATCTGGCACCGTACTGCGCACCGTCTCCTTCTTGCCCAAAACTTAGTGCTTGTCCCAAAATTAGCACTTTCCTTTCATACTTGTGCTTTTTCCCCAAAATTCGCAGCTTTACCGCAGCTACGGCCTAGGCTCCAACAGTCTATGAGTCCTATGATTTTGAGGGATGTGTTATTTGTCCTTGGGATGAAGAAGAACTTAGTATCGGTTTCCACCATTGAGGATAGGGGTCTTGGGGTTTGTTTCTTGGATGGGAGAGTGCAGGTATTCCCCAAGAATATAGGATTATCTATCTCCATGGACATTGGGGTTAGATGTGGAAAACTATACAATCTCTTGTTTCAGCCGCAGCACGCTTTGGCACACAACAACAATAGTGAGCTTTGTGAGTTATGGCATCGGAGGATGGCCCACTTGCATCACCCAGCTTTGAGATTGTTGAGGAGCATGGTTATAGGTTTACCATAGTTCAACAAAAAGCAGAGTGATGTTTGCAGGGGGTGTGCTTTGGGAAAGTACACCAAGACTGCTTTTCCGAGCAGTGACAACAAATCAACAGGAGTACTTGATTTGATCCATACAGATATATGTGGTCCCATGTCATCAATTTCTTTGACTGGATTTGACTATTATATATCTTTCATTAATGACTTCTCTAGGAAGACCTGGATCTACTTTTTGAGGAGTAAGAAGTCACCCTTAGTATTAAGAG
This sequence comes from Larix kaempferi, assembly GCA_027924585.1. Taxonomy (NCBI): domain Eukaryota; kingdom Viridiplantae; phylum Streptophyta; class Pinopsida; order Pinales; family Pinaceae; genus Larix; species Larix kaempferi. Next base: position 3,080,780 of record BSBM01001005.1, on the reverse strand, counting down.
TCTTCCAAGGGTTCAAATCCCTTGTGGAGAATCAAATAGGGAGGATGATTCGGGTGTTGAGATCAGACAAAGGGGGTGAGTATACCTCCAAGGAGTTCGATGGGTTTTGCATTCAGGGGGGCATACAGAGACAATTGACAGTTTCGTACACTCCTAAGCAGAATGGAGTTGCAGAGAGGAAGAACAGGTTGATTGTGGGAGAAGAGAGAGCGATGCTTCATGATCCGAGTTTACCATTCTTTCTTTGGGCAGAGGCATGTAGTACTGTAGTTTATTTACAGAACAGGAGTCCCCATCGTGCCTTGGGGAGGAAGACTCTTGAGGAGATGTTCACAGGAAAGAAGCTTGAGGGTGGCCATTTTCACATATTTGGTTGTTTGACTTACTCTCATGTCCCTTCTGAGAAGAGGACAAAGTTTGATCCCACTGCAGAGAGAGGCATCTTTGTGGGATATGATGAGACTTCGAAGGCTTACCGCATTTATATTCCTGGCCATAAGAAGGTTGTTGTGAGGTGGGAAGTGAAGTTTGATGAGGAGAGAGCCTTCAGGAAGTCTAGAGAGTTGGAGCATGGGGAGCCATCGACTTCCACACCTCAGGTGACACAGGCATCTTCAGTATAGATCACAGGTCCATAGGTTTTCGGAGTGACCGGGTCACAGGTTCTACAGGTTCAGTGGTTCAGTCAGCAAGTACTCCAGGGACAGGTTCGGGTTCTCAGGTTAAAGGTTCATCCGTGACTAGTTCACGAGCTACTCGTCCATAGGTTGCTGGGCCATATGCTTCCGGTAGTTCTTCAGATGAGGAGAGACCAGTTTGGGAGGAGCCTTCAATGAAGAGGAAGCCTAAATTGCTTCGTGATACCTTGGAGGAAGCAGATACATTTGGTAGGCCCCAGGAGGAGGTCAGAACAGTAGTGATTCCGGATAGATTGGGTATGGCTCTAGTTGCGAGTCTTCGTGATTCAGAGCCTTCCACATTTGAGGAGGCCTCTCAGCATCAGGTTTGGAGAGATTCCATAATGGAAGAGTACCATTCCATCATGAAGAATGATTCATGGGAGATAGTACTGAGACCAGAGGGGAAGTCTCTTGTGACTTCCAAGTGGATCTACAAGGTGAAGCATGGTGCAGATGGCAGCGTGGAGAAGTACAAGGCTCGTTTTGTGGCACGATGGTTTTCACAGATAGAGGGAGTTGATTATGATGAGACCTTTCCGCCGGTTGCTCGTTATTCTTCCATCAGAGAAGTGATTTCTATAGCAGCAGAGATGGGTTGGAAGATCCACCAAATGGATGTGAAGACCGCATTTCTCAATGGTCTTTTGCAGGAGGAGGTTTACTTAGAGAAGCCACAAGGATTTGAGATTCATGGGAGAGATTCTAATGTGTGCAGGCTGAGGAAAGCCTTGTATGGACTGAAGCAAGATCCTAGAGCTTGGTACTCCAGGATTGATGCGTATTTGACATCGATGGGTTTTCAGAAGAGTGAGGCTGAAACCAGACTTTACTACATTGTGGTTGGTGGAGATCCTCTCATTCTTTTGTTATATGTTGATGACTTGTTTATAACTGGGGAGGAGCGTCTCATTGCACATTGCAAGAGAGACCTTGCTACAGAGTACGAGATGACAGACATTGGGTTGATGCACTATTATCTGGGGATGGAGGTTTGGCAGGAGCCTGGTCATATTTTCCTGGGAAAGGGAAAGTATGCAGTAGATATTCTGAGGATATTTTGGATGGAGGATTACAGGACAATGTCCACACCTATGATAACTAACTGGAAGAAACTTCATGCTTTTGAGGGTAAGTTGATGGATCCTACACTATACCGTCGGCTCATTGGGTCATTGATGTATCTGGTTCAACACCAGGCTAGACTTATGTCTTGTGGTGAACACTCTTTGTCAGTTCATGGTGGAGCCTAGGAGTGTGCGTTGGACTTCCGCAATACATGTGTTGAGATACCTTGCAGGGACAATGGACTATGGTTTGGACTACAAGGGTTCGGGTGGAGTCAGCTTGGTTGGTTTCACAGATTTAGACTAGGCAGGAAGTGTGAGGAATCAGAAGAGCGCTTCCAAGTGTTGTTTCAGTTTGGGATCGACAACAGTGTCGTGGTTCAGTCGGAAGCAAAAGTCCGTTGCTTTGAGTTCTGCCGAGGCTGAGTATATGGCAGCCAGTCAGGCTACTTGCGAGGCACTGTGGCTTCGTAAGTTATTGGTTGATTTGTTTGATCAGGAGCTGAGACCTACGGTGATTTACTGCGAAATTCAGAGTTGCATCCAGCTCTATGAGAATCCAGTTTTCCATGACAGTTCTAAGCACATAGAGATAAGAATCTAAGATACCACTTCATCCGAGATTACATTCAGAGAGGAGATGTGGTGTTGTAGTACATTTCCACCGATGAGCAGGTAGCAGATATCTTGACGAAATCCTTAGGGAGGGGCAAGTTTGTCTTCTTCAGAGACAAGTTGGGAGTGGTGCAGAACACCTTCCTCGGTAAGAGGGAGTGTTCATTTTTGTACCTAGGAAAGTGTTCCCCTAGTGACTTTTTTCCTAAGTCACTTAAAGGGGGAAATAAATTCATCCTTGCATTAAATGACTTGAGATGAGCATTTAATTAGACTTTATAACTTAAAGTCACTTTTTGGGAAAAATTTAAGTGATGAGATTTAAATTAATTTTTATGAGATTTAATGAGCAATTAATCTCATCCACACATCTAACAAAACCTCCACCGTTGGATTAGAAAGCCATTCACTTACCCGCTAGGTTTTCCCCAAAAAGGCAAGAGGAGGCAAAAGACATTTTATTCTTGTGAAGAGAGTGAAGAAGAGACAGATGAGAGAGGGGCACGATTTTTGAGGAGGAGGTTCAGGGCATTTATGAATAGCACAAAATTTGAGGCGGCAACAATTTATCAGCACAGTTCCCGAGGCAGCACCGTACAATAGTGAAGTGGTATGCATTTCGATGCACCGTACAGTAGGGAAGTGGCACAAAAATCGAGGGCCGTACACAACATTTATTGCTGTACCATACACCAACACATATTTCGAGGAGTTTTCTAGGCACGATTTTCTAGAAGTTTGGGCATAGTTTTCGAGGTCCATACAACCTATACGGACTGTACCTTTGGCACAAAAATCGAGACTGAAATTTTCTGCGCAGAAATCAAGGTGTGTGATTTGGCATGGTTTTCGAGGCAACTTTTGGGTGATAAATTCTATGGTGGAGATAAGTAAATTTTTACTGTAAAATTTATGTATTGATAATTGCTGAAGAAATAAAATCATCTCTCTCTCTGACTGGTTTTCCCCGTGGGGGTTTTTCCAGGGCTATTGTCCAAAAATCTTGTGTCTGAAAATTTTCCTGTGTGTGCATTTATTTATTTTCTGTCATAAGATTGGAGTCGCAGCAGTGTTTTAAATTGTATGAAAAATATTGTTATAATTTCCAGCCAACCAAAACTGAGTTGAACATTAAACTGAAAAATATTGACATTAAAACCAACAAGCTGAAAAAACTCAAAAAATTTACATGGTATCAGAGCAAGGTTGGGCAAAAAACTAAAATTTGCAGACAATCAGAAATTTCCAGATTTCAGTATTTTCTTCTGTTAGTGAACAACACATTGTTGGGTTGACAGTGAGATGGCTACAGGACTTAAGTTGGAGGATAGGCTAGATGGGACAGGAAACTTTGTGCCATGGAAGGCTAGGATTTTGCTGATCTTGGAGGAAAATGAATTTTGGGAGGAGGTGGTAAGAAGCATTAGAACTATCCCTATTCAGATTCCCGCTACTAGGATAATTATTCTTGATGCAGTTAAAGACCACATCATTCCTCACATTTCAGGTAAAGTTCAGGCACATTTGATGTGGAGTGCCTTAACTAGTTTATACATGAGCTCTAATGAGAACCGAAAGATGGTTCTCAAGGAGAAACTGAAAAGTATAAAGATGAATGGTGGAGAGGGAGTGATATCTTACCTTACCAAGATATCTGCGGTTAGAGATGAGCTAGCAGCAGTTGGGGAGGTGGTTACTGCTACTAAACTTGTACGAAAAACAATGAATGGGGCTTCCAAGCCTTGGGGTGCATTTGTATAGGCTATAGTGGGCAAGGAGAACTTACCTTCATGGGAGAGACTGTGGGATGATTTTGTACAGGAGGAGACCAGGAGAGGTCTTGTACAGGGAAACTCTTCACAGGGTAGGGAGGATGAGGAGAATGTGGTATTGATAGCAAAGGGAAAGAAGAAGAAGAAGGGCCCCAAGCAGGGTGGGGCCAAGCAGCAGCAACAACAACAGGGTGGGTAGAAGAAGGACTTGAGTAAAATCAAGTGTTATGCATGTCAGGCATTTGGGAACTATGCTTCACAGTGTCCAAGCAAGAAGAAGAAGAGACATTAGACTGCAGCTTCAGCGGAGGTTGGTGAATTTGGAGAGAGATTTTAGAGAGAGTTTTCTCTATGTGCTGGACATGTTGAGAGAGAGAGAGAGCCTCTATAGTTACCAACACTGATTTGGATATGGAGATGGAGTATTCCTTGTTGATAGGCCATCGGATGAGTGCATCCACCACTGGCACTGGGTGTATTGACAACGGAGCTTCGAGTCATGTGACATGTGCTCGAGAGATGTTCTCTGAGCTTTCACAGACAGGTACAAATGTGGAGGTTGTACTAGGAGATGACACCATTGTCATAACAGTTGTTCGTGGGACCATTTCCTTTCAGAGGGAGTCTATGAGTCCTATGATTCTTAGGGATGTGTTATTTGTCCATGGGCTGAAGAAGAACTTAGTATCAGTTTCCACCATTGAGGATAGGGGTCTTGGGGTTTGTTTCTTGGATGGGCGAGTGCAGGTATTCCCCAAGACTATAGGATTATTTACCTCCATGGACATTGGGGTTAGATGTGGAAAACTATAGAAGCTCTTGTTTTAGCCGCAACACGCTTTGGCACACAGCAACAGTAGTGAGCTTTGTGAATTATGGCATTGGAGGATGGCCCACTTGCATCACCCAAATTTGAGATTGTTGAGGAGCATGGTTACAGGTTTACCAGAGTTCAACACAAAGCAGAGTGATGTTTGCAAGGGGTGTACTTTGGGAAATTACACCAAGACTGCTTTTTCGAGCAGTGACAGCAGATCAGCAACAGTACTTGATTTGATCCATACATATATATGTGGTCCCATGTCATCATTTTCTTTGACTGGATTTGAGTATTATATCTCTTTCATCGATGACTATTCTAGGAAGACCTGGATCTACTTCTTGAGGAGCAATAAGTCACCCTTAGTATTGAGAGTCTTCCAAGGGTTCAAAGCCCTTGTGGAGAATCAGGCAGGGAGGAGGATTCAGGGGTTGAGATCAGACAATGGGGGTGAGTATACCTCCAAGGATTTCGATGGGTTTTTCATTCAGGAGGGCATATAGAGACAGTTGACTGTTTGACGAACAATCTACCAAGAGCGGACTCGAGGCATGATCTCCCTAGCTCAACGTGAGTCTAGAACAAATAGAGACAGATAAATAACTCTCCTAGATCTAATTAGAGATCAAGGAACTAGATTCTCTTACCCTTTAGATCGTTGATCCTTTCTCCTTGAATGCTGCTCCATGCTTGATGGTCTTCAGATCTCAGCTGCAAAACCTATCAGGACAACACAACAAAACAACTAGTAAAATGCACCTACACAATAATAGATCTAAGTAAGCAGTTAAGTAGGAAAAATACACAAAGTATCATTAACACAATGAAATTTGGTGGAAAGCACTTATATTACTGTATTAAAAGGGAAATACATAGGATGAAGAGATTACAACCAATGACTTAACGTAGCAATCCTTCTCCAATCAAGCCAATGCCAAAGCCTCCAAAGGATGATGGATCTCTCAAGGGATGAGTAGAGATCTCTCCTAAGATAATTTCACCAGCAATTAGATACTATAGACTTCCTCCCTTTGGGATGGGAGTGAGCTTCACTTATATAGGACTGAGTGGATAGGATAGGTTGAGATATGGTAGGAGAGAGATAGTGGATCCTTCCAAGAGGTTAGGAACCGAATGCCAGCTTCCCCAAAGGCTAGGGATAGGGATACACATCAGCTAGCTTCGAGAATTGGCTCGAAGAAGCTATTTTAGTCAATTAACTGACATCTCCGCAGTTTGTAAGAGGACAACTTGCAACGTCGCAGGTTGCATAAGGACAACCTGTGACGACCTCTCAAAACCTAGTATAAAAGGGTTTGCATCTCTTCCAAGTTAATGACTTAGTCAAGGAAACTTTAGGGATGTTTACACTAAGTCTCATGATAGTAAGTTTTAGGTGTAACACTGACAGTTCCATACACTCCTGAGCAGAATGGAGTTGCAGAGAGGAAGAACAAGTCGATTGTGGGAGCAGTGAGAGCAATGCTTAATGATCAGAGTTTACCATTCTTTATTTGGGCAGAGGCATGCAGTACTGCAGTTTATCTGCAGAATAGGAGTCCCCATCGTGCCTTGTGGAGGAAGACTCATGAGGAGATGTTCACAGGCAAGAAGCCTGAGGTTGGCCATTTTTGCATATTTGGTTGTTTGACTTACTCTCATGTCCCTTCTGAGAAGAGGACAAAGTTTGATATCACTGCAGAGATCATCCAGGTGGATATTGGTGGCCACCCACCTTTCCAACTGGCTCAAAACAGTTTTATGGCAATTTGGTATTGTACTATTTTTAGCAGTTTTTCGGGTCCTGAACTTCCGGGTCCATTTTGAGGCCCTAAACGACCTTTTTTGGCAATTTGGGGGGCCAAATGGTTGCCTCCGGCATTCATTTGGCCCCATTCAAAAGTTGTAAATCTCGGATAGACCTTTCCAACGGGCTACCGAGCGCCCCAAACGGAGATCGTATGCAAAAGTTACGACCCCGGGAAGTTGATGTACTAACTTACCCAAACGGGGCCCACATGACTTTTGGCGCTTCATCTCCTAGGGTTAGGTTTTTGGATGTCTAGGGTTTTTGACATTCCTGTTTATTGTAAAAAGGCCTTGAGAGCCTCATTGTAACCATCTTCTTGCGAAATGAGAGCAGCCGTCACATCTCTTCTCAGAGATAAGCCGCCACCATTCCAGCAAGCTTGTTTTCCGCTGCATTTTACAGTTCTAGCTTATTTCCTTATTGAATAGAAAACCAGTTTTACTGTATCTCTGTTATTTTGTGTTAAGCATCTGATAATAATCTGTATTCATTTCGTTCTGCTCATAAAATACAGATCAGTGGTATCAGAGCGGTCTGCTCCTTGTCGTCTTAATGCATGTCCCCAACGAGGTCAGGGTACAAAGAATTGGGTCTCGAGCTTGTTTCTCTTGAGGACAAAAGCTCTCGCACGCCCAAGCGACCTCTCATGGCAGGAGAAAAGAAAGATGACGGGATAGTAGATCCTATCAAAATGTTGCTTGAGGAAGCCCTCACGCAGCAGAGGAACGAGATGATGGATAATTTCGCGCAAATCCTTCGGCGACTACCAACAAGCGACGCATCTTCCTCGAGCGGAGGCGCCGCCCCGTTCAAGGTACAAATCAACTTTGATATCCCTATATTTGAAGGACAAATAGACGCAGATGCTGTAGATAAGTGGTTGAATCTACTTGAAGGTTATTTTTCTGTCCATAACTTTTCGAATAAAGAAAAGATTACTTTTTCCCTCCTCAAAGCCGTTCCCCATGTCAAAGATTGGTGGGAAACATTCTGCGAGCAAAAGGACACAGAAGAAGCCTCATTATTTTCAGTCACGGCCACCTAGGAATCCTTCAGGGATGCTATTAAGGAACAATACTACCCTATTGGAAGTTATGACGATTTGTATACCAAATGGACCACACTGCGACAAGAAAGAGACCAAGCAGTGCCAGAGTTCACAAATATCTTCCATACCTTGCGCACCAAGCTGGGTATCAAAGATTCAGAGCGACATCTGGTGCTCAAGTATCGCGGTGGTTTGCATAGATACATCCAGACCGAAATGGAATTTCTGGACATCTCTTCCTTGGGCGCGGCCTACCGATATGCTGTCAAAATCGAGCAGAAGCTCAAACAAAAGACACGGCAATTTGGGCCTGGGAACCCTTCACAGCAAAAGACAGGAAAGGGCACCCCCAACCCACAGAATAAAGGACAGAGCAAAGATGGACAGCATCAGGACAACCAGTCCAAGCCGCAAGCAAAGAAGGACACCGGAAAAACAAAGAAAGATACCGGGAAGTGGTGCGACTTCCATAAGAGCCCTTGGCATAAATCTGCTGATTGCCGCTCAAAGCAGTCGCTGGTGGCCGAAGTGAAAGCATCTGAATCAGATGCGGGTTCTGATTCTGAGTCCGAACCAGAAAGGGGAAGACGGATCATTGACGCGGAACCCAGTGCCATCGTTGCCACCCCCAAGCTCCAGCCTGATGAACCAGACGAGCCAGAAGAAGGAGAACGCCTCTTCCATTCACAGATGTGGGTAAAAGGCACCCCACTGCATTTCATCGTTGATAGCGGTAGCCAGAAGAATCTCATCTCAGCAGAGGTCGTCAAGCGCCTGGCTCTACCGACAACGCCACACCCACAACCCTACACCATTGGATGGCTCCGCAAAGGAAGCGATCTCCGCGTCAGCCAATAGTGCCGACTACCATACGACATCAAGCCCTTCAAGGACGAGGTATTGTGTGATGTTGCTCCTCTCGAAGTTTCAGATGTTCTTTTGGGCCAACCTTATTTATGGAAACGTCATGCTGTATATGAGTCTAGGCCTCGTAGTGTTATTATTTCTTTGAACAGGAAATTGTACAGGATACCCGAGGCAGTCCCTCCTAGTGCTATTTCCTTGATCTCTGCCAAGCAATGCAGGAAGGTCATCTCTCAGACTGGGAAATTTGTCTTCTTCGTGATTCGCTCTCAGAGTGAAAGAAAGATCGCAGCCACATCCCGGGCCTCCGCGACCGATCTATCCACACAGCAGAAGCAAGTGGATAAGGTGGTGGAAGGATACTCAGATATCTTCTCCTCTTCGACGGGGATACCTCTGCACTTCCAGGTCAATCATCCCATCGATCTGACCCCAGGCGTACCGCTACCCAATGGGCCAGTCTATCGCCGCTCTCTGTTGGAAAACGAGGAGATCAAGAGGCAGATCCAAGAATTGCTCCACAAGGGGCACATCCGTCCCAGTTCATCACCTTGTGGGAGCCCAATCGTGCTGGTGCAGAAGAAAGATGGGACCTGGCGACTCTGCATTGATTACCGGGCCCTGAATAAAAGCACAGTCCGTAACCGGTACCCGATTCCCCGAATCGATGACCTCCTTGATCAGCTCACGGGGGCCAAATACTTCAGTAAGATTGATCTGAAGTCGGGCTACCACCAGGTCCCAATAGAACAGACAGATGTATGGAAGACTGCCTTTAAGTCAAAAGAAGGTCTTTTTGAATGGCTGGTCATGCCTTTTGGTTTGACAAATGCTCCAGCAACTTTTATGAGGATGATGGACGATATCCTACGACCTTTCACCAACAATTTTGTAGTGGTGTATCTCGATGACATCCTCATCTACATCAAGACTTGGGAGGAACACTTGCAGCATATTCAGCAGGTTCTGCACACCCTGCGGAAGCACAAACTATATGCAAACTTGGAAAAATGCTCCTTCGGCATGGACAGGGTCCATTACTTGGGCTACATCGTTGATCGACATGGTGTGCATGTGGATCCAGCCAAGATCCAGGTCATCCGTGATTGGCCAGCCCCAACCACACTCACTGAACTTCTGAGCTTCTTGGGCCTCGCCAATTTCTATCGCCGGTTCGTGCTGGGATTCTCTCATATCGCATGGGCCCTCAGCCAAGTGACCAGGGGTGGTGGTAAGGAAAAATTTGTGTGGGGCATGTCCCAACAACAAGCCTTCGATGACTTGAAGAAGCGTTTGTGCTCATCGCCGGTACTCTCGTTACCGAACCTGCAACATCCCTTTGAGATCGAGACAGATGCTTCAGATTATGCTGTGGGTGCCGTTCTCACTCAACACGGCCACCCCGTGGCATATCATAGTGAGACACTATCAGATGCTGTCCGCAAGTACCCTACCTATGACAAAGAAATGTACTCCATTGTACAAGCCTGCCGCCAGTGGAGACATTACATTCTTGGGAAGGAGACAGTCATCCACACTGATCACAAGCCACTACAGTTCATGCAGACCCAAGGAAAGTTGCAGAATGACCGCCATCAGAAGTGGTCAACATATTTACAGCAGTTCCACCTCAACATCAAATATAAAACAGGGAGTACCAACCGAGTTGCTGACTGCCTCAGTCGACCTCCAGTCGCGGCACTTACCACGGTGCTAGACTCTTGTGGCCACGAGACCTCCGGATGGCCTCACCTCTACGAGACAGACCATGAATTCTCCGCCACCTATCAAATGTTGGGCACCAACTCAGTGGTTGCTAATTTCCATCTTCAGGACGGGTTGTTGTGTCATTTGGGCCATCTCTGCGTTCCATCAAGCGAGCGTGCGAAGCTCACTATAGTTGGGTGGCAGGACACTTTGGCATCGAAAAGACAGTGGCAGTGTTGCAGAAACATTTCTACTGGACGAAACTTCGACAGGATGTCGGCAAGTATATCAGGTCCTGCACCGCTTGCGCTATTGCCAAACCGACCACTAAGAAACAGGGCCTATACACCCATTTGCCTACTCCTGACAGGCCGTGGGAATCCATCTCAATGGACTACATGTCGGGCCTCCCGTCCACCAAGAGGGGAAACGACTGTGTTTTCGTGGTTGTTGATCGCTTTTCCAAGATGGCGATTCTAGCCGCTTGCAAGAAGAACATCACAGCAGAAGCCACTGCCAAGCTCTTCTTTGAACGAGTATGGGTACATTTTGGGATCCCACAGACCATTATCTCAGACCGTGATAGTCGGTTCCTCAGCTCATTCTGTTCAAGCCTCTGGTCACTGCTGGATACCAAGCTCACCAAATCCACTGCCTTCCACCCCCAGACCGATGGACAAACGGAGGTCGTCAACTGGATGGTCATACATATCCTGTGCATGTACAATTCAACACACCCCCGCACATGGGATGAGAGTCTCCCCTATGTCCAACATAGCTACAACCGAGCCTTGCATAGCTCAACTGGCCACAGCCCCTTTCAGGTGGGGTTGGGATTCCAACCATTGGGCCCCATGGATGTTGCACTTCCCCTTGCGACCACCTCGGCCGACTCGTCCCCAGAAGCTGACAAAGCCGCCCGGTTCATTGAACGGATCCAGCATATCCACCAACAGGTTCAGGATATTCTACAGAAGTCTAATGCCAAGTACAAGCAGCGCCATGATCAACATCGGGTGCCACATAAGTTTCAGGTGGGCGACAAAGTTTGTTTGCATTTGCAGAAAGAACGCCTTACAGGGCCCCATCGAAAGCTTCGCCCACTCCGTTATGGGCCGTACACCATCACCAAGGCGGTGGGTGACAATGCTTTTAAGCTCAACATTCCCCCCTTCCTGGGTCTGCATCCAGTCTTCAACGTGGCTCTCCTTCGGCCATATTTCCCACCACTATTAGATACCTCAGAGATAGCAGAGAAGTTGACACCAACAGAGCTCAACCCTGACTGCCTACAACAAGCATCCAGTGATCATATTGCAGACACACAGTTCAAGGGCACTCGACATCAAAGGATCCAGCTTTATCGAGTTGTCAAAGCAGGGCAGCTCCTGCACCAAGGCAAGTGGCTCACCCAAGGCCAAATTCAGCAGAAATTTCCTCATCTGATGGGGGAACTCAACGCAATGGAGACCATTGCTTCCTAAGGAGGGAGGATTGATCCAGGTGGATATTGGTGGCCACCCACCTTTCCAACTGGCTCAAAACAGTTTTATGGCAATTTTGGTATTGTACTATTTTTAGCAGTTTTTCGGGTCCTGAACTTCCGGGTCCATTTTGAGGCCCTAAACGACCTTTTTTGGCAATTTGGGGGGCCAAATGGCTGCCCCCGGCATACATTTGGCCCCATTCGAAAGTTGTAAATCTCGGATAGACCTTTCCAACGGGCTACCGAGCGCCCCAAACGGAGATCGTATGCAAAAGTTACGACCCCGGGAAGTTGATGTACTAACTTACCCAAACGGGGCCCACATGACTTTTGGCGCTTCATCTCCTAGGGTTAGGTTTTTGGATGTCTAGGGTTTTTGACATTCCTGTTTATTGTAAAAAGGCCTTGAGAGCCTCATTGTAACCATCTTCTTGCGAAATGAGAGCAGCCGTCACATCTCTTCTCAGAGATAAGCCGCCACCATTCCAGCAAGCTTGTTTTCCGCTGCATTTTACAGTTCTAGCTTATTTCCTTATTGAATAGAAAACCAGTTTTACTGTATCTCTGTTATTTTGTGTTAAGCATCTGATAATAATCTGTATTCATTTCGTTCTGCTCATAAAATCCAGATCAAGAGAGAGGCATCTTTGTGGGATATGATGAGACTTCGAAGGCTTACCGCATTTATCTTCCTGGCCAGAAGAAGGTTGTTGTGAGGCGGGAAGTGAAGTTTGATGAGGAGATAGCCTTCAGGAAGTCTAGAGAGTTGGAGCATGGGGATCCACCGGCTTCCACACCTCAGGTGACACAGGCATCTTCAGTACAGATCACAGGTCCATAGGTTTCCGGAGTGACTGGGTCACAGGTTACATGCACAAGTTCTACAGGTTCAGTGGTTCAGTTAGCAAGTACTCCAGGGACAGGTTCGGGTTCTCAGGTTACAGGTTCATCCGTGACTAGTTCACGAGCTACTCGTCCATAGGTTGCTGGGCCATATGCTTCTGGTAGTTCTTCAGATGAGGAGAGACCAGTTTCGGAGGAGCCTTCAATGAAGAGGAAGCCTAGATTGCTTCGTGATACCTTGGAGGAAGCAAAGACATTTGGTAGGCCCCAGGAGGAGGTCAGAACAGTAGTGATTCCGGATAGATTGGGTATGGCTCTAGTTGCGAGTCTTCGTGATTCAGAGCCTTCCACATTTGAGGAGGCCTCTCAGCATCAGGTTTGGAGAGATTCCATGATGGAAGAGTACCATTCCATCATGAAGAATGATTCATGGGAGATAGTACCGAGACCAGAGGGGAAGTCTTTTGTGACTTCCAAGTGGATCTACAAGGTGAAGCATGCTGCAGATGGCAGCGTGGAGAAGTACAAGGCTCGTTTTGTGGCACGATGGTTTTCACAGATAGAGGGAGTTGATTATGATGAGACCTTTCCGCCGGTTGCTCGTTATTCTTCCATCAGAGAAGTGATTTCTATAGCAGCAGAGATGGGTTGGAAGATCCACCAAATGGATGTGAAGACGGCATTTCTCAATGGTCTTTTGCAGGAGGAGGTTTACTTAGAGCAGCCACAAGGATTTGAGATTCATGGGAGAGATTCTCATGTGTGCAGGCTGAGGAAAGCCTTGTATGGACTGAAGCAAGGACCTAGAGCTTGGTACTCCAGGATTGATGCGTATTTGACATCGATGGGTTTTCAGAAGAGTGAGGCTGATACCAACCTTTACTACATTGTGGTTGGTGGAGATCCTCTCATTCTTTTGTTATATGTTGATGACTTGTTTATCACTGGGGAGGAGCGTCTCATTGCACATTGCAAGAGAGACCTTGCTACAGAGTACGAGATGACAGACATTGGGTTGATGCACTATTATTTGGGGATGGAGGTTTGGCAGGAGCCTGGTCATATTTTCCTGGGAAAGGGAAAGTATGCAGTAGATATTCTGAGGAGATTTTGGATGGAGGATTACAGGCCAATGTCCACACCTATGATAACTAACTGGAAGAAACTTCATGCTTTTGAGGGTAAGTTGATGGATCCTACACTATACAGTCGGCTTATTGGGTCATTGATGTATCTGGTTCAACACCAGGCTAGACTTATGTTTTGTGGTGAACACTCTTTGTCAGTTCATGGTGGAGCCTAGGAGTGTGCATTGGACTTCTACAATACATGTGTTGAGATACCTTGTAGGGACAGTGGACTATGGTTTGGACTACAGGGGTTTGGGTGGAGTCAGCTTGGTTGGTTTCACAGATTTAGATTGGGCAGGAAGTGTGAGGAATCAGAAGAGCGCTTCCGAGTGTTGTTTCAGTTTGGGATCGACAACAGTGTCGTGGTTCAGTCGGAAGCAAAAGTTCGTTGCTTTGAGTTCTGCTGAGGCTGAGTATATGGCAGCCAGTCAGGCTACTTGCGAGGCACTGTGGCTTCGTAAGTTATTGGTTGATTTGTTTGATCAGGAGCTGAGACCTACGGTGATTTATTGCGAAATTCAGAGTTGCATCCAGCTCTCCGAGAATCCAGTTTTCCATGACAGTTCTAATCACATAGAGATAAGAATCTAAGATACCACTTCGTCCGAGATTACATTCAGAGAGGAGATGTGGTGTTGTAGTACATTTCCACCGATGAGCAGGTAGCAGATATCTTGACGAAATCCTTAGGGAGGGGCAAGTTTGTCTTCTTCAGAGACAAGTTGGGAGTGGTGCAGAACACCTTCCTCGGTAAGAGGGAGTGTTCATTTTTGTACCTAGGAAAGTGTTCCCCTAGTGACTTTTTTCCTAAGTCACTTAAAGGGGGAAATAAATTCATCCTTGCATTAAATGACTTGAGATGAGCATTTAATTAGACTTTATAACTTAAAGTCACTTTTTGGGAAAAATTTAAGTGATGAGATTTAAATTAATTTTTATGAGATTTAATGAGCAATTAATCTCATCCACACATCTAACGAAACCTCCACCGTTGGATTAGATAGCCATTCACTTACCCGCTAGGTTTTCCCCAAAAAGGCAAGAGGAGGCAAAAGACATTTTATTCTTGTGAAGAGAGTGAAGAAGAGACAGATGAGAGAGGGGCACGATTTTTGAGGAGGAGGTTCAGGGCATTTATGAATAGCACAAAATTTGAGGCGGCAACAATTTATCAGCACAGTTCCCGAGGCAGCACCGTACAACAGTGAAGTGGTATGCATTTCGAGGCACCGTACAGTAGGGAAGTGGCACAAAAATTGAGGGTCGTACACAACATTTATTGCTGTACCATACACCAACACATATTTCGAGGAGTTTTCTAGGCACGATTTTCTAGAAGTTTGGGCATAGTTTTCGAGGTCCATACAACCTGTACGGACTGTACCTTTGGCACAAAAATCGAGACTGAAATTTTCTGCGTAGAAATCAAGGTGTGTGATTTGGCACAGTTTTCGAGGCAACTTTTGGGTGATAAATTCTATGGTGGAGATAAGTAAATTTTTACTGTAAAATTTATGTATTGATAATTGCTGAAGAAATAAAATCATCTCTCTCTCTGACTGGTTTTCCCCGTGGGGGTTTTTCCAGGGCTATTGTCCAAAAATCTTGTGTCTGAAAATTTTCCTGTGTGTGCATTTATTTATTTTATGTCATAAGATTGGAGTTGCAGCAGTGTTTTAAATTGTCTGAAAAATATTGTTATAATTTCCAGCCAACCAAAACTGAGTTGAACATTAAACTGAAAAATATTGACATTAAAACCAACAAGCTGAAAAAACTCAAAAAATTTACATGGTATCAGAGCAAGGTTGGGCAAAAAACTAAAATTTGCAGACAATCAGAAATTTCCAGATTTCAGTATTTTCTTCTGTTAGTGAACAACACCTTGTTGGGTTGACAGTGAGATGGCTACAGGACTTAAGTTGGAGGATAGGCTACAGGAAACTTTAGGGATGTTTACACTAAGTCTCATGATAGTAAGTTTTAGGTGTAACACTGACAGTTCCATACACTCCTGAGCAGAATGGAGTTGTAGAGAGGAAGAACAGGTCGATTGTGGGAGCAATGAGAGCAATGCTTAATGATCAGAGTTTACCGTTCTTTATTTGGGCAGAGGCATGCAGTACTGCAGTTTATCTGCAGAATAGGAGTCCCCATCGTGCCTTGTGGAGGAAGACTCATGAGGAGATGTTCACAGGCAAGAAGCCTGAGGTTGGCCATTTTTGCATATTTGGTTGTTTGACTTACTCTCATGTCCCTTCTGAGAAGAGGACAAAGTTTGATCTCACTGCAGAGAGAGGCATCTTTGTGGGATATGATGAGACTTCGAAGGCTTACCGCATTTATCTTCCTGGCCAGAAGAAGGTTGTTGTGAGGCGGGAAGTGAAGTTTGATGAGGAGAGAGCCTTCAGTAAGTCTAGAGAGTTGGAGCATGGGGATCCACTGGCTTCCACACCTCAGGTGACACAGGCATCTTCAGTACAGATCACAGGTCCATAGGTTTCCGGAGTGAATGGGTCACAGGTTACATGCACAAGTTCTACAGGTTCAGTGGTTCAGTTAGCAAGTACTTTAGGGACAGGTTTGGGTTCTCAGGTTACAGGTTCATCCGTGACTAGTTCACGAGCTACTCGTCCATAGGTTGCTGGGCCATATGCTTCTGGTAGTTCTTCATATGAGGAGAGACCAGTTTGGGAGGAGCCTTCAATGAAGAGGAAGCCTAAATTGCTTCGTGATACCTTGGAGGAAGCAGAGACATTTGGTAGGCCCCAGGAGGAGGTCAAGACAGTAGTGATTCCGGATAGATTGGATATGGCTCTAGTTGTGAGTCTTCGTGATTCAGAGCCTTCCACATTTGAGGAGGCCTCTCAGCATCAGGTTTGGAGAGATTCCATGATGGAAGAGTACCATTCCATCATGAAGAATGATTCATGGGAGATAGTACTGAGACCAGAGGGGAAGTCTGTTATGACTTCCAAGTGGATCTACAAGGTGAAGCATGCTGCGGATGGCAGCGTGGAGAAGTACAAGGCTCGTTTTGTGGCACGAGGGTTTTCATAGAAAGAGGGTGTTGATTATGATGAGACCTTTCCGCCAGTTGCTCGTTATTCTTCCATCAGAGCAGTGATTTCTATATTAGCAGAGATGGGTTGGAAGATCCACCCGATGGATGTGAAGACTGCATTTCTCAATGGTCTTTTGCAGGAGGAGGTTTACTTAGAGCAGCCACAGGGATTTGAGATTCATGGGAGAGATTCTCATGTGTGCAGGCTGAGGAAAGCCTTGTATGGACTGAAGCAATCTCCTAGAGCTTGGTACTCCAGGATTGATGCGTATTTGACATCGATGAGTTTTCAGAAGAGTGAGGCTGATGCCAACCTTTACTACATTGTGGTTGGTGGAGATCCTCTCATTCTTTTGTTATATGTTGATGACTTGTTTATCACTCAGGAGGAGCGTCTCATAGCACATTGCAAGAGAGACCTTGCTATAGAGTACGAGATGATAGACATTGGGTTGATGCACTATTATCTGGGGATGGAGGTTTGGCAAGAGCCTGGTCATATTTTCCTGGGACAGGGAAAGTATGCAGTAGATATTCTGAGGAGATTTTGGATGGAGGATTATAGGCCAATGTCCACAACTATGATCACCAACTGGAAGCAACTTCATTCTTCTGAGGGTAAGTTGGTTGATACTACACTATACCGTCATCTCATTGGGTCATTGATGTATCTGGTGAACACCAAGCCAGACTTATGTTTTGCGGTGAACACCATTAGTCAGTTCATGGTGGAGCGTAGGAGTGTGCACTGGACTGTTGCAAAACATGTGTTGAGATACCTTAAGGGACAGTGGACTATGGTTTGGACTGCAGGGGTTCAGGTGGAGTCAGCTTGGTTGGTTTCACAGATTCGGATTGCGAAGGCATTGTGAGGGATCGGAAGAGCACTTCCGGGTGTTGTTTCAGTTTGGGCTCGACAGCAGTGTCATGGTTCAGTCGGAAGCAAAAGTCCGTTGCTTTGAGTTCTTCTAAGGCTGAGTATATGGCATCCAGTCAGGCTACTTGCGAGGCACTGTGGCTTCGTAAGTTATTGGTTGATTTGTTTGATCAGGAGATGAGACCTACGGTGATTTACTGTGACAATAAGAGTTGCATCCAGCTCTCTGAGAATCCAGTTTTCCATGACAGGTCTAAGCACATAGAGATTAGATACCACTTCATCTGAGATTACGTTCAGAGAGGAGCTGTGGAGTTGTAGTACATTTCCACTGATGAGCAGGTAGCAGATATCCTGACGAAATCCTTGGGGAGGGGAAAGTTTGTCTTCTTCAGAGACAAGTTGGGAGTGGTGCACAACACCTTCCTCGGTAAGAGGGAGTGTTGATTTTTGTAGCTAGGAAAGTGTTCCCCTAATGACTTTTTACCTAAGTCACTTAAAGGGGGAAATAAAGTGACCCTTGCATTAAATGACCGGAGATGAGCATTTAATTAGACTTTATAACTTAAAGTCACTTTTTGGGAAAATTTTAAGTGATGAGAGTAAAATTATCTTTTATTAGATTTCATGAGCAATTAATCTCATCCACAGATTTAACGAAATATCCACCGTTGGATTAGATGGCCATTCACTTACCCTAGGTTTTCCCCAAAAAGGCAAGAGGAGGCAAAAGACATTTTATTCTTGTGAAGAGAGTGAAGAAGAGAGAGATGAGAGAGGGGCACGATTTTCAAGGAGGAGGTTCAGGGCATTTATGAACAACATGAAATTCGAGGAAGCATCAATTTATCAGCACAGTTCCCGAGGAAACACCGTGCAACAATGAAGTGGCACGAATTTCGACGCACCGTACAACAGGGAAGTGGCATAGAAATAGAGGGACGTACACAACATTTATTGTTGTGGCGTAAAACAACACAGATTTCGAGGAGTTTTCTGGGCACAATTTTCTAGAAGTTTGGGCACAGTTTTCGAAGTCCATACAGCCTGTACGGACTGTAACTTTGGCACATAAATCGAGACTAAAATTTTCTTCACAGAAATTGAGACTGGGCATAGAAATCGAGGTGTGTGATTTGGCACTGTTGTCGAGGAAACAACTTGGCACAGTTTTCGAGGTAGCTTCTGGGTCATAAATTCTATGGTGGAGAGAAGTAATTTTTTACTATATAATTCTATACTGATAATTGTTGAAGAAATAAAATCATCTCTCTCTCTGACTGGTTTTCCCCGTGGGAGTTTTTCCAGGGGTATTGGCCAAAAATCTTGTGTCTGAAATTTTGCATGTGTGTGCATTTATTTATTTTTCTGTCATAAGATTTGAGTTGCAGCAGTGTTTTAAATTGTATGAAAAAATATTGTTATAATTTCCAGCCAACCAAAACTGAGTTGAACATTAAGCTGAAAAATTCTGACATTAAAACCAGCGAGCTGAAAAAACTCAGAAAATTTACAGTAACAATCATGCAATGAACCACTCCTTATGCTGCTCATCTGGAATCTGGAATGCCGATCTTCCCATCATCACTTTGAATCTATGGTCGAAGTCCTAGACTGATTCATTGGGCAACTGATTTTGGTTTCTTGAATTCCTTTAACAAAGCTTGTTTTATGTTGTCCAACGTTATGGCTTGTGTAGTGGTTTGATACTTCATGTACTAGATCAAGGGACGATCTATGAATGTTGTTACCAGCTACACGATCTTTGTAGCATCATAGTGGACTTGCTTTACTTGCCTTTTTTTCTCACAAACAAACAAATGTTGGTCTAGATTATTTGTCACCGCTCCATGGAATACATGCATCTGCAAGATGGGCTCTACTCCTACCATTGTATTCTATGTGGTATTATTATTTGGTACTGCTGACTCACTTTGAGCTGTTGCACTACTTCCACTACTCTGGATACCTTTACTACTATTACTAACCGCAAGTGATAAAATTTTAGTTATTACCTCATATCTTGGAGATGCGCACGGGGTCGTGGTTTTGAAACAGATCCTACCTTGAGCAGGGCTATCTTTTTCTGTCGAACTGAGCTAACAATAATTTTCCATTTCTATGTGTGATAGTCCTTCGATCTGGAATCCTGCACATATGTCTCTTTCTTCAAACTCACTGCGTTGTTTCTATATCTTAGCCGCAGTCCTCTTCCTACTACCTTTCCAAAATGTTTTTCCACTGTGCAATAATCTAGTCTCTTCTACCATCACATATTCTTCTTTTCTCAACATTCTCAGCTCATTTGCTCTTCATTCATTCTTTCCTTCTTTTACTCAGACCTTCCTCCAGTCAACCCCCAGTTCCCCCATGCCCGCAGAGATGCTTAGATACTAGGGTGATCTGATTTCAATATCATAGTCCCTTTGTCGCACAACAACATCTTGAACCAAGTATACAATGAATTTAGATATATTCCATGTGGACCCTTAAAGAAATCTCTCTCAGCTGTATTGTATGATCATGTACAATGTATCGCAAACTCTGCAACATAACTCCCCAATACACTATCCAACCAGAAATCTACTGCGCATGAGATCGGGTTACTTACTGTATTAACTTGCTGAATCAATTCAAGGGTCCAGTTCCTCGGACTAACAATGAAAAATGTTGGGTTCTCTTCGGATAACCTTAACAACTACTCAGCCAAAATTATAGGGAAATCGCTAAAGAAAATAATGTGTAGATATGTGTATATGTACTTCTGCAACCACCGTTCTGTGATGATCTGAGGGTTCTTGTTTTGATCTTTGGAAAATTCATAATCCTTCGCTTGTAATGACTCTTCTATCTCTTCCTTGGTCAGCCTCCATGGAACCATTAGTTGAACTCCACCTTCCTTTCAATCGCAAATCCTGGTCGTGGCAACAGAACCATTTATTGCCACATAGTGGGTAGACTCAGGTTACAATGTAAATTCACCAAAAAAACCCTAGCTATCGACCCTTTCGGCATCACCTACCAGCAACTAAAGTCTCACCCGAGGCATCTATGGGAATTGTAGGAACCAAGCTTCCACAGTGTTGAAGGGACATAAGGCATTCATTCAACTTATATACCATACATTCACTTTATGCGCAAAAATAGATAGCTTATTCATGATAACTGATAACACATTCAAAGCAATAACAAAAACAGAGCATACGTGTGTGCAATAAATAGGACATCCATCACATCAAACACATAAAATATTTGCTCCAAAACAGATTCATGTCAATATTTCTATCATCTGGAACAATCTTACAAAACCTGCACTTTCTGCATCCGATCTCTATCATAAACCCAAAAATACTCCAACATTGCATAACATAAGAGAAACCATTAAGGAATCTATCATGAAATCGATTCATGAACAATCCCTAACCCCAAAGATCCCTTACATATGTATACATATCAAAATGGGTTGGTCTCGATACAATGTGGAAACAAGTGCCCAACTACTTCTAACTAAATTCTTCCTTTTGCGCATGTTGGTCCTTTAGCTTGCTGGGGCACAGTCTATTTCCTCGTGAGCAGTTCCCAAAATTGGTCCAAAATATCTGCTCCAACACATGTAAAGGGTTTGAACCTGAGCAATGCATGAGAAGGAAGGATTCAATAGAGACTAAACATATGGACAGTGGACACCCAAGCTATAGAATGACATCATGATATACATACAAACATAGTGAAGGAAATGATGTAGGTTCTTCCATGTATAAGGGCGTACGTTGCCAATGTTGCTAGATGGTAGTGTTTCCATGGTGCCTTCGAGCTTAAACGACACACTTCCACTGCAATCTATGAAACCAATATGAAATGCCTCCCACACTAACAAACTAACAAATGCAAGATTTGGATATTTCGATCAAGCTTGACCCTTAATGGAATGAGCTGAGGAGAACCAATTTCAATGGAATAAGCCAATCTTTCAAGCCAACCACCATAGAAATACATGGTATCACCTTCAATACTATACTAACTATGTGTAAATGCATGATAAAACATTCACGGAGGTCGAACTACGATAGAGAATCGAAAGAAAATGGAGGAATGAGCCATAAAGTTAGGGTTAAACACTTTGAAATCATGAGCTCATGTGTCAAACTTTCAATCAAGAGCAAGGGTAGTGATCCATTGATATGTCATGCAATGCATGGTGGTGATATTGATTCTTGGTTAACTATTCAATGTTCTACACTCAATGCAAGAGTTATTAGAGATTTTAAAATGACAAACAAAGCTAAAACAAACCTAATACCCAAGGATGATTATGGTAGTATGGTTGTCAATCTTGTTGTGTTGAGAATCTCACTAAGGTTGATTCTTCAAAGGGTGGGTCAAGCCTTTCAATAGCCGAGAGTGGAAACTACTAAGATAATTCCCTTAAATATTCTTGCAAATTTATATGTTTAAATAGGAGAGAGGAAGAGTATGAACAAATTTCTCTCGATCCTTTGATGCTCCTCAGTGTGTTAGTCAATGAACTTGTCCCTGCAATGACTTCTCTGTACCTGCATACATGTTAAACCACAACCTTTCTCAAACACATTTTCATATTAACAACAAGTAAGCATATAAATTCGAATTTATTTTGGTAAAACAAACCCCATTCGAAATAACACCATCATACATACGAGAAATAACAAGAATTTGGGGAGGGGGGAGGGGGGGGGGAACATTGATCTTATTAGTTTAAAATGGAAACTTTACTACATCGTCAATACATGATTTTGATATGTTATGCCTACTTCACCAGAGCTCTTGATTCTTTACCCTTTGAAGGGCCCTATCGATTAACTCCACAATGGAAAATATGAATCTTATTAAGAGTGATCATGCATATAAATACAAATGAGGAAACTGTTGGGACAATTAAACAGTCGGACAACTGTCAATCATTTATTTGCATACATTACATGTCTTGAGTTTATAATACAAAAATAATAAACACAAAGGATTATATGGTTGACATTTCCCCCCATAAGCCAAAGGGGTGTTTGCGAGTCCAAGCATCATTATGAATTTTTAGGTTTATTATTGTTGTATTATAAACTTAGGAAAATAAATGGTTGACAGTTATCTGATACTTTAACTGTCTCGATTGTTTCCTCATTTGTATTTATATGCATCATCACTCTTAATAAGATTCATATTTTCCATTGTGGATTTAATCGATATGGCCCTTCACCCTTACCGACACACTTTAATCATGTGTTGATGTCAATCTACGATCTCTTGTGTCGCATGGAAGAATTAATTTAGCAATTCTTGAGTCTCCATTGAAGATCCCCATACAAGGAAGTGATATGAAACTTCCTCTCAACAATAATATGTGAGATTTGTGTTTCACTTCCTCTTAATTATGTCAATGCTTGGCCACCTGATATCACTTTTCTCTATATCCATCTCTTACCCATGGATCTTCCATTTATATATTAGGGAGGTGGGAATGTCGAGGCTAGGAATTCATGCATATAACACAAATCATGTTCATGCATGATATTTCCTTGTGGGTTTCTCGATTTCCATGCTTTCGTCATCGATCTAGGGATTTTTTAGATGTGGTTTTGGTTCTTGTAGAAAATTTTTGTGGTCAGTCGTGGTTCCTCTTAAAACCAACTGCAAGGCCCACACTTTTCTTCAAGGAAAAGTGTGGCTGTGTATGTATAAGCATTGAAAGCTTTGATTTGGAGTTGGTATTCTTCATCGATTTCACTAATTATGACTAGGATTACCTTATATTCATGTTCCTCTTAGTAAGGGTGTAAAACACATGTATAACACCATATGCTCTATACTTTTAGTATCTTTCCTTTTCTTCTCTGCTTCCTCCCTTGCTTTAGCTTCTATTTCCTCTTTTTCTCTTTTCATTTGAGCTTATGCTTTCTAGACAAACCTTATATCTTCATTTATTTTCTTTTATTATTCCTTTTGATACATTTTTCTTCTTTTTGCTATTTCCATTCTTCTTCTTTTCTCTGTGCTTCAATTGTTTCTTTCTCTACGTTGATCATGACTTCTTTGGTGTCCTGAAGCCACTTGGGCTTCTTCTTCCTTGAAGGCTCCTCTGGACCTGGTGTAACCTCCTCTGAGGATGTGTCAGAAGCATGAGGTCTACCACCCCTAGGACCTGTAGCTGAAGAACTAGTCCCAGAAGACCCTGCAATCTGTGAGCCAGAGACCGGTGATCCTGAACCTGTGCCAAACCCTGTACCTGTCCCTGTACCTGTCCCTGTGCCTGTCCCTGAAATTTGAACCACTGACCCTGTAGAACCTGTTCCAGTACCCTGTGATCCAGTCACCCCTGAAACCTGTGGACCTGTAACCTGTATCGAAGAAGCCTGTACCAACTGAGGTGTGGGAGCTGGTGTCTCCTCCTGCTCTAACTCTCTGGACTTCCTGAAGGCCCTCTCCTCCTCAAACTTTACTTCCCGCCTAACTACAACTAGCCTCTGGCCAGGAATGTAAAGCCGATATGCCTTCGAAGTCTCGTCGTAACCCACAAAGATGCCTCTCTCTGCGGTGGGCTCGAACTTCGTCCTCCTCTCTGAGGGGACGTGAGAGTAAGTCAAAGAGCCAAATATGAGAAAGTGGCTCACCTCAGGCTTCTTGCCTGAATACATCTCCTCTGGAGTCATGCTCCCTACGGTACGATGGGGACTCCTGTTCTGCAAGTACACTGCAGTGTTGCAGGCCTCAGCCCACAGAAAGAACGGTAATCCCTGATCATGAAGCATGGCCCTCGCTGCTCCAAGGATCGACCTGTTCTTCCTCTCTGCTACTCCATTCTGCTCAGGAGTGTAGGGAACTGTCAACTATCGCTGTATGCCCTCCTGTCTGCAGAATGAACTGAACTCCTTGGAGGTATACTCACCCCCGTTGTCTGACCTCAACGTCCTGATCTTCCTCCCCATCTGCTTCTCCACAAGGGCTTTGAACCCTTGGAAGACATCCAATACAAGTGAGGACTTCTTGCCCCGCAAGAAGTAGATCCAGGTCTTCCTGGAGTAGTCATCAATAAAGCTGATGTAGTACTCATGGCCACTCAAGGAAACTGAGGACATAGGACCACATATGTCGGTATGAATCAGATCGAGCACACCTGCTGCTCTCGTGTCACTGCTAGGAAACACGGTCTTGGTGTACTTTCCCAAAGCACACCCTCTGCATACATCACTCTGCTCTGAGTCAAAATCAGGTAAACCTGTGACCATGCTCCGCAACACTCCCAAAGCGGGGTGATGTAAATGGGCCATCCTCCTGTGCCATAACTCACACAGCTCACTACTGTTGCTGCTGCTGTTGCTGTGTGCTAGAGCATGTTGCGGCTGAAACAAGAGCTTGTATAGTCGTCCACATCTAACTCCAATATCCATGGGAGTAGATACACCTGTGGTCTTGGGATATATCTGCACTCTCCCATCTGAGAAGCACACCCCAAGACCCCTGTCCTCAATCGTGGAAACTGAAACAAGGTTCTTCTTCAGCCCAGGGACGTACAACACATCCCTCAGTGTCATGGGACTCATGAACTCCCTCTCAAATATGACTGTACCCTGACCCACTGCTCTAACTATGGTGTTGTCTCCAAGTACCACCTCCACCTCTCTCTCTGTGCGTGACAACTCGGAGAAGAACTCTCGAGTACCTGTCATGTGCCTCGAAGCTCCGCTGTCAATATACCACGTACCAGTGGTGGAAGGACCTGTCTGATGCCCAGTCAACAATGAGTGCTCAACCTGCATATCCATATCAATGCTGGTGGCTAAAGAAACTCTCTCTCTCTCACTCTGTCCAGCATAAAGGGAAAACTCCCTCTGAAACCTGTCACCAAACTCATCTATCTCTGCTGAGGCTGCTGTCTGCTGACCTGGTCCCTTCTTCCTCTTCTTGTTTGGAAACTGAGATGCATAGTGCCCAAACGCCTGACAACAGTAGCACTTGATTTTACTCAAGTCCTTCTTCTGCCCACCCTGTGTATGCTGCTGCTGCTGTCCCTTGGCCCCATGCTTCTTGGGACCCTTCTTCTTCTTCCCTTTGGCTGTGAGAGCCACGTTCTCCTCATCTGCTATACCACCTGATGTACTGCCCTGTACGAGACCCCTCCTGGTCTCCTCCTGCACAAAGTCATCCCACAACCTCTCCCATGATGGAAGGTTCTCCCTGCCCACAATAGCCTGCACAAAAGCATGCCAGGGCCTGGAGGCCCCATTGACCGCGGTGCGAACTAACTCTGTAGGGGATACCACCTCACCAACTGCTGCTAGTTCATCACGAACTGCTGAGATCCTGGTGAGATAAGCTGTGACTCCCTCTCCTCCGGTCATCTTGATACTCTTGAGCTTCTCCTTGAGAACCATCTTCCTGTTCTCGTTGGAGCTCTCATACAAGCTGATCAAGGCACTCCACATCTCGTGTGCCTTGGTCTTCCCCGAAATGTGAGGGATGATGTGGTCCTTCACTGCATCTAGAATGATTCTCCTAGCCTTACAGTCTTTCTTGTTGAAGACTGAAAGAGCGGTCATATCTGAGCCATCTGGAATATTAATGGGGTATGTGGTGGTGTTCCTCACCACCTCTTCCCATAACTCATTCTCCTCTAACAGCAATAGAATTTTGGCCTTCCAAGGCACAAAATTCTTTGTCCCACTCAATCTGTCCTCTATCCTCAACCCTGTAGCCATCTGAAAAATCAGTCCAAAGGAACGCTGCCCAATAACAAAAGGTAAGAACACTTGGTTTTCTGAGAACTGCAAATTTTGAGTGTGTCTGCAAATCAGATTGTATTCTGCCCCCTGTGCTCTGATACCATGATGATTTTCTGCCTTTAACTGTAAGCTGGTTTAATGCCAAGTTTGAGGTGGTTTTCACCTACAGCCCTGTTTTGCATTGGATGTAGGTTACTTAATGCCAAAATTAAATAAACACTAAACACACAGCAAAGGAATTAACAGGCTGCAAGCTAATCTACCAACATTCACACAAAATTTTACACAGTAGTTTTTGGCCAAATCGAGCCCTGGAAAAACCCCCAAGGGGAAAACCAGTTGAGAGAGAGAGATGATTTTTATTTCTTCAGCAAGGTCAAGTAACAACAGTACAAAAATAGATACAACTTATCTCCTCATTGATTGCACTCTAGATTTCCTCGATTTCTGTGCTTGGTAAGTGCCTAGAAATTTGAGCTGGAGCATCTCGATTTCTGTGCAATGAATGGCATCAGATATCTGCTGTACCTTCCTCTATTTTTGTGCATAGTACCTTGAATATGCCTTTGCTACAGTCACTCAAAATTTGTGCATTAGCCAATCCTCAAAATCGTGATAGGTGATGACTGCTGTACCTGTTATAGTACCAGTCAATTCTCAGCAGACTGTGCAGACAGAATCCTTAACCTGTGTGCAGTCAACCACTGGAATCTCTCCTCAAACTGCACGCTCAGGGAAAAGGTGCTGAAGATCACGGGTTTAGTGCTGGAACTGGCAGCTGCTAACTGAAACCGCTGCTGATAATAAATGGCAACTCACTTGCCTCGAAACCTGAGCCAGTGTAACGCTGAACTCCTGCCTGGGAGCTGGTGCCTGAAACTCGTGCCAAAGGAATGATAAGCTCGACTTTCTGCTGGTGCCCTAGCTCTCCTTCTTCGACCTCTCTCACTTCTCTTCATTCACTCAACAATAATGAATGTAATCTGCCTCCCTCTACCTTTTATTCAACCCTAAAAGGAATCTTTAAACCAATGGCCCAGATTAGATCTAATCAATGGCCTAGATTAGATGTGAGTAAACTTTATTAATTAAATCACTTAAGTAATAATTACTCACTCACTTTTAGACTTAGGATAAAAAGTGACATTAAAGTCTCATTAAATAATTACTTAATGAGAGGGTCCCACCACCCCATGCTTAGTGACTTAGGCTTAGTCACTAGGGGAACTCGACCAAGGTATAAAACTAAACAACCTCAAAAGTTGTAATTGATAAGTGAAATGATACCATTTTAAGTGGTAAGTTGCAATTTCCATCAATTATAATGGAAATGAAGGTTCAATTCACAACAATATTTTCATGCATACAACAAGATTGTAAGCATTTCCATTGAATTCACTATTAAAGGAGATTATATTAATATTAAATTGGCAAATATATTACAAAACACAAAAGAGGAAGTTAAAAGAGCTCTTACACGAGATTATGATGATGAGATTAATAACTTAGAATTTAACATCAACGAATACTCTGGAATATGTAATTTCCATGTCTAACAAACCAAGGAAGTTGATGTAAGCTTAGGGAACGCTAGTTTGAAATCTCTTGGTGCTTTTACTATAAATGTTGATAAAAAATACAAAGCATTTGAGCACCTAACCAAGAAAGTAATATTCCAAGACATTAATTCAGAGCATCTTGATGTCTTATCATATTCAAATCAAAATCAACAACAAAATCATAGAGAATTAGAGGAAAAGTTTAAAACTCGACTAAAGTCTTATTAGAGAAAGATGAAGAAACTTCTCGCTTAAAAAATCATAATAAAAACTACTTGCACAAATCAAGAAGTCAAAAGATACAAAGTAGTGCAATCATAAATTAGAACAAGAGAATCAAGTTCTCAAAAACAAATTATTAGAAAAAGTGAAGAAAGATATTAGATAAGAAACCTTAATCAGAGGTTGCTTGAACAAATAAAAAGTTTAAAAGAGGAGAAGTCATAGATTTTAGAACCTAAAAGCAAAGGTGACACAACAAAAAATGAGTACCTAACAATGGAAATTACAGATCATGAAAATGCTAAAGAAGACCTTCAACACGAAGTACATATCCTATAGTGAAAACTAGAAGAGTAGATTAACAAGTCCAAAGAGATTAAAAAAAACAACTACAAGCATTAAATATGTTGGCTCCTGGCTAAATCATGGAAAAAAGAGATAGTCAACGAAGCAAGAAATTGCCGAAGCAACTCTGGTGCAAAGTAAGGAACATCATGAAGACGCCAGCTCAAAAAGTGTTTTCCCATAACTGTCTTGATGCGATAAAAACAACTACCTGCAATTATAAAAGCACGACATAAGGAAGAGAAGGATTCATAATTGGAGTTGTTATAATTATTGTTCTTTTGGGTTTTGTAATTGGGGTTCACGGGTCATGTGAAATTTCATCTTATGCATTTTGAGTAGATCTGCAATGGACTGTATTCCGCAGACTAGGTGTGAATGTAAAGTGGCCACAGTGTAATATCCCTATGTTTGGATTTTAATTATTTTATTTAAATTGCCGAAAGTTGAAAAATGTAATTATGAGACATGAACACCAAATTAATTTGGTGGAAGATATTTTTATAGCTTTGAAAAAGTGAGTTATGAATGTGTAGATTTGATTAATATAATTTTTGGAAAAGACATTGGATATAATTTTGGGGAAAGACATTGGACATAACACTAAAAGAGTTATATATTTGTACCTTATGAGGGAATAAGGAAAAATATTAAATTCTCATTTTGCCATGTATTGTGCTCAACTAATTAATTTATTTTAAATTAAATCAAGAAACCCTAACTACTTCTCCATTGAGGGAGAAAAGTAGGAAAAAGGTTAAAAAGACAGGAAGGGATTCCTTTAATGGGTTACAATCCAAGAGGCACTTGAGTAAGTGTGAGGCATGTGTTGTGGGCATACTGGTACATTTAAATAACACTGTGAGAGTGTTGGTGTAACCAAAAGGGAATCCTTTACATATCTTTGAAATTGCTCAGGGGTGACCATTGTTGTGAGATGAGCCTACTGTTGGGATGATGGTGATTCTTGTCCATTGTTTTCCCCAAATCATTTACAAGAAGACAACATATATGAATTTATTCTATTCTTTTTATTATCCTTGTTCTGATTTTATGGAATATTTTTTATTTTTTATTCTGTAGTGTGCATTTTAATGGGAAAATTATATGAATTTACAACGATATATGGTTTAATGGAACACAGATGTTTATCAGAAAATGTAGAGTATCTTTATAATTATTGAATGCTCTTTAGGTTGATAGTTTATTTAATCAAATTGTTTAATGAATATTTTTTGATTAAATACTATGATTCATTAGTATACCATTGCCATTAAATTGCAAAGTAAAACTAAATTCATATACAATTTTGTTTATGTAAGAAAAACAATGACAATTAGTGTAGAAATTCATAAAGAAAAGTGTAGTGAAGCTCAATTATTATTGATGAATTCTTCCTACCTAACAAAATTATTGTTGTAAATTATATAAGCATAGATGGACATTGTTTCTTAGTAAAAGTAAAAGATATAGTCATAGGAAGATTAGCCCTAATTATTATGTAGGGTTAGGGTTTGAAACTATTAAATGACATAAAAACTATACATGCCCGAAAGGATGGAAATTTAAGTGAATCGAT
This sequence comes from Larix kaempferi, assembly GCA_027924585.1. Taxonomy (NCBI): domain Eukaryota; kingdom Viridiplantae; phylum Streptophyta; class Pinopsida; order Pinales; family Pinaceae; genus Larix; species Larix kaempferi. The sequence goes on along the minus strand of BSBM01001005.1, from coordinate 3,050,545 downwards.
TTCAATATGAACATAATAATAACAATAATAATATTATCATTATTGTAGACCAATAACGATGTTGCGACAACAATAAACAAATTCTTGTTTTTATTAGTAAACATTTTGCAGAGTTTACTAAACAAGTTGAATATTAATTACTTTCCTGAGAATACAAATGCTTTCCGTGGAGGGTATTGTTGTTTTTATTTAACCAACAAACAATATTATTAGTCCCCGACGGGGAACTCTTAGTTTTCGCGAAGGCATATTACTTGGGAGGCTGGCGTTCAAGATTTTTCCCTTTTGCAAAGTTTTCTTAGGTTATATTTTCTGCTGATTTAAAGGAATTTTTTAAAATGCTATTTTTTCTGAACTCTCATAGGTGTCATGCAGCTGACGTCTGCCTAGGGTCCTGTACCCCAGGACCCGGCGGGCAATAGTTCTACGACTATTCTTTAAAATGCTATTTTTTCTGATCAGTGTGACTGGCAATAGTTCTACGACTCGCCATCTCTCCATCTCTGCGATACGTTTCCACTGCTGTTTCAAACACCACAATACGGACACGATGAATGTGATGAAGCTATGGGCCGCACCTTGCATAGCCCTCTGAGCCAGCATTACTAACTCATAGCCTTCTGATCAAGCACCGTGTTCACACTCCCTCTCGCTTTCGGGCTGATTCATGTCAGCTTCAGGGGGGTCCTTCTTTTAAGTCTGCAACTTGCACTTCAAATATTAAAGAAAAATAACTTCAGATCTGCAAATTCCTCTTTGTTCAGATCAAAACATCAGCTAATTCTTCATGGACAACGAGGTTATAAGGTGAACAATCCATGGGTATAATCGTTCTAGCTCATGAGTGGAAGAATTCACATTTTGTCCTTCTGTTTCTGTAATAAACACAAGCAGACCAGCAAGGTTTTATGCCTTGTAAATGGAAAATTTCAGCGTAAAGATATATCAAACACGCTAAATAATTTAATGTTTAATGGGAATTTGGTCCTGTCAAATCCAGTCCCTTGGTGAGTTAAATGGAGTCATTGATAAAGCTTGCCATCCATGGCTGAATTCGTTTTATACCGTTTGATTTCTTTGATGCCAGGAATGCTTGCTGGAGGAGATGTGTCCTCGAGCCACTCTGGCCCTTGCATTCCTAGCCGCTCGGCGAAGTCTCAAGTAAGGGTATTACTCTTTATTTTTGTTTTTGTTACTTTCATATATGTAAGAGTTTGGTTCATAATTTAATTAACTCCGTAAATCCTTTCTGCAGGTCATAGTTCCTCTTACAGAGGTGACGACGGTCCAATATTGTTTCCATCACAAGGACACAACCTCTAGGTATGTTGACAACCTTCTCCGAGGTTGTATTCTTGGTGAAATCGCCATTACATGCCCCCACGGCGGTGCCACAGTTTCCCATAGCCAGAAAACTAGGAATAGATAGTGTCATAGAAGATAGCCAATTCTTTACTTACAGAGTTGGCTTGGCTTAAACCTTTAGGGTTGTCATGAGCTTTCACGGGTACAATATTTTCATTATATTTGTACACTGATTTCAGGGGTGTCTCTCTTTTAAGTCTACAGCTTGCATTTCAAATGTTAAAGAAAAATAAATTCAGATTTGCAAATTACTCTCTGTTTAGATCAAAACATCAGCTAATTCTTCATGGACAGCGAGGTTATAAGGTGAAAAATCCATGGGTATAATCATTCTAGCTCATGAGTGGAAGAATTCACATTTTGTCCTTCTGTTTCTGTAATAAACACAAGCATACCAACAAGGTTTTATGCCTTGTAAATGGCAAATTTCAACGTAAAGATATATCAAACACGCTAAATATTTAATGTTTAATGGGAATTTGGTCCTATCAAATCCAGTCCCTTGGTGAGTTAAATGGAGTCATTGATAAAGGTTGCCATCCATGGCTGAATTCGTTTTATACCGTTTGATTTCTTTGATGCTAGGAATACTTGTTGGAGGAGATGTGTCGTCGAGCCACTCTGGCCCTTGCATTCCCAGCCGCTCGGCGAAGTATCAAGTAAGGGTCATACAGGTAAAGAAAGTTGGAGGAGATGTGTCGTCGAGCCACTCTGGCCCTTGCATTCCCAGCCGCTCGGCGAAGTATCAAGTAAGGGTCATACAGGTAAAGAAAGTTCTTATTGTTGCTTTTCAAAAGGTTTTTCAAGTTGAATTTCATTTTTCACAAGTTAAAAGTACATCGACATTCCATAATTTTAGATGTAATCTGTGTCAAATACACACAAACTATTGGAAAATGATGTAACTTTTGACATATTTTGGCCCTGATGAGTTGGATGAAAGCTGACATAAAATTATGTAAAGCCACTAAATTTAATTATATATATCCAAATTACAACCTCACTCAATCTTTTTATAGGAGATATCAAGTGATAGCTTTCGGTTCTATAGGTCATTGCTTATTACGAATGTATTGAAAACCATGAGAGATGTAGAAAACTGATCAAACAATGGTGTATATAAGAGTGCTTTTCATTGCTAATCTCATATGAAATTCATCTATAGAGCTCAATGTTGAGACATTGAGAAAATAAAAATACAATTAAATTGTAATGTATATGCATTGGATATACATTACAATTTAATTTGTTTACAACTTTCTCAATGTTTAAACATTGAGCTCTGTAAATGAATCTCATGAGACCATTCTATTAATTTTGGTTGGATATTCTGCAAGGGTATTGTACTCTTATACTTTGTGATTAAACTTAATATAAGAAATCTTTTAATATGGGTTCATAAGCATTTACAAATTTATTTAGTCGATTGTGATTCCCTTCTAATGATTGAAGAACATTTTATAGGTTATTGATAGTTAGCTCAACATAAGACTATTTATTTACCCAATTCTAAATCTATTGAACCAAATTATGTTCTTTGTTCATACCTGCAACTGTCATTTTCAATTTAGTATTGATGCCCTCAAATAAGAAAGAGGTAGAGGGTTGGAAACCACAATGACCCATCCCTTTAAATCCAAACCGGTGTAAGTAGTTAATTGTACATATATTTGGCTGGGCTATTGCTCAATGATAGGAAATATGGTTACAAAGGCAACATGTTTTCCTTTCTTCATGATTAAGAATATACAATTTCTCACCTACAGTTTATATGATAGTGACAGTAGCCATTTTAGACCCATTAGTTCTTGGCTTAAGAAAGTTAAATATATAAAATATCTTTCTGTAAAGTGGTGAATATCACCTTGTTGGGTGCGGATTAATTACTCCACGGCTTACTCACTCAGATGGCCGTAGAAATTTTAAAGAGGCAACACCCCCTAGTTTTGTAACCGCCAAGTTTCTTGAAGAGTTTCCACTGCCACACTGTCTTATTTGAAGAGGCAGCCACCGCATTAGTTCAGATTATTAAATTGTGAAAAGCCATTACCATTAAAATAATTTGACTCTACATAATCGGGCCAACAATCGCATGTGCCTGTAATAGAGCATTTATTTATGTAGTGATAATTTTGTGTCGAAAGGGTTAATTGCATTTAATGTATGATTACCCTGAAGCACTATAAATACTTACCATTGTAATTGTGATTGATAGACAGAGTGAATGAAGTTGAAGTTAAACCCATAATTTTTTCTGTATGTTTTTGTTACACTCTGTTGTTTGAGTTTGAAAAATCATATTTATTTATGTAGTTATTTTTGCTATAGCAAGTGAAGATATTATAGTTATTTTGAGAGTTAATTATATTTAATTTTTATTAGACAAGTTTATGAACACAGGGGTCATCATAACATAGCTGTAATAGTTAGTCGCAACTCAGCTGCAATAGTCCTGTAGATGTTTGTTAGTTGAAATAGTCAGCTATTACTGTTAGTTGCGACTGCTGAATATTACAGTCGGCTGTTACTGTTAGCTGCGATTGTACTATAGGCGAAATTGCTGATTTTGGAGATTTGTGTGTGTTGCTGAAGTAAGAGCAACACCCCCCTGCCTTCCCACAGTGGTATCAGAGCCTGGTTAAGCTTTCTTTCTCGTTTTTTCGGTTTAGAATAATTTGGAATTTAATTTGAGATGGATACTAACAGCAGTGTAGTGCAACCACAAATTCCTGTGTTGACTGAAATGAATTATGACACATGGTTTATTAAGATGAGAACTATCATGCATGCTCAGGATCTTTGGGAGTTTGTTACAATTGGCTACCTAGATCCAGTTGATCAAGCTGCTGAATTGGCTTTGTCAAATGCTTAGTGTGTTCCGTTGAAGGAGATTAGGAAGAAGGACAACAAAGCTCTTGGCCTTATTCAGCAAGGCCTAAGTGAATCCATATTTCCGAATATATCAAGTGCTAAGTCTTCGAAGAAAGCTTGGGACACTCTTGAAACTTGCTATCAAGGTGTGACCAAGGTGAAGAATGTTAAGTTGCAGAACTTTAGAAGGGACTTTGAGAATTTGAAGATGAAGGACACTGAGACCGTTGATAATTTTATGACTCAAGTTATGAACATTGTAAACCAGCTGAGACAGTATGGTGAATACCTCTCAGATCAACGTGTGATTGAGAAATTGCTGAGATGTTTGCCAAATAAGTTTGAAGTAGTGGTTGTTCCCATTAAAGAGTTTAAAGATCTCAGTCAAATGCACATTGATGAGGTGACTGGTTCTTTGACTGCTCATGAATCAAGAATGAACATGCATGATGATAATCCATTAGAAAATGCTTTTAAATATCAGTTACATGTTACTAGAGGCAGAGGCAGAGGAAGGTCTAGTAGCAGAGGAAGGGGAGGTCGAACTGCTGATCATAGTGACAACAGAAATGATTCAGAATCTGAAGAGAAGCTACAGCAGAATACTCCTAGCGTAAGGGGGAGTAGCAGTAGAACATGGAAACCAAGAAATCAAAGGTATCATAGATCTAAAGTTCAATGTTTCTATTGCAAGAAATTTGGACATTTTGCTAACAAGTGTTGGAAGAAGCAAGCAAATTCTAGTAAGTGTTTACACACATTACAAAGGAGGTTGAAAATGAAGAGAAACCTATGTTTTTGACTTGTAATGTCATCTAGGAAAGTTCAAATGATATGTGGTTCTTAGACAGCGCATGCAGCAATCACATGACTTGAAATAAGGTGTTATTTCTAAATCTGATACAAGCATTCAGTCTGAAGTGAAGTTAGGTAATGACAGTAAGGTAAAAGTTAATGGTAAAGGTGTGATTGTTGTATATGCCAAGAATGGTAAAATAAGAACAATTAATGATGTTTATTATGTTCTTGGTTTAACATGTAATTTATTGAGTCTGGGACAGTTGTTAGAGAAGAAGTACAGAGTGTTCTTTAAGAACAAGGTATGTACTATTTATGACAAATATCCAAGTAAGCAGTTGATAGCCAGAGTATAAATGACAAAGAATATAATGTTTCCGCTGATTATGAAGAATGATTTGCCTAACTCTTTGAATGCTTATAAAACTAAGAGTTTAGATCAATCATAGTTATGGCATTTGAGGTATGGCCATTTACATTTTGGTGGCTTAGATTTGCTACAGAAGAAGCAAATGGTAAAAGGGTTGCCTAGTATCCAGCAGCAAGCAAGCTTATGTGAGAGCTACATACTAGGAAAGCATCATAGAGAAAAATTACTCTCTGGAGTCTCATACAGAGGAAAATCACCATTGGAGTTGGTACACACAGATTTGTGTGGAGCAATGCAAACACCTTCTTTGACTGGTAATGTTTATTTTATGACTTTCATTGATGATTTCAGTCGAAAAACTTGGGTGCATTTGTTGAAACAGGAATCTCAAGATTTTGATGTGTTTAAAAGTTTTAAATCTATGGTTGAAAATGAGAGTGACAGATGTATTAAAGTCTTGAGATCAGATAGAGGAGGTGAGTATATGTTGAATGATTTTGTGGAATTTTGTAAATATCATGGAATTAAAAGACAGTTTACTGCTCACTACACTCCACAACAAAATGGATTAGCAGAAAGAAATAATCTAACCATTATGAACATGGTTCGAAGTATGATGAAGGAGAAGCATCTTTTAGATGAATATTGGGGAGACGCTGTTACTTGCGAAGTGTACATTCTGAATAGAAGCCCAACTAAGAGCGTGAAGGATCGAGTTCCATAGCAAGCGTGGAATGGTAAGTGTAGCAACATATCTCATTTAAGAATTTTTGGTTGTGTAGCTTATGCACATGTACCTGAAGAGATGAGAAGAAAGTTAGATGACAGAAGTCAGAAATGTGTTTTTGTTAGATATAGTGAAGAATCTAAAGCATATAGACTTTATAATCCCATCACCAAGAAGTATGTCATCAACAGAGATGTAGTGTTTAAGGAAGAAGAAGCATGGGATGATAGCATAGATAAATTGGTTGCGGAGGACGCTGTTTCATCTCACGCAGAAGATGAAGAAGATGAGCAGGGCATACATGGAGGACTATTAACTCCACATACGCCTACACCAGCAGTAAGAACACCTACCGGAACGCCCATAACTCAAGAACGTGGTGAACCATCTAGTGTTGATGAACGGAAAGGAACATGATCAGAGGTAAGTAATGAATCAAATCCTACATTAGCTTCATTAAGAAACAGAGTTAGAGGTTAGAAGGCTAGAAATTTAAGAGAACTGTATGAGCAAAATGAAGAAGTAGATCAAGTTTCAAATTTTGCATTGATAGAGTGTGATCCTGTAAGTTTTGATGAAGCAGTTAAAAAGGATGTTTGGATAAAAGCAATGGATGAAGAAATTGATGCCATAGAAAGAAATAATACTTGGGATCTTGTAGATTTGCCTGCTAATAAAAATTATATTGGTGTCAAATGGATTTATAAGACTAAGTTAAATGTTGATGGTGAAGTTGAAAAATACAAAGCAAGACTTGTAGCTCAGGGGTTTAGTCAACAACCTGGTATTGATGATAATGAGACTTTTGCACCTATAGCCAGACTTGATACAGTAAGGATGGTATTAGCTATTGCTACTCATAATAAATGGTATGTATATCAAATGGATGTAATGTCTGCATTTTTGAATGGATCTTTAGAAGAAGAGGTTTATGTGAGACAACCTCCTGGATATGAAATTGATGGACAGGATGACAAAGTTTACAAATTAAAAAAAGCATTGTATGGATTGAATTATGTAACGTCCCCTTCTCCTTAGAACAACAGGGAAGGAAACATTAACAACATACTGGGCTTTTGTAAATTTAGCCCCAATATTTTTGCACATAAATTCCTAACATTTTGAAACTTATGTATGCAGATTCAATTCAATATAAACACAGCGGAATTAAACAATACATATGCACACAGTTTCATCATGCATCCAACATACAAACAACAGTCATTATTTAAAATGCTTGCAGGGCATAGAATTAACATCAAGAATACTTATCTCGAATTATAACGGTCCAAACGACTGGCTACGTGAGAGCAACGTTCCACCCAACCATAGACCTCTGTCCAGCCTGTATTCTTTCAGCTGAGAGATCACCCCCGAGATGGGCTGTGTATCCACTAATGAGGAACTAGATGGCTCACTCACAGTCAGGGTTTCACTCAAACAGCCATGCTAAGCCAACACACGGTTGGGTTTCTCAAGCATGCAATAGGAGATGGAGGAGGATGCTAGTCCACTGAGCTCAATCCCAGAGCCACATACCCTTCAAGCTAGACTCAGCAATCCCATCCTCTATTCATACATCCACAATCGGATTTCTCACAAATTTGTCACAAACAACCCAAATCCGTCATTGATTTTCTGGGCCATTAAAATTGGGTTTTCCCATGGCTTTTGGGGTAGCTATTGCTCCCAAATTCGCCCCAAGGTTCCTACCAATGGATCCCCCATTGGATTTCACTGTCCAATACCAAATCGGGACGTTTTTGGCTTCCCAAAACGTGGGTTCTCTCACAGTCGCGATTTCTGTATTTCTCCCTGCTGGGAGTTCATTTTTGGGTGGAGAAAGATGTCCCATACTTCCACAATGGAATGGGGATAAGGATGGAGCAACCCCCAAGATGTAGAGTGACTTGTGGGACAAGTCAAAAGAGCCCATACCTTCCCATACGAATTTCAGGGCTGCCCATACTCCATCAAAGTCATGGGCTGAAATCTCAACCACTTCCTTACAATTGGCATTAATGTCACCTAAGGAAGTCAATGGGTTCACATAATGACAAATGGCAACCTATGGGTCACTCCCATAGCCCCCTCACCACTCCCTAGTGGATACACGTGGCCCCTTCTCATTCGTTGCCTCCGTAGCCAGCTTTGGTATTTTATATTGCATGATGTCTAATTTACATCCTATTACAATTTCCATGGCTTAAGAGCACATGGTATCAAAATATCAAATACTTGCCCTTTAAATAAAATTCGGCTTTCACTAGCGGGGCCTTGGCCTTGAGCTCCACGCTAGGAAAACATACATCACATGTACACTTATTTACATTAAAGGCTAATATATCCTAAGGGTCGAATTGGGGGTATTACAAATTAGGCACCTAGAGTTTAGTACAACAGGATTGATGAATATTTGAATAATGAAGGATTCAAGAAAAGTCCAAGTGATCCAACCTTGTATACAAAGGTAAACCAAGAAGGTAAACTACTGATTGTTTGCTTATATGTTGATGATTTGATCTTCAATGGAGATCTTCCAGTAGATGAGTTTAAGAAAGCCATGAAAACATAATTTGAGATGACTGATTTAGGAATGATGAAATATTTTCTTGGTATTGAAGTAACTCAGTCTAAGGATGGTATTTTTATAAATCAAACTAAGTATGCAAATGATGTACTGAAAAGATTCAGAATGATGAATTGTAAGCCAGCTGTAACTCCAATTGCAACTGGTACAAAACTCAGTAAAGAGGATGATGGGTCAAGAGTTGATCCAACGTTGTATAAGAGACTGGAAGGAATTCTCATGTACTTGACTGCAACAAGACCTGATATAGTGTTTCCAGTAAGTATGATTTCAAGATTTATGGAGTCTCAAAAGAATACCCACTGGCAAGCTGGAAAGAGGATTCTGAGATATATTGTCGGAACAACAAATTTTGGTATCTAGTATACATCAAACTCAAATTTTAAGTTGATTGGATATACTGACAGTGATTTTGCAGGTTCTACAAATGATATAAAAAGTACATTTGGATATGTATTCAGTTTTGGATTGGGATCAATAGCATGCGATTCAAAGAAGCAACCCATAGTGACACTATCCTCTGCTGAGGCAGAGTATGTTGCAGCAACAACAACTGCATGTCAAACTGTGTGGATGAGAAGAACTCTTTCTGAGTTGCACTATGAACAAGATGAACCAACTCAGATTTTCTGTGATAACAAATCAACCATTGCACTATCAAGAAACCACGTCTTTCATAAAAGAAGTAAGCATATTGATACAAGGTATCATTTCATTCGAGAATTGATAAACAAGAATGAAATCAGTATGGAATTTTACAGATCAGAAAATCAGTTTGGAGATCTATTTACAAAACCTCTGGGGAAAGAGTTGTTTGAGTTTCATAGGAAAAACATTGGGGTTTGTAAGCTATAACAGAAATCTAGTATTACAAAGTTTTGTTTTTTAAGTGTAGTAATTAATGGGGAGAATGTTGGGTGCGAATTAATTACTCCACCGCTTACTCAGATGGCCACTGAAATTTTAAAGAGGCAACACCGTCCAGTTTTGTAACCACCAATTTTTTTGAAGAGTTGCCACCGCCACACCGTCTTATTCGAAGAGGCAGTCACCGCATTAGTCCAGATTATTAAATTGTGAAAAGCCATTACCATTAATATATTTTGACTCTATAGAATCAGGCCAACAATCGCATGTCATTTCTGAAGGGCCAACACAGTTTTCATTTTGTCAGCTTGTAACATCCTGTAACAGAGCATTTATTTATGCAGTGATAATTTTGTATCGAAAGGGTTAATTGCATTTAATGTATAATTACCCTGAAGCACTATAAATACTTACCATTGTAATCGTGATTGATAGACGGAGTGAATGAAGTTGAAGTTAAACCCAAAATTTTTCCTATATGTTTCTGTTACACTCTATTATGAGTTTGAAAACTCATATTTATTCTTGTAGTTATTTTTGTTGTAGCAAGTGAAGATATTATAGTTATTTTGAGAATTAATTATGTTTAATTGTTATTATACAAGTTTATGAACGCAAGAGTCATCATAACATAACTGTAATAGTCAGTTGCAACTCAGCTGCAACAGTCCTGTAGATGTCTGTTAGTTGAAACAATCAGCTGTTACTGCTAGGTATGACTGTGTTGAATATTACAGTCGGCTGTTACTGTCAGCTGTGACTGTCATGTAGGTGAAATTGCTGATTTGGAGATCCATGTGTGTTGCTGAAGTAAGAGCAACACCCCCTACCTTCCCACATACCTTAATATGTGCATAAGGATTGATTTTACAATAAGTCGATCTATTTGTAATTTTCTCTCCTGATCATAATGTTTTTTTTTTTTACAGAAACAGGGAAAGAGTATTTATATTAGAAAAAGCTGTGCACAGCCATACAGTACAAAATTTATACAAAATTTTCTGAGAGAGATTGTTCAACAAAGACTTCAGTGTCTGCCATCGTTATTTTATAGGCTGTAATTCTTGACTTTCTTAAACTTCCCAAAATGGAGCTGGAATAAACCCTAATGAATTGTATGTTTAGGAAAATGCAAAAATACATTTGGAAAAATTATTACATAAATGGAATCTGAGCTAGGAACAGGACTAGCCGTAATTCTTGGGTTGGACAGATTCTGCATCCACCATATCCTGGTTGATCTCCTGATTGACTGTGGGAGCTTCGTGAACCTGGCTGCCTTGCGTCTTTCCTGTCATAACAGAGATGTCTTCCTGAAGAACATCTACCTTTCCCATAAGCTCGAAGAGGTTTTTCTCCAGATCATCAATTCTTGAATCCTGGCATGAGAGTTGAGAGACTGTATATCTAAGATCCGAGGCCAATTATTCGTTTTGATTTACGTTGGTGCAAACAGCGTCATAGGTACTACGAATGGAGAGCTTAACATCCACCATGGTGCGGCTTAGGGCAGCTATGGTTGCCATAACACTTTGCATTGTGCTGTTGCTATTTCGAACAATGAGCGGGAGTGGAGGAGAGGAGCTTGAAAACAGAGGAGAGGGGTCCAAATCGCAGAGGGAAAGCCGACGGAGAGCAGAGCTAGTTAAATGAGGAGAGCGAGCCATTGCCAAAGGTAGGAAAAGAGTCGGGGGGAGGGGAGTTAAGGATGGCTTGTGGGAGCTGACAGTAGGGGAGGAGGCCATGTGACAAATGCATGGAGGACAGAAGTGGCGTGTGGCAGAAGCTAGGGGTGGCGAGGGGCGTTGGGAGAGTGCCAAGGTTAATCCATAAAAGCCAAACATTTAGCGGAAAAGGTGGTGCAAACTTAAACCATGGAGACCAAACATTGACTAGGGAATGAAATGGTATCCCTTAGCTCCATTGTGGAATTGTATTTTCCCTATTTCCAGAGTTGTTCCTTTGTTAGCCTCAAGGTCAGCTAAACGATTGTTTTCTCTTAATATGTGGAAGAAAGAAACGTCAGGGGGAAGGGAGTAAGAAATTATTCTTTGAAGATACCTATGTGCTTTTGTTCCTTGAGTAGCGTAGCCCTTTCTCATTGTTTGAATAACATGCCTTGAGTCTTTGAAGATTTTGAGTTTCCCAATATTGAGAGAGGAAGCTACTTCAACTGAATGTAGAAGTGCCAACCATTCGGCCTCATTGTTCGTTTTCTTTCCGAGTTCCCAGGAGAGCGCTGCTACTTTATTTCCTCCAAGATAAAAAAGGATCCCCGCACCTGCCACCCCGTCGATCATAATGCTTTATAGTACAAGAAAATCTATTTTTTTTAAAGTAAGAATAACACTCTTTATTTTATAGTAATAAATTTATTTCCATTGTTTCGAGCTTTGAAAACTAACACAAACCAAACTCCATTAGTCCCCACATCTAATATCAAAACAAAGTTAAAACCAAACAAAAATATATTATTTGCAAATATAATATATTCTTTGTTTTTATTTTTATTTTTTTTAAAACCAAACTCCATTTATCAAAGATCAATGCAATAGGAGTTTGCAACTTCATGCTTAGACTCCATAACCACTAAATTTCAAATGCATCTTTCAATTTTTATGAATGGAATGATTAAGAATGTTTTTTTATATATTAAAAAACAAAAATTACTTGTAGAAATTACATGGCTTTCATTTCAGACAATCTAATCAATATTTGTATTGTTTTTTTGTAAATGGAATCATTTGAAAAAAATATTCTACTAAAAAATGTTTGGGTGCATGAATATTATGTTTGTTAAAAGATTTGGTTGAGTGGATGTTATGTTTAATAGATTATGTTAGGTTTGTTACAATCAAATTTTTATATTGTGTTGTTTTTTAATTATATTTAATAATATTAAACCAACTTAGATCCAAACCCTAAGCTCTATTAAGCGCCGAGAGGGATCAAATCTCCTGAGGAGGTGCAAACCTCTCTTTGAATAGCTCCTTCAGTGCAATATGTGAGCCACCTAATCCTAAGATCTGAAGTCTCTAGTTTAAGTCTCATATTTACTTTTTACTTTGTAAATGATTCTTTTTTGTTTATGGCCGACATAATATTTACCACCTAATCCTAAGCTCCGAAGTCTCAAGTTTAAGTCTCATATTTACTTTTTACTTTGTATTATTCTTTTTTGTTTATGGCCGACATAATATTTATTACTTTTTACTTTGTATTGTTTTGTTACTCGACAAACACTCGACACATGTTACAAGATCTCCCTCATACTGGGCTTTAGAGCGCCTCTCGACGCAATTATTAATATCTAACCTAATTTAATTTTATACAACTACATATAAAAAACAAGTAGTTGTATGACATAATATATTAAAGAAAATGATGAAGATAGTTTTTAACATCCAATGAAACCAACAATATTAATATTATAACTAATAGGAACATAAATGTTAACATTAATCTTAGAAAACATGAATATCAACCTCAAACATAACATTAATATTAATATTAGCATTCACATTAATATTCACATTAACATTAATATTCACTTTAACATTACTAATTACATTAAAATTAAAATTAACATTCACATTAATATTCACATTAACATTAATATTCACTTTAACATTACTAATTACATTAATAATATTACTGTCAACATTAATGAAAGTCAACCAAATTTGTGATACTATTAATATTAATATTAACATCAATACTATCATGTTTCAACATTATGTTAAGATGTGAATATTAACATTAACACATTAATATTAATTACATTAATACTAACATATGTTAATATTAACATAATATTAATATTAACATTAATAATTACATTAACATTATTAATTACATGAATTTAAGAGTTCCTAATGATCAGTTGGATGATGGCCACCACCATATGATATCGGTCATCCACGAGGGAACAAAGTAAGATGATTATTCTATCCTCCTCCTCCTTTGTTCATTCTCAACACGGTTATGATTCCTAAGTGTTCGAACATAATGACTTAGATAAACATATCAAATTTGGTTGCATAGTCGTTATGAGCTCACCATCATGTCCATTTCAAAGCACTGATCGACAGTTGGTCGAAGTTTCAACAAGTATGAATTGTTTGTGTCATGTAAGTCTTTCATTAATGAATGTGTTGCATCCATTTGTCATATGCACCCCGAGAGCAGTCCGAACGCCACCGCCATACTTCTGACCAGACGGACCTCTTTCCCATCCACATAACCACTTTTCTCAATTTCCGTTCCACTGCCGCAATCATATCTCAGCCACCATAATTTCACCCTCATGATTACCCAGCTTTGCATACCCTCGGAGTTAGCTCCCGAAAGGCCACACCACCTTCCCATTTTCTCCCCCACCATGTCGATTGAGCCCATTTTTCCCTGTTCCCTGTTGCTCTCTCAGTCCAGGTTTGAGCAACAAGCACCACCAAGCAAGTCGTTGATACTGAAAGGGGGAGGAGCAGTTTTGAGAAAGGAATTAAGTGACACCTACTACCTGGAGGCACACCCCGAGGTAGGTCAGTTTTTCAAAAATGGTTGTTGTTATAACTTTTGTAAAAAACTTCAGGGCTCTCACCAACAGGTGGCTGAAGCTTTCTCCCTCACATATGATGGAGAAAAGGCATTAATCATGAAAAAAGGAAGAGTTCCATGTGAACAAGGCCCTCATTGCTCAGGTAATAGAATTGCCCACGATCGGGGAGAGCTGGTTTAAGACCACGATTAAGAAGGATTTTGAGTTTAAATCATATCTGAAACCGGAGTACAGGAGTCAGGTTTGGAAGAAGGACATCCCTATGTCATACCTGGAGGACAATTGGCAGCTGTTATTGAAATCCATACTGGCCTATATAACCTATGAGGGAAGGTATAACAGGGTGTTAATATACCACTTTAGATTGCTCGATCATTTCACGAGCAAGAACCCTCTAAATCTCCCTTTCTACCTCCACAAGAGCCTCACCAAAATGGCTCACCAAGTAAAGGCTCAGCCCTCCAAAATTGCAGGGAGGCTATTCCACCATGGTCTGATCAAATTGTTGGTCTCTGAGTTATTGCAGAGAAAGGGCATGAAATGGACTTTATTTCTTTTCTAGAGTGGCCTCGAAACCGAATTATAGCCAGAAGGTGGGAATAAATCCTCAAACACCAGGAGTGGAAAACGGAGAAGGAGGGATCTTCCCCCAAATTCAGTTAAACCCCTTTCCTTAGCTCCACCGGCGAAGAAAACCAAAAGGAAGCTGACATTTGATGACAGGGCCGAGGATGAGGGGATGGTTTCAGAAGAAATTCCTTCGAGAAGTGCAAATCCTTTGAACCTCCCTTACACTGATTCTGAAGAGGAGGGGGAGTTGCAGAGAGCGAAAGAAGAATTTGATGAGGTGAAAACAGAACAAGTGCCCCAGGAAGAAGCCCCAACCCTGATGGAGCAGGAGAGTGACTGTGTAAAGTTGTCCCCATCTTCCTTTATGGAGGAGCAAGGCTTGGACTATGGAAATTTACCCTCCCCTACACCTATGGAGGAGAAGAGTCAGCAAGTGGCAGACAGGCCAACCCAAAAGGTAAAGATTTCAGCTTCATAGAGAATCAACTGGCTCCTTCATCAAGCTTATGAACGCGAGTTCCTCCAGAAGGTTATTAAAGAGAAAAACGAAAGGCTGACAGCGAGGTACAACGAGATTTATAGATCCTTTCATGGATTGACCAAGAAACATGGCAAGATGAGGGGAAGAAACATCAGGCTTGTCAGAGAAAACATCCGATTGAGGAGAAAGGTCGAGGTTTTAGAAGGCAAGGAAGGAGCCCAAAGTCCCCAGCCCATGGCACATTCAAACCTGGAGACCTTAGCTACTGCCGCGATTGACTTGGCAAATCCTCCGACCTCGGCCCAGGAGGAAGAAACATCCAGGTAACATGAGGATGTAAACACAGTTTTGACATTTCTTTTTGCAATTGAATCTTACATGGTTTTTGATAGCTTGGGCGAACACCGTAACTGTTCATTAGCTGCCGAATCCCATTCTGGTATCTTATGGTGTGCAAGCAACGTCCTCCCAGATACCAAAAGGGAGATAAGGTTTTCCAGCACCCTAAAGTGTTTCGGTGGTTTAGGCGAAGCGTAATTATGATTCATTAATCACTGAATGTTAGGATTTTGGTTGCTTGTCACCTTCAAAGATCAATTTTGTTAGCTGCCGAAAACTAAAATAAATGCACGAATATATCAGCAGGTAGCAAACATTTTTGGTATGGTTCCTAGAACCTTGAAGATGTTTTCCAGAAGGCTGACAGGCGTTCAAGTGTACCACGACCACCTCTATTCGCAGACTGGGAGTGCTGGAAGATTCGACATCAAAATATTCTTGCCTATTTTTGGAAAACACCCCTACAGGTTTCTACAGAATGGCATTTTCATACCTGCCCCAGCTCCAAGATGCTCCTCTCAAACTGCCAAATGTGGTGTCACTTACAAAGAGCAGTTACTTTGATCATGATGCGTTGCTGCATCTATCATTTGCTGTTGTCAGTTGTTATTTTTAGTATATTCGATCCATCTGTTTGGGATCTGAAAAACTGTGTAATGGCTATAAAGCCGAAGACTGAAGTAGAATACAGGTTGGATTTTGGGAGATTTTGACACATTTGTAAACTCAGACATTTTATGTTATAGCAGTAAAACCAGTTTCTTTCGCTATTAACTGTTCAGTTTTCCATATTCTTTCTGTTCTGCACTTGTGTTCGAATGTTACATTCACGCTGTTATGTTTGCTTACATTTGATGACTGTCATCTTATCTTTGTATTCACAAGCTTAACTCTGCAAGTGTCCTGTGACTATTATAATCTGCCATTCATATATAGGTTTTGTGTATGATTCTGCTGATATGATAGTTATTTCTCCATGCAATCACTTATTTTTAAAACCTCTGAACGCTAGTGGTTGAGAGCCTCGTCTATCTGAGTGCATTAGATATGTTTTGAGTGGAAAAGAGTGTTTGAATCGTCTAACTTGATCCACCCCCTTTTATATTATTCATATTTTGGTCAAGTTACCAGGCTCTTTCGACTGCAACCTAGAAAGACTCCTGGAGTGATAACAGACTCTCCATATCAATTAGGTGAATAATTGACTGATTTTTAATGTTTATGTATGCATGGAATGCCAATTTCATTAAACTTGGACATATTCTAGTTCAAGTCACTTTCAAGATGGGCCAAAAACAACCTTTCTAAACCCCAAAATCAAGCTTTCTAAAGTGCAAAATCTGGTTCCAAAAGTGCCAAATCCGGTTCCAAAAGTGCCAAATCTGATTCCAAAAGTGCCAAATCCAGGTTCCAAAAGAGCCAAATCCGGTTCCAAAAGTGCCAAATCCGGTACCAAAAGTGCCAAATCCAGTTCCAAAAGTGACAAATCCAGGTTCCAAAATTGCCAAATCCGGTTCCAAAAGTGCCAAATCCAAGTTCCAAAAGCATGGTTTTGCTTTTGATATCCCCCCTTTTGAAGTTGTTTTTGCGCTTTTCTGATATGATAAATATGGTAATGGCACTTTTAGAACCTGATTTTTCCCTTTTGGAAGGCTACTTTTGACACTTCCAATACTTAAATTTTCAATTTTGAAAACCGATTTAGGCACTTTCAAGCTCTGATTTTGCATTTTCGAAAACCAAACTCGACACTTTACATGTATTATAATCATAGTGAAATTGAACATAATAGTACAAACAAACATAAGTGCATTATTTAAAAAAATACTTTTATTTTCATTTTATTCACAATTGGCCTCACATCACTCATGCCATTCAGGTGAAACAAGCAAGGCCATAATCGATCTAACAAGAATGTGTCATTGACATCTTGGAAAGTATACATTTTTGTTATAATACAGTTCCCTTCCTCGTTACAAACATGTTTGTCTTTCGATTCATCTACAATCATTGTATTTGTAGCATCCCAACCATGGATCAAAATGTCCCAAAATTTGTTTAAGGGCTTGATAAATACATAAGGATTTCCATCACCTTGATAACCCTCTTTGGCTATGCAAGAACAATATCCTTGTGTTAAAATTACTCTAAATTGTTCCCTTTGCAATCATGTTCTTTGTAATAATGTTGGAAAAAAATCGTAAATGTTTTTTTGTTGTGCAGATGTCCATACCCCAAATTCAAATATACTAAAGCATTTTTCAAAAAATTCCCTAAATCCTGGACGTATAAAATAATACTTTGTGGTTGATTCGATATCTGGTGTTTGTGGCAATTCGGATTTCTTTTTTTTATGTACTGCGTGTAAAAACACTCCACTGAAATCGAAAATAATCAATGGTTTACTAGTAACCAATCTTCTAGTATCTGCAAACCAAAAAAACACACACACAACCTAGTCAATAAAATATTATGTTTCAATGTTTCTAAGTATATTGCAGGGTTAATTTTAAGGGCCCATACTTATTTAAAAGTTTATAAACCTTGGCGAATCTTACCAATTCTTAAAATGTCAACTATAAAGTATTTGGCGATATTTTTCTAAAATTGATTCAATTTCTAAGAGTTTTATATAGTTTATATAATAATTTGGCGAATTTTAGAGTGAAAAAAGTTTACCCCATCAAAAGTGGGCGAAATGGGGATTCAAAAAATGCAAATTGGCGAATCGTTTTTTGGAAAAAAACATGGAAAAATAGCCCATGGGCTAAATTTCGCCCCTAAAATTATCCATGGTATATTGCTTTCATGTTCTGTAATTTTTGAAACACATCACCAGATACATGATACGATGTCCATAAATAATATGATAATTGTATAATAAAATTTGCATCAATTAAATGTAGAAGTTGTCAAATATATACAAATAACTAAATGAAGTATTTTCTGTATAATATGATGGTCATTTGAAGTTGAATGTCTTTAACCAATGCCCCATTTTTGAATGAGGCCCGAGATAATTCAACAGAGAACAAAACATTGTTTTTATAGTTATTAACCTATCTTGTGAACCATCAAATTTCCAACTAGTTGGCATTTTCAAGCAGTTTTCCTTGCTATTATATGTTGAATGATATTTCCCTTCATCTATAAACAACATGTCTGTTTTTTTTTATATATATCTCCATATTGGATAAGTACATCCTTGAACAACTTTTTGCATATGTGCAGTACTTCACCAACATTATAAATAGTACTATGTTTACATTGCTCTCGACCCAAATAAATACAAAGTCTTCATTCTTCAACCATACAAATTTACCAAGGAATTTTATAATTTGCATGTTGTCGAGCATGGAAAATCACAGAGAAACGTCAAAATGTTCTCTGACAACACTAATAATATTGGGGTTGAACATCTGTGCATAATAATGATAGCAATTATGGACAAAATGAGGTTGTTGGGAAAAATATTCAATGTTGGATAACATCTGAACTCCAAAGAGCAATACCTCTACTCCCATGAACAATAGTTTCTTTTGCGGTGATATCCGAATTGCATACAAAAATAAAAAACACATTGAATGATTTAAAATATCCATAGGTTACATCTAGTGTTTCTCGCCCTTGAAAGAGGTAATGAGAGGTTACATTAGATGGTTCTCACTCAACTAGAAGAATGCAGTGAAGGGTCGGATATCAGATGATTCATGCATTTTACTAAGACCCTACCAGAGTCGATGTACCAATTCACTATATGTCCTAGCAGATGATGCAATAAAGGGATTTATCAAAATACAGTTTTTACATGGATGTGCTTTCACATCATCACCCTCCAAAACAATCATTGATGTATTACTTTGCGAATATTGCATTGGGAACTCCTCCCACACACTCTCCAATTTTTTTTTGTGTATTTCCTTCTTTATCATTGGTACATCTCTCTCGAAACCATACAAATAAAATTTGTTCCCCATATGAGTTTTCTACACTACCTGCCCTCAAAATTTTTGTAAACAATGACTTCCCATCATTGACCCCACATTTAGATGACGAATCCCAACATCGAATTTGGAAAGACATAATCTAAAAAATTTCATTGCATATGTTCGTGACTCATATGAAGTTTCTTTTTGTTTAAATTCAAATTCACCAACAGTACTTTCTTCCCCCCTTTTTTTTTTATCTTTTTCCCTCCAACAATATTTTTTTGATTTCCTTTTTTTTTTCTCTTTTGGAGTCATTTTCTGTGACTTTCTTGCGAAATATAAAACCTTCCATTTCTAATATCAGTAACATTTTTGTATGGGGAGATGTAGAGAAATATTGCTTGTCATTATATATTTCAGAATAAATTTGTTTTATCAATTTAAGTAGAAAATATTCTGTCTTTTACCTGTCAATGCCAAGCCAACATTTGAGTGGTGAGTAACATTGCTGGAGATACCGCATTTTGAAACCAAGCCCTCGCCTAGTTCATTATTATCCAATGTGATTTGTTGGCTAATATCCACGGACATTGTCGATGCCATCTCTGGTTGTGGATGATCCACATGTTTAATAGCAATCCAATCATCTTGACTTGGAAATTTGCACGTATACATTTTATATAACTTTTTGCAAGTATTCAAGGTCACTATCCCCATTCATAATTTAGATAATTTAACCAGAATCTTTGATAAATAGTTTTTTACCTTCTTGTCCATCTTGTTCTCCAGTTTGGTAGTTCTTTGTGGATTCTATATCACATTCAGTATTCGTCATCGGATAGTATAATTTTATTGGACGATACTTGAGTGTGCTCCTTATTTGAAGCTGTAGTAGAATAGGAATTTGAAGAATTTATTGAACATAACCGACCAAGAAAAGTAAAATACAATGAAATAAGACATTTGAAAATGTTAATACAAATACCTTGGTTTATACCCAATTCACGATAGAAAATGTTCATAAACAGCTTTTGTTGTACTGTCTCCACAATAGAAATAACTATTCTATCTGCCGACCTGATCACGAACGAATAACTCTACCTCATGCGTACAATGAAAGAACTCTACCTCGAGAAGAGACCGGACTGGAAACTATGTGATCCCAGAATTCCTGTGTCCTTTTGCAAAAACATGGCTTCTCAAACTATCATTGTTAACCTTGGGAAAAGGTAAATCAATCATTGGCAGTCCCTCATCCTTCCAATCCATATCCATTTGAAAAGTAGACAAATTATCCTCATCCCTTCCAATTATCCAACACTTTATAATAGAGAATCCTATAAATAAGTCCTTGGAGAAATCTCTATAAACTCCCTTGGTAGGATTCCGCGTTACCTTTTTTATTTATTTATTTCTTGCTGAAAAGTGTGAAAGATTTAGAAATCATACAAGATTTTTCCATATCAGCTAAAAAAATAGAAGTACATGCCGCTTCATTTGATTCTAATTAGTACAACAACGCACACATATGTTCTTATGTCCAGTGACTATCACAATTACACATATCAACAACAACAAATTCATAGCTGATTGCCGCACCAAAAAAAAAATGGATCTTAGTGTGTTGACCAAAGATGCAGGATAACAACATTGACAAGCAAACTGTAAACTATCTTTGACGACGTCAATGGACATACCCATCCCCTCTTTATTGATATATATGTTCAATATTTTCTCAGCATAATTTCGTAATTTGGTACCATTATCCTCTTTAGATTCTTTCTTTCTCTTCTTACCTGGAGATTTTGCTTGTTTTTCGGAGCATAAAATACTGCACAGTTGCTTGAGATGGTTTGGTGCAATTTTATAGATTTCAATGACGTTATTGACAGGGATAATCTGTGATTGAAAAGTTTGAACATCATGAACTTTGAAATATTCAAATATCAAATGCCTGGTTGAATTCTCGTCCTTGATTCACTTGCAATATTGATATAAAGTATTTGCGCAAAATTTTTTGTCGACTGATTTGCTCATCAAAACCAATTCGTTGATTATATTTTCCGTCACAGTGGTCAATTCATCCTCATCAAGATCACGCAATGGTATAACAAAATTAGATCCATGATTCTTTATTTTATTTTGAACAAAATCAACCTGAGTGATGCTCTTGGGTGAGCATGGAAAGGAACCACTTTTGTAAATCTTGAATACAAACATCCATTTACTCCACAGTGGATCCGATGTCAAAACAAGAGTTAGCTTGTCTTTAAGGCTGTCCTTTGTTTGAACAACAAAGATATCCATACATTCACCTTGGAAAGACTGCAAACATATAAAATTAAAGATAATATTTAATTTTCTAATTTCATAACACATGTAGCAATCTAAAGACTTTGATTGATAAGAAGAAAAATTATATACCTGCCAATCATCAATGGAAGTGTTTCCCTTTCACGGGCGGGATGGCCTATCGCAGGATATCCATTTCTCCCTTTCCCTTACAACTTGAGAAATGAATGGAGTGTTTGCAAATTCCTTGTTTGATAAATTTTGTTGTTTGCATAATTTGCTGATAATGTGCCGAGGAACATCTTTATTTAGAAGACGAGTTGTTCGATGCCGATACCTTGAATGGAATGATTGATATGGATCAATTTCAATGATTTTTTTTTTTTTTTGTTCTTTTTTTCTGCGTAGAAATAGTATGCTTCCCATCCAATATATAAAAATTTACTAAAGGAAAATTAATTTCGTCTTCATTTCCAAGAAGAAATCCCATTGTGGTCTCCTTATCGAAAGGAAATAGAATAGCATCTCTCAATGTTGTTGTAAAAGTTGAGAGAAGAGATAAAACCATCTTTTCCATGACCTCCTCATCAACTTTTCGATATTGCAAATGCGGAGTCACAACAACACATCTTGTTACGTCAATAGGAAAAAATTTCTCATTGAACAAAAAGTATTTGTTCTGTTCTCGTTGAACTTCTTTGGAACTTTCGAAGCTCTTAGTCACTTTCCGCATCATCGCAATAGAAGGACTTAATTTGAGTACTTTGAAGCAATATTTGGTCACATCTTTTTCAAGATGAATGATAAATGTTCTTCTAAGGTAGATAAGAATATTATCATGGCCTACTTTTGTCAACTTCTTTTTAATATTCATGTGATGCAATACAGAAGAAGTTTCGCATCCAGGATTCTTTTCTTCCATACCGACAAAATTCCTTTCTTCAAATATGATGCGGTATTAATTCTGGACCAATTAGAAGCATCATACGAGGGAAAAAACCACCCTTGCTTCACACAGAAAACCGGATCTGAATCGGGACCACTCTTCATTAGATCTGGTCGAAAATTACAAACCATAATATCAACCTGTAGAAGGAAACACCGGTCTCTCTAGACCACTTCAACTTGAACATGCAATAAATATTCAGTAATGGAATTTGCATATGTCAATATTCCAGCTTGAGTTGGATCTCCTTCCTCATCCAAGCAGAATATATATAAATCCAGGTACAAATTATCTGCTTCATCCATCTCAACATAGTATCCATGCTTGAATAAACCAAGGTTGTGATATTTTAACAAATCAAGGAACAAGATTTCCTGGTATTGACTAAGGCTAAAAAATGCAGACATGTTTTATCTGCAAAAACAATAAATATTGTCTAGTTAATATAAGAATGCATACAATGTTTATAATTATCAATTAGTGTTTTAATATTAGATGTATACTTGCAAATGTTCAGGCTAATGGTTGACGAAGAAGGAACGACCACTCATTTTCAAAATGAATTGCTTGATTAAGAACAAATCTACTAGCATTGTCCATGAGAGATCGAATGCACATTTTATATAGTCATTTGAGATTGAATCGATCATAGAAGGAACGATCATCATAGAAGGGGCAGCCTATCCTTCTTTTTGAAAGTCAAAATTCGGGATAAATATTGTTTCTATGTTATAACTTAACCAATCTCCCAATCCCTACTATTTACTGTGGAAGAAAGAAGTTGGGAATTGTAGGCCCAACCTTCGTAGATTAAATATTTTTACATTTCTCTCGTAAATGAAGGTTCGACAGACCCTTCTTGTGCTCAGTATTCTTCCAGTGTTCACCATTATGGATATACATAAATTGATGGCCTAGCCTTCATAGGTTGAATATTTTTACAATTCCCTCATAAATGAATGGGCGCCCGACCCTTCTTGTGCCCAGTGTTTCGTTCATAATAGTTCTAGACTGCAATAAGGGTCGGTCGATCCTCCTTGTGTTCACCATTCTAGATACATATGAGTTGTTGGATATAGGTGTTGGAAATTCTCTACTAAATGAAGGGGCATCCGATCCTTCTTGTCGGAAGACGGAAGTCAGGATAAATATTTTTTATATGTTATAACTTAGGCAATGTACCGATCCCTACTATTTACTGCAGAAGTTAGGAGTCGGAAATTTTTTTCCCAGCCTTCGTAGATTAAATATGTTTAAATTTTTCTCTAAAATGAAAGGTCGGTCGACCCTTCTTTTTCTCAGTGTTTTTCCATTGTTCACCATTTTGGATATACATGAATTGGCGGACGAGCCTTCGTAGGTTGAATATATTTACAATTCCCTCAGAAATGAAGGGGCATTTGACCCTTCTTCTGCCTAGTATTATTTTCATAATAGTTCTAGACTGCAAGAAGGGTCAGTCGATCCTTCCTGTGTTCACCATTCTGTATACAGGTGAATTGTTGGATATTGGTGTTCACAATTATCTACTAGATGAATGGGAAGCCGATCCTTATATGCTAAAACATAGCCAATGTCCCGATTGTCACGGCCCCGCCGAACCACCCACTTGATGCCTTAGCAAATAGCGGAGACGCGCTTGCATGGTGGACATGTTCCTTGGGAAAAATGACCGTGGTACTGGAAAGTTCGCGGAAACACCTTGCACAACTCAGGTTAGCAGCCTGGGAGGAACTCTGGTTGGGAGCCGAAATACAAGCTCGGGTTGGTAGCCAAGACTCAAACACAGGATGGCAGCCGAGAAGAACATGGGTTCATAGCCAGGAAGGAGCTCGGGTTGGCAGCCAAGCAGCTTGTGTTGAGAGCAGTCTATAGCTCAACGTGCAACACACAAGGTGGAACGATGGTGCTGAGTAAACAGAATGATGGGTGTTCGACCCAGAAGGAGGTGGGTGTAAGGCACCTCGACGAGCGTCGGCTAGGGGGTGCGCCGGTCACTTGGACGATTCGCGGATGGGAAAAAGATGCGGAATATGGAAACGATTGGGCGAGCCGACACAAGACGAACTTGGAGTGGGATCCAAGAAAGGGCACACCCACCATGGGGTGCGCCCATCCCCTCTATGACGGCTATATAAACATGAAAGCATCCAAGGCTAGAGGTAGAAATTAAGAGAGTTCGCAAGACACAAGGAGAGTCTGACTTTCGGGGGAGCAGACGCGTTGTCCGTCCGTAGGCAGGAGGCAACACATGTTTTAATCTTTGTAGTTTTGTATTTTGTGTGTTAGCTGGTTGGGCACACACAGATCTCTTCCGGTTTTGGAAACTCCATTGAATGTAACTATGCTTATATATATATGACTCTTTGGGGGTTCACTGGTTGGGAAACCCCACCCTAATTGCAACTGTGTTCGTTTACTTGTTTTTTGTCCGCAACTGTAATTCTGAATATTTGGCTAAGTGTTAAATAAGTAAAGTGTAACAAGTTCAAGGGTTAAGGGTAAAATGGTTCCGCAGGTTCTAGGTGTAGTCTGTCGGTGCACCCTTGAGTTGGCCATGCCCTCAAGGTGCTCCCGGGAAGTGCCGCACGGTTTAGGATTTCCAGTGGAGACGACCAAAAAAATGTGGCTGTGACATATGGTATCAAAGCATTCAGTTTGGATGCTTCGCACCAATGAAACGCATGGCAGGGATGGGCTATCAAAGATACGAAGGTTGCGACGCAGAGGTCGACGGATATGGGAGCTACTTTTGGCTAATCCTCCGAAGGTGCCGAAAACTTAGTCACTTGAAATTTGGCTGGAAAGGTTGGCAGGCGAGACGAGGACCACATAGAAAGTGCACCAAGGTTTGGTATCGTTGGTGGAAGACGCAACATATTGGAGAAGCATGCTGTCGGCTCAGCTACGAGTGAAGGTAATGGATACCATGTGGAGTTGGAAGAATCGAGACTCCATGAAATCCTTATTTCACAAACTGGGGTTTGCTGCAGATGGGCGATGGGCGCAGGTTGCAACGCAGTTCGTTCAGGGTGCGACGACGGTACAGAGATGCGATCAGGTGATGGGAGGCTTTTTCTATCACCTTGGTGCGGTGCGGAGGGACCAGCAGGTGAACACACTAATATTTGTGGATGTTGTGGTGACCGGAAGGAAAGTGAGGGCCCTAGTTTACACGGGTGCCTCACATAACTTCGTGAAGCAAGAAGTTGCGGATGAGGTGGGTTTAAGGAGGAATAACTGTGGTGTCCACGTCAAGGAAGTCAACTCGATGGAAAAGGCAGCCACAGGAGTTGCTTCAGGAGTGCACATTCAGTTGGGTCACTGGACGGGCAAGGTAGATTTCACCGTGATGCCTCTCGACGATTTTGAGATGATCCTTGGTCAGGATTTCTTGTGAAGACATCAAGCGGTTCTACTTCCGTTTGCGGATAAGATGGTGATTCTAAGCAGAGAAAATCCAGGTGTGGTGCACATCGTTTCTAGCAAAGCAGGAAGACAGGAAAAGTTCGTTTCTGCGCTAAGTGTGAAAAAAGTGGCTCGGCGGTCAAGGTCGTGGATGTATGTTGAAAAATTGTTGGACGAGTCTGAAATGGGAACTGTGGGGATGCCTACACCTCCTGTCCTCGCCAACTTGTTGGATAACTATGTGGACTTGATGCTCGAGAAATTTCCTAAGGTGCTGCCTCCGAGACGAAATGTTGATCACCGCATTGAGCTGGATCCAGGCTCCAGACTTGTGGAAAAGGTGCCATATAGACTGTCAGGACCAGAGTTGGAGGAGATGAAACGACAACTAAACGAGTTGTCGGATGTTGGTTTCATACGGCCTTCAAGGTCGTCATATGGTTCCCCATTACTGTTCCAAGGGAAGACAGATACACCAGATTTGTGGATGTGCTTGGACTATAGAATTTTGAACAAGCAGAACATCAAGAACCGTTATCCACTTCCGTTGGCGGCTGACTGTTTTGTTAAGTTAGCGAAGGCAAGGGTGTTCTCAAAGTTGGATTTGAGGCAAGGGTACTATCAAGTGAGAATCACAGAAGGTGATGAGTAGAAAATGACGTGTGTGATATGATATGGAAGCTTTGAGTTTATGGTTATGTCGCTTGGTTTGTGCAACTCCCCTGTGACGTTCTGCACATTGATGAACGATGTGCTGCGACCATTCTTGGACCAATCGGTTGTAGTGTATCTATACGACATCGTAGTCTACAACGAAAAGATGGAGGAGCATAAGCAACATTTGAAAGAGGTATTTGATGCATTGTGGGAGAAAAAGCTATACTTGAAGGCATCCAAGTGCACGTTTGGGAAAGAGGAAATTCCATTCTTGGGCCATTGGGTTGGACAAGGAAAGGTTCCCATGGACGAGAGAAACGTTGTTGCGATCTAGGATTGGGAAGAACCTTGAACAATGCAGGAAGTGCAGAGATTCCTGGTCTTAACAAACTACTACCATAGGTTTGTGGAGAGTTACTCCAAGATAATGACGCCTCTTACCAAGTTGCTAAAAAAGAACAAGGCATGGAAGTGGTCACAGAAGTTCCAGGATGCATTTGACGAGCTAAACGACAGACTTGCAACCACCCCGGGGCTACGGTTGCATGACTTTGAAAAATATTTTGAAGTGCAAAAGGATGAGTCCGATTTCGCTATTGGAGGAGTTTGTATACAGGAAGGTCATCCGGTGGTGTATCAGAGTCAAAAGTTCCAAGATCGGGAACGGAGGTACCCGGTTCATGAGAAAGAAATGACAGTGGTGGTGCATTGCTTGATAGTTTGGAGGCATTACTTGGGTGAAGACGGATAATGTGGCTACTAGCTACTTTGCCACTCAGCCAAAACTCTTTCCTAAGCAAGCAAGATGGTAGGATTTCCTCGTAGAATTTGACATGATCTTAGAGTATCGGCCAGGGAGGTTGAACGTAGTTATGGATGCATTGAGCAGGAAATCTCAGCTAGCATCCTTAGATGCACAACCACTTGACCCGATAGCTCAACTTGTGTTCGAGTTATGACAAAGGATTCAGGATAACTTGATGGGGGACTCGTTATCCAGAAGCATCATGACGCAGGTCAAGAAAGGAAAGATGAACAGGTTCCAAGAGAAGGATGGAATTCTCTAGTTCGAGGGACGCTTGTATGTGCTGAAAGCATCTCACCTCAGAAAATACTTGCTGTGGGAGTGTCACGAGTCTGCGTGGGAAGGACATTCGGGGCAGCAGAGGACACGCACCTTGGTTGAGAATAGTTTCTTTTGGAAACACTTGCGGCAGGATGTTGAGGAGTATGTCCGCACCTATCTTATTTGCCAACAAGACAAGTATGTTATGAAGAAGAAATCAGGGTTGTTGCAACCGTTTCCAGTTTTGGAGAGGCCTTGGATAAGCATCTCCATGGACTTCATTACGCATCTTCTGGTCGCATAAGGGTATAACGGAATTATTGTGGTGGTAGACCGTTTCTCCAATTATGTGACGTTCGTGCCAATGAAGTCACAACCCAGAGCAGTGGATGTGGCGAATATTTTCTTCAAACATGTGGTTAAGTACTGGGCTTGCCACTGAACATTGTATCTGACAGAGATGCGCGGTTCACAGGGAAGTTTTGGCTAGCGTTATTCAAGTTGATTGGAATGCAGTTGCTCATGAGATTGAGATTTCATCCAGAAATGGATGGACAGATGGAGAGGGTTAACTCAGTTCTGGAAAATTACTTGAGGCAATTTGTGCATGCTGATCAGAAAAAATCGCCAGAGTTGTTGGACACAACGCAACTTAGCTACAACATGCACATGAGCTCAGCGATAGGTTACAATCCGTTTGATTTGGAAACCAGATAGAAGCTGTTAACACCACAGGCCATAGAGACTGGTGAGGTGGGACCGAACCCGGCTACGGCAGAGTTTAGGAAAGCGTGGGATGACAAGTTGAAATTGGCTAAGGCTCATTTGGAAAGGGCAACTGAAAGAATGAAGAAGTGGGTGGATAGGAAACACAGAGATGAAGAATTCCAAGTTGGAGAAAGCATTCTTCTCAAAATTGGGCGTGAGCAGTTTGTTCCTCCAAAGTGTTTGGAAAGATCTTTGATACGAAAGTATGACGACCCATTCGAGATACTTCAGAGGGTGGGAAAGGTGGCCTACAAGCTGAGACTCCCGGAACACCTGCGTGCATACCACCCAGTTTTTCATGTCAGTCAATTGTGGAGGTGTCGAGCTGATGTAGATGAGCGGGAACGAAATGTTCCCACACGAGATCCTGTGTTGATCGTTGACAGGACTGATTGAAAAGAAGAAGCCATCTTGGGACACCAGTTCAACAAACAAGGGAAGGAATCAAGCTTGGAGTACTTCGTCAAGTGGAAAGACATTCCGGATGAAGAGAACAGTTGGGAATGGAAGAATTTTTTTTGGAAATCATAGGATTTGATCAAGGTGTTTCAAGAAGAGCATGGGATACCACCTCAATGGAATCCGCGGAAGCAACGTCACCGGGACGGAGACAAGTCCGATTGGGGAGGTATTCACGGCCCCGTCGAACCACCCACTTGATTCCTTACAGAATAGCCGAGGCATGCTTGCATGGTGGACGGGTTCCTTGGGAAAAACGACCGTGATGCTTGGAAAGTCCATGGAAACACCTTGCACAACTTAGGTTGGAATCCTGGGAGGTACTCTGGTTGGGATCCGGAAGACGAGATCGGGTTGGCAGCCGAGACTGAAACACAGGATGGTAGCCGAGAAGGACACGGGTTTGTAGCCGAGTAGGAGATCGGGTTGGAATCCAAGCAACTAGTGTTGAGAGCACTCCACATCTTAGCGTGCAACGTGCAAGGCATAACGATGGGAATTCGATCCACATGGAGATGGAAACAAGGCACCATGATGGGCATTGGCTATGGGGCGTTCCGGTCACTTGGACTATTTGCGGATGGGAAAAATGGGGGAAGATGGAAACGGTTGGGCGAGCCGACACAAGACGGACTTGGAGTGGGTGCCAAGAAAGGGCACACCCACCATGGGGTGCTCCCATCCTCTCTATGACACCTATATAAACACGGAAGCATCCAAGGCTAGAGGAATAAACTAAGAGAGTTCGCAAGACACAAGGAGAGTCTAACTTCCGGGGGAGTAGACGCATTGTCTGTCCGCAGGAAGGAGGAGACACATGTTTTACTCTTTGTAGTTTTTTATTTTGTGTGTTAGCTAGTTGGCCACACACGGAGCTCTGTCGGTTTTGGAAATTCCATTGAATGTAACTTTACTTATATATATAGATATGAATCTTTGGGGGTTCGTTGGTTGGGAAACCCCACCCTAATTGCGACTGTGTTCGTTTACTTGTTTTCTGTCCGCAACTGTAATTCTGAATATTTGTCTAAGTGTTAAATAAGTAAAGTGTAACAAGTTCAAGGGTTAAGGGTAAAACGGTTCCGTAGGTTCTAGGCGTAGTCTACCGGTGTGCCCTTGAGGTTGCCACGCCCTCAAGGGGCTCCCGGGCAGTGCCGCATGGTTCAGGGTTGCCGGTGGAGACGACCAACAAACTGTGGCTGTGACACTGATCCCTACTATTTACTGCCTTAGTTGGAAGTCGGGAATTGTAGGCCTAGGATTCGTAGATTAAATATTTTTACATTTCTCTCGTAAATGAAGGGTCGATCGACCCTTCTTGTGCTCAGTATTATTCAAGTGTTCACCATTCTAGATATAAATGAATTGACGGCCTAGCCTTCGTAGGTTAAATATTTTTACAGTTCCCTCATAAATGAAGGGGTGACCAACCCTTCTCGTGCACAGTCTTATGTTCATAATTGTTCTAGACTGCAAGAAGGGTCGGTCGATCCTTCTTGTGTTCACCATTCTGGATACATGTGAATTGTTGGATATAGGTGTTCACAATTCTTTACTAAACGAAGGGGTGACCGATCCTTCTTGTTAGAAGTTGGAAGTCAGAATAAATATTGATTATAGTTATAACTTAGCCAATGTACCAATCCCTACTATTTACTGTAGAAGTCGGGAATTGTCGGCACATCCTTCATAGATTAAATATTTTTACGTTTCTCTTGTAAATGAAGGGTCGACCGACCCTTCTTGTGCTCAGTATTATTCCAGAGTTAATCATTCTGGATATACATGAATTGATGACCTAGCCTTCATAGGTTGAATATTTTTACAATTCCCTCATAAATAAAGGGGTGACCGACCCTTCTTGTGCCCAATATTTTGTTAATAATAGTTCTAGACTACAAGAAGGGTCAGTCGATCCTTCTTGTGTTCACCATTCTTGATACATCTGAATTGTTGGATATAGGTGTTCACAATTCTCTACTAAACGAAAGGGCAATCGATCCTTCTTTTCGGAAGATGGAAGTCGAGATAAATATTTTTTATGTGTTATAACTTAGCCAATGTCCTGATCCCTAGTGTTTACTGCGAAAGTCAGGAGTCGGGAATTGTCGTCCCAACCTTCATAGATTAAATATGTTTACATTTCTCTCTTAATTGAAAGGTCGGCCGACCCTTCTTTTGCTTAGTGTTTTTCTAGTGTTCACGATTCTGTATATACATGAATTGTTGATCGAGCCTTCATAGGTTGAATATTTTTACATTTCTCTCTCAAATGAAGGGAGACTCTCTTAAATAGAGAGCAAAGTCTGCACAGAACAGTTTTGGTGTTATGCAAA
Source organism: Larix kaempferi (assembly GCA_027924585.1). Taxonomy (NCBI): domain Eukaryota; kingdom Viridiplantae; phylum Streptophyta; class Pinopsida; order Pinales; family Pinaceae; genus Larix; species Larix kaempferi. The sequence goes on along the minus strand of BSBM01001005.1, from coordinate 3,019,148 downwards.
GTTCACAAATTTGAAGATGTGTTGCGAAGTACACATAGTAAATCAAGTCACAAAGTAAAGAAGGGGGTATTGATGTGAAGTTCCATCAAGAGAAGGGAAATGCGTAGTGAGATTCGACACTCACCTAACCTTCATCGAATCTAGAGAAAACTAGTCGTTATAGTTTTTGTTTCAAAACTAGTTGTTGCAGTTTTTGTTTCAAAACTAGTCGTTACAGTTTTTGTTTCAAAACTAGCCGTTATACAGTACTTTCCAAAAATTAGTTTTTTCCACTTTAAGGCACACTTGTCTGTTTAAGACACATTTATTGTAAGGAAAGGACCAAGATCTAAGATAGAGTTGGACAACAGACATAACATTTAATGTTAACTTAGCGCACAGTTACCTGTTTTACCGTGATTTTTAATTTTATCGTGAGTAATATCTGAGTGTTTACCAGCGAAGAACAGAGCATTCCAACAGTACATGTCTGAAGAAGAATACCTACATGATATATTAAATAAATTTCAATAGTCTAGTCTAGAAGCAGTTATGAAGACTCCCATGAAAACAACAAATCAAGAAAAGGGTGGGACTTCTAGAGCCGCACCAGAATCAAAGCAGAAGGATAAGCATAAATCCAAGGAACAATAGAAGCCTTAGGTTGCAGAAACACCAAGATAATAGCAGGAAGATCGATTTTGCGAGAGGCCAATTCTGATGATAACTGAATACATTCCACCGCGTAGAGAAGATGCACTGGTGGTAGTGTTGAAGAAGAACCCATAGTATGACATCCCTCTGCCACCGATGTCAAGATCATTAGAAGGAAAACTTGTTGGGAAAGATCCCGGAGTGTAAGTTTGCATATTACGATCTGTTGAATTCGACCAAGTATCCGCAGTTTCAACTTGACAGTTACATGCACATAAAATTTGATGAATCCACTAATCAGATGACCATACAACCACATGACTGAATTGCACCATTACAGTTGTCAGGACTGTTGAACCTGTTAAGGATTCTGCACTTTGCGTGAAGTCCAGAGCTAACAGCTGTCATGTGTACATTTCCATCATGCACACTGATCCAGGAGGATCCAAGAAGGAAAATTTTTTGAAGTCCTCCAATCTCAGCAAAACCAACACCAGATCGAAGGGCTCGTCGAGATGATTCCAACGGCGTTCGTTTCACCTCAAACGGACTTCGTATGAGAAAGTTATCGCATTCTGTTCTGTAAGGTCAACAGGCAAAATTGGCAAAAAGAGGTGCCACGTGGCACCATTGACAGGGTGACACGTGGCACCCATACGGTACGGACATGATGATGTGGCATGTGTACGAACCAATGAGACAATGACACGTGGCATGTACGGACGGATGACGTGTCAATCCAATCGGCAGTACGGACCAATGATGAAGTGACACATGGCAGTACGGTCGTGAGCTGGCAGGTGACGTGGAAGACGTTGGCAGTCCAGTTGTCATTCCAGTCAGCACTAAGATCCGAGTTGGCAGGCAGCTCAGCAGTACGGGTATCCCACTTGTCGGATTAGTCGACAGTACGGTCACTGATGTGGCGACCGAGTGGACCAATCCACTCTCGCCATGTGGCAGTCGTATGTTGGCCAAAAGTTTGGGATTCTCAGCCTCTACAGGATTCGAACCGGCGACCTCATATCTACCTCCCCAACGTCTTTACCAACGCGCCAGAAGATATTGCTTGTCAACAGAATGGGCGCAAAACTATTTATTGTTGCTGCTTGTTTCATATGGGCGCGAAAAGGGGCCGGGGCTAGCCCCGACCCTTGGTCATCCACTTTGGAGATGTGACCGGGAGCTCCGACCGGTCCACATGAAATGTAACCGTGCCAGCACGTAACGGTTATCACCATTGCAACAATGAAACGGTTAAGCGCCCGCCAATTATTTCAACATGTGCTCCTCAAAACACTATACGAGATGGGGTAAAAGTGGGTTTGTAAACCAACTCTGTTTTATAACAAAGTTTGGTTTATAAAACTAATTCACATAGTTGGTTTTCAGTTTAAACAAAGTTTTAAAAGAAATATGCCACTTATATGGGTGGTTGAAACCATAACCCAAAAACCAACTTGGAGAAGTTGTAACCAAAGCCAAGATAGGTAAATTAGTTGCAACCAAAGGAATCCATGAGAGTCATGTGAAGAAGGGCAAGCCAACCTATATAAACCCATTCATTTGCCATTTCCCACTCATGCTTTGGAGTAGAGACTTTGTAGCTAAAGGAGAGAAGGGAGATTGCGTAGCTCTGCAGGAGGAAGGTACGAGTGTTTATACTCGTTTTACACCGTCTTCAGGCTTCGGAGTTGCTGGAAGCAGTCTTGTTGTGTTTTGGGCAGCGGTTTTCTTCCTGGCCATTGTCGCCAAGGTATCATTGTATCATTGCCATGTATTTTGCCTTTATGCTAAGATTATAGATCGGCCCTCCTATTGAGAAGCAGGTGTTGTCCCGGTTTTGCAACCAGGCTTAGTGCTATGGGCACCTGCTAACTAGTAGCAGCAGTTTCAATGGAAATAAATAACAATAAACTAATTAAACAAGACTAACCATGGATCTATGCAAAGATATTAAGCAAATAACAAAAATAATTTAAAATCAAGAACAAGATAATGTAAAATAATGAATTTGTATTGAAAGAATGGGGCAAGCAAGTGCTTGCGGAATCAATACCTCTAATGATGAGGTTGAATGGCTCCAAGGATGAGCAACTCCAATCTCCAATGGTCTCTTCTCCAATGTGGTTTGCAATGGCTAAAATGCTCAAGGGAGATTTCAGCAGCATAAGGATGAGATAATGGATGGATGTGAAATGAGGAGCCCCTACCACCTTTTTATAGGTTTTGGTGGTGGGAAATACCATTTGTGGTTTTGTGGAAACCAAATGGTATTGACCAACATGGTTTAGGTACTTTTCCCTCCTTTTTCCTTTTTTGAATAAAAATAATATTTTAATTCCCTTTTTAATATTTTTGGGAATTTGGACCCTTTTTGAGGGTTTTTTTATGATTTTCTTGGAAAAATAATCCTTTTTAATGGAAAAAGGGGTGTACTAAGGTCTTTTGGTGACCTTTTGTTGGTTTCAGAGGCTCAGATGGTGGAAAAGTGGACAAATGGGTCATGTGAGTAAGGGAATGAGCTAGTGAGCACTTTTTAGGTGTTAACAGATTGCCCCCTGATGTGTGAGGGCAGGAGCTCATCGTATGGCCGATAGACATCATAGTTCTTTTGTCCTTTTTTTCTGGGGTTTGGGGGAGAGAAGAGACCGGTTGGAGACTGGAGCCACGGCCCTTGGAAGCTGCAAAAACAAAAAATATTACATGGCCTCAATATGAATGAGGTATAATCTTTGATAAAGGACGAGGCGGGCATTCCCATGCTCGTATCAAGACATATACAAAACAATTAGTCCCAAGAAGGGGGATCTAATACATGAAGAAATATACTGGTACATCATAATGGTCCAGAGGGGACATTATTGTGGGATATACTCATGATCATGGCTGATCTCAATAACTGATACACTGGAATAACTGTTGAACTGCTGAAACTGAATGTGTCCAACATCTGTATGGACTCAATGATTGTGAGCCATCTCTCGGAAGTATTTGTATTTGTATACTCGAGGGAGTATCAAACTGGGGTACATCTGAATACTGTCGCCATGCGCAACCCGGATATCTATAGAAAAGGTGTAACTGGTGTTATCCATGGGAAGACTCTCAAATGTGGAGGAGTCAGGAGGTATCCGGGGTCTTCGACTAACAACTGAACGGACCAATACCCTATGCGAGTCTCAACGATGCGATTAAGGTGTTGATGTCGAGCATGTGAGAAACAACCATTCGGAGAGGTACTTAGGATTCCTCTCGAAATGATTCGTAGGCACTCATCATAAATGGTAATGAGTCCAAGACACAGGGACCTCTAGGTCTATCCTCTGGAATCAATGTGGTTGTCGTCGACAGAGGGAGACCAGCAACTAACACGGCAATGATGTTTCCTTGATAGGAGCACGAGGTGTAAAACTGAAGTGTTGTAGTACTGATGGTAGGACTGACATACTTGTGGGAATGGGAAATTAATGGGTCAAAAATGGGTAGACTCAAACTTCCTTTGTTCAGAGCATGATGACATGGTTGACTTGGCAGTGGATGGAACTGACTTGTAGGTGTAGGGATCATAGCTTCTTTAGGGACTGAAGGGTATGTACTGACTCCGGGGGGGGGGGGGGGGTGAAGCTGATGGTAGCTTTCAAGGGAGTTTTAGAGTGACATACTGCAGAATACTCTGAACAAAGGCGACCAGAATGGGGAAGCTGCTATGTGAGTAGACATGATCTGTTGTGGCGCCAAGAGGCACCATTGATTCCTTCTTCGTAGTTTTGATGAGCTCCAAGAAGGGATAAAAGAGTGCTCTGAAATGGTACGGTCCTGTGGATTTTGCGAGCCCAGGACGGCTCATGCTCATAGTTGCTTTCATGTTTAGAGAGTCTGAAAGCGGTAAGTGGACTCTATTGGTTTTTCTTTTTCGTAATTTTAGTCTCCAAGGCCCGAAAAAGCATAAAATGATGCGGATAGAGAACTCTTCTAGCCGATGTGACTAGAGTATACCTTTTTCGTAATTAGTCTACGAGGTCCGGAAAAGGGGTAAACTTATACCAGGTAGACGCCTTTTCAGATACTTTTATCGAGCATGAAAGGAAGCAAGATTGCTCGGCGATCTTTTCATTGTTTTCTGAGTCAGAAAAGAGCTTAACAGAAACTCCCTAAGTGCCTTTTTCGTCAAAGGGGTTGCTCGGCCCGAAAAAGGGATAAAATTATACCGAAAAAAAATGGATTGATGAGGGTGAGAAAAGGTCTCAAGCATCGTCATCAGTGCAGAAAACTGGATCCGGTGACATAAAGATTGTCGGAAACGGCGAACGGCCGATGTGGCATGCAAACCGAGGTGAGGGAGCATGGAAGAAATGGCCGAAAAATCGAAAGGTGAGAGCGAGAAATGATCTCAAGCATCATCACGAGCGCGGAAAACTGGATCCGACGATATAAGGCATGCCCCAAACTGAGAACAGCCGATGTGGCACGCAAACCGAGGTGACGAGGGGGCATGGAAAAAATGCCCTGAAAATCGGGACGTGACAGCGAGAAATGATCTCAAGCGTCATCACGAGCGCGGAAAACGAAATCCGGTGATATAAGGCACGTCCAAAACGGAGAACGGTCGATGTGGCACGCAAACCGAGGTGACGAGGGGGCATGGAAAAAATGCCCTGAAAATCGGGACGTGACAGCGAGAAATGATCTCAAGCGTCATCACGAGCGCGGAAAAATGAATCCGGTGATATAAGGCACGTCCAAAACGGAGAACGGCCGATGTGGCACGCAAACCGAGGCCACGAGAGAGGCCAAAAAATGGTCAAAAAATGGACCCCGTGAAAACGGAAAAAGGAAGGAAGTTGCATGAAGTTCTCGCGGTGCTGATTTCAACGGTACCAACGGTTTGAGAAATGGACTTCGTATGATACCGCAATGGTTGTTGAAAAATTGGTGGAATTTCTATAAATAGGGCGTGGGGCCCAAATGACTTGTCATTGTTACGTGCGAGTTTGATAGCGCTGTCAGAGCTTTTTCTCGATTTCCGGGAGATTTCACCGTTGGTTTTCGATTCAGCGAGTTGCAGGTAACTCTATTTCCCTTAGCCTTGTCAATTATGTCTTTTTTGTTTGGCGGCGTGCCCCCGAAGGCCGCGAAATTCCACGTTGACTCTCCAACGTGGAACCGCGCGGGTTTCGGGGCTGAACCCGCGATGAACCGTGCGGGTTCTAGGCTCACAGTCGCAATGTTCATCGCGACTGTGAGGTCGGAACCCGCGATGTTCATCGCGAGTTCATGGGGGATAGTCGCGATGTTCATCGCGACTGTCCGGCCAAAACCCGCGATGTTCATCGCGGGTTTTTGCATGGATCCCGCGATGGTCATCGCGGCTTTTTGTGGAAAAGCCGCGATGGGCATCGCGGCTTTTTGTGTAAAAGCCGCGATGGGATTTTTCTAAAATTTTTATGCTGGGGCTAAAAATTTCTTCTGTTTTCCTGGCAGGATGTTGAGGAGACCTCAGTCCTCGTGGCGGGAGAGGGAGATCGATGGTGATCTTATGTTGAGGATTGAGACTGATGCAGGGGTGAGACAGACTCTGGCTATGAGCGGACTTTTAAAGTTCGCTCAGATCCCGCCTATACGTTCAGTGAGACGGCTCCTGAACAAGCTTGTGCAGTGGTGGGTGCCGGTGGAGGGTGCATTCATCATTGGTGGTGAGAGGTTAGAGATCACTCTCACGGATGTTTATTTTTTTGACTGGGTTACCTCGCTTGGGTGAGGTGGGTGATATCATACCGAGGTTGCCTCCAGGTATAGATATGGAGGACCTTTTACAGACTTTTTGTTCTGATGATGCTGTTTTACAAAATAGCTCTATTAGTCTGCGATCCCTGCGTGAGTGGGATATGCGAGCTGTTGGGGCTTGCGTTCTACGGATATTGGGTGCTGCTGCACCACATCGTATGTCTGGGGGGCAGACGATGATGGTGGATTCCGTTCTTCAGGGTACTTATTATGCCTGGGCGCAGATGTTCCTGGCTGGTGTCCGGAGAGATCTGGACAAGGCCATTAGAGAGGGAGGCGAGTTTTGTTATGCCTCGTTTTTATGTTGTTTTTTCTTCGAGCGGGTGCCGACCTTGCGGCCACGGGTACCCATTCGTGCTGGTCTTCCGAGTGAGCCTCGTATGATGAGGTGGGGGCAGATGATGCCCCGTGGCGGCGGTGGTGTCCGTGGTTACTTCACGGAGGATTTTTATCAGCAGTGGGAGCAGATGCCTCTGGTGATTGAGGACTATCCCTATGCCGGCATGGATTACCGAGGTGACCCAGAGATGCCTCGTGCCCCAGGACAGGCCTGGAGTTTAGACGGTATGTTTGTGTTTTATTTGATATTATATCATATGCTGTATGATTTATCATTGATGATTATTGTTCTATAGTATGTGATGGCTTACTTGCTTTGTGCAGATGTGGGTCCAGTGCCACCGCCTGACTACGTGGCTTGGCAGGGGCGGGCGATGGTGGTCACCCATCCAACTGTACTTGTACCTCCTCCACGTTGTGGAGGATTTGCAGCTCGTGGGCGAGGGGTTGGCCCTCGTGATGACGCCATAGATGGTGTCCGACAGACTTTTGCCGAGATCCTAGCTGGGCTTCCCGAGGATGGTTGGAGAGACTTGGATCGGGGTATTTTGCAGGGTTGTTTCGGTGCGCCGCCTGAGTGGCAGTCACTCCTATTGAGGACATCGGTGTTCGTGGCGAGGCACCGGGATGGTAGACGGGATGATCCAGCAGGGCCGGCTCAGGGGAGGATACGTTTGCGGGACGATCCAGCGGGGCCGACAGAGCGGAGAGTTCGGGCTCGTCATGGCTCGGCGGGGCCAGCGGAGGAGGATTCGGAGGAGGAGCCGGAGGAGGAGCCTGAGGATCCTCGGGATCCAGCTGAGTAGACGATACTGTATTTGCCCCCAAATGCTGATGAGCATATGGGGAAGCATTTTTTGTATGACAGATGTATTTTTTGTATATCGGGTGCTGAGGGCACTTATGACATGTTGACTATTTGATTTATATATATATGTGGATATATATTTGGATATATTGTCATGTATGCACGTGGATGCACCTTTGTCTTTTGTATATGCCCGTGTAGGCACATGTTATGCACGTGGATGCAGTATGTTTGTTGATTTATGTATGCCCGTGGAGGCACATGTTATGCACGTGGATGCAGTATTTGGTTGTTTGTTTTATACCCGTGGAGGCACATGTGATGCACATGGGTGCATTTTGTTTATTTGTTTTATGCCCATGGAGGTACATGTTATGCACGTGGATGCATTTTGTTTATGGATATGACATGATGTGATTGGTGTGCCAGTCGAGGACATTGTTGGCCATATTATCTGCTACACTATTGAGGTGTCTTGGGACATGTGTGAATGAAATGGATTCAAACTGTCTAACCATTTGTTTAGTGCACAGGAATTTTCTGAAAAGACAGGGATCGCGTACCTGGTAATCATTGTTGAGCTGGGAAACTAGGAGTTGTGAGTCCAAGTAAACGTTGAGGTGACGTATGCTCATTTGGAGAGCAGCGGCCAGGAGACCGGTCACGGCATCGTATTCAGCTTGATTATTAGTAGCGGCTCCTAAACATACTCCGTCAATGTGAATTAACTTATGTGACGGGGAGTATGTTACCCAAGCTGCGGAGGCGAGATTGGGAGACCAACGGCTTGCACCATCAGCGAAACCGACATGGAAGAGTGAAAAAGGCTCCATCTGTGGTCATGCAGAGAAAAACAAATATTTAGGTTTTTTGAATTTTTTGTGAACAAAGAAAGTATGCCTATACTAAAATGGACGATGGTGTCCATTAGATTTTCTATGGGTAAAATATTTTAAGGTACAACCCGTTGCGTGGGTTGCGTAGGGGATTGCCTTCTGAATCGGTCAGAATGTATGCCCCCTGCCCAAGGCAGGTGTGTATGATATAGGGGCCTTGCCACATAGACACGAACTTTCCCTTCCCGGTTTTATCATGAGCTTGATCGTAAGCAAGGACAAGGTCTCCCTCAGAAAAGGTTCTCGGGTGGACGTGTTTGTCGTAACTTAGTTTCGATCGTTGTTTAGCTGCTTCCATGTTTTGAATGGCTGTGCGCCGATCTTCATCGGCTTGCTCTAGGAGTAGTAAACGTTGCTCGATCGGGGAAGTGTCCGGTAGGAGTTCAACGGCGATATGTAAGGCTGGGATCTGGCACTCAATAGGGAGGACGGATTTGACACCGTGAACTAAATGGAAAGGGGTGAAACCGGTGGCGGTTTTGGTTGAGGTGCGGTAGGCCCATAGTGCCGGGAAAAGCATGTGGTGCCAATTGGATTTGTGCTTGTCTACAGTACGCTGGAGAATGGTCTTCAAAATTTTATTGATCGCTTCGACTTGGCCATTTCCTTGGGGATAGTAAGCAGAGGAGAAATGGTGTTGAAATTTCAACATGGTTGATAATTCCTTCCAGACGACATCTTCGAAGTGAGAGCCGTGGTCAGAGACTAGTTGCTGTGGTACTCCGAAGCGAGCGATAACATGGTTGAAGAAAAACCGTGCTGCAGTGTCGGCTTTGCAATTATAGGTCGGCATGGCTTCTGCCCACTTGGTGAAATAATCTACAGCCACAACAATTTGTTTGTGACCGCCGGCTGACGTGGGGTTGCAGTCGAGGAAGTTGATGGCCCATTTGTAGAATGGTCCAATGGTGATGACTGGATGAAGGGGGGTGGGGGGGGGTTCTTGCTTTGGGGGCAAATAGTTGGCAGTTCTGGCAATGCTTGACTGCGGTGATGCAATCAGTAAACAATGATGGCCAAAAATAACCTGCCCGAATGATTTTCTGGGCGGTTGCCATGCCGGAGAAATGGCCTCCGCAGGCACCGCTGTGACAATCATTGAGGACTTGTTCTGCTTCACTATGGGATAGACAGTGGCGTAGGATGGTATCAACGCCGCGTCGGTAAAGTACATCCCCTATCAGGAGGTATCGGGGGGCGTGGTGTCGTATGCGATGGCGTCCATCACGATCGATGTGTGGTCGAAATTTTTGCGTACGAAGGTAAGTCAAAATGTCTCCGTACCAAGGGTCGTCAGACGAAATGATGAAGATATGCTCGTCAATCAGGTCCGTTTGGATAACGGGTGATGTTGAAGAGGATGGGAGGTCCGTGATGAGGTGAGCGAGCGTGAGGGCTTTAGTGCTTTTGGGAGTTTTGAAAGTGAGGTCATATTCCTGGAGGATAATGACCCATTTAGCAACACGACCTTGTAGGAGCCGCCGGGTGAGGAGATAGACCATGGGGTTGGAGTCGGCCACGACCGTGGTATGACTGAGTAGGATGTAGTGTCGCAATTTTTGTATGGAAAAGACTACATCTAGGGCTAATCTTTCCTCGTATGGGTAATGCAGAGGTGGGCCAGACAAGGTCTGGCTGACGTAATAAATCACATGCTCTCGGTGTGAGGCATCTTCTTGGACCAAAACTCCGGACACAGCATGTTCGGATGCCGAGACATAAAGGGTGAAGTCTTGAGAGAAATCCAGTGGGGATATCAAGGGGGCTTGTGTGAGAGCTTTCTTGAGGTCTTCGAATGCCGTGTCTGCTTGCTCATCCCAAACAAAGGGTATGTGGGTACGGAGTAAGCGTAAGAAACCGTGAACTTTGGTTGCATAGTCAGGAACGAAGCGCCTAAGGAAATTGGACCGCCCCTGTAGACTTTGAAGTTGCCGAAGCGTGCGAGGAGGCGGAAGTTCTAAGATGGCTTTGACTTTCAGGGGATCGACAGTGATTCCATCTTGGGAAACAATGAAACCTAATAAGCGGCCTGCTGGGACGCAAAAGACACACTTGTGTGGGTTCAAGCGGATTTTATATTTGCGACAACGCAGGAAAACTTGCCGGAGGTCGTTAAGGTGGTTTGATCGTTTTCGGGAACGAGCTGTGAGGTCGTCAAGATAGACTCGCAGGATATGGACCAAGTCGTGAAAGCAATAGGTCATGGCTCGCTGGAAAGTGGCACCAGCATTTTTAAGGCCAAATGGCATGACGCGATAGGCGAAGGTGCCCCATGGGGTGGTGAAGGAAGTCTTGTACTGATCCTCCTTACGGATGTGAATCTGGTTATATCCGAAAAACCCGTCCATGAAGGATAGGACTTCATGGCCCGCACACTCATCAATGAGTTGGTCAATGAATGGCGTGGGGAAATTGTCTTTTGGACAAGCGTGGTTTAAATCTCGGAAGTCAGTGCATACTCTAAGGGTGCCTTGCTTTTTGTTGACGGGAACAGGGTTCGACACCCAAGTGGTGTACGAAATAGGGTAAATGAATCCTGCTTTGCGAAGTTTTTCGACCTCAGCTTTAACAGCGGGGAGCTTGGAAGGGTGAATGGGTCGTTGTTTCTGACGAACAGGGGGTACCTCAGGCCATGTATCAATGTGGTGTTCAATGATGGCGGGGTCGAGACCAGGCATCTCGGTATAGGACCAGGAAAAGACATCACGGAACTCTTGAAAGAGATTTTTGTATGCCTGAGTTTCTGTTTGAGTGCAAGATGCGCCCAGTGAGATGAGCTCAGGTTTCCCTGGTGTTGTGGAAATGTCTATCTGTATAGTGGGGGAAATGTTCGACATGTTCCCTTCTTCAAAGGCATCCGGTGCTGGGATGGGGTCCCTTAACCAATCGACCTTAGTGGGTATGAAATCTTTCGATTCGACCGATAGCTGGTTGGATGAGGTGGGTGTAGATGCTTCCGGGAGGAAGTACGAGCGATGATGCATATCATCCCAGGGGTAGTCGGGTGCAGTTAGTGTCTCCAAAATTTGCTCATCAGTATTGAAGTAGTCAGACCATAAATCAAGGGGTTCTGGTTTGAAGGTTGTTGAAATCATATATATTGTATTGACTTCTTCCGACGAGGATGATGGCGGGGGGTGGATCTCCTCGATGAGGGGAGGAGATATCTCTAAGTCGACGTTGTTTAACTCGTACAACGTTGCTCTATAGTCAGGTAGATCAGGACAATGGTGAGAGTAGTGGCCGTAAACACTGCATATAGCACAAGGATGGTTGGTGCGCAGTGATTTGTCGCGAGGCTGTAGAGGTGGCTCTAATCGAACTACTGGGATGCTGATGTCATCGTCCAACATATTCATATGCTCTTGGAGTGCCGGTAAGTGTGGGCATTGATGAGTTGGATGGCCTATCTCATCGCACAACGAGCATTTAGGGGGAGCTCGAAACACCGGTAGGGGTTTAACTGCCTTAGGAGGTGGTATAGCAGTGTATGGTTGTGGACCTCTGCCCCCGGTGGGCTTGATAGGAGGGGGAGGATTCGTTGACGACGAAGGGATATTGAGGCTAGGAGGAGGTTTCGTTGACGACGAAGGGATTGCGACACCAGGAGGAGGTTGATTTGTGGTAACAATAGGTTGTACCGGTTGGAGGATGACGTTTGGTGTCGGCGGTCGAACGGGAGGCGGAATATACCACACAGGTAATCCCAATGTTAACCCGGGTAGACTAAGGGTAGCCATAACCGGGGCGCTTACTACACCCGAAGGAGGAAATAGGAAGGGGATGGTGTGGATGGGTGTAACACCAATGTGACTGGGGATCAATGGTGGTTGACTACCGGATGTTTGTGTATTCTGTGAAAGAGTACAGAGGTTTGCGACGTGGGTTTCCGGTGACGGTGGTGGAATGGCCTGGAATGTAGAGGTCATTGGTGTATCTGAATAAAGTCCGGGTCCCAAAGAAGAGACAAAGGAGGTAGTTGCACTAGAAGTTGGTTGTTCAATCATGGGAAGAACATTTTCGGGTGCTGCGGGGGCATTGGGATCATATTATGTGAGTTGGTCGATTTTGACCACGCGTCCCTCGTGGGGGAACATCATGGTGCGAAAAACGGATGAGGCGACCGCTTTCATGGCGTACATGTAACTGCGGCCAACTAAAAGGTTATAATCGAGCTGGGCATTAATGACCTCTATGTCAATGAGCACAGTTTTCCCTCCTAATTGGACGGGGACCTTGGGTAGTAAACCTTGAGGTTGAGCTGACCGGCCGTCGTAGGCCCGCAATGCAGTGGTGGATTGCTGGAGAGTAGGGGATCCCAACTTCTGCCAAACAAATGTGGACATGACGCATGTGGAGGCACCCTCGTCGATGATACATTGATGGATGACAAGATTCCGAATAGAAACAGAAACTTGGACTGCTATGGTGGAAGGCAGACGTGGTTCAGACTGGTCTAAATCAAAGGTCATCAATTTCGAATCATTTGGGTCAATCGCCCCAATGGCGAAAAGTAAAGTCTTGCGCTGAGTAGGACAGTTTTTTAAGACCTCTAACGCAGACATGGCTGCGGGAGATTGAGCTAGGTCATCTACGATGTTGTAATTTGACGCAGCCCGTGCATTGGGGTTGTTGTTGATACGGCGGAGTGGGAAACGAGGTACTTTAGATGCGCCATCAAGTGGAAGAGGTGGTATCCGTAACGGCTGATCGGTGGGATGAGCGTTAGCTTCCTTGTCGACGGGGGGGGCTTTAGAGGTAGGGCCATACTGGTTCCGGCGGGTTTGGATATTGACGTCGGCAGTGGACATCATCAATAAATGGTGAGTCCCTGAATCAAACATGGGTTGATCAGGAGTGGCGTAAGTGATTTGTTGTGGTTGCACGTTGCCCTGTGGGGGGGCTAACGGCTGAGTGTTCACCACCCCTTGTGTTGGAAAAGGGTTTTGTAGCACCAAAGGCTGTTGTTGTGGTGGTGGAGGGTTGGGTGGCATTTGAGGAGCCGCCTGCCCTTGACGATGGGCGTCATCTGTCCATAGTTGTCTAGCTCGCTCCAGATGTGGGCAAGCGTGGGTATAGTGGCCATAGACACCGCAAATGGAACAAGGATGGTTTGTTCGTAAATTAGCATTTTTGGCTTGCTTAGGTGGCCGATCAGGATTCTGATGAGCAGGCACCGAGTTATTGTTTTGCGGAGGATGGGTAGGTTGTGGAGCTTGGTTATGGTTTTGGTTGTTTCCACGGTTACGACCTCTTCCGCGGTTTGGTTGTCCACCCTGGTTGCGTTGGTTATTTTGGTATTGGGGCTGATGTTGTTGTGCGTACACATGCCCTTGAGCATTGGGGGGATTCTGGGGAGCCGCAGGTGCGGGAGCAGGTTGCGGTGGGTAGTATGCAGGTGGAGCTGGAGGTGGTCCAGCTGCCTGTTGGGGTTGTTGGTACCCCTGAGCTGTTGGAGGTGCGAGATTAGCTGGTGCAGCTGGTTGTGGGTAATGCATCTACTATTGTGGGAACTGCATGGGGGTATGTGTGGTAGGTTGAGCATAGTATGTAGGAGGTACATATGCTGATGGCGCTTTCCCATAGCAATGTTATGGACAAGAGGGTCCATGAATGTGATGGGTCTGGTTTGTTGGAGCATAAGAAGTTGTCGCTCCGGAACTGGATGTAGCCCTAGAGAGGTCTGGGGCAGGCATGGTGCTCACCATGCTGAAAGGTTTAGCTTGGGGTGTGATTTGGCCAATAATGCCATCGGCGGCATGAGATGCCCCCGGCGCGTCGCTACGTGAAGAGTCGCATCGTGGGGCGTCTGGTATGATTGTGTATAGATAACCTGACTGGGCGTAGATGAGATCAAACTGTTGGGCTTTGAGGATGGCCTCTTCTTCAGACTGGGGTCTTTCAGATGCCACATCCTTCGCGATGAGTGGGAGGAGGGATTTTAGGAACCAATCTAAAAAGATACGGTCATCTAACTTAATTTTGCAGAGGCTCCGGCGTCGACGCCACTCATGAATATGGTCAGTGATGTGGGTGGCCGTATTCTGTCTGCAAGACAGTAGGATCTCGACGCCCGCATCATAGCGGACAGGTAGCTGAAAGAACTGTAGAAAGGTCGAGGCCAGGGAGGTAAAGGTGGCATGCGTCCCATGGGGCTGCTCGATATACCACTTGGCTGCAGAGCCAGTGAAGGTGCGTTGTAAGAGCCGGAGGTGGACAGAGTCATCCACTATGGAGTTGGAGGAACACCATAGATGGAAAGACATGATATGGTTTTTGGGGTCTTCACCCGTCTTACCCTCAAACTTAGGGATGTTAGAGGGGAGTTTGGTGGGAATGTGAGGCCACGCAGGATCATGTCTGATGGGGTCATTTGTGATCCTAGCTAAGTCTGGCAGGTTCAGACTTGCCATGTATGGTAAGCTAGCAGATGTCGTGACTGGAACTGGGATATGCCTAGTCATTGTGGTGTGGGGTCCAGTAGCACCTAAAGGTATGCTAGGTATGGAGGGTATGTGCCCTCCAATAGGTGTAGTCTGGTATGGGCCAGCGCCTCCAAGTGCAACATGGGTTACACTTGGGGTAGGAATAGCGGTGGGGATTCCTGGGATAGGGTTTGTGGGAACCAAAGGGGGTGTGACCCCTATGTTGGGCATGCCCATAACAGGTGGTGGACCTGTGTTGGGAATTCCTATAACAGGAGATGGCCCTGTGTTGGGCATTCCTAAATGTGGAGTGTTGCCCATATTGGGCATACCCAGGGGGGTGGTTGCTGCCGTGGACGACACTGTAGTAGAAGGGTCTGTAGACGTCTCTCCTATGGTGCTGGTAAAGAGTGGATCAAATGGTGTTCCAGCCATAATGGTGGTTGGTGGTAACTCTATGGGGTTTTCGGATTCTACCTCCAAATCAAATGTGAAGTGAGGTGTGTCAGAATCGGATGACTGTGCAGCTGATTGACGATGTGTCGAATCAAGGGATAAGGCTCTGCGTTCGTGACGTGGAGAGCCAAGTGGACTAAACTCTGGGAGTTCTCCCTGTAGACGACGGGAGCGTCTAAAATTCTCAATGGTGAGAATTAAGTTTTTGTAAAAAATTTGTTTAAGTATCAGGTGGTGATATATATATAAAAGACTCAAAACCCTAATGCAACCAAGGGTGCAAGAAGGGGAGTGAAAAAAGAAGGCTCTCAGGCCAAAAAATCAACCTAAAAAAAGGCACTTATTCTAGCAGCTGTGCTACAATAAGTGGAGGACTGCAACAACTGGTCAGAATACCAACATGCAAACGGCTTCTATAAAAAATAGGTGTAACTAGACCAAGGGTGGGTTGAATCATGCAAACACCTAACTAAAAGTATTGTGACTCAAACACACGATATCCTCTGCAAGGTGATGAAATCCAAGTCAGACAATATGAATGTTGAGACAACGGCTAGATATCCCCCTACCGGGAGGGACACCGGGTAATCAATCCTAAAGACAGGCTACTAGGATACTCCGTTCATGACGCGTCGAGAAAAGGTAAATCTGCCGTTTGGTCCTTTGATCGCAATATCCCAATACAGGGATATCCCGAGAACTGCGAATGGTAGCCCTTCGGTTACTGAATGGATTTCGGTATTCCACTCAGGCTTCTGGAACCATCCTCGCGACTTCAACCCTCCTAAGGGAGAGGCCTTCCCACAAACCGGTTGTGACCGCGCCAGAAAGTACTAAGAGATTTTAGCTCCCTAATTGGACAACTTCTATGTCTCAGATGTAAGAACTGAGGGGTGTTATTGGAACACCTATCCCCCCAATACTACCTAGCTACAAGAATTCTTTTAGTGTTCCCCAAGTGGGGTTAAAAGTGTGTTGAAATTAGGGTACGTTTTAAGGCTTAATTCAATTAAGTGATCGAGTGAGTGCACGTGAGGTATTGTAAACTGAGCTTGAAAAAATTAAATGCTTTACAGGAAACTTTCAAAAAATAAAGGATTTTTCGAAAATAAAAAGCAAATATTTATGACTTTTTTTTTTTTTTTTACTAAATGGAATTCAAATGCTTTTCAAAAAATAACTCAAAAAACAAAGAATCTTTGGATTTCTGAAAGCAAATAATAGACTTCTTTAAAAGAAATAAATGGATTTCTTTTTTCAAGTAAATTGCTTAGGGCAAGATTTTAAAGAAGTAAACAGGAAAAAACTTTAATCTAGATAAAAATGCAAAATGAGTCTTTCTTTCACTTTCTTGAAATTTTTTAAAAAGGCTTCTAGATATGCTTTTTTAAATAGTAGAAATTTTTTCAAAGCTGTAAAATATGCGGATTTTAATACTGTAAAAAACGGCTATGGGCAGAAAGTACAGTAAATTTTTTTTTTTTCAAAATCGGGATGGCCGAATGAAAAATTCAGCCGCGCGGGTTTTGACAGAAAAGCCGCGATGGACCGCGCGGGTTTCTGTCGCACAATCGCGATGGACCGCGCGGGATTTGGGCACACAGTCGCGATGTGCAACGCGGAAAAAGTCCGCGAAGCCGCGATGTGCAGCGCGCAAATAGGCCGCGAAGCCGGGGTGAACCGCGCGGAAAAAAGGTCAAAGGCCGCGATGGACCGCGCGGAAAAAAGGCCGAAAGCCGCGATGGACCGCGCGGAAAAAAGGCCGAAAGCCGCGATGGACCGCGCGACTGTCAGGCTAAAATCCGCGAGGCGAAAGCCGTGCATGGCAACCGAAAAATGAACCCAAAAATTGAAAATTCCGGGCTGTTAATGGGGCCAAAACTCAGAGCAGCAATGGATCTACTGTCTAAGATGGCAGATCTATGGATCTAAAGGTTAAAAACTCATAAAAAACTAAAATTAAAAGCAAAACTAGAGATCTATTGTTCAAAACCCAGCGGAGTCGCCAAAAACTGTTGGCCCGGTTTTGCAACCAGGCTTAGTGCTATGGGCACCCGCTAACTAGTAGCAGCAGTTTCAATGGAAATAAATAACAATAAACTAATTAAACAAGACTAACCATGGATCTATGCAAAGATATTAAGCAAATAACAAAAATAATTTAAAATCAAGAACAAGATAATGTAAAATAATGAATTTGTATTGAAAGAATGGGGCAAGCAAGTGATTGCGGAATCAATACCTCTAATGATGAGGTTGAATGGCTCCAAGGATGAGCAACTCCAATCTCCAATGGTCTCTTCTCCAATGTGGTTTGCAATGGCTAAAATGCTCAAGGGAGATTTCAGCAGCATAAGGATGAGATAATGGATGGATGTGAAATGAGGAGCCCCTACCACCTTTTTATAGGTTTTGGTGGTGGGAAATACCATTTGTGGTTTTGTGGAAACCAAATGGTATTGACCAACATGGTTTAGGTACTTTTCCCTCCTTTTTCCTTTTTTGAATAAAAATAATATTTTAATTCCCTTTTTAATATTTTTGGGAATTTGGACCCTTTTTGAGGGTTTTTTATGATTTTCTTGGAAAAATAATCTTTTTTAATGGAAAAAGGGGTGTACTAAGGTCTTTTGGTGACCTTTTGTTGGTTTCAGAGGCTCAGATGGTGGAAAAGTGGACAAATGGGTCATGTGAGTAAGGGAATGAGCTAGTGAGCACTTTTTAGGTGTTAACAGCAGGCCCGAAGACGTAGTCCATCCTGGACGAACTCCGTTATCAACTTGTTGTCTTTATGTGTGTATTGTCTATGCTGTTTAGTTCTCTTCTTATGGATTTGTGAGCTTCATTCATGCTCTTTATACAATTCATGTTAACGTCATAGAGTAGCAAAGATCTTGTTTTCGGATCACACACACCAAGGATACTTGTGGCTAGACCGCAAGATAGATATAAATATCGATAAGATCTACAGGATCACCCATATAAGCAAACGAGGTGATGACACTGCAACGAATTTTGTGGGTAAGAAAAAATATAAAGAACTAGTCAAGTAGATGAAGAGAGAATTTGGGATAATTAAAGGAACTCGAGGCTATCAAGCAGACCAGATTAACGATGTGGCCACGCGGTTCACAGTGCAATTTCTCACAGGCAGAGTACTAAGAACATGAAGACCGATAGAAGTGTCAGCTGCTGTGATCTCCCTAGCCGCCAAATATAAGGACGGACTACCATTCAATTGGGCAGGCTACTTGTTGAATGAATTTTTGGATGATGTAGTGGATGCATAGGACAATAGCTCTTAGTTTCACTTTAGCTGGATGATATTCCTCATCAAATTTGTGGGTTGGAAAGAGCCAAAGTACCAGCAGAATGTACAGGTGTTCCCTGGCGATTGCCGCGTACCTCGATACGCAAATATGTGGAGAAACGAAAGGACAGAAAGACAAAGGTTGAACAATGTTTAACTATATACATTTGATAAGCAATTATATGAGGTCATTCTGTGCATTTCGCGTATCCGAAAGAAAAGAACAACTGTGTACATCAGGAAGATGAGATTCAAGGCTTGTCTCCATGGTATCTTCATACATCCCAGAGAGCCATCAAATCTAGAATGGTATGAGGGTCAATATCAACCAAATGTGCTGAGTATTGACCTCATTATTGAGGATTGACCGCTGGAATGGAAAGTTGATGCACCAGAAGCACTTCTGAAGACATATGATGAGAACACCGATGAAAAGGATCAACAAGAGAAAAATGGTGCTGAAGGAGAAGATGATCAGCAGGAAGAAGAGCAATAATAGTAGTAGGATGGCGATCCACCAGTAGGAGAAAAGAGAAAGAACCTCGACATAGATGTGTCGAAGGTGGCGAGAAGAAAGAAATGAAAAGAGAATAAGACTCTGCTTGATGTGAGGTTCAAGGACGATGACTATGACTGCATCGCAAACAGATTTCATGCACATATAGAAGAAACACTCATAGAAAAAGACAAAAAGCAAGAGCAGCGTCATGCAAGCATGGCACAAAGTATTGTTGAGTTGAGAAGTATGATGGAAGGGGTAGAGAAAGTACAAAGAGATATAATGAAAGAATCAGACTTTGAAGATAGATCAAAGGAGTCATTCCGAAGAAAAATGAAAGCACCCGCACTAATGATGCGATCTTGGGTAGTGCACATAGAGACAACAAATGTCATATTCCCATCTGATGAAGTCACTGAAGGTGCGAAGCAGCTCGCGCTCTTAGACATTAATGTGGGAATGTTTCCTATAGAGGGACTTCATGATCTACACTTGCAGGTTGTAGAAGAAATCAAAGATAGGGACATAATAACATACAACAACAATTGAAGTTGGAAGAATGCTACAATGAATTGAGGAATGAATGCCGACAAAAGATGGATGAGATAGAATACACTTGAGAAAGGAAGAAGAACCTGAAGAAGGTCGTCGCAGAATTTTGTGCGAAGATCCCGGACTTCGACGAAGAACCTGAAGTTGAAGCGACTATAGTCAATATAGACACTGGAGTCAACAATCTTAAAGAAAATATGGAGGACATGGAAATTGGATACAAAGAGAATATTACAGACTTGGAGGCTACGCAGAAACCTGGTACTCCGCCATAAGTAAAGACAACAAGAGCTGAAGAGTTAAAAACTTTGATAGAAAGCATCTCCGTAGAAGTTGCAAGGTGCCAAGATTTATTAGAAGAAGTGACCAAGTTATGGGCCACACTGCAAGAAGACCCAGAATTGCAGAAGATTCATGTTTACGTACATAGGAATCAAAAGGACCTAAACTCAATGAACACGACGATGAAGGACTTGCCGTTGAGGCAAAGAATACAGAAATTCGCAGAAACAAAGGAACTTCAGAAAGAACTGAAGGCATTAAGGACTAAGGAACCATAAACTTTAGGCAAGTTGCAACCAATGCGGGAAGAGGCATTGCCGCTTTCTAAAGAGATTGAAGTGAAGGTGCAAGAGCTTTGCACAACATAAAGCATAGTTAAAAACCAGATGTTTGAACTGATATCTGCGATGTGGGTTGACATAGTGAAGGAATACGAGGATGAAACTAAGGAGGCTGTTGCAAAGCTGAGCACAACATATCAAGAGTTCGCAACGAAGATGAATATCCCTAGCAATGCGAAGTGAAAAAAACCTAGTGCAAGTGACTCGGACATGTGTCACAAGTAAGTGTTAGGGGCTTGTTGGGCGTGACCCAAGAAGAGGAAGTTATGGAAGCGAGAACAGTTACGGGAGGCCTGACATTGACCATTTTTGGGAGAAAAGCAACTCCGCAAATACAAGGTAGAAGGTATGGAGTGAAGATCAGTGGAGAAGAAAGGACTTGTTTCCTTAATAATGACAAGGTATTAAGGACATCCAGAGGTGGATGGCGCAGTTAAGGGCCGAGCGACGACCTGACTGCTAAAAATGCACGAATTAAAGAAGTAGAGTGGTGTAAATGAAACGCCAATACAAAAGTTAGATCTGCGCTGTCAAAGAAAGCGTCAGAGTCTGAGGAAGCGGCGCGAAAGGGACAACGAAGTTAAATATTATCGTGGTCTATAGGAGAACAATGAGGTTTTTGGGTTTTGGGTACTATGTGGGTTGGCTCATAGTTATTGTAATATGTGACCTTCGGGAACATCTATATAAGGTTATTTTTGTATGAGGAAGGGTTAGGTATTAGAGGGTTATTGGGATTTTGATGGTTAGATAGACCTTAGAAGAGAATAGTGATGAAGAGAGAACAGACTCTACAGCCGAGTGCATAGAGATTTGATTGTAGAGAAGATTCTGCAGCTGATTGTGCAGACTAGAACTGTTACCTTCCCGAGATAATAAAAGAACAGTTCCTGTGGACGTAGCTCTCGCTTTGGGGTGAACCACATAAATCAGTGTTTTTATGTGCATGAACTTATGACATGTTTTGTATATGAGTTTATGTGTGTTTATGTATTTACTTTCATATGTATGTGAATGATAATCACACATTTAGTAATTGGAATACTAGTGCGTGAATGAGAAGAATAAACACTTAGTATGATGAATGCGTAGCTAACTGGTGAATACAGTCGAGATTCAGCGTAGTTTTGTATATTGCGATAGTTGCGAAGTGAGAAGTCATATGTTATTCTATCCCATTAGTAGATTTTAAATAGAATGTTAAGAGGGGTTTTTAACCACATCTGTGCATCACCAGAGTTACAGAAGCTTGATTCTGTAACCCCCCATATTTGCTTCAGGTGAGACTTCAACCCATTTACAAGGTGATTCTGAAGCGGCCAGTGAAAGGGGTTTTGTTGTGTCTACATTTATCTCGTGAATGAAGGGTCGATTGACCCTTATTATGCTTAGTATTCTTCCAGTATTCGCCATTCTGCATATACATGAATTGACATCCTATCCTTTGGAGGTTGAATATTTCTACAAATCCCTCATAAATGAAGGGGCGACAGACCCTTCTTGTGCCCAATATTCAGTTCATAATAGTTCTATACTGCAAGAAGGTTGGGTTGATCCTTCTTGTATTCACCAATCTGGATATAGGTGAATTCACAATTCTCTACTAAATAAAGGGGCGACCGATCCTTCTTGTCATATGTTGGAAGTCCGGATAATTTTTTTTATATGTTATAACTTATCCAATGTCCCAATCCCTACTATTTACTGCGGAAGTCCGAAGTCGCGAATTGTCGACCTAGACTTCGCATATTAACTATTTTTACATTTCTCTCATAAAAGAGGGGTCGGTCAACTTGTCTTATGCTCAGTATTATTCCAGTGTTCACCATTCTGCATATACATGAATTCATGACCTAGACTTTGTAGGTTGAATACTTTTACAATTCCCTCATAAATGAAGGGGCAACCGAACCTTCTTGTGCCCAATATTCTATTCATAACAATTCTAGACTGCAAGAAGGGTTGGTTGATTCTTCTTGTGCTCCCCATTCTGGATACATGTGAATTCACAATTCTCTACTAAACGAAGGGGCGGTTGATCCTTCTTGTCGGATGTCGAAAGTCGGGATAAATATTTTTTATATGTTATAACTTACCCAATGTCCCAATCCATACTATTTACTACGGAAGTTGGAAGTCGGGAATTGTCGGCCCAACCTTCGTAGATTAAATATTTTTACACCTCTTTTGTAAATGAAGGGTTGGATGACTCTTCTTATGGGAAGTATTCTTCCAGTGTTCACCATTCTAGATATATATGAATTAACGTCCTAGCCTTCGTAGGTTGATTTTTTTTACAATTCGCTCTTAAATGAAGGGGCTCCCGACCCTTCTTGTGCCCAGTATTCTGTTCATAATAGTTCTACACTGCAAGAAGGGTCAGTCGATCCTTCTTGTCATATGTCGAAAGTTGGGATAATTTTTTTTATATGTTATAACTTAGCTAATGTCCCGATCCCTACTATTTATTGTGGAAGTCGGAAGTCAGGAATTGTCGGCCTAGACTTCGCAGATTAACTGTTTTTACATTTCTCTTGTGAATGAAGGGACGACCTACCCTTCTTGTGCGCAGTATTCTTCCAGTGTTCACCATTTTGCATATACATGAATTGATGGCATATACTTCGTAGGTTGAATACTTTTACAATTCCCTCATAAATGAAGGGGCAACCGACCCTTCTTATGCCCAGTATTCTGTTCATAATAGTTCTATACTGCAAGAAGTGTCGGTCGATCCTTCTTGTGCTCACCATTCCAGATACAGGTGAATTCACAATTTTCTACTAAACAAAGGGGCAGCCGATCCTTCTTATCGGATGTCAGAAGTAGATATACATATTTTTTATATGTTATAACTTAGACAATGTCCTGATCCATACTATTTACTGTGAAAGTCGGAAGTCGGGAATTGTCGGCCCAAAATTCATAGATTAAATATTTTTAGATCTCTCTCGTAAATGAAGGTTCGACCGACCCTTCTTGTGCGCAGTATTCTTCCAGTGTTCACCATTTTGCATATACATGAATTGAAAGCCTAGCCTTCGTAGGTTGAATATTTTTACAATTCCCTCTTAAATGAAGAGGCAATCGACCCTTCTTGTGCCCAGTATTCTGTTCATAATAGTTCTATACTGCAAGAAGGGTCGATCGATCCTTCTTGTGTTCACCGTTCTGGACATAGGTGAATTCACTATTCTCTACTAGACGAAGGGGTGAACGATCCTTCTTGTCATATGTCGAAAGTCGGGATAAATATTTTTTATATGTTATAACTTAGCCAATGTCCCATCCCTACTATTTACAACGGAAGTCGGAAATCGGGAATTGTCAGCCTTGACTATGCAGATTAAATATTTTTACATTTCTCTCATAAATGAAGGGTCACTCGACCCTTCTTGTGCTTAGTATTCTTCCAGTGTTCACCATTCTGCATATACATGAATTGATGGCCTAGACTTCATAGGTTGATTATCAAAAAGTGGTATCATTATGGAGGAAGGAAGGGCTCATATTTTCCCTTTTCACAAACAACAGGTGTTGGATGAAATTGACATAAATATATACAAAGCAGGGAAGGATTTTTTGGACAATATTATTTTGATACATTAATCAAAATAGCTGTATAATATAGTAGAATATTAGCTAAAATGCATAGATAAATAGTTTTTGGTTTATTGATTGTGATATGGAATGCTAAATGTTGATGTGGATGGAAGATGACAAACATGTTTATTATGAGATTAAACCTATGTAACATGTGGAATAGTGTCTGTTACACCAAAATGTCGTCACCCTTGTGCAAGTGTCACAAGTGTCGCAAGTGTTGCAAGTGTCGTCGTCATGACCTAGTGTCGTTATCATGACTGTTGAAAGTACCGTCATTGTGACCAAGTGTTGTCATCATGACCGTTGTGATAATGTCGTCATCTTGACCATTGTGTATACATCCTAAAGTCATCTGGACCAAGTGCTCATTTGAAGGATTTGTACTCAGTTTGTACACCCTTTTGAGAGGTCGTCGCAGGTTGCACACTAGCAACATGCGACGTCGCAGGTTGCTCTATAGCAAGGTGCGATGAGGTCTGTTAATGGGAAAAAATAGCCATTTCGAGATATTTCTCAAAGCTTTCCCATTTGGGGGCTTATCCCTGATCTCTTGTAGAGCTGGTACTCGAATCCTAACTCATTGGGAGGATCCCCTATCTCTCTCCTACCATCTCTCATCCTATCCTATCCATAACCTCATCCACTTAGTCCTATATATGTGAGGCTCACTCCCATACCAAAGGGGAGGAAGACTATGGTATCTACATGCTGGTGAAATCTCTCTTCGGACACCTTTACTCACCTCTTGGAGAATTCATGCTTCCTTAGAAGGGCTTGGCAATTGGCTTGTGTGGAGAAGGGATGCTACGTTAAGTCATTGGTTGTAGTTCTATATCTCTATCATGTACTCCCCTATTTGCAGTAATACAAATTCTTTCCACCAATATCATTCTTAATGTGTAATGATGTTGTGTTGTTTACATGCTTAACTGTTTACATAGATCTCTTATTGTATAGATGCTCTTTACTCGTTTCTCTTTTCTATGTCTTAACAGGTCTTGCAGCTTGGATCTGACGATCGTGGGATGTGAAGAAACATTCGGGAGAAAGGATAGCGAAATCAAAGAGGTAAGACATCTAGTACTTTATCCTTAAGTAGATCTAGGAAACGTGTTTGTAGTCGGTTCTATTTGTTCTAGACTCGCATTGAGCTAGGGAGATCCGGCTCACCTCCGGTCGAGTGGATTGTCCGGTAACAGTGTCCATTTGGGATACAAGTATGTTTCACATGTAACAACTTATTATCATGATCATTGACTATCTTAGACAAGAATATGTATAGTTTATTTTCCATTCATAATATGAATAGCAAGAGGCTCTTTTTCTTCTAGGAAAAAGAAGAAAAAAAAAACGTCTAACTAGGATGAATTCTGCATTAATTTGAAAGAAAGAACATTGACAATATTTAAATGTGTGAACCAGTGCATATATAATGAATTCTAAATCACATAGTACAGTTAAATATGAGGCAAAGAAATAAGATGGTGTAACACGAAATACATTCACAAAAGAGAAATTAATAGATTGAAGAAAGTGACAACATATGAATCTTTGTTTCTGATAGACTTGTGCTTATGCTCTTCATTAAAGTATTCAAAAAATATTACATCACTGCATTTTTTTTTCTCTCGGATCCAACCCTGATTACTTTGTAAAATCAAAATTTATACAAAATGTTCTTTGAATAAACCTTGCCTGATTCTTCGCTAAAAGAAAAAATTTCAAAGAAATCTCTAAACTTCAGGAACATTTGTTTTGTTGGAGACCAAGCTGGTATAGTGTTGTTTTGATTTGGGATGATGTAATACTCAGGAAGTTAACAAAGGAACCACAACTTCATTTCAAATTAAGACACTTCTATATTCATTCTTGATATAACCTGTATTTTGCTTTCCCAAAATTTTCAATAATTTTCCATTGCTCTTGATTTGGGATTTCATAATCCATCTTTCTTTCACCATCACCTCCAATTCTATGCATATTGTGTAACATACAGATGGAAGATCCTTCTTTTTCATTAGAAATTATTCAAGTATTTCAAAATCATCGGTCAATTTATCAATTATTTTCTTTCCAATGAATCCTTTGACCAAACCTTCAAATTTCGCGTGATCCATACAAGCCTGTACTATCAAATTGTGATAATTTTCTTGTGTCATTAATTTTTCATCATCACTCCAAAAAGAAGGTAGACCAGTTTCAAAAAGGCCCAGAAATAATTCCTTAAAATTTTGAACTTCAAGGACCATCTTTTGCACTTTGTCTTGTACTTATTTAACACGATCATGCTTGCCAATAATTCTTCTTTCTGAAATGGTGATTGATGGTCTATCTTTGATTCCAAGACTTTGAATATCTAATTTAGTTAGAGTGTTTAAAAATATGACTGTATTTTGAACTGTTTCTAAAGGCCTTTTGCATAATGTCTCGTTTGCCACTTTACACCTTTGGAGAGATATGTTTGCTATATCATCTTTATCTATCATAGGATTCAAATGTGACCATAAATTGGTGACTTCCACTGATATCGCATCCCATTTAAGGTGTTTATCTCATTGTAATGGAATCCTACCTGTCAATCTATCTTTTAATTCATCAAATTGATTTTGCAACTGTTTTCTATCACTCAAAGCTTTTTTCTTTCCTTCGGAATTTTGAATTACTTCATGTTTCAACTCTTATATATCTACATATTTTAGACTAATTTGTGACATGGAACTAGTCAGATCCTCTATGGAGGAATTTTCCATTTTCCCTTCATCTGTACATAGAGATTGATCCCTTGGCTTCTCTGGCACTTGCACAGTTTCAATTTGATTGGTATTTAACACTGGAATTTGTGACAACAATTCAATCCTTTATTTTTCCCAAGCATTCTTTTCATCTTGAAACCTTAACATTTTACCTTTGTGATCCATCTTTTCTTGATATATGGATTCTTTTTCTTGTTGTAATACTGTCAACTTTGGAGATTGCACATGTTGATTATTTGGCACCTTCAGTTTTTTCTTGAGCATTTGGATGGTATTTTATTTTTTAGCAAGGAGCCTTTTGGTACACCGAGTGTTCCCTAGCTCGGCTCTCACAGTCACAAGGTCCATTTGTAGTCTTTTAATATGGATCAAATTTGCTTTGTGTTTTGCCTTCTCTTGCCTCAATTGAATCTCCAGCTTTGATATCACAGACTGCAATTTATAATTTTTTAAAGGGGTGTTGATGCCTCGAAATTCGCAGCACCAATTAGCAAGGGATTCTCCTCGGTAAGCAAGACCAATTAGATCGCTCATCGTTTGGTATGGGGAATCTGTCTAGTTAACGCCTCGACTACTGTATAAGGTTTAAATATTTGTTTCTTTTCACCTATTGGGGCCCGATCCTTTGTTTATGTATTTTAAGTTTAAATATGATATGCAAGTGCTTTTAACTAAATGCATGTAATTAAACAAATCTGATCTACAATTATTTAAGCAAATTAATCTATCCTTGCAAGGATAAAACTGAAAGTATGAGTAATACGCTGAAAGAAACACCCAAAGATCTCACATATAGCTATTTAATCATAAAGATTCATTTCAAACAGAAGGTAAAAGGTATCAAAGATAGCTTTGATTGAATTAAAACATTCCATTACTCACCTGACACAAAATATTTGCATGGAAAATGAAACCATTCATAATAGAGAATTAATTCATGATAGTTAAGAAAGATCTCACAGTGTACGCATGAAAGATGCAAAAATAGTTCAGCAATCATTCACCATAAACCCAAGCAAAGCGCAGTGCGGACTTTTCCAGGAAAAATGGAGCTTTCTTTATATATGTAGCAAAATAATTCACGTACAAGACAAAAATTGTCCTTTCACCCTCCAAAAAGTCCTTTCATTCTTCCCTATTCATCTATTTATAGCTTTACAGAATGCTCTCAAAGCTTCTACGTGTGCCCTAAACCTAGGGAATCTCCTAATTTTGTCTTTTAATTCCCTTTCCAAAAAATAGAATGATTCCCAAATGTTTTACAATAGAAACAAAAATCCAGTTGTCTTTAATTTCACAACCAAGATAAAGAGGCAAAATTGCTTCCATTTCATATTTAGATAATCATGTAATGCCAAATTAGTTCCCGGTTGGAGCTTCTATGCCAGCTGGCACTTCCACCTCGGCTGGTTTGTCCACCTATGTTATATAGCTGACCCACATTCCCGTTTCACTTACAATGGTGTTGGTAGGGGCAGGGACCATGAATTTCAGGGATATTTCATGCTTGACTAAATCTGCTTCAATGTTTTTTACTTCTTCTGCTGCACACCTAGAGGACCTCTTCAAGAAAGTGAGCGTGAATGGAGGGTTTCCTAATACAATGGTGAAGGTCTTATGCTATTAACATGTCTATTTTCTTCACATATTCCATCTATGCGCTTATCTCATTCTTCAACTCAGACAAGCGTTGTTATTTGTCCCGAAAGTCCTCTAGAGTTTGGGGAACCACCATTTGACACATTTACTGAGTTGTTTGGATTCTAAGATAGAGACTACTGCATTTCCCGAAGGTGGCTTGGATTACATAGTTTAACTTTACACCACAATTATTGCAGAACTCCATAAAGCCTGCATCTGATTTAAAATTTTCCATGGATTTGAGAGGGAGGTGTGTGGGGAAGCCTGACTTCCCTTCTCTCCATTCAATATAATTCCCAATGTCTTCCTTTACATGCGCATATTTCTTTTTGAGCCTATTGGCCTCAGAATTGATTTCTTTCATCCTGAAAACCATAACCTTCATTTTGCAAACTCCTTCAGTGATAAGTTCCTCTGACTCATGTATCTTCTTTAGTATGTCACAGGACTACTCATGGAAGGGGCTCAAATCACTTGCCTTGTTGTTTTCTATCTCTAACTGATCTATCATCATCTCTTTTCCCATTTCCAACTCCTCAACATTAGTCCTTAACTCTTCTATCTATTGGTCGGCATCTGATTGCCCTGACTCCAACTGAACGGTCCTAGGATCGAGATCATTTTTCTCTCCTTCTAATATCATCATATGTACCACCAAAGATTCCTTTTCTTCCCCTATATGCTGATACTTACTTGATAATTCAATTTGCGCTGATGAGAGGACATCATATTTCTTTATCATCAACTCTCTATATGCCTGTTCCTTTACTAGAGTAAGCTGCAACCCGCGCACCTTCTTCCTTGCCACTTCCACATCATTCATTAGCTTGTGGACATTGTCTTCGCTTTCCTGGGAAGCAACTACATCGACGGATGCTGTAAAACCGAGAGCACTTTGCGTGCCTTGTATGACAGTGGTTTTGTAGTGTCCCCTTCCTACCATACAGCATGATAGAGAGGACGTGGTGCTCAATCCGGGCAATTAGCCCTATGTTCATTAAAATCAAACTCATTGATACAAAGACATGTATATGTGCATGCTAACACAAACGGAGATTAAATAGATCCGGTTTTTATCTAACATACATTCAAAATACTGTGACAGTCATTAAATAAGGACCTTTGCAGAATTATAAAGGATCATATGGAAATGCATAATCATTTGAATACACAGCGGAAGTAAATTCATTAGCACATCCATAATACGTTCCAACTATTCATCAAAAGCATAATTGCCAAGTTAAATACACAAGAGGATACTTATCTTATACAAAAGTAGTCCCACGCAACTGGCTATGCAACTGCAACGTTCCACCCAACCGTAGGCCAGTGTGCTCCTCAATCTCTCAGCACCACTGCCACCCCCGAGTTGGGCATGATCTCTACAAGGAACCAGGGAACAACAGACTCACACATAGCCAAGCATACACCAAGATGAGCCAAGCCAATCTACAATTGGGTTTATCAGGCTACTAGGAGATGGAAAGGAAGAGTTGCTAAGCTAGTGAGCTCCAGCACAAAGCCAGGGATAACCTTGCAAGATCTATCTAGCTTGGCACCCACAATACCTACACACCCAGCACAAGGAAGTATTCTTTTCACTGCTGTGCAGTCCCTCAAGCCATACCTTCCCTATCTAGTGCTCTCAGGGTATGCATAGAAGAGTAACCAAAGCCCTCTTGATCTTCTTGAGAGGTTGTCTCCCCCACTAGGTTTATCAAGCTACTTCTGTCCACTACCACTCCAAAACTTCAATTCACAGGTTCAACCAAAATGAGGGTGCACACAACAGTAGAACCCAATTATGGGGCAGAATAAAATGTTTTCACAGTGAGAGGCATGAGATGGGGTTTCCTGGACTTCAGAAAAACGTGGGTAGACTCAAAACGTATTGGCACTTTGGAAATTCGACAGGGGAAGCAAAACCCATTCCAGAAAAACACCCCAGGGCAAAAACGCCCTCTCCCCCAGTCCCAATTCGCGTCCCTCCTTCCCCAGCTGCTGCACAATCCAAAAACGAGTTCCTGGGCATGGAAAAACGCAGGGTTATGGTGAAAAACGTGAGGATAACTTCCTGTGAGCTCAATCTGCGTGAGAGGAAGAACGTAATGCATGAGGAATGGCCTTGGGTAGCATTTCGTGGGGGTTTTCTTTCCCAGCAAGCCAAAAATACGATTTTCAGGTTGGTAGCTTGCCCATGCACGAAAATCTGACTGCCATACCTCTCCCATCCCAAGACATTAACTGCCTTAACCAATTTCTTGGAAGAATTAAATGATTGGGTGCATGAGGCAAAATGGTAGTTGGTGGTTCATGGGTTTCCCCATTGACACATGGATTAATACCATTGGCTCAAGGTTTGAATAATTTCCCTCCCTTTTCCTTGTAGAGTCATGCCCCATCTCTTTTGTTGCATTGCATAGCCGGTTGTGGGTTTTTCATTAAAAATTCGTAATTACATGATGTTTATTTACATTGTGCCCATCTCGCACACGAACCATGGGCATCTATTTTTAATTGCCGATACATGAAACGCTAAATCAATGGTGGGGCCTTGGCCTTGAGCTCCTCACCATGATTAAATTACAATATTTACATCATTTACGGTTTAATACAAAGGGGGTCAAAATGGGGACATTACATTCCCCTCCCCTTACATTAGCACTGTCCTTAGTGCTCATCAAAATTGAACAAAAATGGATATTCCACCCTCATGGCATCCTCCAGCTCCCATGTAGCCTCATCGGGACCGTAGTGCTTCCATTGCACCTTTACCTGTCCGATGGCTCGGTTCCGGAGCAATGTTACCTTCTTGTCTAGGATGCGCAATGGATCGGTTTGGAATTCTTCCTCGGGTTCCACCTGGATCACATCCCAATTAATCACATGGTTAGGATCATGTACATATTTCTTAAGCAAAGAGATGTGAAAAACATTATGAGCTTTAGTGCTAGCAGGCAATGCAAGTCTATATGCAACTGGTCCTATTCTTTCAAGCACTTCAAATGGCCCACAATATCTAGGTGATAGCTTGGCACAACTCCCAAGCTTCAAGGAACTCTTCCTTGATCTCACTCTAAGATATACATGATCCCCAACATTGAATTCCCTATGCACTCTATGCTTATCTGCATAGCTTTTCTGTCTATCCTAGGCTGCTTTTAAATTTTGCCGGATCTTTGAAACCTCTTGTTCCATTTCCTTAAGCAATTCTGGCCCAAGTACAATTCTGTTAACTGGATTGTCCCAAGTCACTGGTGTCCTACACCTTCTGCCATACAAAGCCTCATAAGGACTCATTCCCAATGATGCTTGTTGCCCATTGTTATATGCAAATTCTACCAAGTGTAGATAATCCTCCCACTTGGATGGTTTGCCCATTACATACATGCGGAGCATGTCTTCAAGCACCCGATTTACTCTTTCGGTTTGCCCATCTGTTTGAGGATGGTATGCGGTACTAAAGCTTAGCTGTGTACCCAAATCTGCAAAGAGACCTTTCCAAAAATTGGAAGTGAACTTGGTATCCCTGTCGGAAATTATTACCTTAGGCAGCCCATGTAATTAAAAAATTTCCTTCATGAAAATATTCGCAATGGCATCGGCTTTATGTGTGGACTTAACCAGTATAAAATGTGCTGCCTTTGTTAACTTGTCCACCACAACCATGATGGAATCATGTTGTCTCTTAGTCATTGGTAATCCTGTAATAAAATCCATGGAGATTACTTCCCATTTCCATTCTGGAATTGGCACTGGAAGCAATAAACCTGCTGGATGTTGGTGTTCACTCTTCACCTGTTGACATTCCATGCACTTAGAAATGTATTCAGCGACATCCTTCTTCATGCCTGGCCAGAAATAATATTTTCTTGCTGTAGCAATTGTTTTCTGATATCCTGGGTGACCAGAGTATGGAGCTTTATGGATCTCATCCATAACCATTCTCCTTAAATCTGCTGCATTTGGAATATATACTCTATTCTTATAAGTAAGAAGTCCGTCTTCTTCCAAATGATAGCCCTCATACTTCTTTTCAATGTTTTGCTGCTGCAATTTTCCCTTTATCTGCTCATACACTTCATCCTCAACCATATGGTTAACAATCTGCTGCCTCAAATCTGGTTGGCAAGTACTAAGCGCTGCCACATGCATTTCACGTGACTTCCTGCTGAGTGCATCGGCCACCTTGTTTTCTTTCCCTTTTATGTGTTTGATTTCGAAATCAAATTCACACAAAAATTCCAACCATCTAGCTTGCCTAGCATTTAAAGTTGGTTGATCAAACAAGTACTTCAGACCACAATGGTCTGTCCTTAACTCGAATTTTCTTCCCATTAAGTAATGCCTCCACATCTTCAAGGCATGTACTATGGCTGCGAGTTCTATATCATGAGTAGCATAGTTCTTCTCATGCTCCTTCAACTTTCTTGACTCATAGCATATCACGTGGTTGTCTTGCATAAGAACTCCTCCAAGTCCTTGATTGCATGCATCGGTACACACCACAAAGTCTTTTTCCGGGTCTGCAATCTTCAGAATAGGTGCACTTGTAAGAAGATTCTTCAACCGTCGAAAACTTTCCTCACATCTTGGTGACCATTCAAACTTTACCCCCTTCTTTTGCAAAGAAGTGATCGGGTTTGCAATCTTGGAGAATCCTTCGATAAACCTCCTGTAGTAACCAGCAAGGCCCATAAAAGATCTCACATCAGTCACATTCCTTGGAGTTGGCCAATTCATAATGGCTTCAATCTTCTCAGGGTCTACAGATATACCTTCGTCGGAGATGATGTGACCCAAATAATGAATTCTATCTTTATAAAAGTCACATTTGCTCAACTTTGCATACAGCTTATGCTCCCTTAGTAGTTGCATTGTCATTCTCAAATGTTCTTCATGCTCTTCTTCATTCTTGGAATAGATGAGAATATCGTCTAGGAATACAAGAACAAACTTGTCCAAATACTTGCTAAAAACATTATTCATGAGACACATGAATGTAGCTGGTGCATTTGTAAGACCGAATGGTACCACTACAAACTCATAGTGTCCATACCTCGTTCTAAAGGCTGTCTTATGAATATCTTCTTCTTTGATTCTTACCTGATGGTAACCAGACCTCAAGTCAATCTTTGAAAATACCTTTGCTCCTTTCATTTGGTCAAAAAGGTCATCAATTCGGGGCAATGGGTATTTTTTCTTCACAGTGACTTTGTTCAACTGCCTGTAGTCAATACATAACCTGAGTGTTCCATCTTTCTTTTTCACAAATAGAACAGGTGCTCCCCACGGGGACACACTTGGCCTAATATATTTCTTTTCTAACAACTCTTGTAATTGCATTTTCAACTCTAGCAATTCCGGTGTACTCATCCTGTACGGTGTCTTAGACACTGGTGCCGCTCCTGGCACAAGTTCAATTGTAAAGTCAATGTCTCTCTTTGGAGGGAGTCCTGGAATCTCATCAGGAAAAACATCCCTGAATTCTTGTAATACATGATAGTCCTCCAATCTAAGAGTTTCACTCTCTGCTGCCTCTAAAACGTGAGCTGCATACAGTTGACATCCCTTCCTACAGAACTTCTTTAGTTGCATGGCTGAAACCTGTCTAACAGAAGTCACCTTTGGAATGCCTTTTACAACCCTCGGGTTTCCTTCTTCGTCCATGCATTCAAATGTCTTATTGTAGCAGTCAAGTTTAACCCTGTGTGCTTCTAACCAATCCATTCCAATGAGAATATCGTAGGAACCAAGTGGCAAAATATTCAGATCTGCATAAGTGAATAGCCCATCCATCTCTAATGGACATTTCTCTACTATTTCACTAACTTTTCTCTTGGTTCCAGTGGCTAATTGAACTAACCATGATTTACTATGCTTTAATTTCTTGAAAGCACAATCCTCAACAATTCTAGGAGTGACATAACTGTGAGTAGATCCAGGATCAATCAAAATAGAAACAGATTGCTTAGCAATCTTACCTTCAACTTCAACCACGGTTGATTGATGATCTGCCTGGCGGTCTTCTACTGCTGCATAGATTCTAGGGATTGCTCTCGCCACTTGACCCACAGTTCCAGCTCCTTGGATGTTGTGAACTTGATTTGCCTTCCCATTCCTATGTGGACATTTCCTAAGCATGTGGTCTCCTCCACAACCCCAACATTGAAGTGGTTCTCTTGGCTCCTTTGGATCTCTTGGCTTGTCTCCCATCATCCTAGTTGGCTTAGTCACCACCTGTGATGGTTGCCTTTGCTGATTCCGGAATTGAGGAGGCTTGAACCCATTCTTCCTTTGATCAAACTTTTCATTTTTCTTATCCTTCCATGCCTTATGGAATTCCGGTTTGCTCCTGTTTTGATCAAAGCAATACTTGGCCTTTCTTATGGCCTCCTCCAGAGTTCGAGGTTCATCAAACTCAATTCTATCTTTATATGACTGGGGCAGTCCACTTAGGAAACGCTGAATTTTTACCTTATCATCTCGAATATACTTGACATACCTTAGCAGCTCCAAGAACTTGTTTGCATATTCTTCCATGGTCGATTGTCCCAATCTCAGCTCATGGAACTCTTTGATCTTATCATCATAGTACCTATCAGAGAGGTAGTTCTACTTGAAGTATTTCTTGAACTGCTTCCACACAATCTTCCGTTCATTGATCCTCTTCACTTTCCTGGTGTGTTCCCACCATATAGATGCTCTTCCATTCAAGTTGAAGATGGCTACCCTTGCCTTCATATTCACGGAGTAGTCCTGGACTTGGAAATACTTTCTCATCCCAAGAAGCCAAGCTTCAGCTTCTTGACCGGACTTTACTTCTCCATCAAATGTAGGAGGTTTTGCCTTCTTAAATTCCCCATGTGAATTGTTCTTGTGGTGCTTCTTTCTCTTACTCATGTGAGATGAAGAGCTTGAACCCTCAATGGATTCTTCCGAATCAGATGATTCATTAGAAGAGATTTCTGGACTATATGTCCTGTCTGTAGAAACTCTTCTTGGACTACTGGCCCTCTTACGGGAATTTCTTCTAGAGCTACTCCCACCCCTTTCTAGACTTGATATCTGATGCCCAGAGTTTATTTGCCTTTGGATGTCTGTTAAACTCTGTAGCATGGCTGCATTCAACTGATTTTGTTCTTCCTGAGCTTTAATCATCCTTTCATTATCTTCCCTACAGCTTTGCAACTCCACCCTTAGGCTTCTCATGGTGGCTGCAACATCTGGAGGGGTCTCTTGATTTCTTCTCCCATTAGATTCTGTTTCAGCATTCTCAACCTGTATGTTCTCCCCCATGGCATCTATCTCAGGCTCATAGGGATCCTGTGCATCATTCATGATGTTCATTTTCTTGGCCCAACCAAGATCCAAAATTCTCTGACTGTATTATCTAGAGTGTTACCCTGCTGTAACTGTGACTCTCTGAAATGTGTTCATCAGCACAATTGTTAGCTGCATTATATTCTCAGAATTCACAATTACTTCATGCACGTGGGAAAAAATTACGTTGACAATTCGTTAAATCACAAACATGACATATGAGGGAAAAAGAAAAAGGGGGTCAAGGGGGCTTTCCCCCTTGTGGCTCGCCACAGCAAGAATGTCGAGGGCAGTGCCCTCGTTTTTTGTTTTTTTTGTTTACGAATCACGCCTCATTGGGCGATTCGCTGAATCCTGCCGCAACGGCAGTTCGCGAAATCCGGCCACGATGGGTGGTTCACAGAATTCTCCCGCAACTGCGGGGTGGTTGGCCTTCCGCAATGGGCGGGGCGATAGGCTGGAGGCTTTCGCAACTGGCGGTTCATATCATGCTCCCGCAATTGCGGGGTGGTTGGCTGAGGCCTTCCGCAATTGCGGGGCGCTCGGCTGAAGCCTTCCGCAATTGCGAGGCGCTTGGCCGAAGCCTTCCGCAATTGCGGGGCGCTCGGCTGAAGGCTCCCGCGGTTTCGGGCGATTTTTCATGAAAAGATTTGCGGAACGACTTGCGGAGTGCTTCCGCAATGGCGGAATGATTCGCCGAAGCATTCCGCAATTGCGGAACGATTCGGCGAAGTCTTCCACAGTTGCGGAACGATTCGGTGAAGTCTTCCGCAGTTGCGGAACGATTTGCCGAAGTCTTCCGCAGTTGCGGAACGATTTGGTGAAGTCTTCCGCAGTTGTAGAACGATTCACCGAAGTCTTCCGCAGTTGCGGAACGATTCGCCGAAGTCTTCCGCAACTTCGGAACGACTCGCCGAAATCTTCCACGTTGCGGAATGATTCGCAGAATCCTTCCGCAATTTCGGAAGAGAATTCCTTCCGCAAATTTTGGAAGAGAAATCCTTCCGCAAATTTCGGAAGAAAATTCCTTCCGGAAAACTTCCCTTCGCAATTTTTCGGAAAAATTCTCGGAACGCTTCCGAAATTTCGGAACGATTCGCCGAATGCTTCCGCAGTTGCGAAAGGCATTCGGGAATTCTTTCCGAAACAGTCTTAAACCAAAATTTTTCAAAAACAGACTTAGGAAAATTTTGAAATTTCCCGTTGTAATTGCTATCAGGTTTGGCCCATAGAGGCCCAATGCTGCAACGCAGCTCTGATACCATAATGTAGTGTCCCCTTCCTACCATACAGCATGATAGAGAGGACGTGGTGCTCAATCCGGGCAATTAGCCCTATGTTCATTAAAATCAAATCATTGATACAAAGACATGTATATGTGCATGCTAACACAAACAGAGATTAAATAGATCCGGTTGTTATCTAACATACATTCAAAATACTGTGACAGTCATTAAATAAGGACCTTTGCAGAATTATAAAGGATCATATGGAAATGCATAATCATTTGAATACACAGCGGAAGTAAATTCATTAGCACATCCATAATACGTTCCAGCTATTCATCAAAAGAACAATTGCCAAGTTAAATACACAAGAGGATACTTATCTTATACAAAAGTAGTCCAACGCAACTGGCTATGCAACTGCAACGTTCCACCCAACCGTAGGCCAGTGTGCTCCTCAATCTCTCAGCACCACTGCCACCCCCGAGCTGGGCATGATCTCTACAAGGAACCAGGGAACAACAGACTCACACATAGCCAAGCATACACCAAGATGAGCCAAGCCAATCTACAATTGGGTTTATCAGGCTACTAGGAGATGGAAAGGAAGAGTTGCTAAGCTAGTGAGCTCCAACACAGAGCCAGGGATAACCTTGCAAGATCTATCTATCTTGGCACCCACAATACCTACACACCCAGCACAAGGAAGTATTCTTTTCACTGCTGTACAGTCCCTCAAGCCATACCTTCCCTATCTAGTGCTCTCAGGGTATGCATAGAAGAGTAACCAAAGCCCTCTTGATCTTCTTGAGAGGTTGTCTCCCCCACTAGGTTTACCAAGCTACTTCTGTCCACTACCACTCCAAAACTTCAATTCACAGGTTCAACCAAAATGAGGGTGCACACAACAGTAGAACCCAATTATGGGGCAGGATAAAACGTTTTCACAGTGAGAGGCATGAGATGGGGTTTCCTGGACTTCAGAAAAACGTGGGTAGACTCAAAACGTATTGGCACTTTGGAAATTCGACTGGGGAAGCAAAACCCATTCCAGAAAAATGCCCCAGGGAAAAAACGCCCTCTCCCTCAGTCCCAATTCGCGTCCCTCCTTCCCCAGCTGTTGCACAATCCAAAAACGAGTTCCTGGGCATGGAAAAACGCAGGGTTATGGTGAAAAATGTGAGGATAACTTCCTGTGAGCTCAATCTGCGTGAGAGAAAGAACGTAATGCATGAGGAATGGCCTTGGGTAGCATTTCGTGGGGGTTTTCTTTCCCAACAAGCCAAAAATACGATTTTCAGGTTGGTAGCTTGCCCATGCACGAAAATCTGACTGCCATACCTCTCCCATCCCAAGACATTAACTGCCTTAACCAATTTCTTGGAAGAATTAAATGATTGGGTGCATGAGGCAAAATGGTAGTTGGTGGTTCATGGGTTTCCCCATTGACACATGGATTAATACCATTGGCTCAAGGTTTGAATAATTTCCCTCCCTTTTCCTTGTAGAGTCATGCCCCATCTCTTTTGTTGCATTGCATAGCCGGTTGTGGGTTTTTCATTAAAAATTCGTAATTACATGATGTTTATTTACATTGTGCCCATCTCGCAAACGAACCATGGGCATCTATTTTTAATTGCCGATACATGAAACGCTAAATCAATGGTGGGGCCTTGGCCTTGAGCTCCTCACCATGATTAAATTACAATATTTACATCATTTACGGTTCAATACAAAGGGGGTCAAAATGGGGACATTACAGGTTTCTCACCTGGTGATGATGTCCAGTTGAAAGGGTTTCTTCATCATTGTTTCTATTTTTCTTACAACGGATTTTCTCTTCTTATCAAAAACAAAATTGTCCCACTAGGACACAGTGTGATTCTTTGACGGGGTAAAAGGAACGAACGGAAGTTCTCCTATGGGGAAGAAGTTTCCCACAGTTATGACCAAAGACACTGGAGACGAGTCTATGTCCATGTCCTATATGCTTGGAATTCCTACTCCTGCATCCCTTTTGGATTTATCCTCTTCTTCCGCTTTCCTTCGATTTTATTCTTCTTCGGCCTTCAGTTTCCTCTCATCTACTTCGACCTTTTGTTGATTCTCAGCTGCTTCTTGCAGCTTGGAAGATTCTTCTCTTCTGATATTCTCTAATTCTTCACCTCGGAGCCTTTGAGATTCTTCATCTTGGAGCCTTTGAGCTTCTTAATCCTGGATTCTATCCGCCTGGTCTTTTTGCGCTCTTTCCACTGCTTCCCTTTGGAATCTTTCAGCCTCCTCGTTGAGCCTTTGATCCTCCTTCGTCAAAGCTTCGGATTCCTCTCTTTTTCTTTGCAATTCTTCCTCCTTGGTAGCTTGGGTAGCAATGGAGCTAGAGCCAACTCTGTTCTTGAGGCGAAGGCGCCTTCTGAGTTCGGTCATATTGTTGACCCTTTTAAAAAATTCTTCATCCTCATCAAAGTAGTGTGCATATTCAAAGTGCACATTTACTTCTCTGCAATGGTCTGCATTGTTAAGATTCAATATGCTAAGACAAAAAATATCAGCATTATATTCCATTTCACAATAATAGCATATACAAGATCACTAAAAGAACAACAAGAACATCATAAACAAAAGAGACACAGATTTATCCTGGGAAACCCTCATGGGGAAGAAAACCCAACAAAGCTTCCTCAATATAGATGACCAGCAAATACAAAGATGTAATCCACAACCATGAGCTCCTTCTCCTCCACAACAGATCTCTCTCTCACTTATGCGCTATTCACAAGTGAGTGCAATGTGTGTTAAATGAGAAACACACCTCCTTTATTTATACACATATCCGACTTGTCTTTTACATTAACTAGGTCGGCCCCAACTTAACCACTGGGTTAAACACCCCATTACAACTGACTGGGCTGACCCCTCTAGGGTGGTCTAATAACCCTTTGACCCACATAACACATACAGGGCCGACCCTCACTAGGGAAGTCTAATAACCTAAGTTACCACATTCAGACGGAGGAATAAAAATCTCTGGATATACAATAAGGTCTTCACGGAGGAATGAAACATCTCCGGAATAATAAAGTACAAATATAATTTTCTTAGAAGTTACAATATTTCAACACTCCCCCTTAACGAGAAGGATATTATAACAACATCTGCAGGAGCAAGGAGTCATCAACATCATACATGATACATCTATAAATCATTGGAAGCTTTCTCAACATCATCAGTAACTCAAGAAGTTACTGGAACATCTTCAATACTAGAACATCAACATCTTCAGTACTGAGTCTTCATATTCTGCAGCACTCGAACAACTACAACAACATCAACATCATCATTTGGATCCTCACGATCATCAGCATCGTCATCACACGATCATCAGCATCGTCATCTAGACCATCACGATCAACATCATCATCATCTAGATCATCACGATCAACAACATCATCTGGATCATCTCGATCAACAACAACATCTAGATCATCTTGATCTACAACATCTGGATCATCTCGATCTACAGCATCTGGATCATCATAGTAGCATAATCTACAATACACACGATCCTATTACAGGATGATCAATCCCTCTAACTTTAGGACATAGGTCCATGGATGATACAATCCAGATCAAGTTCCAGGATGATCAATCCTTATCACTTTAAGACAAGTCTCATGTCTATGGACGATGCAATCCAGATCAACTTCTAGGAGGATCATTCCTTATGACTTTAATACAAGTCTCATGTCTATGGACGATGCAATCCATATCAACTTCCAGGAGGATCATTCCTTATCACTTTAAGACAAGTCTCATTTCTATGGACGATGCAATCCAGATCAACTTCCAGGAGGATCATTCCTTATCACTTTAATACAAGTCTCATGTCTATGGATGATGCAATCCTATCACGTACATTTTGAACTAAGAGTCCAGGGACGATGCAGTCCTATCATCAATTCTCGAAGACATGTGTCTACGGATCAATTCTGAGACCGAAGTCCGAGGAAGATACAATCCCCACCTGTCCACTAAGGACTTCATTCTCGAAGACATCTGTCTACGGGTCAATTCTAGGACTAAAGTCCGGGGAGGATACAATCCCCACCTATCCACTAAGGACTTCATTCTCGAAGACATCTGTCTATGGATCAGTTCTGGGACCGAACTCCAGGGAAGATACAATCCCCACCTGTCCACTAAGGATTTCATTCTCGAAGACATCTGTCTATGGATCAATTCTGGGACCGAAGTACGGGGAAGATACAATCCCCACCTATCCACTAAGGACTTCATTCTCGAAGACATCTATCTATGGATCAATTCTGGGACCGAAGTCCAGGGATGATGCAATCCCTCTTCATTGTCGGAGACATATGTCTACGGATCCTTTTAGAACATGTGTTCAAGGATGATGCAATCCCTCTTCTTTCTCAGAGACATATGTCTATGGATCCTTTTAGAACATGTGTTCAAGGATGATACAATCCCCTTGTCAACTTAGACCCTATCTAAGGACCATCCACCAACCTCTCTGTCAGCATCACCAATATAGGTATCCACATCATCGACCTCACTGTCAATGCAGGAAATATCATCATAAGTGACCACATCACTCCCCCTTTCGAGGAGGGTCCTTCTGAACTACACCAAGCTTGTCTCGGGAATACTCAAACTTTACTCAAGACAGAGGTTTGGTCAATATATCAGCAACTTGTTCGTCAGTGCTTACATACTCGAGCTTGATAGCTCCTTTCTGCACCATATCCCGTATATAGAAATATCGGATCTCTATGTGCTTTGA
Source organism: Larix kaempferi (assembly GCA_027924585.1). NCBI lineage: Eukaryota > Viridiplantae > Streptophyta > Pinopsida > Pinales > Pinaceae > Larix > Larix kaempferi. The sequence goes on along the minus strand of BSBM01001005.1, from coordinate 2,977,470 downwards.
ATTATCATGGAACACTGGATTTTCTGTCATCTTGATACAACTCTGATTGTCACATAGGATCTCAATGGGTTCCATCTCTAAGTCAAATAAACCAGATAACAACTTTCGAAGCCATATTGCTTCACAACTAGAAGAGCAAGCAGCAATATATTCCGCTTCAGCTGTACTGAGAGCCACACTGGACTGTTTCTTGCTAAACCACAAGATCATGGAAGATCCTAAGCAATAACATCCTCCCGATGTGCTCTTCCTGCCTGATACACTTCCTGCACAATCAGCATCTGTGTAGCCATACAATTTGAAACCATGATCTCCAAGATAACATAGACCAAAGTCTATCGTACCCTTTAGATACCTCATCACATGCTTTGCAGCTATTAAGTGAAATCTTCTAGGTTCCACTAGATATTGACTCAAGGTATTTACGACAAAGCATATGTCTGGTCTAGTATTTGTCAAATACACCAATGAACCAATAATATGTCTGTATAGAGTCACATCCACTAACTCTGATGAGTCATCAGCTAACAACTTCTAGTCAGAACCCATGAGATTGGCCATGGTTGTACATTCCAACATATCAAATATTTTCAAGATTTCCATAGCATACTTTCCCAGGTTGAGAAATATTTCTTCTGGGCCTTGCCATACTTCTAGACCTAGGAAGTAATGCATCAATATGATATCTTTCATCTCAAATTCTGTAGCCATCTTCTTCTTGCTTTCCATGATATGTTTCTCATTCCCTATCAGAAAGAGATCATCCTCATACAATAATAGTATGACAGGTTCATCATCCATAACCTTAAGGTAAAGGTTAGGATTAGATTTACTTCTAGTAAATCCCAAGCTTTGTCAAGAAGCTGCCATTTCTCCCTTTGTAATTGAACATCATTCACACTCTGCATTGAGTGATCTTGTGCATATCTATCCGTGCCATCTCTCATCAGATGGGTCTACTGATATGAGCCTCAATATCATTCGAACTCTGTGGTGAGTTCCTTCTTGCATCCATGTCATCTGTATATAGAAACCATCTTAAACCTTGTAGCAAAGGTTGAGATCCACATTACCCATGGTAATCATTAAGCTCATCAAATGACTATTGATCCTGAGTACCCATATAGAGCCTGATTCACACTTCTTCTTCAATTACACCATTAAGAGAATGGTCTTATCTAGCCACTTGGAGCAAACATCTCATCATGATTCTCTTCCTCTTTCTAATAGAATCTTCTAGCCACAAGCTTTCAATAGTATGTTTATTTGTAAGTCTTCTTGTTGAACATCCATCACTAGTTTAGTGTTCATCATTCTTCATGATCTTTCCTACAAATCACAATTAAGTACATGATTAGTAATACTTCATCAAATCATGTTGACATGATAACCTATTATGCATACAAATATGATTTTCATAGTTATGCAACAATCTTGACCAATACTTTGGGACAACACTTTTCCATATCCTGTATGCATACATTGGCTATCTAGATTCCTTCCATCTCTACCAGAACATACTATCGAGAGCGTGCACAACTCTCAGCATGTCAGCAAAGAGGTTTCATTCTAGACAATCAACAATGGAATGTTTGTCCAACTTATCAATCATATGCATATTAGTAGTATGTTTTTCAATGCTATATGAGTGTTTACACTCAACATGATATATTCTAGAAATACAAAAATGCATACAACCATTATAAGCAATATCATTTACTATTTCAGAGATTCAAATAACAACTCAAATACTTATCTTTTATGTTTCTGTGGTTTCCTCCCACTTGATCTTCTATATGTATTTTGAACTTCTATTCATTCTGTACCACTGTGTATGCTCAAGTGTGCACTAGTGTCATCCTCACGATCTCGTAAGTAGAGCTTCTAAAGACTATGGATAAGTCTTTGTCTTTATGTCATCATGGTCATATAACTTGATTTGTCTTTCTTGATGTACCTGTATCTTCTTAAGTCATACGTGTTGAGATTTCTTATTGTCTTCTTATGTAAGGCCTTAGCCTCATCTCCCCTTGAAACTGGATCTGGAGCTTGATTAGGGTTTGTCAGAGAAACCCTAAAAATTCAAACTTTGACTTTCACACTTCTGAATGGATGGAAAGATGTGCCTTGCTGAGCTGATCAAACTAGCATACTTCAATTTTGAAATCTCCAAAATTTGACCCCTCAAAATTGCCTTTGAAACTTCTGGATCTTCTAGACAGGATCCCGAACTAGGGTTTGATGAAGCCCACCCTTCTGCCCAATCAAAAGGTTCGATCCAAAGCTCTAAACTCTTATTTTTTTGAGGAGCTTCCAGCCGTGGTCACAGACTGAAAAAATTCCAACTTTTGCAGAAGCCCTAATTTTCCACCTTTCTTATCAAAATCCCGAACTGGGGTTTGATCAAGCTCGGTCTTCTACCCAACCAAAAAATTCGATCTTGGTCTCTAAATTTCGATTTTGATGAGTAGCATTCAGCCATGGACTCTGCTTCCAAAAATTCCAACTTTCTCCGAAACCCTAATTTTCCACAGCAGTGACGATTCAAGAATGAAGGTGCTCAAAATCCAAATCTGTTTTGACAGAAATATGCACCTGATTGTTTATGGTGTAACTCTGAAATTATGAATCCAAAGGGTCTGAAAGTTCTTCCTTTGATATCCCTATCTGTCCTCTTTCCAACCCCATAGGTCTGACCTCAATTGGATTCTCTGAGAGAGAGTTATGCCAAGTATCGCAACGTGACCTGTTTATGTGATAAAACAGAAGAGCGAACTTCTACGACGTGCCACATGTCACTGGTTCCACTTCGGCCTCTGAAAACATTACCTGTGATAGTATAGTCTGTGCACTACTTGTCATCTTTTACAAAATTTGATTTGTAGCTTCCTAGCTCAAGTTATGACCTTTTTTCCTAGGTCACCTGATTATGACTGAGATCTGGAAGAGTCAGAATCCCTAACATGTATTGATCATAACTCACAAAGTAAAACGAATCTGAGGGTTTCCTTTGGGAACAAGGTACATGGGGATGTCATCTACTACCTGTAAACGTTTCAGACCGTGAAAATTTTCCAAAATGGATTTATAGCGAAAGTGCCATGATGACTGGTTTTTGCTATACAAAACCGTAACCTTCAAATTGTCGCAAGTGAAGCAAGTGTCGTAAGTGCCATACATTTCCTTCCTTCAGGTTAGATCTGATACTATGTTAAGATTCAATATGCTAAGACAGAAAATATCAGCATTATATTCCATTTCACAATAATAGCATATACAAGATCACTGAAAGAACAACAAGCACATCATAAACACAAGAGACACAGATTTATCCCGGGAAACCCTCATGGGGAAGAAAACCCAGCAAAGCTTCCTCAATATAGACGACCAACAAATACAAAGATGTAATCCACAACCATGAGCTCCTTATCCTCCACAACATATCTCTCTCTGACTTATGCGCTATTCACAAGTGAGTGCAATGTGTGTTAAATGAGGAACACACCTCCTCTATTTATACACATCTCCAACTTGTCTTTTACATTAACTAGGTCGGCCCCAACTTAACCACTGGGTTAAAAACCCCATTACAACTGACTGGGCCGACCCCTCTAGGGTGGTCTAATAACCCTTTAACCCACATAACACATACAAAGCCGACCCCCACTAGGGAAGTCTAATAACCCAAGTTACCACATTCCGACAGAGGAATAAACATCTCCGGATATACGATAAGGTCTTCACGGAGGAATGAAACATCTCCGGAATAATAAAGTACAAATATAATATTCTTAGAAGTTACAATATTTCAACATGCATCCTTATTAAGACTGCCATTTTTTGTGAAAATCCTCTCCCTAATGTGAAAATATCTTAATTCCTCAACAAAGGTTTCAACTGATTTGACCTTCGAGAACTTGTATGCTCCGACATAGAAGGGCAGTGGTGGGAAAGAGGCATTTTTCAATCTATTCAGGAAGTTGCCAATTCCATCTATACAAAATTGCCTCACTGCCTCCTTGTGGACCACAAAATCGGTAGCATACCTGGGCAGGAGAGATGGTGGCTTGGAACCTCCATACATTCTTATGTAGGTACCTTCCTCTGAAAGATAAAAATCACCATATTTTTCCATGACTGCCATGGAATTCTCAGATAGGAAACTTGGATCACTATTGAGCATTAGTTCATATAGAGGCATGATAAACTTTTCACATATGGCCTTGTAATGGATTTTGTAGTTCTGGGCTCACACGATCTTATAAGCGGTATAAACTAGGGAGTCATCCTTGTTCCAAATGCATCCTAACTTTGGGAAATGATTCGTTGACATAATGCAATATACAAGATATGACAACGTGTAGAATTCTGATTTCTTCCGGACCAACCCTTCCTTGGCAGTGGCTATGGCGGATGACAGACTGCCTGAGAGGATGTCCGCCCAATTGAAAATTGTACCTTTGAAAGCTACATGATGGATTAAAGGAATCCAACTCAGCTTATAAACAATTCCATCAGATCTGTCAAAGATTCTACTTAGCATGAGGGAAATGATTCTGAAAGGAGGCCTTAGCTCTTGGACTTCATATTCGTCACTCTCATTTAGCCTCATCTGCTTACCTATGATCAACAACTTCCTAACAAATTCTAAGGTATCCATGTTGAGGCTTTCGAGCCAAGCATCGTTCAACAACGTTTGAGGATGGGGAAACTTGTAGGTTGTCGAAATATGGGCTGGGTGGAATGAGGCAAACTCCTCTCCCATGTAGTTGGAAAAAACCCTTGATTGAGCGTTATCATGCACTAGGATCCATCCGATGACTTTCGAGCAAGGGAAAAGCTCTGGTCGCGTGGATGTTCTTGTGATGCCATAATTTCTGATGTTTTGGTATAGATACATTTCCTCCAGGACTGCTCTGGGAATATCCTGATCTCTTATCATATGGTGCACTTCCCCCCACTTGAATTTAGGGGAAATGCCCATAATTGACTTGGTATCCTCATATAATGTATCGACCCTTGCTTCCAGAACAACTTCGCCAGCTGATTCGTGTTCAGACATCTTAGACTTCTTCTTGGATCCTTTCGGCATCGTCTCTAAACCTGGAAAAAGACCATGCATGAGTAGAATACATAATCAATCATTGAGCCAAAACCTATCATCATACATGCGTAGCCCGGGTGAAATAGCATTGTTAAAATTCCTTAAAATGATATTGCGTTTAAAACAAATTTCAAACAGCAGTTTAAAATGCATATGGTAAACAAACTTTAATTTTCTTTTAAAACAAAAAGACAGAGCTAGTTTCCTCTTTCAAGTCAGCTGGAGAGAGTGAGGCTACGATGCCATTGTGCTTTATTCTTTTGTTAGAAGCACAATGCCAAACATAACAGAACGTAAGTAAGAAAATGAGTTGGGGTGGCTGTGACTGGGGCATTGCCCACTACATTGGTTTGGCTCATTAAACTTTGTGGACAGCTTGTTGGGACAGAAAGCAAAGTTCAACGGGGCCTAAAAACTTGGAGGGTGATTAAGTGAGTACATGGAAAACTTTAAATGGGACAGAGGTGGACGCGGCGAGAGGAGGAGCTATCAAAAAGGTTTTAACGAAAACAACATACGTTTGGCCATTGAAAAAAAATGATAAGAAGAGCTTGCGACGGAGGATAGATTCACTTACCTGTCAACGGAGGATTGGGTCTGATGTGGTTGAAAAAGATGTGGACTTGGGTGTCCTCGTATGATGGGAGCGACCTCGAATGGGGTTTGCAAAGCTTAACGATAAACAATAAAAAAAACTAAAAACCCCACTTTCTATATATAAAACCCCCACACGCTTGAGCAATTAACCTTGATTAGACTAGGTAGGTTTGAGCAATTAAATGCCATTAAGGAAAGCGTCCCGCCATCCTTTTTGCGCCGCTCTAAATTAACTCTTCGCCGTCATCTTCGGCGCTACTCGGTGAGTTAGAGCGATTAGAATCGGCAGTACTGGCCCAGTGCTCATGCCACGTAGCAGCGACGTTTGGTGGGAACGACACAAGACTGAAAACTTTGCTGATTGCTGCTTTGTTTCGGTGACTGGTCTTGAGTCTCACCGGCTTCTCTTAACTTGTAACCAACTATCGGTGCTCTTCAAGGTTCACAAGCGATGGTTTCGGCGTGACTTGCTGAGTTTCGCTGGAACACGCCGAGATACTCGGAATTGACCTAGAGGATTTGGCTATTTCAGGCCAACTACACAAGTTTTTCCGTAACAAGGGATTTAAAAAAAACTCAAAAAGGGGTCGCTGACTGTGTCGGAAAGGATAGACAAGATTCTCTGCAACACAACACTTTGAAGGAAAGACAAGTCAAAAAATGCACTTCGGCGGGCTTCGACAAGTTCATCCAACCATAGCGATGAGACTGGGCAAGTTAGGCCGAAATAGAAAAGGCTTTACAACTTAACAAAAACATCCACCTATTGCGGCATGACTCAACGAGTTGTGCCGTAACGAGAATAGGTTATGAGGCTTAACAAAGGGAACCGACCGTTGCGGATTAACTCGATGAGTTGTGCCTCCGTTTCGGCTATGAAAGGTGAGTTTTACTTAAGAAAAAAAAAACTTAAAGAAATTTCTCCCTTGGAAAAAAATAAGTATGAAAAGGCCTTTTGGATGGGACTTGACTTCCAAGCAAAACTTTCTCAAAAAATAAAAGGAGGGGCCCCAATATTTACAAAATTTTGGGGGGGATGTTGCAACAACAACAATTGGTGATTAGCTGGTGAACAAAGATCTCTGAAACAAACTCTTCCCATGGTCAGAAAACTTACAAACTACTGGCTACATGTGTAACAAAATGCCTTCATAGTTTAGCTTCTATGAATGGAGTGATCACTTTTGTCATAATGGTCATTGGGGAAAAGGCAACTTTGACTCAAACTTCTTTACAACTCTCCTAGGGCCAAAGCGTGGAGTTCATTTTAAAATCTGTCTTTCGGATGCCAACTAATATAGGACCCCACAGGATCGTAACAATATCTCACAGACATATTCGTTTGTTCCTCATTCCCATGCTATTTGCATCCTTTTGGGATGTTTCTTAATTGCGACTTTTTCCGTTTGAGCCTTCCAGAAATAAATTTCTTCAACTTTTCAAAATTTGATATAGGTTCTTCAATCCATAATGTCCTTTTGTGTGAGTGAGAGATTTATTTGATTGTCATGCTTCATGGATGGAGAAGAACCTTGTTGGACTGATTTATTTGAACAATTTTCTTGAATGAATGTTTTTTGCTTTTCTTAGCCGTGCTTTAATTGAGGCGAGACTTTCTAGAAAACAAACTCTTTGATATAAGCCCTTTTGGCTTTTGATTTGTAGCATGGGATCATTTTAAATACCATACATCTATGAGACATTCTCCCTCTCCATGGGTTTATCATAGTGAACTTCCTGAGACGGGCATTAATGTTAGAGTGAATGGAGCCCCAAGATAGTAATAAGGAAATGTTAAATCTTTGTTATTTAATCGGGGTTATTTTGACCAAACGAAAAAAGGATCTCTTCATTCCTAGAAACCAATCAACAAAAGCAAAGTCACAAAGATAAATTTTCTTTATAAGTGGATTTCTGCCTTTCAAGATTTTGAGATTTGCTCAGAGCCCTATCTTTCCGCTAAGACAAGAGTTGAGCTAGGATTTATTAAAGAAAGAATAAAGAAAAACCTGAGAAGAGATCAGGCTAAAATCAAAAGAGAACTATCAAACTAAGCTGACTAACAAGACTAAAAAGAAATCAATCAAAATCAAACAGAAAAGATAAACAAAGGAAATAAATAGTGTTTATTTATGTAAAAAAGTCGTCATAGGACTACACAAAGTACTGCTTTAAAGCGAGGCCGTTGAGAGGGAGATTTACTTCCTCCCCTTGCAAGTCTCTCAGTTTATACGTTGACGGGCCAAGATTTTCAGAAATTTGGTAAGGGACAACCCATAGATGTTGAAACTTTGTGTGCATTCCCTTACCATCATGCAGGTGATCCCACTTCAATACTAAGTCACCTACTTTGAAACGTATGTTTCCATATTTTTTCTTATCAAACCACCTTTTGACTATGTCTTGGTGTTGGTTGAATCGGTCTTTGGCTTTCTGCCGTGACTCTTTAAGCTTCAGTAGGGTATCAATTATTGATTGTAAGACTTGGCTGCTGGAACCTCGAGAAGCCTGGGCCAAGTGTAAGGATGGGATTAATAAGTTAGGAGGGAGGATGGCTTCCTTACCATAGACTAGGGTGTACAGGGAAACTCCTACGACATTCTTTGGAGTGACTCTGTCTGCCCATAAAGCATTTGGGAGCACCATATGCCAACTTCTCTGATTTTCAATAACGTTTTTCTTTAGAATTCGGATGAGGTTCTTGTTTGTAGATTCAGCTAATCCATTTCCTTGGGGATAGTAATTTGATGAATAGTGCAATTTAATTCCTTTCTCATAAACAAACTCATTTATTTTTAAAGATGAAAAGTAACTTGCATTATCAAAAAATAGGGAAATTGGAACCCCAAACCTGGTTATGATGTTCTCTTATAAGAACTTGATAATTGCATCTTCATTAACTTTGCGTAATGAAGCAGCTTCCGTCCATCTCGTAAAATAGTCCGTGGCCGTCAGTATGTACCGATGTTGCAATGAATAATTCGGGTTTATTTCCCCAATAACATCTATGCCCCATTGCTCGAATGGTTCAGAGATAATGACTGGCTGCAGAGGTCCTGCTGCTTTCGGCAATTTCCCAACACTTCTTTGGCACACATCACAATTCCTGGCATAGGCATGAGCATCTCTCAATAAGGTGGGCCAATAATATCCATCTATGAATATTTTGTGAGCTGTGGTATCTCCAGAATAGTGTCTCCCAGCATGGCCATCGTGTAATTATTTGACCACTTTATTTGCATTTTCTTTCTCCAGAGATTTGAGAAAAATGCCATCATAATTCCTTCTAAAGAGAATTCCATCAATGATTTGATATGCTGCTGATTTCAGACGGAGTGCCCTTCTTTGCTTTGAATTCCAGTGCTCCGGAAATTATCCCTACTGTAAATAGTGCACTAGGTCCCTATACCAAGACTCAGTAGCGGTGAAAATGGGACATACCTCAATCATATTTAGCTCAGCTTCATTCCTCTAGTCTAGCTCTTCATCAACAGGATTTTTCAGTGAGTAGCTTGCATAAACCCTGACCTTTTATAATGGTAGCTGGTTTGAATTCCAAGTCATACTCCTGAAGAGCAGTGACCCAATTTCCTCTCCTTTCTCCCAATTCCTTCTGAACGAAAAGAGATCTAACAATGGGGTGGGGCACTATGACTTTAGTTCTGTTTTTCAGAATATATGGCCTGAATTGTTTCACTGCTTTGAATACTGCATATTCTTGTCTATCTACAATAGGGTAGTTCAGTTCAGTGCTTTGCAGACCAGTGATCATAAAGGAAATTGGGTCATCGTCTCCCGATTCTCCCTTCTGAGTGAGCAAAGCTGCGAGACAGTTATCTGAAGCAAAGGTGTACATAATGAAATCCTTTTTGAAATATGGACTTCATAAATAAGGCGTATTAGCTATGGAAACTTTGATTTCTTTAAATGCAACTTTCTCCAAGTCTGTCCACTTGAACTGTACACTTTGCTTTACCATTTGTTGCAAAGGCTTAACGATCTGAGCGAAGTCAAGCATGAACCTTCGAACAAAATTAATGGTGCCCATAAATGATTGCATAGATTTTTTGTTATGGGGCATGGGAATCTTGCTGATAGCTTTCACTCTCTCTTGATCTATCGAGATCCCCTTCTTTGAAATGATATGACCCAAGAGCTTACCCTCAAGAACTGTGAAAACACTTTTCTTGGGATTTAAAGAAATACCATATTTCCTGCAACGATCAAAGATCAGCTTCAAGTGGAAAACATGGTCTTCTCTCTTCTTTGAGAAAACTGTCACATCATCTAGATAAACTACAACGCAATGACCGCCCAATCCTCGAAAGGCAATGTCCATTGCTCGCTGAAAAGTAGCTCCTGTGTTTATCAAGCCGAATGGCATTCTGCGATAAGCAAAGGTTCCCCACTTTGTACAGAAAGTGGTTTTGATTCAGTCTTCCTCTACTACTAGAACTTGATTATATCCAAAGAAACCGTCTAGGAGAGAAAAAAGCTCTGATCCCGAAACCATCTGTAAAATTTGCTCCATTGGAGGCATAGGGTAGTTGTCTTTATCGGAAGCTTTATTCAAGTTCCGAAAATACACACATAATCTTATCTCTCTCGACTTCTTTCGTACGGGAACTAAATTAGCGACCCATTCAAAATGCCAAAATTTAAAAATGATCTTTGCATCCAACAACTTCTTCAACTCTTTTTGTATTAAGGGCTCAAGTGTTGGATGGATTCTTCTTAGTTTCTACTGAAATGGCTTAACACCTGGCTTCATTGGAATTATATGTTGTATAATGCGAGTATGATATGTTTTCAGATCTTCATAAGTCCATGCAAAGACGTCTTTATACTGCTGAAACAATTTGATGAGCTTATCCCTCTCGCCTTGCGAACAACATTTACCAAGATTGACATATTTTGGATCAACTTCTTTGCCCAGGTTTACCAATTTGTGCTGCATGGAGGAGCTATTAGTTTTGACATTTTCCGGCCTTCTAAATTTACGCTGAAGATAAAACAATCCTTCAAGAGTTCTCACTCCTTTGGGCATGAAGTTTCCTTTAGCAGCATCTTTGCTTTGCAAATCCAGATCATGCTTCTCTTCATCGATTATGGAAACCTGGAAAGCATCTTCATTTGTTAGGAAACTGATGATATGATCATCATCATCAAATACTTTAAAATTTGTAATGTTGTCCGGGATGGATGGCCTAAAAATCAATTCAATAGAGCTTTTGTTATTGGTAGGCACTAATTTGGAAGCGGAGGTAGCTAATAAATTGGCTGCAACATTATGTAATTTAGGAATAGAATTTATATTAAAAACATCAAAGTGCGAAATTAAATCCCATTCCTCAGACTGATAACCCTTTAAATGTGGTGAAAGACAGTGAATTGTATCCCTCACCTGTCTGACAACTATTTCTGAGTCACCGAAGGCTTTGAAGTATTTGACATTTAAACTAATAGCCTTCTTTAACCCATGGACTAGAGCTTCATATTCAGCACTGTTATTAGTACATTCGAACTCCAGTCTACAAGATAAAAAGTGTTTGTTGTTTTAAAGGTCGATTAAAACACAACCAGCTCCGTATCCTTCTTGAGTTTTGGAACCATCAAAGTATAGAACCCAAAATACATTTTCTGTTTTAACTAAGTTAGTATCACTATAACCTAAGTCAGTGACTAATTCTACTATGTTACAATCAATATCATCAGTTCGAGAAAATTGAAGGAGATCGATTGTTCATCTAATTCATGGCTAACATTTTCCGGTTGATAATTACTCGGTTCAATCTCTAAGAAATAATTTCCCAAAACTAAAGACGAGAAAGCTACAGCTTCGTTCCTCTCCTCTAACTGAGTTACATTTTGCTTCATGTGAGGTTCTCTCATTATTTTAATATGATTTTGTCTATTCTGGTATGGCAACCACAATTGAGACCAGTCCGTTTCAAAATAACCATTCAGTTTCGTAGACCAGTCCTTGCTCAATATCAAACCATAGGATTCAGGAATATCCACTACCATTATATCAATAAATTGGCACACTCTAGGATCCGCTGACAACCTAATAAGTACATCCTTCATTTCTCTAATGACTTTAACAACAGTTCTATCTAACTGTATGATTTGATATGGGGATGCTATTGGTTGTCCGTTAATATTTTTGTAGATTGAAAAAGGCATGACATTTGAAGAAGCCCTGGAATCTACCAAACAGTTATGCACATTATGATTGAAAATTTTGAAAGTTAACAGAAAAGGCAATGTTTGGGATCTATATTTCCCGCCAATACTGGATTCATTTATTTCAGGGTTTTCCTCAATGTTTTCTAACGAAGTGCTAGATTGTGGGTCAAAAGCCTCCAAAACTTCTTTCTTTGTTGGGAAAAACTACACATATCAAATATAGAGACATTTTCTTTTGCCTTTTTAATGTCTTTGATTATATCATATCCCATGTCATGATCTTTTGAAACTTTCCCTTGATTTTATGTTTTGTTCGATGCAAGCTTTGGCTATTTGGTTATTTCGGCGTTTGATTCTTTTGTAGGTGCTGGGTTCGTTGTAGGATTCGGTGGAATGACTGTTATGTGCCGCTTGGGTGCTTATTTTACAAACTTATCCTTAGAAACATCAAGGGCTTGATCGAGAACCGATCCTTTACTCCTAGTAGTAACATTAATTGATGCGGTTTGAAATTCATCAACATGATCTTCAGATGAAGATTCTTGTGTGGGTGCCCAATCCCAAAGGACCATTGTAGTATCGAGAGTAGGCTCTTCTTGTTCAAGGATATGCTCTTCCCGAGTATCTTCCTGATCTGTTACTTGTGCATCCAACATTTGATTCATCACCAAACTCATCGAGTTTATGCACTGCGGGCAACTTTTTTCAAAGTGTGGTTCTTGATGGAAAGTGCAGAAATGGTCCATTCCTACTTCATTTAAATTTAAAACAACCAAGTTGTTCATAGGTGGAAGAGGCTAGCCATTTTCATCTTTTTTCTTGTAGAAAGGTTTGAATGGATTTCTAGATGTGCTATCCTGCTTGTCCTTCTCCAGATCTACAATTTTATTACACAGCTTTTGCATCATCTTGACCACGTTTTCCATATCTGTTGATGGCTCCTCCTTAGTTCTGGTTAGCAGCAGTGTTTTCTTAGTAGTTGCTGGTTTTGCTTCCAGATCAAGGGAATTTTTAGCAATGTTGTCTGCTTCTTCCTCTATCAAGGTAGTTTTCTTTGTTCTTTTGACAAACATTGCTATTGGAGGATCAAGCGTTGTAGTGTAATATTCAACTAGATATTCTTCAACAGGTCTTGCCGCGTCACTAAAATTATTTAACAATGTAGTAAATATTTGATTGAACTCTTGAACCTTTTCTTTCTTTTCCATTCTCATGGAAAACAATTCTTTCATAAGTGTAGCGACTGTCATCTGATTCCGATATTTACTTAAGAAACACTTCTCGAATTCTTCCCAATTTGATATCGAACTAGCTTGCAAACTAAAATACCAGGAAGATACCTTGGGTTCAAAAGTATACAGAAAAAGTCTACAGACTACATCTTCGTGTTGCACATTTAGAAGATTTAAAGCCAAATAGAAACTCTTAAGATGATCTTTGACAGAAATACTCTTCCTAGGATCATACTTGGGCAAAACCTTTTCTGGATTCTTGGGAAGATCATGGAATGGTCCAACTAAATTCAGTGCTCCTCTTGCTCTCCACGCAGGCACAACCATGATTCTTGGTGGAGAATGCAGTGGAGAATTACGTGGAGTATGAAGTGGAGAATTATGTGGAGTATGAGGTGGAGAATGTGGCTCTTCCTGATTTAGAGAATTTTCGAGTCTGATTTCTCCAAGAGGCTATGTGATCTCTTCTAAAGATAGGTCTACAAATTCTTCTAAGTTTTGAACAAGAACTAAATATCTTGTGTATTGGGTTTCTCTCCTGGGAGCTCGTCTTCTAGGGAGTAGGGGAATTATGTTTAGACCACCAAGTTCTCTAACATACGAATGGGTATGTCTTCTTAAATTTGCTACTTCTGCAAAAGGAACAACATACAGTGTTTCTTGCTGTTCGATTTTAGGATTGGGATCTTCTTTATTTCTTGATTCTAGATCAAATTGTCTGGGATAGATGTTTCAAGTGGTTTTTCAGTGGGATTTGCTCTAACGAAAGGATCCCCTCTGCCAGCCATGCACTAGTGGCCCTCCTCCTAGCGCCAAAAAACCGTTGATGCCTCAAAATTCGCAACACCAATCAGCAAGGGATTCTCCTCGGTAAACAATCCCAATTAGATCACTCACCGTTTGGTATGGGGAATCTATCCAGTTAATGGCCCGGCTACTGTATAAGGTTTAAATATTTGTTTATTTTCACCGGTTGCAGCTCAATCCACCGTTTATGTATTTTAAGTTTAAAGATGATATGCAAGTGCTTTTAACTAAATGCATGCAATTAAACAAATATGATCTACAACTATTTAAGAAAATTAATCTATCCTTGCAAGGAGAAAACTGAAAGTATGAGTAATACGCTGAAAGAAACACCCAAAGTTCTAACAGATAGCTATTTAATCATAAAGATGCATTTCCAGCAGAAGCTAAAAGGTATCAAAGATAGCTTTGATTGAATTACAACATTCCATTACTCGTCTGACACATAATATTTGCATGGAAAATGAAACCATTCATAACAAAGAATTAATTCATGATAGTTAGGAAAGATCTCACAGTGTACGCATGAAAGATACAAAAATAGTTCAGCAATCATTCAACATAAACCCAAGCAAAGCACAATGCAGACTTTTTTCAGGAAAAATGGAGCTTTCTTTATATATGTAGCAAAATAATTCACGTACAAGACAAAAATTGTCCTTTCACCTACCAAAAAGTCCTTTCATTCTTCTCTATTCATCTATTTATAGATTTACAGAATGCTCTCAAAGCTTCTATGTGTACCCTAAACCTAGGGAATCTCCTGATTTTGTCGTTTAGTGCCCTTTACAAAAATCAGAATGACTCCCAAATGTTTTACAATAGAAACAAAAATCCAGTTGTCTTTAATTTCACAACCGAGATAAAGAGGCAAAATTGCTTCCAGTTCATATTTAGATAATCATGTAATGCCAAATCAGTTTCCGGCTAGAGCTTCTATTCCGGCTGGCGCTTCCACCTCAGCTGGTTTTTCCACCTTAGCTGGTTTTTCCACCTCTGTTATATAGTTGATCCACATGCCTGTTTCTCTTACAATTGTGTTGGTAGGGGCACGAAGCATGAATTTCAGGGAGATTTCATGTTTGACTAACTCTGCTTCAATGTTTTTTACTTCTGCTACTGCAGCCTAGAGGACCTCTTCAAGAAAGTGAGCGTGAATGGAGGGTTTCTCGATGCAATGGTGAAGGTCTTTTGCTGTTAACACATCTATTTTCTTCACATATTCCATCTTTGCGCTTATCTCATTCTTCAACTCAGACAAACGTTGGTATTTTTCCGGAAAGTCCTCTAGAGTTTGCAGAACTCCATAAAGCTTGCATCTAATTTAAAATATTCCATGGATTTGAGAGGGAGGTGTGTGGGGAAGCCTGAATTCCCTTCTCTCCATTCAATATGCTTCCCAATGTCTTCCCTTACACGTGCATATTTCTTTCTGAGCCTATTGGCCTCATAATTGATTTCTTTCATCCTAGCTACCATCGCCTTCATTCTGCAAACTTCTTCAGTGATAAGTTCCCGTGACTCATGTATCTTCTTTAGTATGTCATAGGACTGCTCATGGAAGGGGCTCAAATCACTTGCCTTGCTGTTTGATATCTCTAACTGCTCTATCACCAACTCTTTCCCCTTTTCCAACTCCTCAACATTAGTCCTTAACTCTTCTATCTATTGGTCGGTATCTGATTTCCATGACTCCAACTGAATGGTCCTAGCTTCGAGATCATTTTTTTCTCCTTCTAATATCATCATCTGTACCGCCAAAGCTTCCTTTTCTTCCCCTAGATGCCGATACTTACTTGATAATTCACTTTGCTATGATGAGAGGGAATCATATTTATTTATCATCAACTCTCTATATGACCGTTCCTTTTCCAGAGTAAGCTACAACTTGCGCGCCTTCTTCCTTGCCACTTCCACATCATTCATTAGCTTGTGGACATTTTATTTGCTTGCCTGGGCAGCAACTACATTGATGGATGCTATAAACTTGGGAGCACTTTGCGTGCCTTGTATGACAGTGGTTTCTCGCCTGGTGACGATGTCTGGTTGAAAGGGTTTATTCATCCTTGTTTCTGTTTTTCTTACAATGGATTTTATCTTCTTATCAAAAACAAAATTCTTCCACTGGGACACATTGTGACTCTTTGATGGGGTGAAAGGAATGAGCGGAAGTTATCTTATGGGGAAGAAGTTTCCCACGGTTATGACTTGGGACACTGGGGATGAGTCTATGTCCATGTCCTATATGCTTGGACTTCCTTCTCCTGCATCCATTTTGGATTTATCCTCTTCTTCCGCTTTCCTTCGATTTTCTTCTTCTTCGGCCTTCAGTTGCCTCTCATCTGCTTCAGCCTTTTATTGCTTCTCAGCTGCTTCTTGTAGCTTGGAAGATTCTTTTCTTCTGATCTTTTCTAATTATTCATCTCCGAGCCTTTGAGCTTCTTCATCCTTGAGTCTATCTGCCTGCTCTTTTTGCACTCTTTCCACTGCTTCCCTTTGGAATCTTTCAGCCTCCCCCATGAGCCTTTTCTCCTCCTTCGTCATAGCTTCGGATTCCTATCTTTCTCTTTTCAATTCTTCCTCCTTGGTAGCTTGGGCAGCAGTGGAGCTAGAGGCAGCTCCGTTCTTGAGGTGAAGGCACCTTCTGAGTTCGGTCATATTGCTGACCCTTTTAAAAACTTCTTAATCCTCATCAAAGTAGTGTGCATATTCAAAGTGCACATTGACTTCTCTGCAATGGTCGCAACCTTATTAAGACTGCCATTTTTCGGGAAAATCCTCTCCCCAAAGTGAAAATCTCTTAATTCCTCAACAAAGGTTTCAGCTGATTTGACCTTAGAGAACTTGTATGCTTCGACATAGAAGGGAAGTGGTGGGAAAGAGGCCTTCTTCAATCTATTCAGGAAGCTGCCAATTCCATCTATAAAAACCTACCTCACTGCCTCCTTGTGGACCAAAAAATCGGTAGTATACTTGGGCAAGAGAGATGGTGTCTTGGAACCTCCATACATTATTATGTAGGTGCCTTCCTTTGAAAGATAAAAATAACCATATTTTTCCATGACTGCCATGGCATTCTTAGATAGGAAACTTGGCTCACTATTGAACATCGGTTCATATAGAGGCATTATAAACTCTTCACATATGGCCATGTAACGGCTTTTGTAGTTCTAGGCTCACAAGATCTTATAAGGGGTATAAACTGGGGAGTCATCCTTGTTCCAAATGCATCCTAACTTTGGGAAATGATTCCTTGACATAATGCAATATACAAGATATGACGACGTGTAGAATTCTGATTTCTTCCGGACCAACCCTTCCTTGGCAGTGGCTATGGCTGATGACAGACTGTCTGAGAGGATGTCCGCCCAATTGAAAATTGTACCTTTGAAAGCTACATGATGGATTAAAGGAATCCAACTCAGCTTATAAACAGTTCCATCAGATCTGCCGAAGATTCTACTTAGCATGAGGGAAATGATTATGAAAGGATGCCTTAGTGCTTGGAATTCATATTCGTCACTCTCCTTTAGCCTCAGCTGCTTACCTGGGATCAACAACTTCCTAGCAAATTCCAAAGTATCCATGTTGAGGCTTTCAAGCCAAGCGTCGTTCAACAACGTTTGAGGATGGGGCAACTTGTAGGCTGTCGAAATATGGGCTGGGTGGAATGAGGCAAAATCCTCTCCCATGATGTCGGACAAAACCCTTGATTGAGCGTTAGCATGCCCTAGGTTCCATCTGATGACTTTCGAGCAAGGGAAAATCTCTGGTCGCGTGGCTGCTCTTGTGATTCCAGAATTTCTGATGTTTTGGTACAGATGCATTTCCTCTAGGACTGCTCCGGGAATATCCCGATCTCTTATCATGTGGTGCCGTTCTCCCCACTTGAATTCAGGGGAAATGCCCATAATAGACTTTTTATCCTCATATAATGTGTCGACCCTTGCTTCCAGAAACGCTTCGCCACCTGATTCGAGCTTAGACATCTTAGACTTCTTCTTGGCTCCTTTTGGCATCGTGTTTAAACCTTTCAAAAAACCATGCATGAGTAGAATACATAATCAATCATTGAGCCAAAACCTATCGTCATACATGCGTAGCTCGGGTGAAATAGCATTGTTAAAATTCCTTAAAATGATACTGGGTGAAAACGTGAAGTTGGGTAACACTTTCGTGAGAATCGGGTGCCTGATAAACATAGCGGAAGCTATTCAGCCGAATAACCATATTTATTCGGCCGAATAAATATGGTTATTCGGCCGAATAAGTGATAATTTGTTCGACCGAATAACTTTTAACGGTGAACCGTTTAAAATAACGGAGACCTCGAAATGCGTAACGAAAAATGCTTAAGAGTTGTTTTTCGGCCGAATAACCATTGTTATTTTTAACGGTTCCGTGACGGAAAATCATTATTCGGCCGAATAATTATTCGGCCGAATAATCTCTGAGACCTGAACGCTTGACGATTCTGCACAATTTTCAGGTTTCTCCATTTTCGGAAGGTAAAAACAACCTCTTACTCTACAAAACGACTGTCGGACTTGATACCATTAGTTTCATCATTGAATCTACTTTACGTAGGTATAGATTTTGTTGTGTATAGATAAGAATTGATATTTTTAATTTTTTTTTTCGTAACATGTATCGAGTTTGGATTCATCTCTTTAAAAAAATGGTGAAATGAAAAATCCATAACTTTAAAAATACACCACCAAACAAATTGAAAAAAATATCGGAATCTTAATTGGCGTGTCTACTTCAAAAGGGTGTTCGTAGTTTTTTTATTTTTAGAGTCAATTGAGAGAAAAGTGGTGCAACAAAACACATGTTGAAAATCGACTAGGTTTCCCCATTCATCGACTTCAAAAAAATATAATAATTAGTATATAGATCCATTGGTTACAAACTTATAGTCAGGCACTAGTAAATTGTGTGTAGATTGTCGTAGCATTTTTTGTTTTTGCAAAAAACAAGTTTAACAATGCTTTTATTAGCGCAACAAAACATGACTATTTTGTAGTCCTTTGATTTTATAAGAAGACACTGTCAAACATTTGTGAAATCGACATATCAAATCTCAATAAAAAAAATTGAAAAAATTATGAATAGAAATCTAACATAATTCTCTAAAAGTTTTCTTTTCACTGCAAAGTGAAATTCTAAACAAAAATATCACTTTTGTTCGCCTAAAGTTGAAAAACATGAAAAAATCAGAATTATTTTCTCACAAGACCCCCCAAAATAGACACCCATCTTCATTATTTCACCCTACTGCATTTAAAACAAATTTCAAGCAACAATTTAAAATGCATATGGTAAAAAACCATTAATTTTTTGTTAAAACAAAAAGACATAGCTAGTTTCCTCTTTCAATTCAACTGGAGAGAGTGAGACTGCAATGCCACTATGCTTGATTATTTTGTTAGAAGCACAATGCTGAACATAACATAACATAAGTAAGAAACCGAGTTAGGGTGACTGTGACTAGGGCATTTCCCACTGCTTTGGTTTGGCTGGTTAAACTTCACGGACAGCTTGCTGGGACAAGAAGCAAAGTTCAATGGGGCCTAAAAAATTGGAGGGTGACTGAGTGAGTACAGGGAAAACTCCAAAAGGGACAGAGGTGGCCACAGTGAGGGGAGGAGCTATGAAAAAGGTTTTAACGAAAACAACATATGTTTGGCTACTGAAAAAACATGATAAAAAGAGCTTGTGACGGAGGATAGATTCACTTACCTGTCAACGGAGGATTGGGTCTGATGTGGTTGAAAAAGATGTGGACCTGGCTGTCCTCGTATGGTGGGAGTGACCTCAAACGGGGTTTCCAAAGCTTAACGATAAATAATAAAAAAACTAAAAACCCCACTTTCTATATATAAAACCCCCACATGCTTGAGAAATTAAATGCCGTTAAGGCAAGCGGCCTGCCGTCCTTTTTGCGCCACTCGAAATTAACTCTCCGCCATCATATTTAGCACTATTCAGTGAGTTAGAGATATTAGAATCGACAGTACCGGCGTAGTGCTCACGCCACGTTTCAACAGCGTTTGGTGGGAACGACACAAGACTAAAAAATTTGCCGATTGCTGCTTCGTTTCGACGACTGGTCTTGAGTCTCACCGGCTGCTCTTAACTTTTAACCAACCATCTCCGCTCTTCAAGGTTCTCAAGCGATGGTTTCAGCGTGACTTGTTGAGTTTCACTGGAACGTGTCGAGATACTTAGAACTGACCTAGAGAATCCGTCTATTTCAGGCCAAATCCACAATTTTTTCCATAACGAGGGATTTCAAAAAAAAATCAAAAAGGGGCCGTTGACCATGTCGGCAAGGCTCGACAAGATTCTCTGCAACACAACACTTTGAAGGAAAGACAAGTCGAAAACTGGGCTTCGGCGGGACTGGGCAAGTTAGGCCGAAACAGAAAAGGCTTTACAACTTAACAAAAACATCCGCCTATTGCGACACCACTCAATGAGTTGCTCCAAAACGGGAAAAGTTTATGAGACTTAACAAAGGGAACCGATCGTTGCGGCTTAACTCGGCGAGTTGTGCTGCCTTTCAGTTGGGAAAGGTGAGTTTTACTTAAAAAAGAACAAACTTAAAGAGTTTGCTCCCTTAGAAAAAACTAAGTATGAAAAGGCCTTTTGGATGGGAATTGAATTCAAAGCAAAACTTTCTCAAAAAATAAAAGAGAGGGGCCCCGATATTTACAAAATTTGGGGGGGGATGTTGCAGCAACAACAAGTGGAGTGTAATAAATCAGAGTACATGACATCTCATCATTCACCACTACAAACCTTAGAGTGTTTCTTTCTGGATCCTTAACTGTAAGAAGGGAAACTTTTTGTTTTTCTAACTTTCTTACTTCAGGGTACAATTTTTGAGATTCTTCCAAAGATTGCTTCCTCTTTTCTGTATATTGTGAAAGGAAATCAAATCTAGACTTATACTGAGAGTTACTTCTAGATTCCTTTAATTATGAAAAAGAATATTGTTGCATATTTACAAGTGGTTGCGAAATCAAAGTAGTTTTTTCTCGAACAATTAAATCTCGTTCCTCCATACTAATAATTTCCTTTTGTTTTTCCACTTTTTATTTCTTGCTTGAAACTTTTTCATCGAATTCCATACTATCAACTTCTGAAATAGTTTCTTATTGGTGATATCAAATTTAGTTGGTGTCTGAACCCGCATTGCCAAATTGATTGTTTGTTCGATATTCGCTTCTTTCTTATCTTGTTCAAATTTGAATATATTTGCCATTTCTTTTAATCCTTCAACTGCTTGATGATCAAAATCCCTTATTTCTATTTTGTTGTCTCCTTTGTGATATAATTAATCCTTTCAGCCTCTTGGAAATCCATGAAATTCAATAATTTTTCTACTGTAGATAGGGTTGCCTTAGCATTAATGATGAATGGAACAACTTTAAGAGGGAATTTCACATTTGATGTTTTTTTGAAAACATCGAAATGTTCTTCTTCTGAATGCAACCTTTTTCTAGTAAATTCTAAGGTGAAAACCCTAGGTGTTAAAAATGTTGGCAACAAATATGGTGCTCCAGTAAAACCATTTACTCTAATTATAGTATGTTCCTTATACAAGAACCAATCACTTGTTTGGCCTTCTGGTGTAGGTTGAAGCATTTCTTCTAACACTCGGGGCAATTCAGTGTTAAAAATAATTCTAGAAACTTCTTCCATGATTGTATTGGTGAACGCAAACATATTGATGTGTTTAGGAAGGTCATGAGAAAAGAAGTTACCAGGAAACTTCAATTCGGAAATATTTGAACACAAGAACATGTTTAGGAGATATGACTAATATCTGAAATGCTTCAACTCGTGGAAATTCACCAACTGGACATGAATCGCTTCAGCTAGGAATTCATCAAAATTAAAACAACACACTAGACTCGACTGTGACTCGGGTGAAATGACTTGCAGAGGGAAACCTAACATAACTTTCGTGATTGACTTATCACTATCTAGACCTAAAATTTGACTTTACAAGGACAAAATTAACTGGGTATATCTCTAAAAGACATCAATACTCAAAGGGAACGATATGTTTTTATGCGACTGACCATTTTTCAAGACTTGTAATAAAAACTTGTATTTTTCTTCCGGACTGCAATTTCTATAAAACTTTACCAGTTTTTCTTCGTTAAATGACTGAGGGATTTTGGGAAATGTTTTAGGTAAACCTAGAACCTCACGGACAGTTTGCGCATTGACTAGGCATAGAATTTTGGTTGTATTTACATTAATGATTACCCTTTTGGCCTGCGAAAATTCGTCGCACACCAACCAACAAATTCTTGGAAGTGTAGGGTCTGCTCGACACAAAAATAATACAAAAAAGAACCTAAAATATTAAATACATCATTTCCCTGCGACTTAAGCTCCATTAATTTCTCTTTAGATTGTGAAATACTACACATAGACAAAACAAGGTCGAAAATATTCCTTTCCCTGTCAACTACAAACTCCTCGTTTCCATCTAAACTTTCATTGAACGGAACAAGTTCTTCAATTTTCTCCATCTACGAAACAAACACTGAAAAGTGAGGGTTTCGAGCTACCTGTGAAGTGATCTTGTTGACTTCTGTTCTTGTTGACGAAGACAAGTGACCCATTTCCAGCAGCTTCCTTTCCTCAAGAAACAATCAACAAATCCATTCTTTCAAACTTCGAACAAACCTTTTATATAACATATGAAGCCCATGAAGTTGACTTTCAAAGAACACCGTTGATCTTCGAGGAATCAAATCCAACGGATCACACACTTTTCGTTTGGTTAACATGCACGAATTTCAACCCAAGAATGTGACCTGAAGTCCACTTTTAATTGGGCTCATAAAATTTTCAAGTCCACCGTTGATCTTTGATGGGGCGATCCAACGGTACAGGACAATTTCATTGGGTAAAGTTGTTTAGAGTTTAAATCTCATGATGTGATGCGAAATCCTTATGAAATCTAACTAAGCGCATGTTGAAGTCCACTGTTGATGTGGATTGACGAATATCCAACGGTTTTGCATCATTTCATTGTTCAAAGATGCTTGAGGGTTTTGCATCTTAGTTGGCCGCCGGTTTGACATCCGCTCTATTGAATGGAGTTTTGGAAATGGTATATTTGGAGAACAATTTGGCCAAATTGCCAACTTTGGAGAACGCCAAAATTGGTTAACTCTACAAAATAGTAATTTCTTATTAATTAAAACAAGATTGAAAGACTATGAAGATCAATGATGAATCGATGTCATTAAAAAGATACAATATTTTTTAAGAAGAGGCATGATTTTCCTAAAAAGACACAATGTTTCAAATAATAAAGTTCTTTGAAAAGATATATAACCATAAAAGTCAAATGTATGAAGAGGAACAGAGGTGTCTCTGAAATTTTGGTAATTGCATATCAGAAGCAAGAAAGAGGCCAGTGAGATAGATGAAGCATTACAAAAGCTCGAGCTGCCATTGAAGATCTGAAAAAATTGAAGTTTAAACTATTATTAATTAGAGGGTGGTTGGGTGGTGCTTAGGGTAGGTTGAGGCCTGCTAAGGGGATTGTTGCCTCCTTCCGATCGTGGCTAGAGAATTAGGGTGTTGGGGCATCCTTGTCTGTTGAGCAGGTAGAAAACCATAGGTGTAGGTGCATCCTTTCTGTAGTGGCAGAATAATCAAGGAGATTAAGTTCTCCATCAAGTTGGTTCCTGTAAATTTTTTTTGTATAACATTAGCTTATTAATAAGAAAGCTTTGTTGGTTTTACCTTTGAGGTTTCCACAATAAATCAGTGTGTTCAAATTGTTAATTGTCTTATTCTTGTTACTTATGATTATTTAACTTGTGCTTAATACTAATTGTTTGTAAAATATTTGAAAAGGGAAGTATCGGTTCGCCCTCCCACCTCTCAGTATTGCTGGATAAACCAATTATTACCCTTCGCATAGCGCCCTAGTCATCGGATAGGGTCATGTGTAGTTGATTCTCTAGAACCTATACTTAATATTTTAAGTGCTTAGTCCTATTAGCATAACTTTCTAGGCTCCCTAAGGTAAGCTTACTTCCCTTATACTTTTTAAGCCTTCTTTAGACTCCAAATCTCATGAACTATTTACCCGATCTTCTTAGGTACTTGGGACAAAAATGATGCTAACAATGGGGTCCCTTTGTGCAAAGATTTTGTAACTTGTCCCAGAGCTCTTTAGCTGATGAAAACTTTCCAACTTTATCTTTCACATGATCATATAATCCATGCAAGATGATATCCATTTCCATTGCATTATTATTTCTTAGCTCCTTCATGGTTGCAGTTGTTTGTGGTCTTTTTGGAGCGATGTAACCATTTACAATAGATTTCCAGATATCAAAACCTTGTGCATGTAAATGGAGTCTCATTCTTATAATCCATTGATCAAAATTTTATCCATAGAAAAGTCGAACCCCATTTGCAAAGTAGAGACTTTCATGTTCATCCATGTGCTCTAGAGATCTTCGTTCTAGCTATGAGACTCTCTTGAAGGAATTGACTCTAATACCAATTGACTGTTGGAAAATTATAGTAAGAGGGGGGTGAATTAGTATTTAGCACTTTTCAACACTTTTAAACATAAGTACAACATGTAACATTAACCATTAACAATGTCATTCACCATCACATAAAACCAACACATAACATCATCCACAATGCACAAGAGATTTAACGTGGATCCGAAACCCAGACAAGGGAAAACCACATAATGCTTTTCATAGATAAAAATAACAAGATTGCATTCATAGGAAGCACCCCAACACCAAATGGAAGGAGGCACTAACCCCCTATTTTACAAGATCCAAATTGAAGGAAGCTCCAACTCCCTGATTTACCTGCACCAAATGGAAGGAGGATCCAACCCCCTAATTTATAGGCTCCAACCTGAAGGAAGCTCCAACTCCTAGGTTTACAAGCTCCAACTAGAAGGAGGCTACAACCCATTGGTTTTTATAATTTACAACCTATATATAGGACTCCAGTCCTCAGTAAACTCCAACTCAATAGTTTTACTAGCACCAACTAGAAGGAATCCCCAACTCCCTGAGATCACAAGCACCGACCTAAAGGAGACTTCAATCTCCTATCCTTTACCCATCCTTCCATCCTGATATGAATAAGAAGAAAAATATTCCACTGCTACTGTATCACTGTATCCATCAACCTATACATGTATCTATGTCCTTGTACATGTATCATTGTCCCTGTACCTATATCTATCATTGTCACAATCATTGTATTGCTGTCACTATCACAATCCATGTTCATCACAATGACACAATCATTGTCTCTGTCACTATGAAACAAAAACTATCTCTGTCATAATATCAATCTGTCCTTCAAGAATGCCATTTACTTCTTCCAAGATATACTTCAGATGTATAGCAAGACCAGAAATATGCCTCCAAAGAGTGTAATCAAATCCTAGAAATAATCACCAATAGACTTCATCTATTTGCAGCTTCAAACCCTTACGGCATAGATCTCATAGTACATTCCAAAATCTTAGAGGGATCTCATGCCAATAACATTACCATGGAATATTTCAATACAATCACCAATAATATCTATTCCAATATCATCATAGAATGTGCCAAGATAATTACCAAGATCATCATTACATATGTTGATCCAATGTGCCAACAAGTTTGTGCTTCTGATACTGTATGAGAAAGTTATGCAAGATTTTTTCAAACTTCTTCTCTTGAATTTTCATTGTCTTTGTCATTGTCACAAACCCTAACATTCAACAAGTATAACTCTTAACATGTAATGAATAAATATATGAAACTTTTACCACATATTCTTCAATATCTCTACGACATCTCCTCTAAGGGTCATTCTCTGGAATGTCATGGATCAAAATTGTAAGTTTTAGACATGTGTAGAGAAGCAAAGCATACAGATTCTTTTAAGCAAAAAAAATATTACACCTCAACATTCACACATAGTACACAGAGATTTACCTTGGAAACCCTTAACTGGGAAAACCAACAAACCTTGGAGCCACAACTCCTATTTTCTCACCATCTCATTATGCATCACTCACATTAAAATATAGGTATTCTGCAGCATCCAAAACCCTAATTCGTTAACCTGTATTAGTCAATAGACCCCAATACGTTAACCTGGATTAGTCAATAGACCCCAATCCCTTAACCGAGATTAAATTACATATTTCTAGAATAATCCCCCAAAATTGCATGCGATCGTCGCCTGTGGCGCTGACATGAGCACTCTCCCCTTCACATACATGCAGAGAATATAACACATACCCAACATTCTCCCACTTGTTGTTTTCTCTGCATAACAATGAGTCATGTTCTCATAAAGTTACAGGTTCAGGGCATCAATGCCCATAGATTCTCTACACCAAGAGAACTTCTCTATACTGGCAGACTTTGTTAATAAGTCTGCAACTTTCTTCAAGGTGTCAACCTTCTCCAGCAACAACTTCTGGTCTTCAACCATATCTCTCACAAAGTGATATTTCACATCAATATCCTTTGTCTTAGCATGATAAACAGGGTTCTTTGCTAGGAAGATTGCACTTTTGCTGTCACAATCTAACCTTATAGCTTTCTGTACAAACCCAACACCTGAAAATAATATTTTCAGCCATACAGCTTCTTTGCTTGCATGAGTGGCTGCCATATATTCAGCTTCAGTAGTTGAGAGTGCAATTACTGCCTGTCTCTTTCTCATCCAACTAATAGCTAATCCAAATAGGGTAAACACATACCCACTTGTATATCTTCTATGATCAAGATCTCCAGCCCATTCTGCATCAACAAATCCATGTACATTTATTACTCTATCTAGTCCAGGTCTTCCTTGGTAGCAGATTCCATAATATGTAGTGCCACACAAATATATGAAGACCCTCTTTACAACCGTCCAATGCTCCTTCCCTGGTTTTGACATATATCTGCTCAATACTCCCACTGCATGAGCAATGTTTGGTCTGGTACAGACCATTGCATACATCAAACTCCCAACCGCACTAGCATATGGAACTTGTGCCATATATTCTTCATCTTCCCGTGTCTTGGGAAATTGATCTACAAATAAATTTACACCTACAGGTATAGGGACCTCGACCGGCTTACTTTCCTGCATTTTAAATCTCTGTCTCAACATATTTTCTTTGATTTAACCAAATGTTCCTATTTGCACGATCTCTTTTAATCTCCATTCCTAGTATGAAGTTTGCAGCACCAAGATCCTTCATGTCAAATTTGGAGGATAGTTGAGACTTCACCTCCTTAATGACATCTTTGTTGTTTCCAATTAGCAACATGCCATCAATATACAGTACTATGTTAATGAAGTGATCACCAACTTGTTTGGAGTATACACAGTGATCAGCTTTGATTCTAACAAACCCCAATTCAAGTATGTATGTGTCAAAATTTTGGTACCACAACCTTGGAGATTGCTTTAAGCCATACAGGGACTTCTTTAGTTTACATACCAGCTTTTTCTTTCCCTTTATTGTGAACCCTTCTAGTTGTTTCATGTAGATTTATACTTTTATATCCCCATGTAAGAACGTTGTCTTCACATCCATCTACTCTACTTCAAGATCAAAAGCAGCAGCAATAGAAATAAGAAATCTGATGGAAGTTAATTTTGCAACTGGGGAAAATATTTCACCGAAATCAATTCCCTCTACCTGAGAATATCCCTTTTCTACCAAGTGGGATTTGTACTTCTCCACTTTACCTTCTGCATTTAACTTCCTTTTAAATAGCCATTTACTGCCAACGAATTTTCTTCCAACAGGTAACTGAACTAGATCCCATGCTTCATTGTTGTCCAAAGCTTCCATTTCTTCAAGCATGGCCTTCTTCCATAGATCTCTATCCTCTGAATCAATAGCTTCCTTCACATTTCTAGGATCATCATCAGTAATAGATAAAGAAAAACTAGACAAAAAATTAGGAGGGGAATACCTTTCTGGTTGCCTTCTTTCTCGAGATAATCTCCTGCGAACTGGGGTATGAGGTTCTTCTTCTTCTGATTCATCTTCTTCCGTTGAGTCAGATTCTTCATCTTCTAACTCAAACTCTATATTCTCTGGTTCCTTCTCCATTTGAGTCACTCCTTGTCTGGGAAGTTCTTTGACCTCTCTAAACACAACATCTCGACTGTAGACAGTCTTCTTAGTTACAGGATTTCAAAGCTTATAACCTTTAATACCATCTTTATAACCAATAAAGATACATTTTTCAGATTTATTGTCCAAATTAATCCTTTTATCCTTTGGAACATGTACATAAGCATCACAGCCAAAAACGTTCAGATGTTTAATAGAGGGTTTCTTTCCAGTCCATACCTCTTGTGTAGTTTTGTCAACCAAAGCTGATGTGGGTGATCGATTTACAAAGTAACATGTTGTCTCCACTGCCTCTGCCCAGAATTCTTGTCCTATCCCGACATTTCTTAGCATGCTTCTTGCCTTTTCCATCAGCGTCCTATTCATCCTTTCAGCAACTCCATTCTGTTGAGGTGTGTATGGAGTAGTATTTTGCCTTGCTATATCGCACTTCTTACAGAATTCCTCGAATTCATTCCCACAGAACTCTCCTCCATTATCTATCCTCAACACCTTTATTTTCTTTTCCGTTTGATTCTCTACAAGAGCCTTAATTCTTTGAACTTAGAAAATACTTCATATTTCTTTCGAAGGAAATAAATCCATGTTTTTCTTGAGAAATCATCTATAAATGAAACATAATACACAGATCTACCTAGTGATGGAACAAGCACCGGTCCAAACACATCACTGTGTATTAACTCTAAAATTCCCTTTGCTCTTGTAGCACCAGATGCAAATATTACTTGATTTTGTTTTCCATATATGCAATGTTCACGTAAATCAAAATCTAGAGCGCAATCAGTCATACCTTCAACCATACTTTTACCTTGTAACATGCAAAGGCCCTTTTCTCCGATATGCCCCAATCTTTGATTCCATAGCATTGCCTTTGTTCTTGATGCAGTCAGGGTTCTGTCTTTTGTATCTCCCCCTTCAGGGAAAACATAACTGTTACATTCACCAATGATGGTTCTTGCCAATAGTTTGTATAGAGTTCCATACCGAATTCACCTCATCAATAGCATTGATCCTCGAGCCATTTTGCAACCACCATCTCCACACACAGTCTTTACACTTGCAATATCCATCTTTCCGACAGAAATCAAATTTGTTGCTAGATTTGGAATGTGTTGTACTCCATGGAGAGTTCTAATGCTTCCATCCTTTAGTTTCAACTTGAATTTACCATGCCCAATGATACCGGCTGGTGAGTCATCTTCCAGAAACACATCTCCTCCATTATACTCTTCATATTCACAGAAACACTCCCTGTGAGGGGTCATATGACATGATGCACCTGAGTCAATAAACCATATATCACGTTCTGAAGGATTACCAGTAGATGCTAGGTACACATCCCCTCCTTCTTCTGAGGAATTATTTTCCTCTATGGTAGAGGTATCCTCTAAACCCTTTCCTTTATCAATATTCTTATATCTACAATCCTTTTTATAGTTCCCAGCTTTACTGCATTTCCAACACTTCCTTATAATTTTTCCTGGGGATTTATATCTACCCTTAGATTTAGATCTCCCCCCAGATCCCTTATTTTTGTTTCTCTCCTATGTGAAACCTCTCATAGACAAGGCAGCCATGCTATGAGTATCCATGGCTTTCCTCCTCATCTCTTCTGATAGTAGGGATGATACTGTTTCATCAAATTTTAGAGTTTTTGGAAAAGATTGTCCCAGGAATCTGGAAAAGAACACAATAATGTAATACATTTATCTTCTTCAAACATTGTAAGGGCAACAGAGGTTATTTGACTTACCATAGTATTGTATACATTTAGATGCTTGGTCATGGTGTCATTATCATCCATTATGAGGTGATACAGTTTCTTTTTCATAAACAACTTGTTCACAAGGGATTTTGATTGATACAAACTCCCTAGTTTCGTCCAAAGCTTTAACGCAGTATCTTCTCTGGATATGTTCAATAACATAGAGTCTGATAAGCATAGTCAAATTGTACTCCTCGCCCTTCTATCTAATTTCTCCCAATATTCTTTCAACATTCTAGTGGGCTGTGTACCCTGATCCACAACAATCCATTGATCCTGATCTACAAGAAGATCCTCCATTTTGAGATTCCATGTGGCTCAAAGTTTTGGCCGTTAAACTTCTCGATCTCAATTCTTGAACTGCTCGCCATTCTCTTTCAATGCACAAATCGAGACTGCAGAGCTCCCACTAAACCCAGGTTTATAACAGACCCAAGATCTATCAACCGCGTCGAACCCTTAGCAACAAAGGAATCCCCCTGAAACCAAATAACTCGAGCTATGATATCACATGTAAGTTTTAAACCTGTGTATAGAAGCAAAGCATACATATTCTTTTAAGCAAAACAAAGATTACACCACAACATTCACACATAGTACACAGAGATTTACCTTGGAAACCCTTAACCGGGAAAACCAGCAAACCTTGGAGACACAACTCCTATTTTCTCATCATCTCATTATGAATCACTCACAATACATTATAGGTATTATGCAACATCCAAAACCCTAATCCGTTAAGCCGGATTAGTCAATAGACACCAATCCCTTAACCTCCACCGTTGACAGGCGCACTCTCCCCTTTACATACATGCAGATAATATAACACATAAACAACAAAAATTTATAGTGAAAATTCCAAACTAACTTGTTTAAAGATGATTTTTGAGTCATTTAAAAGCCTTTTCTTCCCAAGTTCATATCTTCGAAAAATATAGTGAATTGGGATCTGAAATTTTAACCATATGTTCTTAAAGATATTTTTTTCATCTCCTCCAAAGGGAACGATCTGAAACATTCTGGATCAAAACTTATAAGGAAAATGCCAAATTAACATGTTTGAAGGTTATTAAAAAACCCTAAATTTCTGAGGTCATATCTTCGGAACTATGACAAATCAGCACCTGAAATATTTACGATAGGCACTCACAAGTCTTGACACATTGTCTCCATCCCATAAAAATTTCAAGGTC
Source organism: Larix kaempferi (assembly GCA_027924585.1). NCBI lineage: Eukaryota > Viridiplantae > Streptophyta > Pinopsida > Pinales > Pinaceae > Larix > Larix kaempferi. The sequence goes on along the minus strand of BSBM01001005.1, from coordinate 2,946,422 downwards.
TGAAAATCCCAGAAACAAAGATATACTAAAAATTCCAAGATGATCTAAAACAAAAACAAAAAACCAAGTAGAAATCATCGCAAGATTTCCACTAGAATTTCGGCCTTCTTCACTTCAAATTTCCCTTAAATTTGACCCTCTACTCTTGCATCTAAGCTCTTCAATTTTGGATGATGAAGATGAAAATTTTCCTCTTATATTTATACTACTCTAAGAGCATGATTTAGCTTAATATTATATGGTTACCCTTTAAGAGCCTTTAGCTTTAGCTTGAGTAACTCTTGACCCTTGCTCGTGAACTTGAAAGTGAACAACAAAGTGCAAAGGTACTGATGATCAAGAGTCAGAGATAAATGAATTAAAGAGTCAAATTACCAAGATGCAACTAGATGTCCAAGGTGAAGAGTTGTTGAGAAGAACTAGAAAGACCCTTTGGGACAAAATATCAGTTGGAATGCTAGATAGATGGGATTTTTTTGATATTATACAATATGAGTTAGAGATGTATGAAACACGTCAAAAGGAAATCAAAGATGTTGAAAAAGCAGCTTGGAGAAATGACTGAGTAGGATGCTGAAATAATAAATTTCATGAATACTAGTATAACTGAGAAGCAATTGGAGGACTTATAGGTTGATAACAGGACTCAATATTATAAAGATATCCAACCAAATGATTACCAAGGAGGTATTGATTTCCAGAACTCAAGACAAAGCTAAATCATTGGCTGAAGAGATTATTAGATTCAAAGGTCTTTATAAAGAAAATTCTTGCACTAGTCTTGGTTTACCTCATCCATGGGATGGCAATGGTGATATGTATAAGAAGGATGAGTACAAATCCAATCTATTAACTCAAAAGAGAGAATGTTGCATAGTTTGATTATTTAGAAGGAATCATAATTGGTGATGCAAATTTGGTAGACAACTTGAGATATGGATAAATCTTAAAAGCACACTCAATCTAAAGATTAAATCCCATATCTTATGAGAAGATTACTAATGTTGAAATAACATTAGAGTACTTAAGGGACCACCAATTCCCAATTGGTAATTTGTGGCAGTCATTTGCCAAATACCTTAGCACTTTGTCGTCCACTTTCAAGTCGCCAAAGGCCCTTTGAAAGGAGTGAAGTTTGTTATTGAAGTGATTCAAGATAATAGTTTTTGTATTCATGAACATATTTTCTAGATTCACTCCCTCTTTTTTATTTATCGATCTCTATATTCATTAGACATTACATAGATTGTATTTCATTTCCATCCAACCTTGATTTTTCTATTAAAATTTTGATTACTTGTCAATTCAATCTCCATGCCAGGTTATAAATGTTTTTCAAATGTTTTTTTCATATTGTCAGGTATTTTTTATGTTTATAAAATTTCCTCTATATGGTTTCTTGGTTTATTTGGGTTAGGCATTGCTTATTAAAATCTATAGAGTGGAATGATGCAAATTTTGTCGCTTTTTTGAGAAATTGGATATATACATGCCCAATACTCCAATTGTGTAGGGGGGAACTTGAAACATAGTTTATCTTGGGTAATTTGTCCCCATTGTCATTTCCGCCTCATTTTCCTCACTATGCATTTGTGATTCGTCCAACGGGCTCCTTACAAACATATTCTGTAACATTTGAATTCATGATTTGTCCAATGGGTTCCTTATATTACTGGGATGCTTTGAATTTACAGGTATGTGCAGAATTTTGCACTATGGATTGGATTTTCAAATATGTGTAGCATTTTGTATGTGGAGAACAGAGTTAGATGTAGGGTTTTAACTTTCCACAACCAAATTGTTTGAAATTTTTAATGCATTATGTGACTAGTCTATAGAGGCAAAGTATCGAATGACCCACACTAATGAACCAAAAAAAAATCACACTTCCCATATTGTACAACCTCACTGCCATTTTTCGCAATTTCCAAACCTTGAACGGTATAATTATGCAGATAATATGAAATGGGTCGTGTAAAAAATTAACACCAACATTAGATGGTATTCCTACGGCATGTTATCTCTCTTTATTTTCCTAATTATGTTTAATCTCAATGTCATCTTGGAAGATTGATCTTGTTGTTTAGACTTCTCTTATCTCTTATGGTCATCTCTCCCTCTTCTTCATCGACCTTTTCTCATGTTACACTAGATATTCTACAAACCCATATACAAACAATGTCTAGAATTGGTATAATTGATCAAACAAGTGATTTCTTCATATTGTTATCTTTTTTGTCAATATGTTTTTTAAATTTATTCTATATGGATTCTTGGGTTATTTAACTAGGTCATATTAATATAACATTGCTTATTAAAGTTTATAGAGAGGAAGAATGCAAATATCGTCACTATATTAAGAAATTTGTAAAATCTATAATGAAATTTTGATGTACTATTACATTTTTCAAATGAAAAGAATAATTTATTTTTACATTTCAACATAGGGTTTAATATCTCATAGCCCTTAAAAGTGAAATGGGACCTTACCCTTGATTATATATATAATATATATAAAAAATATTAATATATATTATACATACAATATTCTATACCATATTAATATATATATTATATATATAAAATTATGATAATATATATATAATATATTAACTATTATAAATATATATATAACTGATATATATTATTAATATTTGTGAACCCTAGAATTCAATTTGTCCCATCAATCACTTCAAAGGTCAGTCAGGGTAAGGTCTCACGTAAGGTCTCTGACTCGTAATGTCATATAACCCTCTTTCAAGTACTTTGATATTTAAATTCGACGCCTGTGGAGATTTCTTCTGATCCGTGTTTAGATTTTTTGTTCATTTTCGCTCCTTTAAATCGGATTTTCCCCTATTCCTTGTTGTTTGCCGAAAATGTTGTCTAACTCAACTCTGTCTTCAGCGGTTTCTCCCTCCACTAGCCCTCCTCATCGTTTGGTTGTTGAAGTTCAGAAAATGGCAGGCATCAGATTCTGACCAGTGCTTTGCTTAGTTGCGGCGAGCTCCCGTATGGGAAGCTTTGTTACAACTATTCTTCAGGGCTAGATCCTTGTTATATAATGGCATAAGGTAGCAGTCGTGGCCCTGTTGGAAGTACTAACGTCATTGATGCATAATCCCGAAGACTGGAGAAGATAGAAAATAAGATAGCAGAGCTTCGACAGAAGCTGGCAGGGAAATGTGACAAAGAGGACTTGGAGTCATTGAACAAGTCAATCGAGGATTCCACGGACCAAAATTTTGTAGATAAAAATTTCAAACTGATCGCACAGATGTGAAGTCTCCTTGACGAACAACATGAAGCCACACAAGCTCGTGTCGCCGACAGGAGCCAGACGACTTCGGTAGGTTCTGGAAAACACCCTCTAGCTGACAGGCCTTCCTTAGGGAAAAAATCAATGGACATTGGCTGAGTGAACCACGCGGCCCACCCACCATGGTCTCTTGATATTTACTAGTCTGATTAAGTTTACTTATTTTGTTTTCTGTTAGTTTTCCAAGGCCCTTATGTTCGTCTATATTAATTTTTGGTATGCACACTATTATCCTTTTCGTAAAATAGAAGCTCATGTTGTTGAGGTTATAGGGAGTAGGCTTCTATCGTATTAGTGATATAAACATTTGATGTAATCAACAACAAATATTGGTATATTTGGTATATAGTTGTATATCAACAATTGTAATCGGAAATATTGACGAAGATATATTAATGGATATAAGATTTGTGTATATTGCTCGGCCATTTAAATCTATTTCTAAAAAATCTAGATATATTAATGGATATAAGTTTTGTGTATATTCCTTGGGCATTTACATCTATTTCTATAAGTAGTAAAACACTTGGGCCCTACAAGTAGAATGCTTTGGTTAAACTTCTTCCAACTTCTTCCTTGTCGTAATTTGTAGGATTACTTATTTCTTCCACTTCTCACTTTGCTACAAAGGTTAAGAAGTAGAGCATGACTAGTTTTATAGTTTTCACATGAGATGTTGGTTCAAGAAGAAAGCCTCTTTGAAATCCAATTTGTAACAAATGGATAATTCTATTGAAATATTGCATTATGAATTCTCAATATTCAAATGATTATAAGACTAGTAACTATTTTTTGGGCTTGTGATTTGGTTTATTAAATGTAGTGCAATATTATTTTATATTATGTTAATTGTAATGTTTTGATTTCTCTGTTATTTGATTCTATAATATGTATGCTTGACTATTGAAATTTAAAGCACATTACTAATTATATAATAAAGTCATTACGGTTCTATAAGTAAATTAATATGCTACTCTTAACTCTTAGATCAAACAATCAATATTCTGAGAACTCTTAACTCTTAGATCAAGCAATCAATAAAGTCATTTTGGTTCTTTTCATGATTGGGATTCATCATTGCATGCAGGGGATTCATGATTGCACGCAGGTAGGGTTAGAATTTCATTTTGTCTTTACCCTTCAAATCAATTTTTATGACGTTTTGAAATCTTACTTTACCCATCACAAAACGTTTAGTTTTAGAACATGCCCTTCAATAGTAAAGTGTTATTAAATAAATTACCTTTCATTATTGAATTTTTTATTAAAGATCTTAATTTTCAATAAAATATAGTAATAAAAATATCTATCCATGGTTTATTTAGTTAATCTTATATTCTAAATATTAAGACTCATGCATGCAAGATGGATTCTCTCATTGACACTAATTTAGCTTGACACTAATTTAGTTGAAGAAAACAAACAATTCAAAATACACCATAACAAGGCAACTTCCCTTCCAAAAAAACTTTGAATGAAAAATCATCCAAAAAATTTATATTAAAGAAAAGCTATATATTGAAAAAAAGCTATGCATTTTTAAAGAGGAAGAATTAACTTCCTCGTTGTTCGAAGACATCTTGGGCTCCATCAATTACCCTGTTTTAAAAATTACTTTAAATTGAATATTCACATATTTACTTTGTATATTTATTGTTTATAATTAAACAAAAAATTCCATTCATTTTACTCTTGATTTAGTTAATCCAAACTTTTACTGCCCAAATGATATACTCGAAAGCTGGAACTGCATCAACTGTTGTTATTGAAGTGACTCTCTTTGGAATGGCTACTTTGACGAATGAAACTAGTATTTTAATGAAGATATACACTGTAACCATCATTTAATAGTACCATGTCGTTTAAAATTTGTATAAAACTTCAAAATAACGTTTTTCTAAATAACTTGGCCATGATTGTCGATGGGCAATAAAAAATTTGGACTGTATTTGACGTTAAAAATGGTCCATGACAAGCATTTTGAACGTCAAAATCCAACCATGCACGCAAGGGCTTCAAATGCATGTAGGGTGGAGATGGAAAAGGCGCTAAACAATTGAACAAATCACACCAAAATTTGCAAACGTGTAAAACCGTGGAGGAATAATGATGCAGACCCACCCAGAAGCAAATCGATGGTGGAAAGGGGTTTCGACACTAGAAATTGCACGGTGGTTAAATTTGAAAAGGTGGAACGGAAATTAAACTGCTTACCACGTGGAAAGCATTGGTGGAGTCCACTATGAAAAGCAGTAAAAGTTAAACCGCTCATCGCAAGTTCCAAAACCACCTAAGCATATGTTATATAAAAGGTTTGTTCGAAGTTTGAAAAAATTCATTTGTTGATTATTGCCTGGAAGAAAAGAAGCCGCTGGAAACACGTCACTTGTCTTTGTCAAGAAGATCACTTCACAGGTAGCTCGAAACCCTCAATTTTCAAAGTTTGTTTCCCAAATGGAGAAAATTGAAGACCTTGTTCCATTCAATGAAAGTGTAGATGAAAACGAGGAGCTTGTAGTTGACAGGGAAAGGGATATTTTCGACCCTGTTTTGTCTGTGTGTAGTATTTCGTAGTCTAAAAATAAATTAATGGAGTTTAAGTCATAGGGAAAGGATGTATTTAATGTTTTTGGTTCTTTTCTGTATTATATTTGTGTTGAACAGACCCTACACTTCCCTGCATTTTTTGGTTGGTGTGCGATGAATTATTTGCAGGTCGAAAGGGTAATCATTAATGTAAATACAACCAAAATTCTATGCCGAGTCAATGCACAGACTGTCCGTGAGGTTCTAGGTTTACCTGAAACATTTCCCAAAAGCCCTGAGTCGTTTAACGAAGAAAATAAATCCATATGTTTATATTGAAATGGTACCACTTTAGATGGTTCAAAAGTCATTAGCTTTACCTTTTTTTTTAGGAGTTACTATCTATAATTATGACAGAACACGCCATTTCCAGAAAATATGAATTGTGCGGCAGATTTGTATGGAGCCATGATATGCATCTTAAACCTAACTTCTGAAACATATCAGCCACTCCACTCTGTCTCTTCATTTATGGAAGCTTTTCTTTGAGACCTTGTATGCTTGGGTAGTTTTACAAAATATGTTTCAGAAACAGAGTCAACATGGTCTGTATACCTAATAGATATGTGTGACAATGATGTTCTTTTCCTTCATTTGTGGGACAAATTTTGAAATGCGGGGTTTCTTTTTGTGAACTAATTTATTATTTTGGGCTCCGTATTCTGACACCAGGTGGGAGGTAGGAACCCAGGGGTGGTTCCGGTGGATCCGAAAAACATCCCCAACCATGGCGATTTTAATAATAAAAGATTTATATGGACAGAATCGTAGGCATATTGTCTATTTGAGTTCAATAACTCGATTTTTGCTCTAGTAAACTTGATTTTTTAATAAACTACCTCCCTAAACTAAGTTTACCATAAATAAAAACACCGCCTAACCTCCCTCTCAACTCATGATGGCATAATTAAACTTAAAATTGAAGCTCATTTTATCCCTTACATAATAAAATAGCTCCATTGGATGGCTTACACTAAACCCTAGTGCTAGAGTCCCTGGCGCTAATCTCGTAAACAAATGATTTTAAGAATTGAAGCATGACGCAAAATATTAATATTTACCAGCACATTCATCGACTTCCTTTGGATGAATCTTTTACTTACAAATGTCCTTTTATTTTTGTCTTCGGCTTCCAAGTGCTCAATCTCTTGGATTTTGTGACTCACTTTGTCTTCTATCAGGATTTCAGCACCACAGTGGTTTCCTCTTCTTCATTATTATCATCATATTCATCATCGTCTATGCCACGTGTCACAATCTGAGCGTTCCATGTGTCACCCTGGAAACTAGATATTGACATTTTAACAACAAAATTTATAGAAATTTTGCTTCAAAGAGTTTGCTAGCAAGTCAAAATTTGGATAGAGAAAGAGAGGTCGCTCTTTCCTCAGGTTGTTCTATTTTGGGGTGTTGGAATTTGATGCTGAGGAGAAAGAGTGTACACTCCTTGCTCCAGGGATGTTTTTTAGGAGTGGAGAAAGTAGATATCGGCACTCTAAACACAGATTTCATAAGAACATTGCTTCGCACAGTTTTCTTTCAAATTCAAAGAAATAGCGACCGCTCTTTCTTCAAGTTGTTCTATTTTTACAATTCCCTCATAAATGAAGGGGCGAAAAACCATTCTTCTGTCCAGTATTATTTTTCATAATAGTTTTATACTGCAAGAAGGGTCGATTGATCCTTCTTGTGTTTTTCATTCTGGATATAGCTGAATTCCTGGATATAGGTGTTCACAATTATCTACTAAACAAAGGGGCGGCCATCCTTCTTATCGAAAAACGGAATTTGGGACAAACATTTTTTATATGTTATAACTTAGCAGATGTCTGGGTCCCTACTGTTTACAGTGGAATTTAGAAGTTGGAAAATGTCGGCCTAGACTTCGTAGATTAAATATTTTTAAATTTCTCTCATAAACGAAGCGTTGTCTGACCCTTCTTTTGCGCAGTATTATTCCAGTGTTCACCATTTTGGATATACATGAATTGAGGGAATAGCCTTCGTAGGTTGAATATTTTTACAATTCCATCATAAATGAAGGGGCGGTCGACCCTTCTTCTGCCCAAAATTATTTTCATAATAGTTCTAGACTGCACGAAGGGTCGGTCGATCCTTCTTGTGGTCTCCATTCTGGATATAGGGAATTGTTGGATATAGGTGTTCACAATTATCTACTAAAGTAAGGGGAGGGCGATGCTTCTTGTCGGAAAACGAAAGTCGGGACAAACATTTTTTATATGTTATAACTTAGCTGATGTTCGATTTCCTAGTATTTACTGTGGAAATCGGAAGTCGGGAATTTTTGTCCTAGCCTAAATAGATTAAATATTTTTATATTTCTCTCGTAAATGAAGGGGCGACCAACCCTTATTGTGCTTAGTATTATTCCAGTGTTCACCATTTTAGATATACATGAATTGACGGGCTAGCCTTTGTAGGTTGAATATTTTTACAATTCCCTCATAAATGAAGGGGTGGATGACCCTACTTCTGCCCAATATTCTTTTCATAATAGTTCTAGACTACAAGAAGGGTCGGTCGATCCTTCTTGTGTTCGCCATTCTGGATAAGGGGAATTATTAGATATAGGTGTTCATAATTGTTGTTAAGGATTATACCCTATAGTAGGGGAAGGATGATATCAACGTACATGGGGCTTGACAGATAGATACTTTTGATTTTACAATCATTACTGTAAGCAAAATGAGATTAGGGTTTAAGAAAGAGAACCTGATTTATGGTGGCTGGCCCTGGCTTTCGTCCAATCTCCACAACAATGTACCTTCGAAATAAACAGACCTTCCTCAGCATATCCTGACTATAAATATATAATGATATTGAAAACAAGATAACATCAATTAAAATCAGAAATGCAATAGAAGTAATAATCTATTGGGACGGGAAGGGTATCTTGATCTTTATTGTCAAAGAAATGCAATGAAATACAACTGATATACCTAATCTTGTTTCAAGCACTTCTGAAACCAAGTTCTGGGATCCTTCTCCTCTCTTGACTAGAAATTCCTTTAGCATAACAATGGATTTCTTCTTTATATGCCCTTTCCTCATGGCTTCCCCTTATATTTATGGCCAAGGCAAGAAGTTAGATTCGTGAGGCAATTGAATTGGGAGGTTGGGGGAGTTACAATACCAAACTCAACTAATCCCAATTCGTAATCTTAATATTTTTTTCCATTTCATCTTAATATGTGCGCAGGTATGATACAAGTAAACCTGTGCATGGTATGCAACTATTTCTCTTAATGACTAGCGCATACAACTTTTGGGATAAGTGCGCGGGTTGTCTTTAGTAGAACCAACGCATGGTGCGATAGATACCAATTACAAGAGTAGCGAACTTCTAATGAAATATGTAGAAAAAATATAGTTTTTGGCTGAAGGTGTGGAATCTCAGCACTAAGTCATCCAAGGTCAATCTAGCTCTTCCATCCATAGTGTCCTTTTGTGTGATCAACAGGGAAATGTGGTCACGGACGGAGAAGTGAAAATTTGACCTATAACATATACCCCCTAATGTATGAGGTCAGAGGGAAACTATGGCCGAAATACATTACAAATCCAAGTCAGAGGACGAGCAAGAAACCACAGGAAGGAGTCACAAAAATACCTGAAAACAAAAACCAAGGTCAGCGATCAATTATAATCTTGAAATCATGTAGATGTTCAGTATGATCTCCAATACATAACTGGGATATGTAGATAGTATGGCAATTTAAAAAAAAGCGTGGATCCATAATCAAAATAGTATATCATAGCCATAACAACAAGCTAGATCTATGTCTCATGAAGAGCCAAAATGCGTGTGGCTCAATCTTGTGCAGCTTGGTAAATAACATAAATATGATGATGCTATGAGAATCCCAAGGTCTTCATCCAAAAAATCCCAAGGTACGAACCCTATCCATGTGATTAAATGAGCTGAAGTCGAACATGGGGGGTACCGTTTGATTACCGGTTATTGGTGTATACCGTTAACAAACGCGGGGGCGTCCACCAATAATGAAAATGGATCCTGAGGTACCTAGTACGTTCTAGCAAGTGTGAATAAATGGTCTTGAAGTTGAACACTTGAAGAATCTATCAAATAGGAGACATTGATGTATTCCGACTATTCAATAGTAAGGGAAATTGCCACTAATGACTGCAATCCCCAAGGTACTAACCAAAACTCTAAACTTCATTCCCAGAGCATAATGAGTTGAAGTCGATGGGAAGAATTCTGCTGGAAGGGAGGCCTTAATGCATCCTCCATCATCCAACACGAGGAACACTCAAAGGTTTGAGATGATTTGGAGTAGGACTGATACAAGATGAAACATTCTGACACCAAGGATGGCCGACAAATGAGGTCAAGGTAACTGCAGAATGGCCGAAACAGGTTGTATTCTTGAACAATGAGCACGACAAAAAAGTGACTTATGCAGCTTTTAACATGACGGGAACGTGATATAAACCTGCAATGTATGAGACATTAGCAGATTCTCCATATGATTGGAAGAGTAACCAATCAGAGGAGTAAAAACTCTGGAATCAAGTTCATCCTATGGTCAAAAACTGAAACCCAATTGAATGATGGACTCAAAAAGGTGCTATGTTCAAAGATGTGACTGATTGTTGCCTTTAAACTAAAAAGAAATCTGATACCCCACTCTTCCCTTTTCTCTTTTTATGAAAGAATATATTTCTTGTTAGTTTTAATGATTCCAAGAAATCAAACTCAATAGTCTCTCTTTATTTTTGAAACAAGCTCAAAGAAAGAGGGAGAAGATTGCTTGATATAATCCCAACCATGTATAAAGTTTAATGAGCCCATGGAAGGAAGACTCAGGACCTTCTTCATTTTTGATAGAGTTTGAAGAAGAGATAGACGAATACTCTATAACACTGATCCATGGATTTTAATATCGAGCCTGGATCAGTTCATGCCTACCGGTGTTTTCTTTTTTGAGGTGTCTGAAAAACTTAAACAATAACTCCATACACCTACTCGTGGATTTTAGTATCGAGCCCGAGTTGGTATGTGCTCGCCGGTGTTTTCTTGTTTAAAGAGTCTGAAAAACTTAAACAATCCTCTATATACCTTCTCGTGGATTTCACATCGAGCCCGAGTAGGTGAATGCTCGTTGGTGTTTTCATGTTTCGAGAGTTTGAAAACCCTAAAGAAGACTCCAAAAGGTCCTTTTTTTCGTACAGTTAGTCTCCTCACCCGAAAAAGTATAAAACAATGAGAGAAGAACTCTTCTAGCCATGTATGACTAGAGTATTCCTTTTTGATAAATAATCCACAAAAGTCCGGAAAATGGGTAAACTTATCACTTAAGTGGATGTCGCTTCAAATCCTTTAGCGAGTCTGAAAAGACAACTATACTCGACGATCTTGTTTGTTTTTGAAAAGTCAAACAAGGGCTTAAAACATTTTATCAGCCTTAGGAACACAAGTTTCATTACCTGCCATATGATAGAATTCTCGACAACCAAGTTAGTGATATATCGCATAATCAAGACAAAGTTTCTCGATGACATAAGATACTGAACAATATGGTACCTAATTTGACATGTCAATGAAGAAAAAAAACCTTGACTGATCGATTTTTTAAGATATAGTGAAATTTTGCAATGTATGCTTTACCTAATCCACCAAAATTCCAAAACATTAGTGAATTAAAATAAAACATTTTTAACATAATTTGAAACTATACCACATTCATGAAAGTGGGTAAAATCTTAAAACAATATTTCTATAAATAGTTTCAAATTAAAATCAAAATTCACTGTTTCAAAATTTTTAGGGCCAAGTTTGGAGAACCAAGCTCAACTACCTTTGCTTATTGCGATCAAATTGGGCTATCAAAACGCCTTATGATTCTTCCAAGTAAGTAATGCCATCCCATACTTCCATTTGCATGCAAATTTATAGGTTTTTAGTGGTCAAATTAATTTTTTATTGAGGTTTTAAAATTGAATCTGCGGGTGTGCGGCTTCATTTGAAAAAGACTAGCGCACTCGACAAAAATGCGCTGGTCTATTTTCAAAGGAGTTGCGTTCAGGGCGCCATTGTCCATCTATGACAGTCGTGCACACCGCAAGAAGTATGGCAAAAAATAAAATTTAACCAACGCAATGCTTGATTACTTGTAGGATGGTTCTTGTGTGGCGTGAAAGAGAGCATGAGGATATGGATCAACAAGCCATGGGAGATCCATTAACTCTTCATGCATTAAGAAGATGTGGGTTATTAAAATTCTACCGAACCGTCAATATGTGAGCGCAAACCCAATTGCTCGAAAGGATGGTACAATATTGGGATGACAATGCGGGAGTGTTCAATTTCCAAGGGGAGATTCTTGAACTCACTATTGATGACATATAATTTATCATTGGTCTCTCTCGAAGAGGAGAGGTGGTGAATCTCAAAGGTACCTCTCGAAATGTGGGTGCAATCTCTGTGCAAGATTATGTCAATACATACTGCCTATTGGATACTGAAAAGACCAGTAGTCAAGTTTCCATAGAAACCATTGCGAGCTTTCCACTGAAATTTATCTTGAGTACTCTGAACCGGATGGGAGGAAGCGCAACACAATACCTTGCTTCACGGAACTATATGCATTTGGGTACAGAATGCTTGCGTGGGGTTGTTTATGACTGGTGTTCTAGCTTGCTGGTGAACATGAAACTTCAGCTTATCGGGTGCAAAACCGGTAGGATGAAGAACTTTGGTTATGGGAGTATCCTATGTACCTTCTTCTTTGAGAGGGTTCCTGCACTGAGTCTGAGGATGGTCTTGCCCCCGCTCAATTGTCGTGATCCCCTTATGACTCATTGGGGATATATATTTGTTGATGCCTCCGGTATCGTAGCATCAATCAGAAAGGGATTCTCCCCGAGAGATGGTCCCAATTAGACTATCTCCCGTTTGGTGTAGGGAATCCGTCCGGTTAGCGGTTCCGGCAACCGTGGTTTTGGACTTTAAATCCGAGTTTCTACCGGTTATGGCCCAATCCACCTTTCTTTTGGGTTTTATGTCTTTTATATGAGATGCAAGTGCCTAAATTATACTTAATCTAAATGCAATTAAAACAGATCTAAGCTTAAAACTGGAACAAATCTATCTATCCCTACAGGGAACACGCTAAAGGGAAGAGCAATCTGCTGTAACAAGAAGCATAAGGAGAGAACAGATAGCTGTTCTTTCAGAAGCGAAGCTACAGCAAGATACAGATTTCTAAAAGATAGCTTCTAGTTTATCATGGAACGTACTCGTTGCTCATAAAACAGAAGAAAGCGGAAGAATAAATAAACAGGTTAAAAATGGAATTTAAAGAACGCATCTATTGGTCATAAACAGAAGAAAGCAGAATTATTTAATCTATGTAACACGAATAAAGAAACAGATCTAGATGTAACAAAACTGAAAATGAACTCAAAGATCCCTGCAAGGAGCAATTTAAAGGTGTGAACAATAAACCACGTGCATTACCCTGAAGAAAGAACAGTTAGCCATTCGATCTAGACAAAGAAATTTACAGCAATACATTTCACTGTTCACAAAATGGAGAGAACGCATGCACAGAGGGGAGCAAAATCATTAATGCAAAGAAATAATTCCGACGTCAAGAATGATCTCACATTGCAGAATTGCAGCCATTAGAATAGTCCAATATAGAGCAATCCAACATTCCAGGCAAAACGTCCATCTCCCGTGGCTTCTATTAGAAAATTCAATTTACAGACCCGATACAAGATAGCTCATATCGTTTGCCAAAATTTTCATTCCCTGCCAAAAAGTCCTTTCCAATCTTTCCTAGATGCTATTTATAGCTACAACTTTGCCCTTTGGGCTGACACCTAGCACGTTCCACCTGTCATTTACAGGGATTTCTACTATAATCGATCACCAAAAATGGCCACTCCCTTTACAAAAATATTTTGACAAAAATAGGGACAGCTGTCCCATGGCTTACGCCTTACATATTCAAAATATACGTAACATAAAATTTGTTAACATCAAAGCTTTCCCTGCTGGGCACGTGTTTGGCTGCAGAGAGTGGCTCACTGAATTCAGCCTCTTCATTCCTGTGCGCGAGCTTCTGCTGGCACAGGGTCGCCCAAGTTGATGGTCACTGATGCTGCCTGGGAAGAGGCCCTCGAATCCCCTGCTGATGCTGCTCCTGCTGTTGCTGCAGCTTTCCTGACCTCCTCTTCTATGTAGCTGTGCCACACACCTGTGTCCCTTATGATTATGTTTGCTGCAGCAGGAAACAGGATTTTCTGAGAAGTTACATTCTTCCCGAGCTCTATTTTAATGCTTTGTACTTCTACTTCAACAACCTGATATGTTTCCTTCAGCAGATGATTGTGAAGTGTTGATGAACCGATGTAATGTTGGAGATCATCCATGACCAGGACATCAATGCTTTTCACATACTCCATCTGGACGCCTAGCTCTTCTTTCAGTTGAGACAACCGTTGCTCCTTTTCCGGGAAGTCTTCTAGGGTCTGAGGGAAACTCAATGTGCAGTTGTCATGGACTCCTTTGAGCTTTTGGTATAGGTTGTTGATTCTATCTGTTGTCCTCTGCACACTGGCCATTAGCTTATTGGCACAGTTCCTACCAAACTCCAACAAGGCTATATCTTCATTAAAATCTTCCACGGCCTTAAAAGGAAGATGCGGGAGGAAACCTCCTTTCCCTTCCCTCCATGCCATCTGACTTATGACATTTGCCTTCACACGGGTATTCTTAGCTTTGAGCCTGTGGGCTTCCGTATTGACCTCTTTTAGCCTACCCATCATGGCCTTGAGTTTGCATACCTCGTTAGTGATTAGCTCTTGAGAGCCATACACTTGCTGCAGGATATTGCATGACAGCTCGTGGAAGGGAGACATGTCCAAGGTTCTGCTCTCCGCTTGCTCTAAATGCTCAGCTAATGTCTGCTTGTCTGCTTCTAACTGGGAAGCCTTTTCTTCTGCTCCATTCTTCTCCGCTTCTGCAATCATTATCTGGAGTGCTAGCTGGTCCTTTTCCTCCTCCAGGTGACTGTACTTGTTTGACAGCTCCCTATGCTCAGCGTACAAGCAATTATATTTGTTTACTGCCAGGTCCCTTTGGGCTTGCTCATTAGCCACATTTTGTTGCAGGGTGCGTGCTCTCTTCTTTGTCAATATATTTTCTTTGACTATAACCCCTACATTGGCAAATGATGCCTGTGCTGTTGCTATAACTGCGGATGCCATGGCGATGGGATCTGCATCTGTGTTCTGCATGACAGCGACCTCTCGGTGAGTAACTATGTCATCATGGAAGGGACTTTTAATCCTCTCTTCTGATTGGAGGACCATTGTTTTCCTTTTCTTGTCATAGACAAACTCATTCCATTTGGACACCGTACGCTTCCCAGATGGAGTGTATGGGACAATTGGTCGGTTTATGATGTCTATGTCTTCTTCCATAGGTGGGGTTCAGACTTCCTGAGCGGGGTCTGCTCCTTCCTTTTGGGTACCAGAGCCACCTGCTTGAGAGGTGTCTATCTCCATGTCTTGTACACCGGACCCACCTGCCTCGGTATCTTCCCTTGCCTTCAATTCTTCCTCCGCCTTCTTCCTTGCTTCAGCTTGCTCAGTCTCTGCTTCTTTCTGCTTTTGGGCTTCTTCAGCCTCTTTCCGCAGTCTTTCATTTTCAGCGTCTTGTTGCTTTCTTGCTTCCTCGGCTTCCTTTTGTAACCTTGCCTCTTCTCTTAATCTGAGCTCTTCCTGAGCTCGGGCATCCTTGGCTTCTTTCTCCTTTTGCTGGATGGTCTTCTGGGCTTTGGTTGAACTAGAGCTCGCTCCAGTACTTTGGTGACAGATCCGTAGCTCAGTCATGTTGCTGATGCCTCTGAATGCTTCCTCCTCGACATCGGGGTAGTGGGAGTATTCGAAGTTAGCATAGTTCCCCTTGCAATGCTCGGCCACTTTACCCTTTCTGTCGTTCCTGTGGAAGATGACCTCACCGAAGTGGAAGGCCTTCAACTCTTGAACAAATTCATCGGCAGAGGCCACCCCTGAAAACTTGTAAGCACCTATGCAGAAAGGTAGGGGGGGAAAGGAAGCCTTGTGTAGCTTGTGGAGGAATGCTCCAATCCCATCCAAGAAGAGTTGTCTTACTGCTTCCTTGAGCACCACATAGTCTGTGGCATACTGCGGCAATATGTATGGGGGCTTAGTCCCTCCGAACATTCTCAGGTAGGTACCTTGTTCTGAAAAGTAAAAGTCCCCATAATCCCCAAGGACTTCCAAAGCATTTTGTGACAGGCAATTTGGTTCTTCCTTGAACATTTTCTCGTATAGGGGCATGATGAACCCTTCACAGATGAGTTTGTAGCTGGGCTTGTAGTTCTGAGCCCACAACATCTTGAATGCGACGTAGACCGGGGCGGTGGCCCTATCCCATGCACACCCCAATTTGGGGAACTCTATCTTGGCCAAGATACAATCTATCAGGTATGAAGACATGAAGAATTCAACCTTCTTCAAGGCCAGCCCGGGCTTAGCAGCACCTATCATTGAGGCCAGACTATCTGACAAGATAGTGGCCCAGTCAAACACTGTCCCCTGAAATGCCACATAGTGAATGATAGGGACCCACTGAATCTTGTATACTGTGCCATCGGGCATGCCGAAGATTCTGCACAGCATTAAAGCGATCAATCTGAAAGGGGCCCTCAGGTTCTGCACGTCATATTCATCATTTCCCTTCTTCCTCAAATGCTTCCCTCCCCTCAATAGCTTCTTGGCCATCTCGACGTTATCCATTTGGCCCAACCATTCGTCAGTCAGAGCTTGTTGGACACAGGGAAATCTGTAGGCTGCCGCAATATACGCGGGTTGAAACAAGGCGATAGCCATTTTCCCGCTATCGTTTATCACTCCCCCTTCGGCATCTGCATGTTGGAGTATCCACTCGATCACTTCAGCACAGGGGAACAGCTCAGGGCGGGTAGCGGCTCTAGTTATGCCTGAGGCTCTGATGTTAAGATAGATTGGTGCTTCCTCTAGCAGCATATCTGGGATTTCTTGGTCCCGGATCATTCTGTAGATGTCTCCCCATCTGATTTCTGGAGGGACACCAGTAGTGCACCTAGTGTCCTGGAGCGAGGTTTCAATCTTGGGAGGGGCAGGCTTCTTTTCTGTCATCTTCGCCTTCTTCTTACCGGTTTTCGGCATCCTGATTTATCCCTGATAACATCCATATCAAAGTCATTATTTGAGCAACAGGCTGTAAAGTTTTAGCAGAGAGCAACATCATTTTAATATCAATGAGATAAGTCAATGAAGCAAATATTTAGGAAGCAAAACATTATTTCAACATAAGACACAAATTGAAACATTTGAAGCTCTTAAAAGACGAGTCTGGGATAAGCTATGTTGCGGAAGCTATTGGTTTTCGGACCGATAGGCGATTTGCGGAAGCAATTGGCTTCCGGTTCCGCCTTGCGGAAGGAGATGTCTTTCGTTATAGTTGCGGTTGGAGAGGTTGATGGCGGGGAGACGCGGGTTGACTCGGTGAGGGCTTTGAATGCTATCGTCACGCGCGGCCACTCACCGAGTTGCTCTATGGGATACTCTGGTCCGAGCGAAGGTGACGTCGCCAGGGATATGCTGACGGGGAGTGCTAGAGTGGCCATGGATTCCGGTTTCGGCTCACGTGGCTTGAACGTCCACGGGTTTCGGCTCGCGTGTAGGGGCTGAGGCTTATGGAAGGGCCCAGGGTTTTAAGTCCGGAGTTTACGGCCGGGGACATGGAAAGCCCATGGGGTTTCGATAAATTCTCCAAAAAGAGGTGCGCGGCCCGGGGGTAAAACGGACAAGGTTAACGGCCTGCACCAACCGCCTTGGCTTAATAAAATAAGTCATGCCAATGTTTAAATCGATGCCTATGACGTTTTGTATGACGGCTAAAACATTCAACTGTATCTGACGGGTAAAACATAGCCCTTTACGGGTGTTTTGCCCGTCAAAACCCCACTAAGACCCGTTGTTTTCCCACAAACGAGAACCCAATGGCGAAATTCCAGGTTAGAATCCTACCTGGCACCGTGGGGATTGCTTGAGCAAGGTGGCCGCGAGCACGGACGAGCGAGGTGAGCTGGAGCGATTTGCACGATGTTGCACGTCGTTGGCCGATTCAAAAAACAATGGTGTATTGGGTCGAGCCCCTACCGTATTTTCTAAAGAATGGGCACGTGTGAGCATTCAATTAGGTAGGTGACGCGGTTAAAACGAGGTTTAAATTCACCGCGCGTAGCGGTCATGTCAAATGATCTCGGTTTTCGTGCGACCGTCATTCGCGGGGCCAGTTTGTAAATCGTATCCGCCGTTGCGGAAGGGTTCGAGGAAAGCTTCCGCCGTTTCGGGGCTTACTGCGGAAAGGAAAATCGAAGCCTTCCACGAAATACTGCCGCGTAGCGGACGGGTAACGCCAAGGCTTCCGCCCTTTCGGAACGATATGGTGAATGCTCCCGGTGTTTTTCGGAAGGCTTTTTCGAAAGCTTCCGCAAACCAAAAAATTCGAAGTTTCGTTGATTTTCGGGAGGGTTTGGCGAAGGCTCCCGTTAGTTTCAGAAAGCTTTTGTGAATGGCTTCCGCCGTTTCGGAAGGAAAACTTATACTCTTCCGCGCAGTTTCCCGGGATCGTTTCGAAGTCCTTTTTTCGAGCGGTTTAAGTGGTTTGGTTCCGCCGTTTCGGGAGGGTAGCCCGAAGGCTCCCGCGGTTTCGGGAGCAAAAGGCTGAAGGCTTTCGCCGAAGTTCTCCGAAAAATTCTAAGTTTTTTCATATCTTCGGAAGGAAATCGTGAATTCCTCCGCGGGGCTTATCCGAATGGCTTCCGCCGTTTCAGGACGTTTTCACGAACTGTCCTCGCCGTTTCGGGAGCAAAGCCGGAACCTTTCCGCGGTTGCGAAAGGCTTGAGTGAAGGGCTCCGCCGTCTTGGGAGGTTTTATTGTTTCGGAACTTGAACCGTTCTGTAGAAGCAACGATCGAAAAAGAATCCAAGTCTTTTTACTTCGGAAGGCTTAGGCGTGCGGTCTATGAGGATGGCTTCCGCCGTTTCGGGTGGTTTTATTGAATTCCCCCGCCGTTTCGGGAGCAAAGGCCGCAGGCTTCCGCGACAGTTTCTTGAAACATTCTAAGTCCTTTTCATAGTTTCGGAAGGAAAACTTATACTCTTCCGCGCAACTTATCCGAATGGCTTCCGCCGTTTCGGGAGACAGCCTTGAATCGCTCCGCCGTTTCAGCGAGGTTATACCAGTGGTTTCCGCAACTTATAGCCATAATCTGAGTCTCTTTTCGGGGAGATATCACGGCGGCTTCCGCTGTTTCGGAAGGGTTCACTGAATTCCCCCACCGTTTCGGGCGATTGAAACTAAAAGTTCTCTAAGTCCCTTTGTTCCCGCAGTTTTTTCTAATCGGAAGAAAATCTAAGTCCTTTTCGGGAGATTTAAGGTGAATGAATCCCGCAATTTCGGGAGACAAAACAGGAACCTGTCCGTGGTCGCGGAAGGCTTCAACGAAAGCTTCCGCCGTTTCGGGAACAAATTTTCAATGGCTTCGGCAGATTTTGACAAAGGAAATCTCAGTCCTTCTTTCGGAAAGGTTGGACGTTTGTCTTTGAAGTCCGGGAGATAGTCCGAATTATCCCAAAACGTTGGGGAGAAGTCTGAGTTATCTTTTGGCTCTTTGGGGAGAACATGGAAGGATTGATGGCAAGATGTTCTGCGGGGAAATAAGATTTTATGTTGACAACAGAGTTGACGGCTGGCTTCTCAAGCAAACTTTCTACAAAATATACAGGAGGGGCCCCAACATGTACAAAAATTTTGGGGAGGGGTGTTGCTGCAACAACAATGGCGAGTCGCTGGCGAATACAGATCTCTGAAAAATTCCTCTTCATGGTCCGAAACCTCATTAACAACATCCACCTCGGGCGTACTACTCAGCTGAGCATTTTAGACTCATGCGGGGAAAAGAGGCACTTTTCCTGCTAGTCATTGGGGAAAGGGGAGCTTTGACTGAGACATCTTCACCACTCCCAGAGGGCCAGCATATGAGATTCATTTTAGGAGGGTCATCTTTCAAAAGGTCACTACTGCCGGACTCCACAGGATTCGCAACACTTTCTCATGGACATTATTGTTCTTGTTCCTCATTCCCATGCTGCTGGCACCCTTTGGGATGCTTGTACTTTGGACAGCTTAGCTGTTTGAGCCTTCCAGGGATATTTTATTTTGGACATGATCTTTGATTTGGGCTCCTCAATCCATAATGTCCTTTTTTGTGAGTTAGAATTTTATTGATTTGATTTGATCAAACTTCACGGACGGAGAGGAGCCCATTTTGAGCTGAGTCTTTTGGACAGCCTTCTAGATTTTACATGTCTTTTGCTTTTGTCTCAGCCGTGCTTTAATTGAGGCGATAATCCCTGGAAAACAGACTCTTGAATGTAGGCCATTTTAGCTATTAAATCTGCAGCATGGAGTCATCTCAATACCCCATGTCCTCGAGAGGTGCCACTTTCCATGGGTCCAACTCAGGTAACCTTCTTGAGATGCCTTTAAAGTGTGAGAGTGGGTGGAGCCCAATGATAGTAGTGAAGATGGTCATAGGTCTCCGCTATTAAACAGGATTAGTGGGACTAGCAGGGTAGGATTCCCTTCTTTTGAACATTTCAGCGAGAGCACAGCGGACCGGGTTTACTGAGCAAGGTTCCAGACTCATGGGTTGCGAGTTTTCTTTGAGAGAGCTATCTTCAACGGGAAACTCAACAAAAAAGGGGGGCCTTCAGAAAACAAAACTTGTCGAAAAGTTCAAATAAGAAAGAAAGAAAGAACATGGCCGGAATAAAACAGCTAAAAGCGAAAGTGAAAGGACAACTTTATTTATGTACAGGAAGTCTCGAGGAGACTATGCGAAGTATTGTTTCAGAGCGAGGCCATTGAGAGGAAGGGCCACTTCCTCTCCCTCGAGGTTTGTCAATTTATAAGTGGATGGGCCTAATTTTGCAGAAATTTGGTACGGGCCTACCCATAGATGTTGAAATTTCGTATGCATTCCTTTTCCCTCATGATTATGGTCCCATTTCAGGACTAAGTCCTCGACTTCAAAATCCCTCTTGCCGGATTTCCTCTTATCGAACCATCTCTTAACTATGTCCTGGTGATGATGGAATCGGTCTTTGGCTTTGTGTCGGGCTTATTCCAGTCGAAGCAGGGTGTTGATCCTGGATTTCAAGGCTTGGCTACCAGAACCCCGAGAGGCTTGGGATAATTGCAAGGAAGGTAGTAAGATGTTTGGGGGAAGGATGGCTTCCTTGCCATAGACGAGAGTGAAAGGGGAGACACCTAAAGCATTCTTCGGGGTTACCCTATCTGCCCATAAGGCGTTTGGGAGAGCCACATGCCAACTTCTCTGGTTTTCTATCACAGTTTTCTTAAGGATTCGAATCAGATTCTTGTTTGAGGATTCAGCTAATCCGTTTCCCTGAGGGTAGTAATTGGCTGAATAATGCAACTTAATTCCCCATTCATAAACAAATTCATTTATCTTGCAAGATGAAAAATAAGTAGCATTATCAAAAACAAGAGAAATTGGAACCCCAAACCTGGTCATGATGTTTTCTTTCAAGAAGCTGATGACTGCGTCTTCATTGATCTTGCGCAACGGGATGGCCTCCGTCCACCTGGTGAAGTAATCGGTAGCCGTCAGGATGTATCGATGTTGCAATGAAGAATTTGGATTTATTTCTCCGATAACATCTATGCCCCATTGCTCAAAAGGTTCAAAGATAATGACCGGCTGCAATGGGCCTGCGGCCTTAGGTAACTTCCCAGCGCTTCTTTGACATACATCACAGTTTCGTGCGTATGTGTGGGCATCTTGAAACAGAGTGGGCCAGTAATAACCAGCTCTCAGTATCTTGTGTGCTGTCGTCTCTCCTGAATAATGGCCACCTGCGGGGCCATCATGCAATTCTTTGACAACTTTGTTTGCATCCTCCTTTTCCAAACACCTAAGAAGGACTCCATCATAATTCTTTCTAAAAAGAATCCCATCGATGATTTGATAGGGTGCCGATTTCAAGCGGAGTGCCCTTCTTTGTTTAGAATTCCAGTGTTCGGGTAGATATCCCTGCTGTAAATAGTGTACTAGATCCCTATACCATGACTGGGGAGCTGTAAAGATATGGCATACCTCAACCGAATTGAGCTCAGCTTCATTTCTCCAATGGTGCTCTTCATCAGTCGAGTTTCCCGCCAGTAACTTGCATAGACCTTGTCCTTTGATGATTGTAGCCGGTTTAAATTCCAAATCATACTCCTGCAGAGCTGTGACCCAGTTCCCTCTCCTCTCTCCCAATTCCTTTTGAACGAAAAGGGATCTGACAGCTGGATGGGGAACTATGACTTTAATTCTGTTCTTCAAAATGTATGGCCTAAACTGCTTGACTGCTTTGAACACCGCGTAGGCATGCTTGTCCACCACGGGATAGTTCAGCTCGGCCCCCTGCAGACCAGTGCTCATAAACGAAATTGGGTATTCTTCCCCCAACTCCACCTTTTGCGTGAGTACAGCTGCGAGAGAGTCATCCGAAGCGAAGGTATACAGGATGAAATCTTTATCAAAATCTGGACTTCTTAAGGAAGGAGCTTTAGCTACAGCTGCCTTGATATCTCTAAATGCGTCCTTCTCCAAATCTGTCCACTTGAATTGTGTGCTTTGTTTGACCATCTGTTGCAATGGCTTAACGATTTGTGCAAAATCGGGAACAAATCTGCGGACAAAATTGATGGTGCCCATAAAAGACTGCATGGATTTTTTGTTGTGAGGCATCGGAATCTTATTAATAGCTTGGACTCTTTCCTGGTCGATAGACACTCCCCCTTTGGAGATGATATGACCCAAGAGCTTACCTTCGGGTACAACAAACACGCTCTTCTTGGGATTCAAAGAGATACCATACTTCCGGCAACGATCAAAGATGTGCCTCAAATGACCAACATGATCTTCCCTTTTCTTCGAAAAGACTGTCACATCATCCAAGTAGACAACAACGCATTGCCCACCCAATCCTCGGAAGGCAATATCCATCGCCCTTTGGAATGTAGCTCCAGCATTTATCAGACCAAATGGCATTCTCCTGTAAGCAAAAGTTCCCCACTTAGTCCTGAAGGTAGTCTTGAGACGATCTTCTTCGGCTACTAACACTTGATTATAGCCAGAGAAACCATCGAGGAGAGAAAACAATTCAGATCCAGACACCATTTGTAGGATTTGCTCCATTGAAGGCACGGGGTAGTTGTCTTTATCTGAGGCTTTGTTTAAATTTCTGAAATCTACACATAGCCTTATCTCTCCTGACTTCTTCCTTACGGGAACCAAGTTTGCAACCCACTCAGAATGCCGAACTTTGAATATTATCTTAGCGTCCAGGAGCTTCTTTAATTCCTTTTGGATCAGCGGTTCTAGAGTAGGATGCATCCTCCTTAACTGCTGCTGAAATGGTTTGACACTCGCTTTCATTGGTATAACATGCTGAATGATGCGGACATCATATGTTTTCAGATCTTCATAGGTCCATGCAAAAACATCCTTGTACTGTTTAAACAACTTGATGAACCTGTCTCTCTCTCCCGGTGAACAACATTTGCCAAGGCTGACAAATTTTGGTTCTGCCTCGGTACCCAAATTAACCAACTCATGTTGCATTGATGAGCTGTTAGTTTTGGTGTTAGCTGGTCTTATGAACTTATTTTGAAGATCGAAAAGCATTTCGAGGGACCTGACCCCTCTTGGCATGAAATTTCCTTTCTCGTCATCTTTCTTTATCAAATCAGCATCATGTTCTTCCTCATCTATTGCAGCTCCTTGAAAACTGTCTTCGTTCGTCAGGAAGCTGATAATTTGCTCATCATCATCGAAGACTCTGAAGTTCGTGATGTTATCGGGAATGGAAGGCCTGAAAATCAATTCAATTGAGCATTTATTATTTGACGGCACCAATCTAGAAGCAGATGTTGCTAATAAATCAACAGCAGAATTTTGCAATCTAGGAATTGATTTTATATTGAAAGCGTCAAAATGCATGATTAGATCCCATACCTCAGCCTGATAACCTTTAAAGTGAGGTGAGAGACAATGGATGGTGTCCCTTACCTGTCTTACAACTATCTCCGAGTCACCAAAAACCTTCAGGTACTTAACATTTAAGCCAATGGCCTTCTTTAAACCGTGTACCAAAGCTTCATATTCAGCGGTGTTATTAGTACAATCGAATTCTAATCTACAAGACAAAAAATACTTGTTTCTTTTCGGATCTAACAGAACACAACCGGCTCCGGATCCTTCCAGAGTTTTAGAGCCATCAAAGTATAATGTCCAAAAGATATCTTTAGGTTTAGCTGGGTTAGTTTCTTTGTGGTCTATGTTAGCAACTAAATTGACTATGTTACAATCAACATCATCAGTCCGAGAGAAATGAAGGAGATCGGACTGTTTGTCTGATTCATGGCAAAAGGTTTCAGATTGATAGTTACCCGGATCCATTTCTAAGAAGTAATTTCCCAGAACCGAGGAAGAGAAAGTTACAGCCTCATTCTTTTCTTCTAGCTGGGTTACATTTTGTTTCATATGAGGTTCCCTAAGAACTTTAATCTGATTTTGTCTGTTCTGATATGGCAGCCATAGGTGAGACCAATTGGTAGCAAAGTAGCCACTCAGCTTGGTGGACCAATCCCTACTCAAAATCAGCCCATAAGCTTCAGGGATATCGACCACCATTATGTCAATAAATTGGCAGACTCTAGGATCAGCTGACAGTCTAATTAGAACATCTTTCATCTCACCAATTACTTTAACAGCAGTCCTATCTAATTGGATAATTTGAGCTGGGGATGGCACGGGCTGCCCATTGATTTTCTTACAAATTGACAGTGGCATAACGTTTGAAGAAGCTCCAGAGTCTACCAAACAGTTATGAACATTGTGATTAAAAATTTCGAATGTCAACAGAAATGGCAATGTTTGGGACTTGGATTTCCCCCCGATGCTAGCTTCGTTAATTTCAGGATTGTCTTGAGAATCTGTTAATGTAGTGCTGGGTTTTGGTTGTAAAACATGCAGCAGTTTGTCTCGTTGATGGGGCAAGCTACACATGTCAAATATTGATATGTTCGCTTTGACCTTCTTGATATCTTCGATAATATCATACCCTATATCAGATTCATTCCCAATTCGACTTGGCTGGTCTGTTTTGCTTGTTGTGACTTTAGGTGGTTGAACTGTGTTATCAGCACTTGGCTGTTTGGCCGCTGATTGGTTTACTTTAGGCTGTGGTGGGATGATTGGTATATGCCTCCTAGGCGGGTATTTCGAAATTTTAGGCTTATGGGGAACGTTGACTGGTATAGGATCCACAATCGGGCCCTTGCTGCGAGTGGCAACATTTATAGGAGAGGGATCGCTATCTACGTGATCTTCTTCTACTAATTCAGTCATAGGTACCCAATCCCACAACACCATAGTAGTGTCCGGGGTTGGTTCCTCTAACTCAGGGCTTGACTCCTCTGGAGGAATATCCTGGTCTGGGATCTGAGAATCTAACATTTGGTTCATGACCAAGCTCATGGAATTGATCCATTGTGGGAAGCTCTTCTCCGAGTGTGGTTCTTGGTGAAAGGTGCAGAAATTTTCCATCCCAATCTCATTCAAGTTTAAAACAGGGGCAGTGTTCATTGGTGGATGAGACTGTTCCCCATCTTCCCTTCTTTTGTAGAATGGCTTGAAAGGTTTCCTAGATGTACTAGCAGCCTTGTCTTTCTCGAGATCTACGATTTTGTTAGATAATTTTTGCATCATTTTAACTACATTTTCCATGTCCGTAGAAGGCTCTTCTTTGCCTCTCGTGAGGAGCAAAGGTTTCTTGCTAGCTGCTGGTTTTGGTTCCATATCTAAGGAATGTTTAGCAATGCTATCAGCCTCTTCCTCTACCTTTCTAGCTTCCTCAAAATTCTCTATCAGAGTAGTTTTCTTGGATCGTTTTACAAACATTGCGATTGGACCTTCAAGAGCTGTTGTGTAGTATTCGATCAGAGACTCCTCTGCGGGTTTGTTAGCCTCACTAAAGTTATTTAACAGCGTCGTGAATCTCTGGTTAAAGTCTTGAACCTTTTCCTTCTTCTCCATTCTCATGGATAAGAGTTCTTTCATAAGCGTGGCCACAGTCTTTTGGTTTCCGTATTTCTTAAGGAAGCACTTTTCGAATTCATCCCAACTAGAGATTGAGCTGGGTTGTAGGCTAAAGTACCATGAGGATACTTTAGGCTCGAATGTGTATGGAAACAACCTGCAGACTACGTCTTCATGTTGTACATTCAAAAGGTTCAGGGCGAGGTAAAAACTCTTGAGGTGATCTTCTGCCGAGATGGCTTTCCCTGGATCATACTTAGGCAAGACCTTTTCTGGGTTTTTAGGCAGATTATGGAATGGTCCAGCCAGGTTCAGCGCCCCCCTTGCTCTCCAAGCAGGTACAACCATGTTTGGGTTTGGATGCGGAGACCCCGGAGGAGAATTGTAGGGTGAAACTTGCGAGGTACTTTTGGGAGTGGTAATTTCTTCGAGATTTTCTTGGTCTGTCTTGTTAAGAGTGTCGGAGACTTCTTCCAACGTTAGATTTACCAGTTCTTCAAAAATCTGAACGAGGATTGAATCACGGGTGTATTGCAGCTCCTTTCTGGGTGTAGTTTTCTTAGGGAGGAATTTGACAGCGTTTAAACCACCTAGCTGTCTAACGTAGGATCTGGTATGTCTTCTCAAGTCCTCTATTTCTGCAAAAGGAACAGCGTATAAAGCTTCCTGAGACTCAGGGTCAGAAATGAGGCGTTCTTGGTCTGTTAATCCAAGATCTGGGCTGTTCGAAAAGTTTTCTTTAAGCGGGTTTTCAGTGTTATCTATGACCGCGGAAGATTTTCCTCTATCAGCCATGCACTTCAGGCCCTCCTTCTAGCGCCAAAAACTGTTGATGCCTCCGGTATCGTAGCATCAATCAGAAAGGGATTCTCCCCGAGAGATGGTCCCAATTAGACTATCTCCCGTTTGGTGTAGGGAATCCGTCCGGTTAGCGGTTCCGGCAACCGTGGTTTTGGACTTTAAATCCGAGTTTCTACCGGTTATGGCCCGATCCACCTTTCTTTTGGGTTTTATGTCTTTTATATGAGATGCAAGTGCCTAAATTATACTTCATCTAAATGCAATTAAAACAGATCTAAGCTTAAAACTGGAACAAATCTATCTATCCCTGCAGGGAACACGCTAAAGGGAAGAGCAATCTGCTGTAACAAGAAGCATAAGGAGAGAACAGATAGCTGTTCTTTCAGAAGCGAAGCTACAGCAAGATACAGATTTCTAAAAGATAGCTTCTAGTTTATCATGGAACATACTCGTTGCTCATAAAACAGAAGAAAGCGGAAGAATAAAGAAACAGGTTAAAAATGGAATTTAAAGAACGCATCTATTGGTCATAAACAGAAGAAAGCAGAATTATTTAATCTATGTAACACGAATAAAGAAACAGATCTAGATGTAACAAAACTGAAAATGAACTCAAAGATCCCTGCAAGGAGCAATTTAAAGGTGTGAACAATAAACCACGTGCATTACCCCGAAGAAAGAACAGTTAGCCATTCGATCTAGACAAAGAAATTTACAGCAATACATTTCACTGTTCACAAAATGGAGAGAACGCATGCACAGAGGGGAGCAAAATCATTAATGCAAAGAAATAATTCAGACGTCAAGAATGATCTCACATTGCAGAATTGCAGCCATTAGAATAGTCCAATATAGAGCAATCCAACATTCCAGGCAAAACGTCCATCTCCCGTGGCTTCTATTAGAAAATTCAATTTACAGACCCGATACAAGATAGCTCATATCGTTTGCCAAAATTTTCATTCCCTGCCAAAAAGTCCTTTCCAATCTTTCCTAGATGCTATTTATAGCTACAACTTTTCCCTTTGGGCTGACACCTAGCACGTTCCACCTGTCATTTACAGGGATTTCTACTATAATCGATCACCAAAAATGGCCACTCCCTTTACAAAAATATTTTGACAAAAAATAGGGACAGCTGTCCCATGGCTTACGCCTTACATATTCAAAATATACGTAACAGAAAATTTGTTAACATCAAAGCTTTCCCTGCTGGGCACGTGTTTGGCTGCAGAGAGTGGCTCACTGAATTCAGCCTCTTCATTCCTGTGCACGAGCTTCTGCTGGCACAGGGTCGCCCAAGTTGATGGTCACTGATGCTGCCTGGGAAGAGGCCCTCGAATCCCCTGCTGATGCTGCTCCTGCTGTTGCTGCAGCTTTCCTGACCTCCTCTTCTATGTAGCTGTGCCACACACCTGTGTCCCTTATGATTATGTTTGCTGCAGCAGGAAACAGGATTTTCTGAGAAGTTACATTCTTCCCGAGCTCTATTTTAATGCTTTGTACTTCTGCTTCAGCAACCTGATATGTTTCCTTCAGCAGATGATTGTGAAGTGTTGATGAACCGATGTAATGTTGGAGATCATCCATGGCCAGGACATCAATGCTTTTCACATACTCCATCTGGACGCCTAGCTCTTCTTTCAATTGAGACAACCGCTGCTCCTTTTCCGGGAAGTCTTCTAGGGTCTGAGGGAAACTCAATGTGCAGATGTCATGGACTCCTTTGAGCTTTTGGTATAGGTTGTTGATTCTATCTGTTGTCCTCTGCACACTGGCCATTAGCTTATTGACACAGTTCCTACCAAACTCCAACAAGGCTATATCTTCATTAAAATCTTCCACGGCCTTAAAAGGAAGATGCGGGGGGGAAACCTCCTTTCCCTTCCCTCCATGCCATCTGACTTATGACATTTGCCTTCACACGGGTATTCTTAGCTTTGAGCCTGTGGGCTTCCGTATTGACCTCTTTTAGCCTACCCATCATGGCCTTGAGTTTGCATACCTCGTCAGTGATTAGCTCTTGAGAGCCATACACTTGCTGCAGGATATTGCATGACAGCTCGTGGAAGGGAGACATGTCCAAGGTTCTGCTCTCCGCTTGCTCTAAACGCTCAGCTAATGTCTGCTTGTCTGCTTCTAACTGGGAAGCCTTTTCTTCTGCTCCATTCTTCTCCGCTTCTGCAATCATTATCTGGAGTGCTAGCTGGTCCTTTTCCTCCTCCAGGTGATTGTACTTGTTTGACAGCTCCCAATGCTCAGCGTATAAGCAATTATATTTGTTTACTGCCAGGTCCCTTTGGGCTTGCTCATTAGCCACATTTTGTTGCAGGGTGCGTGCTCTCTTCTTTGTCAATATATTTTCTTTGACTATAACCCCTACATTGGCAAATGATTCCTGTGCTGTTGCTATAACTGCGGATGCCATGGCGATGGGATCTGCATCTGTGTTCTGCATGACAGCGACCTCTCGGTGAGTAACTATGTCATCATGGAAGGGACTTTTAATCCTCTCTTCTGATTGGAGGACCATTGTTTTCCTTTTCTTGTCATAGACAAACTCATTCCATTTGGACACCGTACGCTTCCTAGATGGAGTGTATGGGACAATTGGTCGGTTTATGATGTCTATGTCTTCTTCCATAGGTGGGGTTCGGACTTCCTGAGCGGGGTCTGCTCCTTCCTTTTGGGTACCAGAGCCACCTGCTTGAGAGGTGTCTATCTCCATGTCTTGTACACCGGACCCACCTGCCTCGGTATCTTCCCTTGCCTTCAATTCTTCCTCCGCCTTCTTCCTTGCTTCAGCTTGCTCAGTCTCTGCTTCTTTCTGCTTTTGGGCTTCTTCAGCCTCTTTCCGCAGTCTTTCATTTTCAGCGTCTTGTTGCTTTCTTGCTTCCTCGGCTTCCTTTTGTAACCTTGCCTCTTCTCTTAATCTGAGCTCTTCCTGAGCTCGGGCATCCTTGGCTTCTTTCTCCTTTTGCTGGATGGTCTTCTGGGATTTGGTTGAACTAGAGCTCGCTCCAGTACTTTGGTGACAGATCCGTAGCTCAGTCATGTTGCTGATGCCTCTGAATGCTTCCTCCTCGACATCGGGGTAGTGGGAGTATTCGAAGTTAGCATAGTTCCCCTTGCAATGCTCGGCCACTTTACCCTTTCTGTCGTTCCTGTGGAAGATGACCTCACCGAAGTGGAAGGCCTTCAACTCTTGAACAAATTCGTCGGCAGAGGCCACCCCTGAAAACTTGTAAGCACCTATGCAGAAAGGTAGGGGGGGAAAGGAAGCCTTGTGTAGCTTGTGGAGGAATGCTCCAATCCCATCCAAGAAGAGTTGTCTTACTGCTTCCTTGAGCACCACATAGTCTGTGGCATACTACGGCAATATGTATGGGGGCTTAGTCCCTCCGAACATTCTCAGGTAGGTACCTTGTTCTGAAAAGTAAAAGTCCCCATAATCCCCAAGGACTTCCAAAGCATTTTGTGACAGGCAATTTGGTTCTTCCTTGAACATTTTCTCGTATAGGGGCATGATGAACCCTTCACAGATGAGTTTGTAGCTGGGCTTGTAGTTCTGAGCCCACAACATCTTGAATGCGATGTAGACCGGGGCGGTGGCCCTATCCCATGCACACCCCAATTTGGGGAACTCTATCTTGGCCAAGATACAATCTATCAGGTATGAAGACATGAAGAATTCAACCTTCTTCAAGGCCATCCCGGGCTTAGCAGCACCTATCATTGAGGCCAGACTATCTGACAAGATAGTGGCCCAGTCAAACACTGTCCCCTGAAATGCCACATAGTGAATGATAGGGACCCACTGAATCTTGTATACTGTGCCATCGGGCATGCCGAAGATTCTGCACAGCATTAAAGCGATCAATCTGAAAGGCGCCCTCAGGTTCTGCACGTCATATTCATCATTTCCCTTCTTCCTCAAATGCTTCCCTCCCCTCAATAGCTTCTTGGCCATCTCGACGTTATCCATTTGGCCCAACCATTCATCAGTCAGAGCTTGTTGGACACGGGGAAATCTGTAGGCTGCCGCAATATACGCGGGTTGAAACGAGGCGATAGCCATTTTCCCGCTATCGTTTATCACTCTCCCTTCGGCATCTGCATGTTGGAGTATCCACTCGATCAATTCAGCACGGGGAACAGCTCAAGGCGGGTAGCGGCTCTAGTTATGCCTGAGGCTCTGATGTTAAGATAGATTGGTGCTTCCTCTAGCAGCATATCTGGGATTTCTTGGTCCCGGATCATTCTGTAGATGTCTCCCCATCTGATTTCTGGAGGGACACCAGTAGTGCACCTAGTGTCCTGGAGCGACGTTTCAATCTTGGGAGGGGCAGGCTTCTTTTCTGTCATCTTCGCCTTCTTCTTACCGGTTTTCGGCATCCTGATTTATCCCTGATAACATCCATATCAAAGTCATTATTTGAGCAACAGGCTGTAAAGTTTTAGCAGAGAGCAACATCGTTTTAATATCAATGAGATAAGTCAATGAAGCAAATATTTAGGAAGCAAAACATTATTTCAACATAAGACACAAATTGAAACATTTGAAGCTCTTAAAAGACGAGTCTGGGATAAGCTATGTTGCGGAAGCTATTGGTTTTCGGACCGATAGGCGATTTGCGGAAGCAATTGGCTTCCGGTTCCGCCTTGCGGAAGGAGATGTCTTTCGTTATAGTTGCGGTTGGAGAGGTTGATGGCGGGGAGAAGCGGGTTGACTCGGTGAGGGCTTTGAATGCTATCGTCACGCGCGGCCACTCGCCGAATTGCTCTATGGGATACTCTGGTCCGAGCGAAGGTGACGGCGCCGGGGATATGCTGACGGGGAGTGCTAGAGCGGCCATGGATTCCGGTTTCGGCTCACGTGGCTTGAACGTCCACAGGTTTCGGCTCGCGTGTAGGGGCTGAGGCTTATGGAAGGGCCCAGGGTTTTAAGTCCGGAGTTTACGGCCGGGGACATGGAAAGCCCATGGGGTTTCGATAAATTCTCCAAAAAGAGGTGCGCGGACCGGGGGTAAAACGGACAAGGTTAACGGCTTGCACCAACCGCCTTGGCTTAATAAAATAAGTCATGCCAATGTTTAAATCGATGCCTATGACGTTTTGTATGACGGCTAAAACATTCAACTGTATCTGACGGGTAAAACATAGCCCTTTACGGGTGTTTTGCCCGTCAAAACCCCACTAAGACCCGTTGTTTTCCCACAAACGAGAACCCAATGGCGAAATTCCAGCTTAGAATCCTACCTGGCACCGTGGGGATTGCTTGAGCAAGGTGGCCGCGAGCACGGACGAGCGAGGTGAGCTGGAGCGATTTGCACGATGTCGCACGTCGTTGGCCGATTCAAAAAATAATGGTGTATTGGGTCGAGCCCCTACCGTATTTTATAAAGAATGGGCACGTGTGAGCATTCAATTAGGTAGGTGACGCGGTTAAAACGAGGTTTAAATTCGCCGCGCGTAGCGGTCATGTCAAACGATCTCGGTTTTCATGCGACCATCATTCGCGGGGCCAGTTTGTGAATCGTATCCGCCGTTGCGGAAGGGTTCGACGAAAGCTTCCGCCGTTTCGGGGCTTACTGCGGAAAGGAAAATCGAAGCCTTCCGCGAAAGACCGCCGCGTAGCGGACGGGTAACGCCAAGGCTTCCGCCCTTTCGGAACGATATGGTGAATGTTCCCGGTGTTTTTCGGAAGGCTTTTTCGAAAGCTTCCGCGAACCAAAAAATTCAAAGTTTCGTTGATTTTCGGGAGGGTTTGGCGAAGGCTCCCGCTAGTTTCGGAAAGCTTTTGTGAATGGCTTCCGCCGTTTCGGAAGGAAAACTTATACTCTTCCGCGCAGTTTCCCGGGATCGTTTCGAAGTCCTTTTTTCGAGCGGTTTAAGTGGTTTGGTTCCGCCGTTTCGGGAGGGTAGCCCGAAGGCTCCCGCGGTTTCGGGAGCAAAAGGCTGAAGGCTTTCGCCGAAGTTCTCCGAAAAATTCTAAGTTTTTTCATATCTTCGGAAGGAAATCGTGAATTCCTCCGCGGGGCTTATCCGAATGGCTTCCGCCGTTTCGGGACGTTTTCACGAACTGTCCTCGCCGTTTCGGGAGCAAAGCCGGAACCTTTCCGCGGTTGCGGAAGGCTTGAGTGAAGGGCTCCGCCGTCTCGGGAGGTTTTATTGTTTCGGAACTTGAACCGTTCCGTAGAAGCAACGATCGAAAAAAAATCCAAGTCTTTTTACTTCGGAAGGCTTAGGCGTGCGGTCTATGAGGATGGCTTCCGCCGTTTCGGGTGGTTTTATTGAATTCCCCCGCCATTTCGGGAGCAAAGGCCGCAGGCTTCCGCGACAGTTTCTTGAAACATTCTAAGTCCTTTTCATAGTTTCGGAAGGAAAACTTATACTCTTCCGCGCAAGTTATCCGAATGGCTTCCGCCGTTTCGGGAGACAGCCTTGAATCGCTCCGCCGTTTCGGCGAGGTTATACCAGTGGTTTCCGCAACTTATAGCCATAATCTGAGTCTCTTTTCGGGGAGATATCACGGCGGCTTCCGCTGTTTCGGAAGGGTTCACTGAATTCCCCCGCCGTTTCGGGCGGTTGAAACTAAAAGTTCTCTAAGTCCCTTTGTTCCCGCATTTTTTTCTAATTGGAAGAAAATCTACGTCCTTTTCGGGAGATTTAAGGTGAATGAATCCCGCAATTTCGGGAGACAAAACCGGAACCTGTCCGTGGTCGCGGAAGGCTTCAACGAAAGCTTCCGCCGTTTCGGGAACAAATTTTCAATGGCTTCGGCAGATTTTGACAAAGGAAATCTCAGTCCTTCTTTCGGAAAGGTTGGACGTTTGTCTTTGAAGTCCGGGAGATAGTCCGAATTATCCCAAAACGTTGGGGAAAAGTCTGAGTTATCTTTTGGTTCTTTGGGGAGAACATGGAAGGATTGATGGCAAGATGTTCAGCGGGGAAATAAGATTTTATGTTGACAACAGAGCCGACGGCTGGCTTCTCAAGCAAACTTTCTACAAAATATACAGGAGGGGCCCCAACATGTATAAAAATTTTGGGGAGGGGTGTTGCTGCAACAACAATATTCAAGCACCAAGGTGGTGGTGAGAGCAATCTCTCTTACAATGATGAGGATTTGGGCATGGTGGGATCGACAAGTTCCGGCTTTAGAGCAGTTCCCTTATGTGGGAGTGGAATTCTGCAATGATCCTAAGCTGGCTCATCCTCCAAGATCTTCCTAGGGAGAGATGGGTAAGAACAATTACTTTTTGAAAAATTATTTCATTTTTTCATTTTATAAGTATATAATTTTTTGATGAGTTTGATATGAACAAAATGTCTTGTACATATGTGGGACCTGTGTGCCCTGATGGGAACCTTCGTACCTTTGTGCAACTAGCCAATGTAGGGGCAGCCGATGCTATGCTGATGAGAATAGAGAGGAAGATGAGTCAATTGACTCATGACATCCCAACCTACAATATTGAGAGGATGTCGCTCACCATGCAAGAAGATGTTGTGGGTGCGCCCCCAACGTGGATCCTACTACTGAGGAAAGTAGTTAGGCTAGTCATCTGTTACAGAGAGGCTGTGGCAGTAGAGGCCCCTCCTTCTCTATAGAGGAGGACATATGTATATTTTTAGGCTGTTGAGCCCATTTTGTATATTGATATGACACTATGACAGACTCATGAATCAAACTCATATATTTTTTTATATGGATTATATACAGTATCGACTTTATTTACATGTGTGTTCCTATCTTTATGTGTGAATTGTTTATTATGAATGTGTATGACGTAGATGCCAGTCTAGAACATAATTTGCATGTGAATTAGCTAAAGCATTTAAGATCCTTGGAATATGTTGATAAGTAATATAATCGAAATTTCTCTCAAGCAACCTAACTCGTATGAAGTGATGCAGCAAAACAGGATCTCTAACGTGATATTCACCCATTAACGAAAACACGGCCAGCTGCGATTTGAGTCTTACCTCCAAATGTGAAATTCCATGTTGAAGGGCATATTAGAGTAACTCAATGACCGTGCTGTATTCGGCTACATTATTTGTTGTGGGACCCAAACGAGCCCCTCCTGAAGATATAAGTTGGCTAGTTGGTGAGTAAATAACCCAAGCTGCTGCAGCCAACTAACGGGTGTGGCGACTAGCGCCATCAACAAATCCTATAAAGTATTAAGTCGACATCTGAAAAAACAAACTGAGAGACACGTAAGATGCGGCGATAACCACAAACAAAGCTAAATCTAAAAAAATGTACAACTATAATACATGAAAAAGCATAGAGGCCTAAGCATAATACTTTTTCAAGTAGAGCCCATTTTTAGGCTCCGACAGCTTATTTCCCTCATAATTCATTAGTTCAAAAGCACCCTTCTTCAGAACTTTAGAAATTATGTAAGGATCAAGCCACATAGACTTGAACTTACCTGCCTCCAAGGGATCCTTTTCCTGATCGTAAAGCAGAACAAGGTCTCCTTCGAGAAAAACCCTAGGTTTAACAGACTTATTGTATTGACTCTTAACTCGGTTCTTGTGGACTTCGTTTTCTATGAGCGCATCACAACGTTGCTCATCAAGATGTTCTAAGTGCAACAAACACTCTTCTAAAACTGAAGTATCGGGGAGTAATTGCATGGTCAACTTCAGAGAAGGAACTTCGCATTCAACCAGAATGACTGCTTCTATTCCATGAACAAGCTAAAAAGGAGAGAACCCGGTAGCAGTCTTAACATTATCCCGGTATTACCAAAGAGCTGGATACAACATGATGTGCCAGTTGGATCGAATGGCATTGACGGTCCTATGAAGAATAGTCTTCAAAATTTTATTAACCGCTTCGACTTGACCATTCACCTGTGAATAAAATGAATATAAATGTTCCTGTCAAAACCCTAGCATAGTGTATAGGTCAGTCATCATGTTGTTTTGAAAGTGTCGAATGTGGTATGTCATGATCTCTTTGGGTACACCAAACCTAGCAATGATGTGGTTAAAGACAAAGTAAGCAGCCGTTTCTCCATCTGCTTTGACAGTAGGCATTGCCTCGACCCACTTTGTGAAGTAGTTGACGGCAATAATGATATGATGATGACCTCCAGCAGAATCTGGATTACAATTCATGAAAAGAATCCCCCACTTGGTGAAGGGGCCTATTGTAATCACAGGGTGAAGAGGAGTTGGGTGTGCTCTCATCTTTTTGGTGAAAAGATGACATGGCTGACAGTGTTTCACAACTTCCACACAATCTTTGAAGATCATGGGCCAAAAATAACCAGCACGCAGTATCTTTTGAGTTGTTTCCAACCCAGAAAGGTGACCCCCAAAGGCTCCACTGTGAGCATCATTCAATACTATTTCGGCTTCCTCTAAAGTCAAAGAACGATGAAGAATGGAATCTATCCCATGTTTGTATAAAGTATCAGCAATGATGAGATAATTCTTTGCATGATTCTTCAGTTTCCGTCGTTTGTCCCTAGAAAAAGTAGAAGGACACCTCAAAGTCTGAAGATATATTAAAATATCTCCGTACCACGGGTCAGAGGATGCAATTAGGAAGATGTGTTCATTCGGGAATGATGACTCTTCTTCATGGTGTACTACGTCACTTGGAAATTCAGAAATAAGTTCGGTGAAAACCAGTGACTTCTTTGACTTAGCTGATTGAAAAACCAGGTCAAATTCTTGCAAGATGACAATCCACTTATTAAATTTCCCACCGATGATACATCTAGTCATAACATATTGAAACAAATTGACCTCTTGGATCACTGTGGTGGTTCGCAACAAAATGTAGTGACGCAGCCTCTGAACGGCATGGACAACAACCAATGCCAACTTCTCCACGTACGAATACTTAATCTCAGAAGTTATTAATGCGTGCGATAAATAGTAAATGACATGCTCTTGGAGCTTGTCATTCTCCTGAACAAGTACTATACTGATTGTGTATATAGATGTAGCCAAGTATAATAGGAAATCCTTGGTATAGTCTGGCGGGATCAACAAGGGTGTTGATAGTAATGCCTTTTTCAAGGCCTCAAATGAAGTTTGAGCAACCTCATGCCAGATAAAATAGGTGTCTTGTTTGAGCAGTCTCATGAAACCTTTTGTGATTTTGGCATAGTTAATGATAAAACGTCGTAAGAAGTTGGACGTACCCTACAGACTTTGAAGTTGTCATAGGGTTCGAGGAGGAGGCATATTTACATTGGCCTAAACTTTGAGGGGATCGACCATGATGCCACGACTGGATACAATAAAACCCAGTAAACGTCCGAACTCAACACGGAAAACACACTTATTAGGATTCAGTCGAGTCTTATAATATCTGCATCTTTCAAACACGAGTCTCAAATGATATGGATGATCTCATCTCTTATGAGATCATGCTGGGATATCATCAAGATAAGGTGCAACCACATGTTTGATATCATTAAAAGCGAAGTTCATTGCGCATTGGAACGTGGACCTAGCGTTCTTTAGGTCGAATGGAATCTTCTGATAAGCGAAGGTTCCCTAAGGACAAATAAAATTTGTCTTCTATTGGTCTTCAGGTTTTATATGAATCTGGTTATATCTTGAAAAAACATCCATGAAAGAAAACATTTCATGGCCTGCACACGCATCAACAATCGGGTCTATGAACAGTGTCGGGTAATTGTCTTTAGGAAAATATTTATTTAAATCCTAGAAGTCTGTACAAACTTGAATTATTCCTTGCTTCTTATCAACCAGAACATGGTTAGAAACCCATTCTGTCATGGCAATCAGATAGATGAATCAAGCTCTAAGAAGTTTCTCAACTTCTGCCTTGATGGCAGCTGCTTTTCTAGGATTAACGGGACGAAGTTTCTGTCTCATAGGATTATCATTTGGATAAGTTGTGATGACATGCTCTACAATGGCAGGGTTGATTCCTGGAATATACTCGTAGGACTAGGCAAACATGTCATGGAATTCCTTAAACAGATTGGTGTACAGAATGATCTCCTCAGGAGAACAATCTGCTCCAATGAAAAGGTTTTCTACAACGCCAGGTTTGATGGAGATGTTGATCGGAATGGTTCTCAATATGTTTTTCATATTCCCCTCAGCATAAATATTCTATATGGAAGGGGTAGTGGACAAATAAACATCACCACCAAGTCTCACTGAAAACTCTCCTCTCTCAATCTTATCCAGATCCGGAAGAAAATAGGACCTGTGGTGCATATGTTCCCAAAGATGGTGCATATGTTCCCAAAGATGGTCCAGGCCTATCATAGCTTCCAAGATAGCCTCATTAGAATGTAAGACAGTGTCTAAAAAATCGAAAGAGTGAGTTGAGTTAATTGACCATGCAGGTGCATAGTCCATATCTGACTCGACGGAGACAGACAAAGTCGAGATATGTTTCGTTGTAGCATTATGTGATGCTTGATAAGCCACTTCTGCAACAAACAAGGGAACGATTGGAAATGACTGAGTCAGGAGAGCCCATGGATCAGTTGTTTGACTGACCGTGGAAATATCCAAATATGAGCAATCAGTGGTACTCGTAGAACCAATAAAATTAATGGGAGCAGGTAGATTGAATGTGCCCATCAATGATGAATACATTCCTACTCCCAAAGTCTCACTGGGTTGGTGAGACTGATCAACCAACGGGATTGTAGAATCCAACGAAGTGTTGTTGTTTTACCTGGTAAATGAAAGTTGGTCAACTACAATGACCTTGCCTTCATGCGGGAACATCAGTACCCAGAAAACGAATGATGGGACAGCTTGCATCGTGTACGTCAAACTTCTTCCTAACAACAAATTGTAATCAAGATTAGCATCCAACACTTCAATCTCCACTGACACCAACTTGTTGGCGAGTTCAACTTTGAAAGCAGGTAAGAATCCGTGTGGACAAAAATATCTCCCATAAAAAATGTAAGTATGGTCTTAGAAGGGGCTAACTCAGGCGAGCCCAAGGCCTTCCAACAAGAAATCAACATTACGCACATAGACGCGCCCTCATCCACCACAGTTTGTCCAATGGTCTTAGACACATGAACTACATCTATTTGGAGGGCTATGTGATACAGAAACCGGGGTTTGATATCAGCCATATCAAACTGAGCAAGCATACTGGATGATTCAAGGCTCCCTATTGCTGCTAGAAGTGCATTTCGCTGCAATGGATGACTCTACAAGACTTATAGTGTGGACATAGCATACGGTGTTTAGGCTAGATCCTCTAAAACGTTGTAGTTAGGAGCAGCCCATGCATTAGGGTTGTGCACTTCCCGTTTGAAGACACCTTTTGGGATCTTCGGCAAGGTATCTACAGGTCTCTCAATGTGAAGAGGTGTAGATGTTTCGGGAACGTCTTTATCTTTCTGTTGTGATCCCGGGGAATAGTTACTAGCTCGAGTTTGCAAAAGCATATCCGAGTTAACTATGTTGATGAATGATTGATCAGCTGATGAGGCATGAGTTGTGCCCCTAGCACTAGATTTTTCGGAAGCAGAACCTTGTCCGTGAGGAAATGGATATTTCAGAACAGCTGGTTTCTTCTCACGGAGGAGCTTTTGGGCTTCTTCCATCAGAGGGAACTAATGGGTAAGGTGATCTTCCTTATATAACTTGCAAGGAAACTTAACCTTCTTTTTATCCTTCTTTCCCTCGCTGACATTTTCAGTATTTTTGGGCTTTGGATAGTTCCCCTCCCCTTTCTTGTCCTTCTTTTTGTTGTTGGGTTGCCGAGGAACCTTTCGGTTTGTCTGCACTTTCAGTACAAATTCAGTAGTAGAAGGGGAGGCTGCAACAGTAGTTGAATATACAGTATACTACTTCACCGATAAAGCATGAACTTGCTTGGTCGGGGCTTCGAATGTTGTTGTATCAATTGAACTGACAATGCCATCAGCATGTGGTCTAGGCTTAGGTTTGCTTAAATCAATGTTAGATCGAGGTGCATCGGGTATGATTTCATACATAATCCCAAATTGAGCATATACAAGATCAAGTTGTTGGGTTCTGAGTATTGCTTCTTCCTCTGAAGACACTCCAGAAGTGGCTACATATTTAGAAACATAGGGTAGGAGTGATTTCAAGTACCACTCTATTGTTGCTGCAACATCCCCCCAATTTGTTTTTGTAAATATTGGGTCCCTCCTATTCTTTTTGTTTAGGACTTGATTTTGGTCAAATCTTTCTCACTGAATCTTCAACTCTTCCTAAAAGTATTGGCCCTTTCTAGTTCTTTTGTTTTGGACTAAGGAATTTTTCCTTCTATTACCTTTTGAAAACAACGCGCTGTTTTAAAGCTTAACTATGCGAGCTTTCAAAAGCGCAAATTGAAAGCTTATATTTCTGCGCCAAAGGCGCAAGGGAAAAGGTCTAATTGCATGCTTTTAAGTGCAAACTTCAAGCTTATGTCTTGCGTTAAAAGCACATTTTCTAAATCTTACTTTTCCACCTTGTTGCCAAATCTTGGCTTTTCAGCAAATTTTCTCCCCGCGCAAGCCATAGGTCCAAAACTTGCGCTATATCAACGCATGATTCTTTCGTAGAGTCTGAAACAAACTCGGCTGCCATCGGCCCAATTACTAATAATAGGATGGGCGCTTTTGCGCAAGATTTGTATTTAAAAACGCCGACACAAAAATATCTTAAGTCTTTTTGGCTCATTGGCGCAGCTCCCGTTAGCGCACATTTTGTGACTAAAACTTGAGCCAGAGGCACAAAGCTTATCCATATAACTCCCGCTTCCATAGTCGCGCCTCATCTTTCCTCGAAGTCTACTTTTGGCGCAACACTATCATCACAGAGTTTAATCTTGAAATCGCCGCTTTGGCGAAGGACTTAACGTTATGATCACCGCTTTGGCCCGAAGTTTTATTTTGGTGCGCGTGCAACCACGGAGTTGGTAGGGTCATGAATGTGCCCATCTGCCGTTTTAAATGCACAAATTCTTGAGCCCCGTGCTCATAACTCCGAACCACCATTCGCGCCAAGGCGACATAAAACCCACAGTGGCTTGTATAGCTTGTTGGCATTTGCGTCTAGTATTTCTCATGATTTTTAACTGTGAAATGGTAGCTGCAACTGTGAATTAGTTGATCATTT
Organism: Larix kaempferi; assembly: GCA_027924585.1. Classification (NCBI taxonomy): domain Eukaryota; kingdom Viridiplantae; phylum Streptophyta; class Pinopsida; order Pinales; family Pinaceae; genus Larix; species Larix kaempferi. The sequence goes on along the minus strand of BSBM01001005.1, from coordinate 2,905,355 downwards.
TGTTGAAACAGCCTCCCATGTTCTAAAGTCATTGGCATATTCTGAATTTTTTCATAATTGTTTTGCTAATGCTTGAAAGTCATCTAGTTAAAGCCAACTCTGTCATGATTTCTTTTACGAATTTGTAGGAAGCTTTGCAATTTTTGCTAATTTCTACATACTCCTTATTTGTACTGCCTCGCTCACCGCAGGTTTTTCATGCATAGAAGGTCTACAAGGAAGAAGGAGCAGCATAGGTCAAATCAGATCTGCGCAAGCATGAGATTGCATCAAAGGCAACAATATCTATTCGGAGCAAAATTATCTTGAGAGAGCCCAGTCAATGGGCCACCCATAGCCAAAGTGTTGATGGCCCAGCAACCACAAGCGAGCCAGTTGGTGGGGATGAGTCAGCGAGTCAGCAAAAGAAGCCAAATAAATATATAAATCAACAGAATTATTATTTGTCTTAATGTGAGGAAAAGTTGAAATTCCTTATTGTATAAATGCTTTAAGAGATAGTTGGCTCTTATTTTTGTCTTATATGGAAGGCTTTCCACGATTTGTAGATGTGCACTAAAGGACAAATTAGAAGGTTCTAGAGTTTAGGGTACACCTGTCAGCTCAAGGAGCAATTTGTAAACTTATAAATAACAGAACAAAAGAAGATAGACAGACTTTTTGCAGGTGAAAGAATTTTTCTGGCTGGTGCGAATTACTTTGCTGCTTGCTCTACAAACTGGAATTTCGCCTAATTAAAGGCTGGAGAAGACTTTTTTGTCTGGAAATGTGTATTGAATGCTTGCTGGACTCCTCTTGCGTCATTCATATACCTGTGAGATCTTTCTTTGGTGTACGAATTATTTCTGTGTAATGGACATTTTGCTCTCTTTTCTGTACAATGATGTCTCTCTTAAATGAGTAATGGAATGTATTCAGTGAATTAAAGCTATCTTTAATATCTTTTATCTTCTACTGAGATTGCCTCTTTATGATTTAATGGCTATCTATATGATCTTTAGATGTTTCTTTCAGCGTATTGCTCATATTTACAGTTTTCTCCTTGCAAGAATAGATTAGATTTGCTTATACTGTTTTAGGTTAATTTAGATTAGTTACTTGCATTTAGCTTAGGGCACTTCCATTCATCTTAAACTAAAATACATAAACGGTGGATTGGGCCGTAACCGGTGTAAATATCAAGAATCTTTAAATATTACGGTAGTCGGAACCGTTAACCTGACGGATTCCCCACACCAAACGGTGACCGATCTAATTGGGCTTGCTTACTGGGGAGAATCCCTTGCTGCTTGATGCTGCGATTTTCGGGGCATCAACAGTTTTGGAGCTAGAAGGAGGGCCACAGTGCATGGTTAACAGAGGAGACTCTTCCTGTCAAGCATATCCTACTGAAAACCCGCTTGAGATAGCAATCCCAGGAAATCAAGAAAATTAAGAAAATCCCAATTCTGATTCTGAGCAACAAGAAACGTTGTATGCTGTACCTTTTGCTGAAGTAGCTGATTTAAGAAGGCACACATGAGCTTATGTTAAACAAATCGGTGTTTTAAATGCAATAAATTTTCTCCCTAGAAGAAGAATTCCTAAAAGAGAAAGACAGTATACCCGTTATTCAATCCTTGTGTAGAGCTTCGAAGAGCTGGTAGATTTGTCTTTAGAAGAGATCACGCAACCTCTAAAGGAGATCGATTTTGAAGATCCAGAAAATCATGGAGAAATGTTTAATCCAAAGAAAACTCCACTTAATTCACCACATGATTCTCCACCTAATTCTAGGGGAGCATTAAATCTAGCTGGGCCATTTCACGATTTTCCTAAAAATCCAGAGAAAGTTTTGCCCAAATACGACCCAGGTAAAGGCATATTTGCTGAAGATCATCTTAAGAGTTTTTATTTAGCTTTGAATACTTTAAATGTACAGCATGAAGATGTAGTTTGTAGGCTTTTCCCATACACATTGAACCGAAAGTTTCTTCCTGGTACTTTAGCTTACAAGCTAGCTCAATTTCCAATTGGGAAGAGTTTGAGAAATGTTTTTTAAAGAAGTATGGGAATCAGAAAACTGTAGCTACACTCATGAAAGAATTATTGTCCATGAGAATGGAAAAGAAAGAAAAGGTTCAATACATCAACCAAAGGTTCACTATGCTCTTGAATAATTTCAGCAAAGCAACTAAACCTGCAGAAGAATCTTTAGTTGAATATTACACAACAACACTTGAAGGCCCCATAGCAACGTTCGTCAAAAGAGCTAAGAAGACCACCCTGGTAGAAAATTTCGAAGAAGCTATGAAGGTGGAAGAAGAAGCTATGAAGGTGGAAGAAGAAGCAGACAACATTGCTAAACATGCCTTAGATGAAGAAACAAAGCCATCAACTAATAGAAAACCCCTATTGCTTACTAGGAATAAATAAGAGCCATCGGCGGATATGGAGAACGTAGTTAAAATGATGCATAAATTGTCCAATAAAATTGTAGATCTTGAAAAAGATAAGGCAGCTAGTACATTCAGGAAGCCTTTTAAACCATTCTACAAGAAAAGGGAAGACAATGACCAGCTGCATCCACCTATGAACAAATCCCCTGTTTTAAATCTGAATGAAATAGGAATGGAACACTTCTGTACCTTTCATCAAGAGCTGTGTTGGTCACCCTATATGTCAGTTAATGAAAGATAACACACATAATGGTCAATATAAATTGTCAAACCCAGGAAGGTATTTTATTTCAAAGGCAATAAGCACAGTCTATGCATAAACAGATCAAGCAATTGACTTACTGAATGTAAATAATGATCCTACCTATGTGTCCAGCCAACTCATTTCCTAAAAACACTAATCCAATTCATACATCTAAGAATCCAAATAAAGCAACTTACCTACAGAAATCAACCCAGCAAGTTAATGATATAATGATGAAGTGAAACCAGATTACTTTTGCAAGAAGTTAAATCCTATAATTATCAAACTACAACATTCAATCTTTACCAAAATGATCTATCCAGTAGCTATTGTAATTCTGCCATTAATTGTCTAATCTATGAATGTAATTGAAGATACAACAACAACCAGAATTAAAACACAAGCTTGAACTCTAACTGATAATTAATGGAAATCCTAGAAAGCATAAAGAACTAGAAGATAATTGGAATTGAGCTGGGCTGTCACAACTGATTAAAACACACATGCAGTTAAGTAAATTATCCTACACAGTCGATTGTCACACCACTCTGTTACAGCTATTCAAGGTACAATTATAAACTGCCAGAAATGAAAGCTAATCTCTGTTACAACTACCAATAATGTATGCAATCATTCCACACCACACAACAGAAGTAAAACTAAACTACTCTGGCTACTTAAACCGACTATCTCTGTGAGAAGGTGGGCCCTGACCTTCTAACAGAGATGCCGAGATTCACAGCAAATTAAGACATAAAAATGAAGAACTTTGCTCTCATATTATTGATGGAAGATCGTGAGTCTCAGTGCTCTGTTACAGCTTACACAAGTAATGATTGTCCAACCCCAGGCTACGAGAGCCTTCTGGAATTTATACAAAGAAGATACAGTTTCAGATCCACTAAAATCGCGCAGTAATGAAGATCTCTGATCTTCATGCTGCGGATTTACAACTAACTGATACAGTTGTGTTACACAAGGCTGTTAACCATGAATAATGTTGTTGCTCGAGCAATCAATAGATCAACAGACTCAACAACTGGGACGCGACTTGTTTGTCGCAGTTAGGTTATGTTTCAGTAGATTCTATTATAACGAGGATCTGTTACAGCTCACGTGGAGGATGCACTGTTCCTTGGAGTATGAAGAATTAGGCTTGGAAGAGTAACAGCTGGCACTACCTGGCTGATAAACCTGTGCTTTAGATTTGAACTAAATAAACTCACAAGTGTTAGCATAAACCAAAGGTCAAGATTCGAATCTTCACAATCTTAGGCATAAAAATAAATAAGGCAATAACAAATTATACCTGTCAATATCATTGATTGATCTAGAAAATACATGGATATAGCTCATGAAAGTAGGATGGAATCATGGCAAAATGATGTAATAAAGGTGGTCAAAAAGGGCATTTCCTGGACCCAACAAGCCGCACTCTGAAAAGAGCTGTCCGCAATGGATTAATTCTATGAGTTTAGTAATGAACCAAATGTTGGATTCACAGATTCCAGATCAAGATGATCCTCCAGAGGAACAAACACTTGAAGTAGAGGAACCCTCCCCAGATACCACCATGGTATTATGGGACTGGGTACCTTTAACTGAATTAATAGAAGATGATCCTGTGGAGATCCCAGTTTTTGTTGTAAACATTAACACTCGCAGTAAAGGTCCCATTGCAGATCCAGTTCCGAGCTCAACTGCATCCAAACCTAAAAGACACATTACAGTCATTCCGCCTCAACCTAAAGCTACCCAACAACTGCCAAACAACCAAACATTGACACAACAATCCATCAACCAAAATTCACATTGAGCAAGACAGACAATCAAATGAAAGTTGTAAAAAAATGTGATATGGGATATGACATCATTGAAGATGTAAAGAAGGTAAAATCAAATGTTTCGATATTCGATATGTGTAGTTTTCCCCAACAACAAAACAAGTTGTTGCAAGCTCTTCAATCCTATCCCAACACTCCATTAACATAGACTTAGGAAGATCTTGAAATAAATGAGGCTAGTATTGGCGGAAAATCCAAATCCCAAACATTGCCTTTTCTTTTAACTTTTGAAATCTTCAATCACAATGTGCATAACTATTTGGTAGATTTTGGAGCATCTTCGAATGTCATGCCACTATCGATCTGTAAGAAGATTAACGGTCAACCAATTCCATCTCCGGCTCAAATTATTCAAGTAGATAGGACTGTTGTTAAAGTTATTGGGGAAATAAAGGATGTGCTCATTAGGTTGTCGACAGATTCTAGAGTGTGTCAGTTCATTGATATAATGGTGGTTGACATTCCTGAATCCTATGGTTTGATTTTGAGCAGGGACTAGTCTACAAAACTAGATGGTTATTTTGCAACTTACTGGTCTCACTTGTGGTTACCATATCAAAATAGGAAAAATCATATCAAAGTACTGAGAGAACCACATATGGAAAAAAATGTAACTCAGCTAGAGGAAAAGAATGAAGTTGTAACCTTTTCATCTTCAGTATTGGGAATTATTTTTTGGAAATCGAGCTAGGTAACTATCAATCTGAAACTATTAGCCATGAATCAGATAAACAGTCCAATCTCCTTCATTTTTCTCGGACTAATGATATCGATTGTAACATAGTTAGCTTAGTCACTGACTTAGATCATAAAGATACTAACTTAGTTAAATCAAACAATGTTTTTTGGTCTTTGTACTTTTATGGTTCCAAGACTCTGGAAGGATCCAGAGCTAGTTGTATTCTAGTGGATCCTGAAAGTAATAAGTACTTCTTGTCCTGTAGATTAGAATTTGAGTGTACTAATAACACTGCTGAATATGAAGCTTTAGTCCACGGATTGAAGAAAGCCATCGGTTTGAATGTAAGTACATGAAAGTTTTTGGTGAGTCAGAAATAGTTGTAAGATAGGTAAGAGATACCATTCACTGTCTTTCACCTCATTTGAAAGGTTATCAGGCTAAGGTATGGGATTTAATTACGCATTTTGTTGCTTTCAATATAAAATCTGTTCCTAGACTGCAAAATGCTGCAGCTGATTTATTAGCAACTTCCGCTTCCAGATTGGTGCCGACTAATAACAAATGTTCAATCAAAATAGTTTTTAGGCCTTTTGTCCCAGACAATATCACAAATTTTAGAGTTTTCAATGATGACGATTAGATCATCAGTTTTCTAACAAATGAAGACATGTTCCAAGGAGTTGTGATAGATGAAGAAGAGCATGATGATGTTTTACAAAAGAAAGATGAGGCTAAAGGAAATTTCATCCCCAAAGGGGTGAGATCACTTGAAATGTTGTTCAATCTGCAGAGCAAATTCAAAAGGCCAGCAAATACCAATCCCAATAGCTCATCTATGCAGCATGAATTAGTAAACCTGGGCACTGAAACTGAACCTAAATTTGTTAACCTTGGTAAATGTTGTTGACCAGGAGAAAGAGATAAGTTCATTAAGCTTTTTCGACAATATAAGGATGTTTTTGCATGGACGTATGAAGATTTGAAAACATATGACACCCGCATCATTCAGCATATCATACCAATGAAGGCTGGTGTTAAGCCATTTCAACAACAGTTAAGAAGAATGCATCCTACTCTCGAACCTTTAATTCAGAAAGAGTTGAAGAAGTTATTAGATGTTAAGATCATATTCAAAGTTCGGCATTCGGAATGGGTTGCTAATTTAGTTCCTGTAAGGAAAAAGTCCGAAGAAATTAGACTGTGTGTTGACTTCCGAAATATGAACAAAGCCTCTGATAAAGATAATTATCCCGTCCCTTCAATGGAACAAATTCTCTAGATGGTGTCAGGATTGAAACTTTTCTCTCTGCTGGATGGTTTCTCGGTTTACAATCAAGTGTTAGTAGCTGAAGAGGATCATCTTAAAACTACTTTCCGCACCAAGTGGGGAACTTTCGCATACCAAAGAATGCCATTCGGCCTAATAAATGCAGGAGCCACGTTCTAGCAAGCAATGGACATCGCCTTCCGAGGATTGTGCGGTCATTGTGTTGTCGTATATCTAAATGATGTGATAGTTTTTTCAAAGAAAAGAGAAGACCATGTTGTTAATTTAAAGCAGATTTTTTATCGTTGCCGAAAATATGGTATCTCTTTAAACCCCAATAAGAGTGTGTTTGTTGTTCTTGAAGGTAAACTTCTGGGTCATATCATTTCAAAAAAGGGAATTTCAATAATTCAAGAGAGAGTGCAAGTTATCAATAAAATTCCCATGCCCCATAACAAAAAATCCATGCAGTCATTTATGGGCACTATCAATTTTGTCTGAAGATTTGTCCCCAATTTCGCTCAGATTGTTAAACCTTTGCAGCAAATGGTCAAGCAAAGCACACAGTTCAAATGGACAGACTTAGAAAAGGATGCATTCAGAGATATTAAAGTAGCCATAGCTAATGCTCCTTCCTTAAGAAGCCCATATTTTGACAAATATTTTATCTTGTACACTTTTGCTTCAGATGACTCTCTCTGCAAGGTGCTGAACTGAACTATCTGGTTGTCGACAAATAGGCATATGCCGTGTTCAAGTCAGTAAAGCAGTTTAGACCATATATTCTTAAGAACAAAACTAAAGTTATAGTTCCCCACCCAGCTGTCATATCCCTTTTCGTTCAAAAGGAGTTGGGAGAAAGAAGAGGAAATTGGGTTACAACTCTTCAAGAATATGACTTAGAATTTAAACCGGCCACTATCATTAAAGGATAGGTCCTATGTAAATTTCTCACTGAACATCCAATTGATGAAGAACAGGATTGGAAGAATGAAGCCGAGCTGAATTTAGTTGAAGTATCTCCCATTTTCACAGCTCCTGAGTCATGGTATAGGGATTTAGTGCATTATTGCAACAAGGATACCTACCAGAGCACTGGAGTTCCAAGCAAAGAAGGGCACTCCGTTTAAAATCAACAGCTTATCATATCATTGACGGAATACTTTTCAGAAAAAATTATGATGGAATTTTTCTCAAATGTCTAGAAAAGGAGGATGCAGGTAAAGTCATCAAAGAGTTACACGATGGCCCTGCTGGTGGACATTATTCAGGAAGACAACAACTCACAAAATACTAAGAGCTGGGTATTAATGGCCCACTTTATTCCGAGATGCCCATACTTATGCACAGAACAGTGATGTGTGCCAAAGAAGTGCTAGGAAATTACCTAAGGCAGTAGGACCCTAGCAGCCGGTTATCATCTCAGAACCTTTCGAACAGTGGGGTATAGATGTCATTGGAGAGATAAAACCAAATTTGTCTCTGCAACATTGATACATCCTGACAGCCACGGACTATTTCTCCAGATGGACGGAGGCTTCCCCATTGCGCAAGATCAATGAAGATGCAATCATCAGAGAACATCATAACTAGGTTTGGGGTTCCAATTTCCCTAGTGTTTGATAATGCCACTTATTTCTCGTCTTTTAAAATAAATGAATTTGTTTATGAAAGGTGAATTAAATTGCATTATTCAGCCAATTACTACCCCTTGGGAAATGGACTAGCTAAATCTTCAAACAAGAACCTCATCCGAATTCTCAAGAAGACTGTGATTGAAAATCAACGAAGCTGGCATATAGCTCTCCCAAATGCCTTATGGGTAGATAGGGTGACTCCAAAGAATGCATTAGGGGTTTCCCCTTACACACTTGTCTATGGCAAGGAAGCCATCCTCCCTCCCAACATCTTACTTCCATCCTTGCAGTTGTCCCAAGCCTCTCAAGGGTCTGGTAGTCAAGTTTTACAATCCAGGATTGACACCCTGCTTCAACTTGAAGAAGCCCGGTAGAAATCCAAGAACCAATTCCACCAAAACCATGAAATAGTCAAAAGGTTCGATAAAAGGAAGTTTGGTAAAAGAAGTTTTGAAGTAGGAGATTTAGTTCTGAAATGGGACCATCCTCACGAAGGCAAGGGAATGCACACGAAATTCCAACACTTATGGGTAGGCCCTTACCAAATTTCTGCAAAGCTCCGCCCATCCACTAACAAGCTAACAGACCTCCAGGGAGAGGAAGTAACTTTTACCCTCAACGGCCTCGCCTTGAAACAATAGTTTGCATAGTCCCGTTGAGGTTTTCTATACATAAATAAAAGGTTTCTTTCTTCCTTTGCTTTCTTTGCTGATCTTTGTTTTGCTTTGTTTTGTAGTTAGGTTTGTCAATACCATTTACTTTGTCTGAACTTTCTAATTTTCTAGGCTAATAAAACCCAACTCAACCCCTGGCTTAGCGGTAGTACAAAACTCTCAACAAAATTGAAATCTTGAAGGTAGACTCTCATTTGTAAAGAGAAGGAGGCTCTGTGACTTTGCTTCCACTGATCAGCCTTTGAAAATGGGGAGATCTCTTCCGGTTTGGTCAAAATAACCCCATTCAAATGACTAATGATCCAATGTTTCTCTCTCACTATCTTAAGGCTCCAGTCATTTTAACATTAATTCATGTCTCAAGGTTTCCTTTCTATTATGGAACCACAGAAAGGAAGCATGCTTCACAGAGGTATGGTATTTTAAATGATCCATGCTACAAATAAAAGCCTAAAGGCTTACATCAAAGGGTCTGATTTCCAGAAATTCTCACCTCAATCAAAGCATGGCTGAGATAAAAGAAAAATGTTCAAATCTAGAAAGTTGTTCAAAAGACTCAGCTCAAGCTAGGTTCTTATATGTCCGTGAAGCTTGATAAATCAAATAAAATCTCTTGTTCACACAAAAGGACATTATGGATTGAAGAACCCAAATCAAAGATTGAAATTTTAAGGAAACTATTTCTGGAAGGCTCAAACAGTAAAAGTTGTCAAATACATGAACATCCAAAAGGATGTAGATAGCATGGGAATGTGGAACAAACGAATATCCCTGTGAAGTACTATTACAATCTTGTGGAGTCCTCTTTTGGTCAGGACATCATGAAGACAGTCCTAAAAGAATTAACTCCATACTCCGGCCTTGAGAGAGTTTGGAAGAAATATAAGTCTTACCCCCTTTCTCCCAAAAGACCAATATGATTAAGAGATCACCCCATTCTTAAGAGTTGAACTGTGAGGTATTTTGTTGCACGTAAAGTTGTGATTTTAAATGTCATTCTAAGTCATGACAAGATTTTGTTTCAGAGATCTGTGTTCGCCAGCAAATCTCCAATTGTTGTTGCTGCAACATCCCCCCAAATTTGTTTTTGTAAATATTGGGTCCCTCCTATTCTTTTTGTTTAGGACTTGATTTTGGTCAAATCTTTCTCACTGAATCTTCAACTCTTCCTAAAAGTATTTTCCTTTTCTAGTTCTTTTGTTTTGGACTAAGGCATTTTTCCTTCTATTACCTTTTGAAAACAACACACTGTTTTAAAGCTTAACTATGCACGCTTTCAAAAGCGCAGATTGAAAGCTTATATTTCTGCGCCAAAGGCACAAGGGAAAAGGTTTAATTGCATGCTTTTAAGCGCAAACTTCAAGCTTATGTCTTGCGTTAAAAGCATATTTTCTAAATCTTAAATTTCTGCCTTGTTGCCAAATCTTGGCTTTTCAACAAATTTTCTCCCTGCGCAAGCCATAGGTCCAAAACCTGCGCTATATCAATGCATGATTCTTTCGCAGAGTCTGAAACTAACTCGGCCGCCATCGACGCAATTACTAATAATAGGACGGGCGCTTTGGCACAAGATTTGTATTTAAAAATGCCGACACAAAAATCTCTTAGGTCTTTTTGGCTCATTGGCGTAGTTCCTGTTAGCACACATTTTGTGACTAAAACTTGCGCCAAAGGTGCAAAGCTTATCCATATAGCTCCCGCTCCCATAGTCGCGCCTCATCTTTCCTCGAAGTCTAATTTTGGCACAGCGCTATCATCACAGAGCTTAATCTTGCAATCGTCGCTTTGGCGCAGGACTTAACGTTATGATCACCACTTTGGCGCAAAGTTTTATTTTGGTGCGCGTGCAACCACGGAGTTGGTAGGGTCATGAATGTGCCCATGTGTCGTTTTAAATGCACAAGTTCTTGAGCCCCATGCTCATAACTTCAAACCACCATTCGCGCCAAGGACACATAAAATCCACAGTGGCTTGTATAGATTGTTGGCATTTGCGTCTAGTATTTCTCATGATTTTTAATTGTGAAATGGTAGCTTCAACTGTGAATTAGTTGATCATTTTGTTAAAACAGCCGCCCATGTTCTGAAGTCATTGGCATATTCTGAATTTTTTCATAATTGTTTTGCTAATGCTTGAAAGTCATCTAGTTAAAGCCAACTCTGTCATGATTTATTTTACGAATCTGTAGGAAGCTTTGCAATTTTTGCTAATTTCTACATACTCCTTATTTGTACTTCCTCGCTCACCGTAGGTTTGTCATGCATAGAAGGTCTGCAAGGAAGAAGGAGCAACACAGGTCAAATCAGATCTGCGCAAGCATGAGATTTCATCAAAGGCAACAATATATGTTCGGAGCAAAATTATCTTGAGAGAGCCCAGTCAATGGACCACCCATAGCCAAAGTGTTGATGGCCCAACAACCACAAGCGAGCCAGTTGGTGGGGATGAGTCAGCAAGTCAGCAAAATAAGCCAAATAAATATATAAATCGGCAGAATTCTTATTTGTCTTAATGTGAGGAAAAGTTGAAATTCCTTATTGTATAAATGCTTTAAGAGACAGTTGGCTATTATTTTTGTCTTATATGGAAGGATTTCCATGATTTGTAGATGTGCACTAAAGGACAAATTAGAAGGTTCTAGATTTTAGGGTACACCTATCAGCTCAAGGAGCAATTTGTAAACTTATAAATAGCAGAACAAAAGAAGATAGACGGACTTTTTGTAGGTGAAAGAAATTTTTTGGCTGGTGTGAATTACTTTGCTGCTTGCTCTATGAACTGGAATTTCACTTAATTAAAGCCAGGAGAAGACGTTTTTGTCTGGAAATGTGTATTGAATGCTTGCTGGACTCCTCTTGCGTAATTCATATACTTGTGAGATCTTTCTTTGCTGTACGAATTATTTCTGTGTAATGGACGATTTTGCTCTCTTTTTTGTACAATGATGTCTCTCTTAAATGAGTAATGGAATGTATTCAGTGAATTAAAGCTATCTTTAATATCTTTTATCTTCTACTGAGATTGCCTCTTTATGATTTAATGGCTATCTATATGATCTTTAGATGTTTCTTTCAGCGTATTGCTCATATTTACAATTTGCTCCTTGCAAGAATAGATTAGATTTGCTTATACTGTTTTAGGTTGATTTAGATTAGTTATTTGCATTTAGCTTAGGGCACTTGCATTTCATCTTAAATTAAAATACATAAACGGTGGATCAGGCCGCAACCGGTATAAAGAGAAAGAATATTTAAATCTTACAGTAACCGGAACCGTTAACCAGATGGATTCCCCACACCAAATGGTGAGTGATCTAATTGGGCTTGCTTATCGAGGAGAATCCCTTGCTGCTTGATGTTGCGATTTTTCGGGGTATCAACACACTCCAACAGAAACTCTGGAGGGATTTCATCCTTAATGATCCTCTTCCGCCTTCGCCACTCCTGAATGTGGTCAGATAAGTGAGTGGCTTTATTCTTCCTAAAAGTAGACAGAAGGTCCGTGCCAGCATCGTACGGGATAGGGAGTTGGAAGTGGTTCAGGAATACTGTTTCCAGATTCCAAAAGTTGTCAAAACTTGCGGCAGGTAGTTCAATGTACTACTTTGCTGCGACACTAGTTAAGGTTCTCTGAAAGAGCCTTAGCTTGATGGAATCATCATTTAGAGAGTTAGAAGAGCACCAGAGATGGAAAGTAGTGACATGGTCACCAGGATCTTCCCTAGTTTTTCCCTCAAACTTTAGTATGTCTGACGGCAGCTTAGTTAGAACTGGTGTCCATGTTGCATTATGGCACACAGGATCATTCGTTAGTTTCGAAAGGTCTGGCAAGTTCAAATTTTCTAGAAAAGGTAAACGGGGTCTAAACAATGGTGCTTGGTTAATAGGAACCTGGTAGGGGGAACCTCCTGAGGCCTGGTTCCTGAAATATTGGTTGTTGTTGCCCCCGGCCATCGATTGTGAAGTGTAAGCATTACCAAAGTTGCTCCAGTCGAAAGTTAACAGGTTTCTTCCTGGTATGTTTGTCCCTTGCAATTGGCTATTACCCCCTCCGTAATGTGGGTTAAGAACGTTACCACCTCCTCCACCAAACAATGAAAAGGGGGTACTCCCTATAGGTACATTACATGTTTTCACATTGGAAGACTATGCATTAGACCCTGTGAAGGGGTATAACTCATATGTAAAGATAATAGACGAAGTGGGCATTGAGCCCACGAAAGGTGTGGAAGGAGCTATATGCCCTCCCAAACAAAGAAAACCCTGACTAAAAGGAGCAGATTGTAGGTTAACTTGGGGCTATTGTGAAACAAGAGATGAAGTAAGCGGTACTGAAGGTATCCCTGTCAAAGGGATATTTAAAAATCTAGTAGTGGAACCAAAGGGAGTAGGTGATGACGAAGCTTGGGATATAGGCATACCTGCGAAACCATTGTTGAAACTAAAAGAAGAGCTCGAGGCAGGATTTGATCTGACCAAAGCTTGGTACTGACGTGCTTGCAAAATAATGAGAGAGATCTCTCGTAATCATAGCTACAATAGGAGTTTGGGGAACACCTGTTTCATCTCCGAAACTAGCCATGAAATAACAAGGGGTAAATCGCTACGCACTAAACTCCAGTGACCTAGAGAGTCTACAGTGACAAGTAATGGATCGTAGGGTCCAGTTAAAGGAGGGTTGTAAGGAGTGCTAAAATCTTGGGAATTTAAGTCCTCAACCTCAACAGTATCAAAGACCTATTGATTTTGAATTCTGATCTGTGGTTCTCCAGGTGGTTTTGTTACACCCGTAAGTTCATATGAACCATGGGAATCAGTCCTCCAGCGTCGAGGTGGAGGTGGTGGCTCCACACTTTGTGGTGGAAGGTTTGGCAACCTTTGTGACCTACGGAGGGGTTGGTCCTCCATAGTTATATAAAAAACAAACTAAGTATGAAAACCTAGTGGCCACTAATTGACTAGGGGGAAAACAACATACCACTAAAAAAATGTCCTAAAGTGATCAAAACCAGGCAAACAAAGCTAATATTCTCAAAGATCAGTCTGGGATGATGAGGGCCTAGAACAAACCAATAGAATATTGAAGGTCAGTTGTGTTAAGATTCAATATGCTAAGACAGAAAATATCAGCATTACATTCCATTTCACAACAATAGCATATACAGGATCACTAAAAGAACAACAAGCATAGCATAAACACAAGAGACATAGATTTATCCTGGGAAACCCTCATGGGGAAGAAAACCTAGCAAAGCTTCCTCAATATAGATGACTAGCAAATACAAAGATGTAATCCACAACCATGAGATCCTTCTCCTCCACAGCAGATCCCTCTCTCACTTATGCGCTATTCACAAGTGAGTGCAATGTGTGTTAAATGAGGAACATACCTCCTCTATTTATACACATGTCTGACTTGTCTTTTACATTAACTAGGTCGGACCCAACTTAACCACTGGGTTAAACACCCCATTACAACTAACTGGGCCGACCCCTCTAGGGTGGTCTAATAACCCTTTAACCCACATAACACATACAGGGCCGACCCCCACTAGGGAAGTCTAATAACCCAATTTACCACATTCAGACGGAGGAATAAACATCTCCGCATATATAATAAGGTCTTCACGGACGAATGAAACATCTCCGAAATAATAACGTACAAATATAATATTCTTAGAAGTTACAATATTTCAACACTCCCCCTTAACGAGAAGGATATTATAACAACATCTGCAGGAGCAAGGAGTTATCAACTACATGATACATGATACATCTATAAATCATTGGAAGCTTTCTCAACATCATCAGTAACTCAAGCAGTTACTGGAACATATTCAATACTGTAACATCAACATCTTTAGTACTGAGTCTTCATATTCTGCAGCACTCGAACAGCTACAACAACATCATCATCTGGATCCTCACGATCATCATCACACGATCATCAACATTGTCATCACATGATCATCAGCATCGTCATCACACGATCATCAACATCGTCATCACACAATCATCATAGCAGCATACCCTACAAAACACATAATCCATTTAAGACACCATAACATGTCTAGGGATGATGTAGTCCACTCGTCAACTTAGACAAAGTCTAAGGACCATTTTTCGAAGACATATGTCTACGGATCAATTCAGGGACTGAAGTCTAGGGATGATACAATCCCTCCTCGTCCACTTAGACAAAGTCTAAGGACCATGCATCGACCTCATCGTCGTAACCAGAAACCTCATCATTGACCTCATTGTCGGAACATGTAACCTCATCATCAATACAAGTATCAATGCAAGTATCTACATCATCAATACAAGTATCCATACCAATACAAGTATACACATCATCAATACAAGTATCCACACCAATACAAGTATACACATCATCAATACAAGTATCCATACCAATACAAGTATCCACATCATTAATACAAGTATCCACACCAATACAAGTATACACATCATCAATACAAGTATCCACACCAATACAAGTATACACATCATCAATACAAGTATCCATACCAATACAAGTATCCACATCATCAACCTTATCGTCGATACAGGAAATCTCATCATCAGCGACCATATCACTCCCCCTTTCGAGGAGGGTGTTTCTGAACTACACCAAGCTTGTCTCATAAATACTCAAACTTTACTCGAGACAGAGGTTTGGTCAACACATCAACAATTTGTTCGTCAGTGCTCATATACTCGAGCTTGATAGCTCCTTTCTGCACCATATCCCGTATATAGAAATATCGGATCTCTATGTGCTTTGACTTATCATGGAACACTGGATTCTCTGTCATCTTGATATAACTCTGGTTGTCACACAGGATCACAGTGAGGTCCATATCTAAGTCAAACAATAGAACAAGTAGCTATATATTCCGCTTCAGTTGTACTGAGAGACACACTATATTTCTTCCTGCTAAACCACGAGATCATGGCAGATCCCAGACAATAACATCTACCCGATGTACACTTCCTGCCCAATCAGCATCTGTGTATCCATACAATCTGAAGTCATGATCTCCAAGATAACATAGACCAAAGTCTATCGTACCCTTTAGGTACCTCATCACATGCTTTGCAGCTATCAGGTGAACACACCTAGGTTCCACTAGATATTGATTCAAGGTGTTCACAACAAAGCATATATCTGGCCTTGTACACGTCAGATACATCAATGACCCAATAATCTGTTTGTACAGAGTCGCATCCACTAGCTCTGATGAGTCATCCGCTATACAGCTTCAAGTTGGAATCCATGAGAGTGGCCATGGTTGTACATTCCAACATGTCAAATCTTATCAATATTTATCAGCACACTTTCCCTGGTTGAGAAAGATTCCTTCTGAGCCTTGCCATACTTCCAGACCTAGGAAGTAATGCATCAATCCGAGATCTTTCATCTCAAATTCTATAGATAGCTTCTTCTTGGTTTCCATGATCTATTTCTCATTCCCTATCAGAAAGAGACCATCCACATACAATAATAGTATCATCCATAACCTTAAGGTAAAGGTTAGGAACAACTTTACTTCTAGTAAAGCCCAAGCTTGTCAAGAAACTGTCAATTCTCCCTCTGTGACTGAACATCATTCACACTCTGTATTGAGTGATCTTCTGCATATCTATCTGTGCCATCTCTTGTCAGATGGGTCTACTGATATGAGCCTCAATATCATTCGAACTCTATGGTGAGTTCCTTCTTGCATCCATGTCATCTGTTTATAGAAACCATCTTCAACCTTGTAGCAAAGGTTGAGATCCACATCACCCATGGTGATCATTAAGCTCATCAAATGACTATCAATCCTGGGTACCCATACAGGGATTTCTTCAATTGAATCTTGGGAGTTTTCTCGATTCACACTTCTTCTTCAATTACACCATTGAGAGAACAATATTATCTGGCTACTTGGAGCAAACATCTCGTCATGATCCTCTTCCTCTTTCTAAGAGAATCCTCTAGCCACGAGCCTTCTATAGTATGTTTGATTTGTAAATCTTCTTGTTGAACATCCATCACTTGTTCAGTGTTTATCATTCTTCATGATCTTTCCTACAAATCAAAATTAAGTACATGATTAGTAATACTTCATAATCATCAAATCATGTTGACATGATAACCTATTATGCATACAGATATGATTTACATAGTTATGCAACTATCTTGACCAATACTTTGGCACAACACTTCTCCATATCCTGTATGCATACAGTGGCTATCTAGATGACTTCCATCTCTACCAGAACATACTATCGAGAGCATGTACAACTCTCAGCATGTCAGCAAAGAGGTTTCATTCTAGACAATCAACAATGGAATGTTTGTCCAACTTATCAATCATATGCATATTAGTAGTGTGTTGTTCAATGCTATATGAGTGTTTACACTCAACATGATATATTCTAGAAATACAAAAATGCATACAACCATTATAAGCAATATCATTTACTATTTCAGAGATTCAAATAACAACTCAAATACTTATCTTTTATGTTTGTGTGGTTTCCTCCCGCTTGATCTTCTATATGTCTTTTGAACTTCTATTCATTCTGTACCACTGTGCATGCTCAAGTGTACACTAGTGTCATCCTCATGATCTCATACACAAAAATACATTAGCATAATCTTAATATTATCAAAACATTATAATTCTAAATAATCTTGAATATGTATGGTCATGATCATTCAATACATGGGTATCTAAGATCCTAGCACAAAGTAGGATTCTAACATAGGAAGACATACTTGGATTAGATACATGCTTATTTATTTCTAACATACCCAAACAATATCTTTAGTCTCTTCAATGATTTAGAGACCTTGTGATAGTAACCTGCATACCTCATAAGTTAAGCATAGTAGAAATAAATCATACATACCTCGTAAGTTGAGCTTCTAAAGACTATGGATAAGTCTTTTGTCTTTATGTCATCATGGTCATAGAACTTGATTTGTCTTTCTTGATGTACCTGTTTTTTGTTAGCAGACAACATCATCCTCATACAACACCATAGGTGCATTAGTACAATCATATGACCTTGATCAAAGAATTTCTTCTATCATTCACATGCATTCATACTTTTACTAGGGTGATAAGACAATTCTAAGATTAATCAAGATTGTACTAACCTCAATAATATGAAGACAAGCATATTATAAACTTAATCATGAACATATTTCAACACATACCTATATCTTCTCAAGTCATACCTATCAGGGAATTCTTGTAGTCTTCTTATGTAAGGCATTAGCCTCATCTCCCCCTAAAACTGGATCTAGAGCTCGATTAGGGTTTGTCAGATAAACCCTAAAAATTCAAACTTTGACTTTCACACTTCTGAATGGATGGAAAGATGTGCCTTGCTGAGCTGATCAAGCTAGCATACTTCAATTTTGAAATCTCCAAACTTTCACCCCTCAAAATTGTCTTCGAAACTTCTGGATCTTTTGGACAGGATCCCGAACTAGGGTTTGATGAAGCCCACCATTTTTCCCAATCAAAAGGTTCGATCCAAATCTATAAACTTCTATTTTTCTAAGGAGCTTCCATCCGTGGTCACAGACTTCAAAAATTCCAACTTTTGCAAAAGCCCTAATTTTCCACCTTTCCGATCAAAATCCCGAACTGGGGTTTGATCAAGCCCATTCTTCTACCCAAAAAAAAAATTCGATCTTGGTCTCTAAATTTTGATTTTTCTGAGTAGCATTCAGCTATGGAATCCGATTCAAAAAATTCCAACTTTCTCCGAAACCCTAAATTCCCGAAGCCATGAATGGAGGTGCTCAAAAAATAATTCTGTTTTGACAGAAATATGTACCTGATTGTTTCTGGTGTAACTCCGAAATTTTTGATCCACAGGGTCTGAAAATTCTACCTATGGTATCCCAACCTGTCATCCTTCCAACCCCATAGGTCTAACCTCAATTGGATTCTCTGAGAGAGATTTATGCCAAGTGTCGCAACGTGACCTGTTTATGGGATAAAACAAGAGAGTGAACTTGTATGGAATGCCACGTGTCACTGGTTCAGTTTCGGCCTCTAAAAACATTACCTAAGATAATACAGTCCGTGCACTACCTGTCATGTTTTACGAAATTTCATTTGGAGCTTCCTAGCCCAAGTTATGACCTTTTTTCCTAGGTCACCTGATTATGACTAAGATTTGGAAGAGGCAAAAACCCTAACTTGTTCTGGTCATAACTCACAAAGTATAACGAATATGAGGGTGTCCTTTGGAAAAATGGTACATGGGTATTTTATCTACCACTTGTAAAGGTTTCAGATCCCGAAACTTCTCCAAAATGGATTTATAGTGAAAGTGCCACGACGACTGGTTTTTTCTATACAAAACCCTAACCTTCAAATTGTCGCAAGTGAAGCAAATGTCGTAAGTGCCATACATTTCCTTCCTTCAGGTTAGCTCTGATACCATGTTAAGATTCAATATGCTAAGACAGAAAATATCAGCATTACATTCTATTTCACAACAATAGCATATACAGGATCACTAAAAGAACAACAAGCACAACATAAACACAAGAGACACAGATTTGTCCTGGGAAACCCTCATGGGGAAGAAAACCCAGCAAAGCTTCCTCAATATAGATGACCAACAAATACAAAGATGTAATCCACAACCATGAGATCCTTCTCCTCCACAGCAGATCCCTCTCTCACTTATGCGCTATTCACAAGTGAGTGCAATGTGTGTTAAATGAGGAACATACCTCCTCTATTTATACACATCTCCGACTTGTCTTTTACATTAACTAGGTCGGCCCCAACTTTACCACTGGGTTAAACACCCCATTACAACTGACTGGGCTGACCCCTCTAGGGTGGTCTAATAACCCTTTAACCTACATAACACATACAGGGCTGACCCCCACTAGAAAAGTCTAATAACCCAAGTTACCACATTCCGACGGAGGAATAAACATATCAGGATATACAATAAGGTCTTCACGGAGGAATGAAACATCTCCGAAATAAGAAAATACAAATATAATATTCTTAGAAGTTACAATATTTCAACAAGTTGGATGGTGTCCAATGCAGGTCCTCTGGGTGCAAGCATTTGAATCACCAAACCGCCCTCCCAGGATTACTGTAAAGGGTTACCTTCTGTGCCTGTCCTAGGTGCAGTGGAAATAGCCTTCCACTCTACCTATGAAGAGTCATAAGGTTAAGATACTAAGGATACCAAAAATACGAAAATACCTGGGGAATAGTTGTCAGTCTAGCCAAGATGCATGGGCAAGGTAGCAAAGCCCGAAATCCAAAAGTACTTAAAGCACTAGTGGACCCCTGTATGCGAATCAGTTCGGGTTTATGCTCGAAAGGAAAGTGAGGGGTATCCCCAACAATTCCAATCTTACACGA
This sequence comes from Larix kaempferi, assembly GCA_027924585.1. NCBI lineage: Eukaryota > Viridiplantae > Streptophyta > Pinopsida > Pinales > Pinaceae > Larix > Larix kaempferi. Next base: position 2,885,161 of record BSBM01001005.1, on the reverse strand, counting down.
CCTCTTGCTTAACTCTGGTTTGAGTGGAGCGTTCCCACGATACTTTGATATAATTGGGTTTTCCTAAAGATTGTCTCACTACGATTATTGAGCAATAAAACAATTTTGGGCAGTTTAAAGTGATCTACCCCGAAATCCTAGCCTAAGCCAGTTGATGTAGTGTCAAACCTAAAAAAGAAAGTTACTAATTGATTTTTATTAAATTTTCTTTTTAAAAGTTGTTTCTTAATCAACAAGTGATGTGTGTGGTATGGTTATGACAAAAGCAAAGTGCATCTTATAATGCCTAAAACTTCATAAAAATTCTTTTTCCATTTAGTCTTTCAAAACAAAAAACAAGCATTCTTAAGCATAAAGCATTTTTCTTTTTCAATTTTTCAATTTTTCAATTTTCAAAGTTAATAGTAAAGTAAACTACCCTACTTCGAAACAAATGAAAAGTCTTGTATACAAGTTCTTGATTTTTCAAATTAACCTTTTATTTCTCTAACTACGAAAATAGAAAAAGCATGAAAATGAACAAGCAAGAATTATCAAAGATGTGAGTAAAGATAAAGAGCCTAAGGCTTACAACAAATCAATCCGAAGACTAACAAAGGATTTAAACCTACAAGGTTATTTCAATGAACTAAGCTGGAGTTTGGAACAAGATGCAAAGAAAAAGAGGTAGACTGATGTGTAAAACGGAAAGGTAGAGGATTAATCTTCTCCTAAGCACAAGAAAACCAAAACAAAACAATCGCCAAATAGATAAGGTAGGTAAGAAAACCAAGGAAATTCTACAACCACACGAACTCAAGAAGAAAATTTGTTGCCATACTTCAAACAAAACCAATCTAACCTGAACAATCATTCAGGAGGTATCCAGATAACCAGGACCTTCAAAAACCACCCAAAAACTCTAACTAAGGTCAAACCCTAAATTGAAAGGCAAAAATCTGGAAAAGTGTGTAGTCACTATATCAGACAATAGGCAGGTAATGCGCAGGACTGTAAGTTAAAAAATCCCATCTAGGGAAAAAGATGCGCTACTGTAACTAGTAGGGAGTCGCGCATAGGTTCAAAAATACCTAAAAAGAAAGCAAAGGACACCAAATAGCAGTTGAAATCAAGTGAAGTTATCACAAAAGGGATTTCAAAAGGATATAGAAAGACTCAAAAGACAGGGGGATGTCTCATCAATTAGTCAGAAAAGCAAAGCAAGCACCAAAAATAGACCCAACCATCCAAAGACTAAGACCTATTGTGAAAGGCTCAATCTAAAAGAAAGTCCGCTGCTGTCTAATCTAACAGCTAGCGCATGCAACTAAAAGTGCATGGGTAGTATTGATAGCAACTCACTCTCAGGTCAAAAAAGGAGCCTCTGTATGCATAGAAGACACATGCACAGGGATGAAAAGGACATAAAATATTTTCACACTCAAACCAAAACTAAATCAAGGCAAAGGGAAACAAGGCAACCTCTGGAAACCTCATAGAAAGCGAGAAAACTGTAAAGACTGAAGAAAAACTAAAAATATCCCCAGAGCAGAAACAAACAGGTGCTCCCCAACCGAGTCGCCTGTTCTGTTGTTAAGGATTATACCCTATAACAGGGGAAGGATGATATCAAAGTACATGGGGATTTACAGATAGATACATTTGATTTTACAATCATCACTGTAAGCAAAACGAGATTAGGGTTTAAGAAAGAGAACCTAATTTATGGCAGCTAGTCCTAGCTTTCGTCCAATATCTACAGCAATGTACCTGCAAAATACAGAGACCTTCCTCAATGTATGCTGACTATAAATATATAATGATATTGAAAGAAATATAACATCAATTACGATCAGAAATGTAATAGAAGTAACAATCTAATGGGACGGGAAGGGTATCTCGATATTTATTGTCCAAGAAATGCAGTGAAATACAACTGATATACCTGATATTGTTCCAAGCAATTTTGCAACCAAGTTTTGGGCTCCTTCTCCTCTCTTGACTATAAATTCCTTCAGCATAACAATGACTTTCTTCTCTATATGCCCTTTCCTCATGGCTCCCCCTTGTATTTATGGCCAAGGTAGGAAGTTAGATTCGTGAGGCAGTTGAATTGGGAGGTTGGGGGATTTACAATACCAAAATCAACTAATCCCAATTCGTAATCTTAATATATTTTTCCATTTCATCTTAATATGTGCGCAGGTATGATACAAATAAACCTACGCATGGTATGCAACTATTGCTCTTAATGACTAGCGCATACAACTTTTGGGATAAGTGCGCAGGCTGTCTTCAGTAGAACTAGCACATGGTGCGCTAGATGCCAATTACAAGAGTAGCACACTTCTATTGAAATATGCAGAAAAAATATAGTTTTTGGCTTAAGGTGTGGAATCTCAGCACTAAGTCATCCAAGGTCAATCTAGCTCTTCCATCCATAGTGTCCTTTTGTGTGATCGACAGGGCAATGTGGTCACGGACGGAGAAGTGTAGATTTGACCTATACCAATAATTATCTACTAAATGAAGGGGCGGATGATCCTTCTTGTTGGAAAACGTAACTCGGGACAAACATTTTTTATATGTTATAACTTAGATGTTGTCCGGGTCCCTACTATTTAGAGCAGAGGTCGAAAGTCAGGAATTGTCGGCCTAGACTTAACACATTAAATATTTTTACATGAATTGACGGGTTATCCTTCGTAGGTTGAATATTTTTACAATTCCCTCATAAATGAAGGGGTGACTGACCCTTCTTCTGCATAGTATTATTTTCATAATAGTTCTAGACTACATGAAGGGTCGGTCGATCCTTCTTGTATTCTCCATTCTGGATAAGGGGAATTGTTGGACATAGGTGTTCATAATTATCTACTAGATGAAGAGGCAGACGATCCTTCTTGTCAGAAAACATAAGTTGGGACAAACAGTTTTTATATGTTATAACTTAGCCGATGTCTAGATCCCTACTATTTACAGTGGAAGTCGGAAGTTGTGAATTGTCGGCCTAGACTTCGCAGATTAAATATTTTTACATGAATTGATGGGCTATCCTTCGTAGGTTGAATATTTTTACAATTCTCTCATAAATGAAGGGGTGGGGGACCCTTCTTCTGCCCAGTATTATTTTCATAATAGTTCTAGACTGCACGAAAGGTCGGTCGATCCTTCTTGTGTTCTCCATTATCGATATAGGGAATTGTTCTATTTTGGGGTGTTGGAAGTAGATGTTGAGGAGAAAGAGAGTTCGCTCCTTTGTCCAAGGATGTCTTTTAGGAGTGGAGAAAGTAGATATCGGCACTCTAAACACAAATTTCATAGGAACATTCCTTCGCACAATTTGCTGGCAAGTAGAAATATTCTCAGAGAAAGAGTCGTCGCTCTTTATTCAAGTTGTTCTATTTTTACAATTCCCTCATAAATGAAGGGGAAGCCGACCATTCTTCTGCCCAGTATTATTTTTCATAATAGTTTTAGACTGCAAGAAGGGTCAGTCGATTCTTCTTTTGTTTTTCATTCTGGATATAGCTGAATTGCTGGATATAGGTGTTAACAATTATCTATTAAACGAAGGGACAGTCAACCCTTCTTGTCGGAAAATGGAAGCTGGGACAAAGATTTTTTATATGTTATAACTTAGCTGATGCCCAAGTCCCTACTATTTACAGCGAAAGTCGAAAGTCGGAAATTGTCAGCCTAAACTTCGTAGATTAAATATTTTTAAATTTCTCTCGTAAATGAAGGGTCGACCGACCCTTCTTGTGCGTAGTATTCTTCTAGCGTTCACCATTTTGGATATACATGAATTGAAGGACTAGCCTTTGTAGGTTGAATATTTTTACGATTCCATCATAAATGAAGGGGTGACCGACCCTTCTTCTGCCCAGTATTATTTTCATAATATTTCTAGACTGCACGAAGAGTCGGTTGATCCTTCTTGTGTTCTCCATTCTGGATATAGGGAATTGTTCGATATAGGTGTTCACAATTATCTACTAAAGGAAGGGGTGTTTGATCCTTCTTGTCGGAAAACGGAAGTCGAGACAAACATTTTTTATATGTTATAACTTAGCTGATGTCTGGGTTCCTACTATTTACAGAGGAAGTGGGAAGTTAGGAATTATCGGCCTAGCCTTCGTAGATTAAATATTTTTACATCTCTCTCGTAAAATAAGGGTCGTACGACCCTTCTTGTGCTCAGTATTCTTCCAGTGTTAACCATTTTGGATATACATGAATTGACGGACTAGCCTTTGTAGGTTGAATATTTTTACAATTCCCTCATAAATGAAGGTGCAGTTGACCCTACTTCTTCCCAGTATTCTTTTCATAATAGTTCTAGATTGCAAGAAGGGTCGGTCAATCCTTCTTGTGTTCGCCTTTCTGGATAAGGGGAATTGTTGGATATAGATGTTCATAATTATCTACTAAACGAAGGGGCGGATGATCCTTCTTATCGGAAAACGTAAGTCGGGACAAACATTTTTTATATGTTATATCTTAGTTGATGTTTGGATCCCTACTATTTACAGCGGAAGTCGGATGTCTGGAATTTTCGTCCTAGACTTCGCAGATTAAATATTTTAACATTTATCTCCTAAATGAAGGGTCGGTCGACCCTTCTCATGCTCAACATTCTTCTAGTGTTCACAATTTTGGATATACATGCACTGAAGACCTAGCCTTCATAGGTTGAATATGTATACAATTCCCTCATAAATGAAGGGGCGGATGACCCTTATTCTGCCTAGTATTCTTTTCATAATAGTTCTAGACTGCAAAATGGTTGGTCGATCCTTCTTGTGTTCTCCATTTTGGATATAGGGAATTTATGGATATATGTTTCCATAATTATCTACTAAAAAAAGGGGCGGCCTATCCTTCTTAAAGGAAAACGGAAGTGTTGACATAGATATGTCGATAGGGGTTCACTCCGCACAATTGTCAACAGGGATTGACACAAACTTCGATAGATATCGGCCCAGAAAGGGTTTAGCCTTTCTAGCAACACTCGTAGAGCAAGTGAGGTCTCACCCGAGATACCTAAGGGGTCTACATGAACCAAGTTTCTGCATGTATAAGAGTACATGCATCATTATCATTCAATAGTAGCGAAGCTCAGAGATTGGCATAATTATCATTCGCATCAGAACACCATTATCACATAATAGACATACTAATCATATCTAGGCAGTAACCAATCATAACACCATTATCGCATAATAGACATACTAATTAATATGTCTTGACATATTAATTAGATCTTTTCAATAGCAGATTATTAACCAATAAAACATATTGCATATTTTTCAATAGAACATATCAAACCCTAATGCAACACAAATTCAGTCATACGGTGATAGTTTACACAGAGGCAAAGACATAAACAACATAATTCTTCTCATTATTCATCATCCCACCTTATACATCACAGAATCCATCCGGAGAGCCAATACAAAGTCAAAACAATACATAAGCTGCGAATCACAGATCAGATATCAAGATAAAAGATAGGTCAAGATATGATTCTTCCTCGTGCTATATGCCAAAAAAGATGCCCTTAGGCTTACAATTCTACTCTTATTTATAGGCTCACTTGGTCGTTACAACTTGGTCCAATGACCAATTAACTAACCAATTGTTCTGGATTATCGGCTCTATTGCACTCCGCGACTGGTCCTTTTCACATGTTTATGACCCTTTTAGCATCGATTTTACCAAACTTATATGCTTTAGACACAAACTTGTGGTTCTCCCTCAAGCCACATCAGTTGGATGTTGCTGGTGCATTCACTTGCATTATGAATTCATCGTATGTTACATTAATTCAGTCGACCACATCCTCGGTCGTTGCTTTCAGTGTTGCACATTCTTCCAATTCTTGTTCCATTAGATTCTCACCACCTATATGTTGTGCCTTCTCCATATTTTCCTTAATTCGCGTCGTTCCGGACATCGCTTCAATAGCTATCCGCTCAACTTTCGTCTGTAGCTCATCCAAGTGTGTCGTTCTTCTTTGTTTCCTTTCTCGCACCTTGTTGACACGATGTTGTAACTCTTTCAGTTCTGTGGCCTTCGTCATTTGCACCAATAGGGGCATCGCCTTAAGCCATCCCCTCAGTGCCTCTAGCTACGATTCCCCCTCGTTGAGTTGCACGTTTAGCTGGTGCAACTGCTCATCTTGGATAAGACTTCCCCAAAATTGCATCACATCTTCTATGATGCACTGAGCTGCTTTCTCTAATTCCGCGATTTCTGTCATGGCCTCCTCAATGGCACTCTTCCTTCCCTCTACTTGCTCTAGCTGTGTGCTCGACACTGCCCTTGTCTACAGTTCCTCATCCTATTTTCGGAGGTCTGTGATGACTGCACCCAACCTCAATACCTTTCTTCCATAAGCATATCTTTTCCTATCCTTGGTGCATCTTCACATGCCATTAAAATCGCATGTTCCAATGTTTTTTCTATCCTCTACCACTTGTTCCCTTTCACTCATTACCGCTTCTTTCTCTCCACAAAGTCGTTCAATCTTCAATTCAATGCCTCACACTTGCCTCTTCTAGCTGGCCATCTAATCATGCATTGAAGCTTCATGATAATTGATCTATTCGCTTACTACGGTGTGAGTGTGATGCAGCATGAACATCGACAGCATGTTCATGTCTATGCTGATCAAATCTCTCCTTTGTAGGGCGACATCCAAACCTTCATCTCCTGTCGTGATTGGATTGGGTATTATTTTCACAATCTGCCGCTAAGTGCCAATATCCACATTGACCCTCCTTACCTCTAATGTACTCGGCCTCACTTGTCCTTGTGGTAGTCTTGTTTTTATGTCTGCATTGCTTAGCGTTTGCAGTAGCTGCAATATTTGATGGAAATATTCGGTCGCATGTTGTGTGACTTTAGCGTGGTTCTCCTCCGCCACAGTTGTTATCTTCTCCAGTAACGTGTTCATTCGTTCTCCGGGGAGACTAAAGGTAGTGATCCCCTCAATTCGATCCATCCTATTTTGTTTTCTTGATTCTTTTTGTTTCTCCTCTAGCTCTGAATCCGTCGGAGTGGGTGATGATGCTCCTGTTATCACACAACTTGTAGTTTCTCCTAGTGGTATCCCATCCGGGATGGTAGAGGAGATGGACAACTAAAGAGGTGACCCAAGAGATGCCACAGTTCGCAATGCAAGGTGGGAGTCACGTCAACCAAGGCACTCTTCACTTTAGATCTAGATGAATGAAGACCTAGGGGGAGACCCTACTACCAATCAAAGATGATTGGACCCAAACAAAGGTTCCTGGGGAAGAGTAAATGGTGAGTTACAGAAACCAATGCAAGGTAAAGTGGACCTAGAAGTCAAGGTATGGTTGAAGGTGGTTTGAGAGATGATTAGCGTTTCAACCAATATATGATTTAGGCCACATGATGAGCTAAAGAGAAAAGATCTAGTAGCATGTGTTACACAAGTGGGACCCACTTCCTTGGGATATGTGAATGGCTCAAAGGGGACCCACAAGGTGGAATTTAAGGGATGAAATTGGTACTAAGGGGTATATGTAATGAGTAGATCTATGGATCTAAGTTGAAACTAGGAATACCCATATATGGGATCTATGGTTTGACACAATTCCCAAGGAATGCGACTTGCCTAAGGAGGACTAGTGCCTTGTTGGATGGGTTAATGGAGTCAAAAGATATGTCAAAGTGTAGATCGGGACACCTAGAAGTCAAATCAAGTGGGCTAATTGGGATAGAGTGGTTGGATTGGGTTAGATCTAGGGTTTCATGAAATGACCCAAGTGGACCACAATCTCTTAAAACAAGGAATGCTACCCCCAAGGCAGATTGTCACAAAATGATACTCTAGATATGGTTTTCAAGGTATGCCCATTCCAAATCCACTGAAATATCAACTACCCAGGTCCTAGAAGTGGGCAAACTCAGTCACCCAAGGAAGTGCGACCTTGCTCAAGGAGGGATAAAAGGTGGATAAGGTGTGTCAAATCAAGTCCAATGGCCACCAAATTGTAGATCCAAGTGGTTTATGCAATGATCTATGTGGATCTAGAAAATCAAGACAATCCAAGGGTTAGATCTTACTAGATCTGAGTTTTAAGGTGCCAAGTAGTCAAAAATGGGGTTTTAATCCCTTGAAATGTGGAATGATGCCCAAAAGGTAGAAATCTTAAAGTAAGAGTCTAGGGGTAGGTTATCAAGTATGTAGATTGCAAATCAAATGGGATCTCACCTACCCATATGCTAGATCTAACCAAACAAGCCTCTCCCAAGGAAGTGTGATTTGCCTCAAGAGAGCTATAGATCCAATCACCACCAAACTATAGATCCAACTAGGGGTGGATTCTATAGAGGTGGGTTCTTAATATATTTTCAAAAGCAAGGATAGATCTAAGTAGATCTAAGAAAAACTAAAATTTGGGGTTTTAATTAATTAGGGTTTGTGACCAATGAAGAGAGAATGGATGGAAAGAGACACATACCTTGTAGATCTTACCTCAATTGCTTATGGCCACCTTGCAAATTGATAGCATTATCCTATGTGTATATTCAAGAGTGCAATTTTGATTTTCCAAGCCAAATCGTCCTCCTCCTACAAGACAAGATCAAAGGAAACAAGTCAAGTAAGATGATTATGAAAATGATAGAAAGATGTAATAGAAAGCATCAACTATGTCACGAAGATACAATAATGATACTCCCTGTCACAATATCAACACAAGAGAGAATATGTGGATCCCTCCAACAATAACCCTCAAGCAATCGCCCTCCTCTCCACCAATTTGACTTCCTTGCAAGACAAATAGGTTAGAACCAAAACCCACAATGATACATAGAAGAGATACTGTATACTCAAGAGAATCCACAAGACAAGAGAGATATCCTCCACAAATAAGTGTTCTATTCCAATATTCCAGAGCTCCAAAGGTGAGCTATACAATAAGGGGTCTCCTCCATATATGGGATAATAAAGACCAAGACCCTATACCACTTTACGATACTACATCAAATGAGTGGTTGAGATTAAAAGATCTCAATACATGATCAATGGCTAATAATGAATCATAACAATATATCACATGGATCACCCAATATAATGATGACACCCTAACTAAATGGTACAAAGTGAGGATGACGTCATCCACTAGAGGGGTAAAAGTACAAAAATCCACCTCATAATGACTAGGACATAACATAAGAAGCACATGGTGGGGCTAGGAGGAATCAATCCTTACTATCTCATCCCCAAGGCACAATAAAATAATAAAATATGTCCAAGATAATATAAATGATCAAATCTGTCCTCAAAATCTATGACAGACAAGCAGTAAAAGACCTCCTGTGATCATTGTGGGCCTACCCACATGGTGAAAACTGGCTGGAAGATAGTGGGATCACCCTGGAAGACCGCTGTGAAAACCAAGTGCCAAAACCTTGCCTCAATTTCCCAAATCGAATTCCTCAGTGACCACTTTATCCCATTTTTTAACTGCCTCGGTAACTGTGAAGGTGCCAAACTGCCTCCTAGGGCATCTGCGTTGTCCAACTGAGCCCACCAGGCTCTCCAGAAGGGGGGGTGAATGGTAAAAACAAGTGGCTGGACCACCCCCTCCTCATACAACGCCCTAGGTGAACTGGCCTCTCCTGGTCCCTGCTGCTCAGGTTGGGAAATCAGCCCCAAATCTGGTCAACAAGTGTAAAACTGCATCAATCACTGTTAGAAGTGACCGGAACTGAAAGATAAGTGTCTCATTGGATCTAGAAGACCCAAATACACTAGGATTGTGTACTCATACACCATGGGTTTCCCTAATGGGCCAGCTGTAGAGTCCACCATATATGGACAGTGTATAATCTGATGATCTGAAGTAATAAATAAAACTGCCGAACTGCATCCATCATCATCTACATCCTATATCCATCATATGGAATCATCATCAAGAGTATGTGGGTCCATCAATCATCATCTATAAGCATATGTGGCCCACATCATCATGGATCCCAAGAAATGACCATAGTCAAACTAGGTTTAACTAGGTCCATATATAACAAAGGAAAAATCATATCAGTAGACTAAGACATGTTCCTCTAATCATTCTCACAGCTTAGCTCAAAGTATAACATCCATTTAATGACATTAATCAAGTTAGCATATTCCTTTATTATATGAAATTACTTGCACAATAGTTCAAATGACAAACTCACCCATTGGACATGGTCAAACTGCTAGTGAAGGATGATGGCTAGGAACAAGGTTGGGCCAAGGGGTTGAATTGTCTAACTCAACTCAAAAATACTTTGGACTGGGAGAAGGGGAAAGCTACAAACTCTGTTCTGGACAAAATAACACGGGGAATGGCTGTGCCTCACAAATGGATAAGTTGTTTAGAGAGTGCTTATTCAACTTAGGCATCATGTCTACATTAAGTTGATCTAGGTTCATTAGGATCATTCAATTTCATTTCATGGCCTTTTTGGCCTACATAACCCTTCGGATCTCAGGTGTGCTGATAAGCACAACTAGTTGCAGCTTGCATCCAGGGCATGTTTTCATATACATATAAGGTCAGCAATTGTTTAGATATAGCTTTTTTGGACCTTTCTTATACTCTTCGAGTAGTATTTTTAGCAGTTCATCGCTCTTTCCCTTTTTAGTTTCCATGGGCGAATTTATAAGTTTCCATAAGTAATACATGAGCTTTCAGTTTTAGCCAACAACATCTCAAGTGACTAAGGGGAGTTCGAGCCAATGCCAAACATCGAGACAACCGACCATAATGATTTAGGCCTACGATCCAACTCACCAAAGGCAAGTTTTGTCACCAACTTAGAGCCGAGACACTGAACATACAGGGATGCGGTCCAAACACAGAGGTAGAAAATGGGGAAGTCCTTAGTATCAGAAAGTCAAATAAGACAGGTCAAGGTTTAAAGTCAAATAAGGAAATTCATGTATGGATGGAGTCAAATGAGTATGGAGCCTAAACTAGCAGACAACTGGTGTCAGGAAAGACCATATCTATGTAAGGTGGTAAACCAGTGAGTTTTTTCAGTCAACCTAAATGTGCAAGTAAATGTCCATTTTATAATTTATAGTTCATTTTAAACAATTTGCCACATCAGGAATAATATACCAAGCAGATGTTGTGATCATGATTAGATTAACAAGATAATAATCCACAGTCAATGATAAAATATCCACAGGTCATATAGCATCATCACAATAATAATCATCGTATATCATCTGAAACACTGCTGCAATGCATCTCTAAGCACTGAACTGAAACTGTATGGGATAAAGGGTCACATCGATCATCAAATTTGAACTCTCAAGGCTCGGCCTTGACACAAGGTCTAACATAAGTCTGAATAATACACTGCTCTGATCATGAGTGATCTCAAAATATACAATCATCATATCCAAGCTCCGAATAATGGAAGCTCTGGAATGTGCAGATATCTGCTAAGCAAGAATAGTAGCCCTGCTACTATGGTGTGATAACAACTCCATCATTTATTGCGGTGCACTATTGTTCATTCGCACCATACTCTTCGTCATCTAAATATTTTGTTTATTCTTGGGCTTTTGGTATGTCTGTTGGATTCCCATCCTCTAGGTCCGGAATTTTATTTTCGTTCACTAGAATTTTACATTCTTCCGGTCATTCTTGCACAATGGCATCCAGTTCCACTTTGCTCAACTTGTATTGCATTGCGAGCCACTGCTTTTGTGGTTCTTCACGCACTAGAATGAATATTGATTGCAGTCCCATAGAATGCCTTGTGATTCTCCTATGCTTCTTTGTTGCCTCTTCTTTTAGCCGCAGAATCTTCATTGCTTATGTTCATAGCTCTTTTAGGTGAATAAAAAATTGAATGTTATTACCTTTTTGCCTCTCCTTGTCATTTAACGCCCACAAATTCTTATATCGTGCCCCTAAGCACACTTTGGATACTTATGTCTCCATACCCTGGTACTATTGTGGCTCCATTCATGCAATCCGTGCAATTAATAACAAAATCCATGAGTACGTGAATGGCTTACTCCAGACGCACACTGTTTCGTCGATGCAATCACCCCTGATGTGCACTGATTAGGGCGATTCTTCCTTACAATCTTGATTTCCAACAACTTCGTTGTGATCATAACGTCCTGATCGTTGATTACGACGATCAAGTATCCTCAGGTGTTTTTCTCCACCCCATACTTGGTCTTCATATTCGCAGCTAACTTATTATCATTGTCCTTCCCTTGGAATTATTGTGAAGGGTCAACCCCATTCTTGGGTAATCCGGTAATCTGTGATATAAGGTCGATGGTGATCGAAATCTTCGTATCCAACCATAAGTATCCACCATGAAATCAAACCAACAATTACATTATAAATGCATTCACTTCTGTTGATCTCCCAAAATTCGGCATGTGAATTATTGATAGGAGCCCTGATCGCTCCAAGCCCAACACCAACTACATTGGCTTCCTTGTGATTGGACCTCCATCTCCATGCTTTTTCTCCATGTGTGTGCATTGTATGCATTCTGGATATGCCATAATATCATGGTCATTGTACTGTAGTTTTTGCAGTCACTGCAATATATCTCTAATGGTATGGATACCCTCTGGTGTCGTTGGCTCCTTGATAATGTACTTGGCATTCTTACCCATTCTTACTACTGGTGCCACTTCCTTTCGTGCTGGCACATACCTTAGAATATCCATGACTTTCGGACCTTATTGTATTCCCCTTGCTTCTGTCGTTTCTTCTTCTGCGGCCCCTGATGTTCCGACTTCTCCTCCTGCCGTCGCAGCCCTTGCCGAGGCACTATGGGTTTTCGTTCTTCTTTGTGAACTTGTTGGTCAACTGGCGCTTCTCTTCTTCCTGAATAACCGCACTGGTGTGGATGCAATTTCAGTTCTTCTCCAACAACGGTCGCCCTGGGTTGCTCCTGTGTGCTCGTGCTGGAAATTACATACACCATTGGAAATTTATAACTTCACTTATGTTTGTCTTCTCTTGAATCTTCTTCCACAATTCTCACAATGCACAATGGGTCGAACTGTTCATCTTTGCATGTTTTTATAGGTTTGGTTTCCCGTTCTCTGTCCATCAAGTCAATTTCGGACAATAATTCCCAAATCCTCAGTCGATTTACCGATATTTCTCCCTATTTGTCCATTAAAGGTGCCTTCATCCACTTGCGTCGGCGTGCGCCATGCCTTAACTGCTGCACCCAAATCCATCATTGATTTACCGAATTCTTCCTTGATTTACCCAAATTGACGCAATGATGCGGCATTAAATCCATATGCTTATATTGAAATAGTACAACTTTAGATGGTGCAAAAGTCATTAGCTTTACCTTTTTTTTAGGATTTACCATCTATAATTCTGACAAAACACATTATTTCCAAAAAATCTGAATTTGGAGGCATTTTGTATCGACCCATGAATCAGGGATAAAAATTGAAGTTGGCATTGCTCATCAATAGCTTTCTATGTTGTCATAGAAGAGTAAAATTGTTGGAATGCCTTACTTGATTGTCAATAAATATACTCAGAACCTTATCTCGCTCTTGTAGCATGTCGAAACATTCTAGTTATCTTGAACTTGCATTTAATAATTAAAAGAATAGCTTGGAAGTATATGGATATTAATTTAATAAATACTTTAATATAGCTGACCAATTCTTTTCGATAAAAGATCACTCTTTATATTATTTAAGGAACCTTTATGTCCAATCGATACATAGACAAAGGTTTTCTATTTGCTCTTTTCAAGCCTATATATATATTTTTTATAAACGGTTACATAACGACCCATCGGTTCACTAACCGACGTGACTAACTGACTCGACATGTGTTGGTCTACACAATGGTTCGACATGTTCTCTGAAGTGATTGAATGGAGGACATAGTCGGGAAACCGACCTAGCCTCCTCCAACATCTCCCCCACGAACAAGATATTTCTTCGTCCCGAAGAAATCAGAAAATAGCTGGATCTGGATAAACAGATGAAATTCACCGCGGCTTGTCTTGTAACTATGTGTAGACAATTGATGACTTTGAGCTGGTACCGGCTACTATCGTTGCTAGAGATGGGTCCTCAAGTCTGGGAGAGTGTCCATGCTGGTAGATGAAAGCTGACAACATGCTCTGGTACCAAACAACTTTGGACGAGCGACTACTATCATGGCTGGAAATGGGTCTTCATGTCTGGGAGCTAGTAGACGAAAGCTGTCAACAAGGCCATTCTTGTTGTCAACATGGCTCTTCTAGCTGTCAACATGAGTATTATTGTTTTCAATATGGATATTCTTGGACGATTGTTTCAAGCCTAGCGTTGATGAAAGTGGCAGCTCATGTTGTTTTAGAGAAGGAAGTGTCCAAGAAAATAGGTATATGGACCACTAATATTCTCACATCCGCTCCAACTTGTACACCAATCAGTTAGTGAAAGAAGAATGATGAAAACACGATTGGTGGCAAGGAACATAATGACAAATCATGTTCTTTGGGCTTTGGGAGTGCTGGAAATGCCCATATATCATGGTGTGGTGAGGATTTGTCAGGGAACTGATGTCGAAATGCTCATATATCACGAAAAGAACTGGGGAGCGACCATAAGACTAAAGTATTTCAGATAAAACAACAAAGGAAAGGGAACAAAGGTGGTAAATAAGAGTGCCATGACTTCCCGAAGATTTAATTTTGTTGCAATATGGGGTATGGTTTAGCCTATATATAGTGAGTGGCTAGTGATATGGTCAATTGACTGAGATGGGACGGATGGGGAACTGTAATTATCACAGTATGTAGTGATGGTGGTCATAGATATCATCTGTAGCGACTGTAGATTTTGCTGGAGTAATTGTACATGTATCACTCCAATCGATGCCTTGAGAAAGGATTGTATGTTGACATGGTGATGATTTATACGATAAAATTTGGAAATGGCAGTTATCCTGACGGTGGTAATAGTGAATGATGGTTTGTACCACTTGTGTGAAGAAAATAATCGCATCATGCTTTAGTTGACATTATGTCTTGTCACGAACAATTGATAGTGATCATGATGATTCAATCCTAAAAATTTATATTGAAATGGTACCATTAATATCCTTAATATTTGTTTATAATATATTTAGACTAATTTTAAAAATCAAATATGCCACATGTCACAATTTGAGCGTTCCATGTGTCACCCTGGGAAATTAGATGTCGACATTTTAACAACAAAATTTATAGAATTTTTTCTTCAAAGAGTTTGCTGGCAAGTCGAAATTTTGTCAGAGAATGAGTGGTATCTCTTTCCTCATGTTGTTCTATTTTTGGGTGTTGGAAGTAGATGCTGAGGAGAAAGAGCGTCTGCTCCTTCCTCCAGGAATGTTTTTTAGGAGTGGGGAAAGTAGATATCGACACTTTAAACACAAATTTCATAGGAACATTGCTTCACATAGTTTGTTGGCAAGTGGAAATATTCTCAGAGAAAGAGCGGCTGGTCTTTCTTTAAGTTGTTCTATTTTTACAATTCCCTCATAAATGAAGGGGCAGTCGACCCTTCTTCTGCCCAGTATTATTTTCATAATATTATTTTACTGCAAGAAGGGTTGATCAATCCTTCTTTTGTTTTCCATTTTGGATATAGGTGAATTGTTGGATATATGTGTTCACAATTATCTATTAAACGAAGAGGTGTTCGATCCTTCTTTTCGGAAAACGAAAGTTAGCACAAACATTTTTTTATAGGTTATAATTTAGCTAATGTCCCGGTCCCTACTATTTACAGCGAAAGTCGAAAGTCGGGAATTGTTGGCCTGGCCTTCGTAGATTAAATATTTTTACATTTCTCTCATAAATGAAGGGTCGGCTAACCTTTCCTTTAGGGATGGATTTTAGGAGTGGGTAAAGTAGATATCGGCACTCTAAACCCAAATTTCATAAGAACAGTTCTTCACGCGGTTTGATGGCAAGTGGAGATATTCTCAGAGAAAGAGCGGCCGCTTTTTATTCAAGTTATTCTATTTTTACAATTCCCTCATAAATGAAGGGGCGGATGACCCTTATTCTTCCCAAAATTCTTTACAAAATAGTTTTAGACTGCGAGAATGGTTGGTCGATCCTTCTTGTGTTTTACATTCTAGATATAGGTGGATTGTTGGATATAGGTGTTCACAATTATCTACTAAGCGAAGAGACAACCGATCCTTCTTATCGGAAAACAGAAGTTGGGACATAGAGTTTTTATATGTTATAACATAACTGATGTCTGGGTCCCTACTATTTACAGAATAAGTCGGATGTTGGGAATTTTTGGCCTAGACTTCGTAGATTAAAAAATTTTACATTTCTCTTGTAAATGAAGGATCGACTAACCCTTCTTGTGCTTAGTATTCTTCCATTGTTCACCATTTTGGATATACATGAATTGACGGGCTAGCCTTTGTAGATTGAATATTTTTACAATTCTCTCATAAATGAAGGGGCGGTCGACCCTTCTTCTGCCCAGTATTCTTTTCATAATAGTTATAGAATGCAAGAAGGGTCAATCGATCCTTCTTGTGTTCGCCATTATAGATATAGAAAATTGTTGGATATAGGTGTTCACAATTATCAACTAAACGAAGGGGCGACCGATACTTCTTGTATGAAAACGAGAGTCGGGAAAAACCTTTTTTATATGTGATAACTTATCTTATCTCTAGATCCCTACCATTTAGAGCGAAAGTCAGAAGTCAAGAATTTTTAGCCTATCCTTCGTATATTTAATATTTTATTTCTCTCTCGTAAATGAAGGGTCGGTCAACCCTTCTTGTGCTCAGTACTCTTCCAGTGTTCACTATTCTGCATATACATGAATTGACGACCTAGCCTTGATATGTTGAATATTTTTACAATTCCCTCATAAATGAATGGGAGATCGATTCTTCTTGTGCCCAGTATTCTATTCATAATAGTTCTAGACTGCAAGAAGGGTCGTCCGACTCTTCTTGTGCGCAGTATTATTCGAGTGTTCACCATTTTGGATATACATGAATTGATGGCCTAGCCTTCATAGGTTGAATATTTTTACAATTCCCTCATAAATGAATGGTCAGTCGACCCTTCTTCTGCCAAGTAATATTTTCATAATGGTTATAGACTGTAAGAAGGGTCGGTCGATCCTTCTTGTGTTCGCCATTCTGGATATAGGGAATTGCTGGATATAGGTGTTCACAATTATCTACTAAATGAAGGGGTGGCTGATCTTGTCGGAAAATGGAGGTGGGACAAACATTTTTTATATATTATATCTTAGCTGATGTTCGGATCCCTACTATTTACAATGGAATTCGGAAGTTGGGAATTGTCACCTAGACTTCATAGATTAAATTTTTTACATTTATCTCATAAATGAAGGGTCGGTTGACCTTTCTTGTGCTAAGTATTCTTCCAGAGTTCGCCATTTTGGATATACATGAATTAACGGCCTAGCCTTCGTAGGTTAAATATTTTTAAAATTCCCTCATATATGAAGGGTCGTCCAACCCTTCTTCTGCCCAGTATTATTTTCATAATAGTTCTCGACTGCAAGAAGGGTCGGTCGATCCTTCTTGTGTTCGCCATTCTAGATATAGGGAATTTCTGGATATAGGTGTTCACAATTATCTACTAAATGAAGGGGCAGCTGATCCTTCTTGTTGGAAAACGGAAGTCGGGACAAACATTTTTTATATGTTATAACTTAGTTGATGTCTAGATCCCTACTATTTACAACGGAAGTCAAAATTCGGGAATTGTTGACCTAGACTTTGTAGATTAAATATTTTTACCTTTCTCTCGTAAATGAAGCGTCGGTCGACCCTTCTTATTGACTTATTTGATATAATATACTAGTGGAAAAAAATATTATTTGTTTAAAATAAATATAATTTTTAATGTGATCTTGTATTTTATATTTCATAAATCGCTTCTGAAATGGATTTTGGTTCTCAACAATGTGTCCTATTGTTTTATATTTCATAAATTGCTTTTGAAATGGATTTTGTCTCTCAACAATGTGTGGACCTCCTTCTGAATGGATTGAAATTTACTGAAGGGATCTCTTTTCCTAA
This sequence comes from Larix kaempferi, assembly GCA_027924585.1. NCBI lineage: Eukaryota > Viridiplantae > Streptophyta > Pinopsida > Pinales > Pinaceae > Larix > Larix kaempferi. Next base: position 2,867,072 of record BSBM01001005.1, on the reverse strand, counting down.
AAGAAAAATATTGCATAATATCAACATTCATGATGGATGTATCATTGTAAACGTTACCAAGAATTTAAATGCAAGTCTTCAATTGCCCTATCCATCAGAAGGTGTAGATACATTGTCAGAGGAAGTTGGTGGTTATATTCAATGGCTTGCATATGAGATCGTTAACCACATTGGATCTTCTCTTGATGAGAATGAGGTGAATGATATACCAGCTTCTACTTTGATGAGTGTAGAACATATCATAACAACTGAGAATAAATCTTCTTTTATTATGAGAAAACTTAAGTTGTTACATAAGTGTTCAGAATGCAAGGATTGCATTTCCATAGGTTTTGTAACAAATGTGAGTGGGACTGATTTTGGTGGCGGAACATTTTTGGGTGACTTCTCCTTTGGTATTTTGGTGGATGAAGTGTTGTTTTCTTGTATGGCATGTTGTCTATGGTTAAGCAGTGGATCTTTTGTTGTATGGCCGATAAAAAGAATCATAGATTTTAATACAGAAACATTGATTGCTGTTGAAATCCATTTTAACAATAATCAATCTGAAACTGCTTCGAAAGTATTAAGAGAAAATCACAATATCAAGTTTTGGGAGAGAAAGTTAATTTGATACATCAATGTTCTTTAAAGCCACATTATGTTGCACGGGGAATAGTGTCAATTTTTTTTTAAGGATACATTGTACAATTCAAACCACTAGATGCTAGTGATTTTGGTATTTCAGTTCATAAAGTCTTCTGCAATTGCGAGGATTGTGGTGTATTTGAAGGCTCTCTTGTAAGATGGCCTGCAAACAATTTGATTCAACTCAATGATGTTCCTTTGTATGTTATACTAAAAAAGAACATAGACGAAGACATGGTCAACATTTGGAATATTTTTAAGAATGTCCTTTATAGATGGTCCTTCTAGGTACTCCCCATTGTGAATATACAGGTGTTAAAGGTAATGGAACAAGGCCATACAATTTCGTAAAGCGGCAATCTGGAACTAAAATTTTTGAAAGAAATTCAAGATCGGTACCTTGTAGGCTTGGAATTGATTAGGGTGCATTCCTTTAAAAAATTGTCACTGAACATTGTTGCTCAAATCTTTATATCTCAAAATTTTCACTTCAATCGATAGTTAAATGTGTGAATAAATTTCATAGTATGAATGGAAATTCAAGAAGACAGTATGTTATAAATTCTATGGGATCAAATGCTCCTGTGGCCAAAGAAGGAGATGACAGAAAAAGAAGCATGTTTACAATGAGATTAGACACAATTGACATCTATCAAAATGCCACGGGGGGTTCACTCAATGAACTTGTTGCATAGAACGATCGTTCGCGTGATATTAAAGAATACCCCTAATTTCACTAAATATTGGAAAATGCATCCTAAAATTGTATTGTTGAACCCCCCTCCCAATATGCCTTTCCAATTAAGAAAACCCCTAGTTTCACTAGATATTGTAGGTATCCATTTTTATCAACCCATTTTTAACACCCCCTTTATATCATATTATCAAGTTGTAACAAACAGGAGCCCTGCCACATCTTAGTATAAGCAAACACGATGCTAAATAAAATAATAGTATAATTCTAACAATGGTCCCACTAGGATTGCAGGGGTGACCGATCAATTTGTAGCATTGGAGAGTGGAACACCCAAAGAAATAAAGTACCGGGGAAGGCAAAATGCATAAAACAAAACCTAGTCAAGGGATCATCATATTAACAAAGAATGTAAAAGACTGATAGTCCAATTGTTAGTGCAATGCTTAGAAAATATGATAATTGCAAATGTTTCACACCACAACCTACCAATCTACCAATTTTATATCATGTAATACAAATATAGCCATAGATAACTCATGTTTTCTATATGCTTAATAAATTAATCTCCATAAAAATGCAAAATTGAAACCCTTTTGTGGAAGGATGCCCCTACCTTCCTATAAAAAAAAAAACATCATTGTCGATGTTTGAACCCAAATGAACATAGAAAAATTCCTTTTACTTTTCAATAAGACCATATGATCATGTGCATAGCTTGGATTTGGGTCATTCACAAGATCCAATGAATTGCCTCCACTTCCTCTACATTTATTCTTGCAATCACGGGAATTAGTTACCTTTTCTTGGGTTATATCTAGATAGGGGAAAATATCCATTGTTAGGTTTCAAGCATGCAATAGTTATAAAGATACACAAATAGTGAAACTTATATGATACCATTTCATGGTAACGATAACACATAGGGTATCTAAATAAGGATTTATATTTTCACCTATGTTCATGTTAATTCCAATATAATATTAAAACAGATGCCTTGCATATAAGAATTGAAATTACAATTATGAATGTGCCAAATATAACTCAATCTAACAACTATTCCTAACTGGAAATGTGAAAAAATTAAAGAAAAATGCAAAAAGTTGAAATAAATAATTAGTCAAGAAACATTGATCAAACTTTTCTTGGTTCCAGTGAGCCAAGAAAGATTGATCTTAAATTACAGAACAGTTTTTCTTAAAATGCCAGCATAGCAATTAATTCATCAAATTACAGAAGTAAAATACTTCATCCCCGCACAGAAAACTATAGTTTAAATACTTATCAATTATTCTTACCTTACTAATTATTTATGAATTGTAACAGTTGTTTTAGACCATCTAGCATCTTGAATATTTCATAATATTTCTTTCTTCGATATCTTTGAATTTTCTTTTCAACAGTTATAAAAATAAATCTGTTCCTTTCCGAGAGTCATTATAAGCTTTGAAAGTAGAGTTACAATATTTAAATGCAAAGACATTGCAGAACAGTATTATATAAATCTTAGTATTTATTTTTATTTCATAAAATTTTCTAGTATTTGTTTTCTATCACTTTTTAAACCAAAGGTGAAGTTTGAATCCTTGTTCAAATCCCATTATTCTTCCAATTTCACTTCAAAACCCTAGGTTGACTCTCGACTTTTCATTACAACTGTTTTAAACATTATTGATAGAAGACACACAGGCATTACTTGAGCTTCAAAACCCAGATCTTCTACATATCAAACCGAGCAAGAAGTAATTCAAGTTATGCTCACACAGGAACAAGGTTTCAACCCTGTAAATACTTTTTTTTTTTTTTTACATTGTAATTTCGTTTACGACTTTGGAAACAATAATTTGTCACTAAAACTTTAAGGCCTATTTATTAAATTACTTTTCTGACAGTTCAAATCGAAATCTTCAAAACCTCCATTCTTATTTATTTCCAGAATCTAACTACAGAAGTTCATTTCTTTAGATTGAGCGTCAAACTACAGTATTCGCAACAACTTTAACAGTACCGAATACAAAAAAAAGAACAATGCAACATTTCTTTTCTTCTGTAACTAAAAACCAGTATTATAATACCAAGTCAAATGACTTTCAATCCTTTAAAACGAAGTTTGCAAGCTGTACTATGGCGAAGATGCCATTGTAAAATATTTTCAGTTTACAATGCAGGCTTGAAGCCTCGGCAACACAAAAACTTAGTCTAAACATTATCATTGCTTACGGATTAACCTAACTCTTTTACTGAGCAGAACGTTTTAACTTCCGACGAGTCCAGGGTTATGGATGAACCCGAGACTTACCAGGACGGCGGAGTCCTCGACGTTCATTTGTCCAGCAAGCTTGGATGTTAGACCTTTGATTGACCCTGCAAGTGAAACATACATCTAAATAAATTAGAATGAATCAAAATAAAGGATTTATGAAAACTCAAATTTCAATGATGGAACATAGAGACGTATTACCTTGAGTGGAAAGGCCAAAGATCCAACCCTAGCACTGTAAAAATAGACTTTCACCCTGAAATAGAAACCACACCAAGGTCGTGGTATCAACTACTGAGCATTCACTTATAGGTCTGCAAAACACCATTAAAATAACGCAGAGGTCGCGGGTTCCAAACTCCAAGCAAACTTGCTAACCCTAAGTTTTAGCAGCGTTTCGGCCTCACACTCTAACTCCAAAACGTGAAGTGAAGACTGAGAAACCCTCCAGCATTACTTACAACGAGAATTTAGGGTTTATCATTCAACGACCCAGATCTATTGTGATCGACGAGCGAGAAGGTGACATCCTGATGCTTTGAGAATCGGGCAACCATAACATAAATACCTCATTTATTGTAACAGCTACAACAATGCCAACACTGCATGCCAAGGAGTCAATCCCATGTACAGTTTGGAGGAGAGCTGCTTGTTCACTACACATAGTTCGATTTCGTGAGTCACATTTTAACCAGGCTTCACGTGGTTTGACAACGTGGATAGACAACATTACACTCCACTAAAGAGTTGGTTCAGAACCATTAATGTTTGGATGAGACACCATCAACCTGTCAGATCGATGCAGTAGCGACATTAATAATCGTCACTTCCTTACCAGTGTCGTATTTAATTCTTGGTGTAATGTCGTTCATTATCAATACATAGAGTAAGGTCAGGATTGCATTGTATATCGCTTCATCGCTATGGTATTAACCATCGAATGCATGATTACATAAATCAAAAGTTTGTATTGGTAATAATCGCATGCATATAAGATTTAGATAGTTAGAACTTAGGTTAGAAAATAGTATCGGTACATTGTAATATTATTACAATAAACCATATAAAAGTTGTTTATTATAATAATGCGCCAATATCACATTAGAATGGTTCACCCTATAGTTAAAAAGGGTCCACACTTATATTGTATTATGTTCTTAAATAAAATATGATTTTGACTTTATAAATATCAAGACTATATCCATATATATATAAATTATAAATGGAGAAAGTAGAAGCTACCATAGTTATCTTAAATAAAATACCAAGCATTGAAATAGTAAGTGAAACTTGATGTTATAATAAAGGAATAAAGTTCAAATTGAATTTGTCCATCAATCGTTTCACCTGGTAGTAAAAGGTTTCATGAATTGGAAAATATTGGCAGAATCATATTAGCAATTCATTCTTCAAATCTAGTAATTAATCTTAAGATTTTTAAGCATAGATATATCTACCAAGATAATGTACTTTTGAACCCTGTTTAAATATTATTAACTTCTACAACTTGTATTTTTTTTCGAAATAATACATTTAGAACTTGGATAGAATTCCATACCTGAAACAAGGAGGTACTTATAATTTCTTTAACCAAATAAGACGACTAATTGGAAAATATAAATACTCTTAAACATTGTTTTTTCATTGTTATCCTTACCTGCGAATATTTGCAAGAAGGACAGGTACAAATGCTTTAGCTAATTAGCTAAGTAAGTCTCGGGGCACCTCGCAGGAACCCTTTCATCACCATCCCGAAATTAAAACTGTCAGTACCTTGTCAAGGAGAACTCCGTCTTATATTGTTTTGAAATTTCAGTTATTACAACTACAAACAAATTAGTGTCGTAATCATTTTTATGGAGGTAAGACACATCACTGTCTTAAAGCATCATTAGTTAAAAGGACATAGTAGTTAAATTGTTATATACATTAATGACTTTATTATTTAATACTGCCTTAACAAGCATTTATTACTTCCGCAATCACAATTTTAACATTTAATGCTGGTATAATTTTTTTTTTAAATTTTATGAAATTATCGAGATGTTACATTGCTCAAGGACAATAATCCAAAGAGACTTCCATCGATATTATCATTGGTACACTATTATCAAATTTATTCAAAACTTAGGATCATAAGCAATATCAAATAAAAATGGAAGGTCCTTAAGTCTTAGGTGGGTATGAATTGAGCCCGTGATTTGGACGTATGAATCCATCCCACGATTTGGAGGTTATTCCTCAACACTCCCAAATAAAATAACCCCCAATATTTATATTACTATGTCAAATAAAAAAAAACCCTTAACCCCTTAATACGGGGCAATATATTTTTGAGGTTTTTAAGAGTATTCAACCCCCCAATATGAATGGACGTGATATGATATTGCCTCACTAGTGAACCCCCCGTGCAAAATGCATGGTATAAATTCCATGGGATAAAAAGGAGCACTTTCTACAATTATAAAAGCATGTTCTTAAATGGTGATGTGAGAGTTGTGCATGGTAATAGTGGCTTGGAAAAATCTATGGCGAACATTGTTGCACTGGTAGCTACTATTAATAATATTGTAGAAGAGAATTCAGAAAAATATCCACATCTTACACGATTAATCAATAAAGATGGAACAAGGACAACCTTGGAATTATTTCCATCTAATGTGTCCGATGGTTTGTTGCGAAAAATGGCAAATGAAGAAATCGAAAGTATTGGTTTGCCTCTAGTATCAAAATCCTCCTTTAGCAAGGTGATGAGAGAATATTTTCGATATGTTAAAATTTCTAAATCAAACTACTTTTCAAGGTGTAATGAGTGCATTACAATACATGATAGGATTAAGGGGACCACTGATCCAGCTGAGGTGGAAAGGTTGGGAGGACATCAGGCAGCTCATAAAAAATATATCGCAAGTTGTCTCCAAGTATACTATTCTCACAGATTAGCTTCACAAAAAATCCAAACACTTTTATGTGTATTGTTCATGACAAAATGGATAAGTCAAAGACTTCCATTCCAAGGATGAGTAAGAAGCAAAGCTTTTAGTAATGTTATGAATCTTCCCATATCATTGACTAGAATGTTGACTCATGGGCACAAGACTGGGGTTTTTTCCCATTTCAGCCTCTCATTTTTAGAGATGGGATCGAATTTCACCATGACATCCCTGGTTAAATGCTTGAAGGGTCTTGGAGAACAAGTGGTTAGTAAATATGGTGATTTTCTCTACAAAGGAGGAACATCTAAGCACCAATTGCATGATGCTCTATTGCAATTAGATTCATATAAAAAGTGTGTGATATACATACAAGATGTAATGCATCATGAAGTATTGTGTTTTGATGGTACTAATCAATGCATGCTAGATAGAAAACTACCACCCATATTGTTGTTGAAAATGGATAATTGTTCAAGCGATAACAAAAACCGCTTTGTATTTGCATTTTTATCTCTCTTAACATCAAGGAGAGTGTTCGAGATAGTTGAAGTTGGATTCCTACCAGTTGGACACACCCATGAAGACATAGATGGAACTTATGGAAGGTTATCAGTAAAACTAATGCGCAAGGATAGATTTTCACTCTTGAAAATTATGAATACGTATAGAACATGTGAAGATCACAATTTCTTTGTCCTTTATCTAATTGATGAACTTTATGATTTTAAGAGTTTTGTGAAACCCCACCTTTTGGATGGAAATGCCAAAATCATCGGTATCAAAAAATGCCAGTTTTTTTAAATTTCATCTCATAGATAACATTACAGTCATGCAATGGAGGGAATCACTTCGGGATGAAGCTTGGTCATCTCCTATTCATCTGTGTCGGTCATTGCCATATGGTAGCGCAAACTTGTCGGTGGGGAAGCCTAGGTTATTAAATTTGCAATAAAAAATACCTTCAGACATTGACGGAATAGAAACATATATTTCATTCTGGAATTGAGGGATTGTGAAGGAAGGTGAACGGTTTTGGCGTCCCAAGTTAAATTATTGGGAGGTTGTGTATAAAGCTTTGGATAGTCCCTTCGAGAGTGTTGATCAATCAACAACTAACGTTTGGCCATCGACAAGCCATGATATTCATAGTAGTGAACCTACAATATCTGAACATGAAATTATGGATGCTTATTTGAAGGAAAATGTTCCTGCTTTCTAAGATTGTTATGTTGGACCAGTATGCAACAAGCCTAGAGATGAATTCATTCCAAGAGTGGATGTTGTAAAGGGCCAAATGGTCATTGTGCAATCACTAGATCCAGATTGTGCAATATAGTTGGGTAGGGTGATTGGTAATATTTATCAGGATTCAAATGCTAGTACTCTTGGGTCTTACAAAGTAGAGGTGCAATGGTGGAAGCCAATAGGAGCATCAAAGGATTTGAAGGTCTCATGCAAAAACTGCTTAAATAGAAAGCAAAAATGGGTTGTTGGTGCAGAATAAAATACGATGATTGATGTAAATAGCATCATATGGGCATGGTCTCCAAGGCTAGGGTGGATAGGAGAAAAAATTAGAATAAACGAGAAGGGCCTTGCAGCAGTTAAGGCACAACGAGAACGTATGGGGCATAGTGTTGAGAGTGGGATGGATGTTGCCACAGATATCGTTTGATGTGATCTTATCCCAACAAATTTATATTTTGTTACAATCCTTCTAGTCTGTCTATCAACCTCGCTAGGAAAGCAAATGTCAAGCATCTAGAACGTCCACGAGCCTCTAGGAATTTGAGGAAAATTGCCACTGTGATGTAGATTACACTATTTACTGGTTACTACTGTGTAAGTAAGCTATCCCAATACAGATTACGCAGATAATTCCTGCCTCGTTTGGAAACTACTAAAATTATATATGTAAAAAGATAGATATTCTTGATACTGTATCAAAAAATAAACAATAACTAATAAACTTGCTATTCAAACAAGGACTGAATATTATAGACATTGCACTTTTCACCTTTGAAGATTGCACATTTCCAAATGAAAATTGCACTTTTCAAATCAAAATTTGCATTTTTTTATTTGAAATTCACACTTTTCAAATCAAAATTTGCATTTTTTTATTTGAAATTCACACTTTTTAAATCAAAATATGCATTTTTTTATTTGAAATTCACACTTTTCAAATCAAAATTTCCATTTTTTTTATTTGAAATTCACACTTTTCAAATCAAAATTTGAATTTTTTTTATTTGAAACTCACACTTTTCAAATCAAAACTTGCATTTTTTTATTTGAAATTCACACTTTTCAAATCAAAATTTGCATTTTTTTATTTGAAATTCATAGTTTCATAATAAAAAACTACAATTTTAGGACCCATAAGTAGTTAAAAAACACACTATTCGAATATAAAAACACACTTCTCAAAGCCAATATCGCCACTTTCAGAACCTAATTTTGCACTTTAGAAAGGTTGATATTGACACTTTCAAGGTCTAAATTCACACTTTCTTAGTCCAAAATTTGTCTATTATGTCCAAATTTAATGAAATTGGTGTTATCGCTCAACAACAATTACAATGATGAATTTCACAGGTGAGGAATTGAAATCTAATCAGTTGAAGCAGTTACAAGGCAAGTGTTGCTAGCCAGAAAGTGTGGGTAGTTGCACAGATTGACCATGGAAGCAGACCAAAGGCTGTTAGAGTTGGATGAAAACCTTTTTCAAACCATGGCCAAGACTCAAGAGAATATTGGATAAATGCTCAAGCTACGAAGGAAGCAGAATGAGATGAACCATAGGGCTTTGCAGGACTCTATTTTCCTGCAAAGGGAGGTAAGAAACATTCTAGAATCAACCAACAGTGGATCAATAAAGAAGCATTCATACAATCAGTCCACTAAGAAACGTTCCAAGTGGAAAGAATCAAAGGAAATTGAGAAGGAAAAGATAAAGAAACCACTGAAACATTGGAAATGTGAGGAGATCATTGTTGCTGCATCTTCCCAACAAGAAAAAGAAAGAGAGATGACAACCATGAATATTTCAGGCTTGTGGATCAACTGGAAGATCAAATCCAGTAGGAACATCTTGTGGAAGACAAAGGACTTGGTCCTAAAATTTTAAAGTAAAGAGATGAAATGCAGGGCCGACCTGTAGCATTTTTGTAATTTTGGACATGTGTAGATTGTATATGTATTCCTAAGTGTTGGAACACCAAGGACGGTGTTATTCTAAGGGAGGGAGGATGTAATATCCCTCATTCTGACCCTTAGTCTATTTTGGTTGTAATGTAAATAATGTATAAATGCAATGTGTTTGTTTCCCTAGTGTGGAGCTCAATCCCAGAGCCCCACCAGTGGATGATTAGGTTTGATTGCATAGGAAAGTATTTGGCAGTTTGATAATCCATTTGTTGTTAATCCATGAGATAAATTGTAAATGATATTATGTAATAAAATACCAAGGACTATCTATGGCTGCAACAAATTGAGGGGGAACTATGTATCAACTAGGGAGTGGTGAGGGGGTATGGGATTGAACCTAGACTGTGATTTTTCACCTAGAGAACCCTTTGACCTATCCTAATTTCCATTGAATGTTGTTGTAATGAAGTGGGTGAAGAGGATTGTACATGAGGTCGTGGAGTATGGGAAACCTCGAGGGTCGGATGGCAGGGTATGGAGCTCTACTGCCTTGACCTACACGTCACTCCACCCCTGACAGATGTATTCCCCATTCCTAGACCATGGTTGACCAGAAAAAGGTTTTCAGTCGAACCCTTAGGAATCACAAAGAAGGAATTCGTGAAGAGAAAGAGAGAAAATCGTGGTTCTGTGGAAGCCGAATGCACTTAGAAAACCCCGCGTAGGAAGCATAACGATGTGGTTACCCTTGGATCTAATTCTATGGATGAATTACAGAACCTAGCGATGGATAAAAGGGGAAATCGCGACCTGTGTGTGCGAATTGGCAAAGCTGAGAATGCCCAAGAAAACCCTATGCATGAGTTGAATCGGTTGGGACAGCCATAGATCAGACTGTGGAGAATAAAACCTAAGTGAGAAGGGGCCTAGAAGTTTTAGGTTGTCTGCTAAGACCTGAGAGGGCTTATTCACTTTGATTCAGCAGTCAAGGCCAGCCACTCACCCATATCAGTGTGTTGTCCAAATTTTCTGAATGAGGCCAACTAAGGAGATTCAGCCCACACAAGTTGCTTACTACAGCTTCCGGTGTGTTTAGATTAGTTTATTCTCGCAGGTTGTGGTCCTGCTACCATCTATTTTTTCACTCTTTTCGGAAGAGTACAACCACTTAAACTTAGAGAAAGTGGATCCTAAAATAAATCCTAATTACAATTTTAAACTAACCTATTTATCTACGAACTAAAAAAAATTCCTATAGAAAACAACTAACTGAAACCTAACTTTTTCTACCTAATTTATGTGTTGCTCTCTAAATGAGAGTCTTTGTTTTGTTTTGTTTGATTTTTCCGAAAAAGAGAACTATTTAAAAATATAAACAAAAAGATGACCCTTTTAACAGCTGCTAAATTAAACTAAAAATTTGAATCTAACCTATATGCATTTCCCTATCTAAGTTGAGAGCAGATCTATTAATTATATTAACAGTCTATTGACAGTTATAAATAACAAAGAGAGATGAATAATATAACTCTAGATAAATAACTATCAGAGTTAATATTATTGATAATCTCTATGTTTAATAGAAAATTTATGATAAAAGAAAAATAAAATAAGAAATTATTGTATTATTCTTTAACATAAAAGCCAAGAGACAATTAATGTTCAACACTTTAGTATCCGAATGTTAAGTTGATCGACTAGTTAATCAAAAGACCCATGAAAATACAGATATGATTAATTAACAAGTTAATTAATATAATACTACACAATCAAACTCATTAATCAAAACTGAATAAAATAACATGTACAGTATTTGCATCAAACAGAAAAATGTTATGCGATTTGAGTATTTAAAATAACATTCATACAATTATATCACAGCATAAGTGTACTCGGATAAATTTGAGAAAAGTCTAATATCTATATATATATATATATATATGTATGTATCAAAAACTGAAAAACAAAGTGATACCGGTTTTGAAATACATTGCTCAACAATATCCAGGAAGGAAAATTCAACAGAATAGTTGCAGCAAATAGTGTATCTTTACTTCAATATAAATTTTTCTCATTCATACTCCCATGGACCCAAACTCAAGTAATACTTGTGACTTATATACATGAAAAATATCAACTGTTTTGAGAATTTTCAGGATTGATTTACAAAAATAGAGAAATTGGTTCCTTAACAGCTGGCCAAGATATTTCCTATATTCTTTCGATCGACAAGAAATTCTAACTAATACCCAACTAAACACAGCACCTGGAAAATGTGACCATCAAGTGAGGTGAATTGGTTGTCCATATGACTTCTATACGTCCTAGTTGCTTCAACGAACCAAAATATATCAAGTAATTGCCCATGTTGTTCGGAAAAATTGATGACTTTCAACAAGAACGCGAAGGAACAGGATACCTGTGACACATGAAAAACCCTCATAAATATCGTAATCGTGAAATAGATGAAAACAAAAATTAATAATGACACTCCTGTAGAATCTCTGATTCTACAGGGGTGTCTATAAAAATTCAAACAATGGAATTTTGCAGTGAACGTATCCGTTCACCAATTTAATAGTCGAATCCGACTCTCATATTGAATAATAGGTAAGAATAATATATTAGATGGTAGGATAAAAGTACAATAAGATTGCTTTTATAGGGCTTGAGGAAGCAAAGTGAAGGGTTACGCCCTTTCACTTAGTAACCTAATAATCTATTAATTTATAAATAATAATATTAAATAAATCTTCACAGCAAATTTGAAGAGCTATAAACCATTATTACCTATATAAACAAAATTACCAAAATTGGTTAATAAAGACTAAGTTACGCGAGCTATTCTCCTAGCTTCAGATAACCTAGCCTTAAGCTTCAAAATCTTCTCTTCAATGTATTCGCCATGCTTGAGTAATTTATCATTAGATCCAGTAAGTAATTTCTTCATCGATTTATATTTCTTTTTCTTTGCTTTCATTTGTTGCCATCTATCCACCCACATTAACAATTCATTTTTCTATTGATGTAATTCAGTTCTCAAGCTGTTACAAATTTCCTTCGCTTCTCCTAATTCATTCTCTAACTGGTCAATTTTATGTTCCAGAGGAAACTTAATAGATTGTTGCATGGATTCTAAAGCATCATCCTGGGAATGTTCATCATTCAATTATTGCTTGCATTGAATATCATGTTCGGGTTTCCCTAAGTATGATGAATTACCAATCAAAACCCTCTCAGGAGATACGAGAGAATTACCATGATTACTACTTAGTTCATTTTCACAATCATTCAGTGGGGTTTCAAGAGGAGAGGATTCATATTCAGGATCACTGCAAACCTCAACGATGACCGGTTCACTATTTTGCTCCAAAGTTTTCGACAAAGAAAGACTTGCCATACTTCTAGTAAATCGTCAATTTACTATCTCAGATATTCCTACAACTATTTCAATGGTTTTACAAACCAATCCAGGGTTTACATCCCCTTTCACATTTTCCCCATTTTCTATCATTATATCTGGCTGTGAATATCCAAAGGTCAAATTAACAGGGTTTGCCTGGGACAGGCATTCACCTTTTCTTTCTGCTTCATTATTCTCCTTGGGCTGCTCGGGAGGGTTAGGTGTACCTAATTCTTCCATTTAAACTAATAGACAAAGTTTATCAAGTCCCTCATGCTTAGCTACAGAACAATCATCCTTGAGAGATATTCTTTGTTTGGGTCGAGTTTTGGCTAAACAGGTAGGCCAAAATTGAGTCAACCCAAACCCATTTTGATCTAAGAACTCATCCCAAGTTCGGCTTATTATAGCTAACTGGTATTGAATGAGAATTTTAATCAAGCCATGATGAAATAGGCTACAATCCGGATTACCAGTTGTATGCTGGACTGTAACAACCATTTTATGTAAACTATGCAGCAAGAAATAATGCGGATTCAAGTTTGGACCTTCCAACGCCATTAAAATCCTAAGATGGTACAATTGACTTGAAAAGGGGTATGCCACTGAGACCTTAGATATTTAACAGGGAAACTGAAATTGAGATGGGCATCTTCCTTAGATAACGACAGGAAAATTGTTTAAACTTCTTTTTGTCTATCATCAACCCCTTGAACCAGCATTCTCCAGAACGTGGAAGATTAGTCACCTTATAAATGAAACCTTCATCGACAATCAACTATAAATCACCCACCCGAGCAATATTTCCATCAAAGGAGAGAGAAAACTATTGGTTTACTTCCTCGTTGTGCCCACTGAAACCCCAAAAGAACAATTTCCAACCAATTCTTTCAAATAAAGCAATGAATTACGGGTGAGCTTCCAACAATTCAAGTCCAGAGACCTCTAAGCGACTCAAAGGTTCCATCTATTCAACCACTGATGCTTCTTCCAACAAAGGGTCGTATGGTGTGGTGAAAACAGAGGGAATGGGGATACACGAGTGTACAAACATGATGAAACCCTTGCTTGTTTCAATTGGGATGAGGACAAACCCTAAGTTTGTGACAACCACCATAATTCGATTGTCCAAAAATGTGTGAAGCAATAAAACCATAATGATATGACAAGTGAAATCATAATCCCACACATAAATTATAACTGAGATTGGGTTTCGAAATCTTATGGGGACTTGACACAGTCATCAGTTCATCGTACCATGATCAACAGGTGTTCAAAATGTAACAATTCGTGTTGAGCACCCAAGCTAGGACAGCCACGAAGTGTCATATAGTTTTGGTTTTGTATTAATCATCAATCATAGTTTAGGTAGGATCGAATCATTTGTTTAGGCCTATTCTTAGGATTTTAATGTTTGTCAAATGCATAGACATAGTTTAAAATATTTGTAAGGATTTAAATGTTAAAACATATTCATTAGGGTTATAATATAATATAAGATAAATTTATTAACCCCAACAATATGTATTTAAACATAAAAAATAATCATAGGCACTATGTCTAGTATTTCAAATTATATCACTAAAATCTAAATGAAAATTCGAAGAATTCATGTGAAAGATGGGAAATTGGATAAGCTAACTGGATTGAATTAAAAGATAATTTAAACAAGTTGTAGATCAAAATAATGTATATAATGATGAAAAATTGATTACATATAAATTCAAATTTAACAGTTGCTAAATGAATTAACTTGTATAAGAACCAACTTAATTCAAAATGCCTTCTAAGATTCTAACTTGATCAATAATTTTCCCTAATTGAGAATACCTTCAGAATCAAATATTATGAAGGAATTCTTTAATAATTTTTAAGAATTGATTAAAGAAAGGAACTGATTAAATTTTATTAAGTGAAAACAAAAATAAAATTTTGAAGGTTGTTGCCTACTAATAAATGGCGACATACTGGGCGAACCAGTTATCTCTACTCATATAATCTCAATCAGTTATGCAAATATAATCTCAAAATTTGCTCAAAACAATCAGAAATTCTCAGTCTGATAAGAACCAATGCCAGATTTACATTTGCTAGTATGCTTCAACATTATCCTTATCTCTATTAATAAATATCTTGTTAAAGATAAGATTAAGAAATATTCCTGTCAAAACAAATTACTCATAGTAAAGGTAATCCAAATCATCAGTATAAATATGCAACAATTTACTTCTTTGAAAAATTTCTAAAATTTGTTCCAATTATTGAATTTATGGACTTCTCATCGTTAATTTTTATTTTTTTTAATATGAAGAAAATTCTTTGATTGAAGAATACTATCAAGGTGTGATAACTAGATATTGATAGCATCACTCACGAGAACTGCTAGAGATAAACAAGCCAACTCGTTATGAGATCTCTTGTCCCTTGATCTTATGATCAAGATCCATCACCCTGGTGATCAGAAATGATGTTATCCCTAACAGGGCTGATGATCATGAGTAGGTCAGCTCGCAATGAGACCTCCTATTCTCTAATCAAAGTAGTTTAAAGTTTTATTTATTCTGAAAATTTATGTTTTGTAAAATAAGAAATCACTGCCCAGCTTGGTAACCAAATGACAGTGTTACTCACAAATATCACCAGAAAAATGAATTGGCTAGCTCATTACTGAGACCCCCTATCTATTAACCTTATGATTAAGAGCCACTATCATATTTCCTGATAATGTCATACCAATGATATTCATGATCCTAATCAGAAAGGCTCATTACTGAGACCTTATGTTCCCCATTTTATAATTTATAATTTTACTGAATGGAATAGACTCGAAAACTTTCCAGATTGTAAACTAGCTTTAAAGATTACTGATAATGGAGATTAATAAAAATCTTTCTAAGTACATGGTTTTGAAAAGGAATGAATCAGCTATCCTAACTGTAAAAGAAAACAAATAATTGAGTAATAATCTGAATCATATTCACAAATATTCTTAAGTTATGATAGGTTCCTAACATACTTAAGAAGGTCTTATTACTCTGAGCCAATTTTGAAAGACTCAATTTTACCACAACAACCTTGAAACTAATGAACAAACTAGAATATTTAAGCCGCGGGGTTTTATTTATTTACAAATACCTTTCGTGATATATACATTTTTCATTTTTTTTTGTTTATATATATATATATATATATATATATATATATTTAGAATAAAATTGAAAAAGGATTTATTTATTTACGAACATCCTGTTTAATAAAAGTATGTACATACAGGATCGAAAGATTATGATGATTTTTTTATACTAGAAATCAATTTTGTACAAAAAATCAACTCTGGTTTTTTGTAAATATTTACAAAAAGATAAATTTAAAATAGAAGTGAAAAAAGATAAAACTTTACATGAAAGCAGTTTCAAAATCATTAAAAGAAAAAGAAAATATTGTATAATTATTTACAGAATGAACAAATTATATACAGATTAGTAGTTTGATGAAATTAGTGAAAATACTTCTTAAGAATCATCACGTTCACTGGAAAAGTTGAGGACTGATCAAACCAGGACTTTACAATTTGTTGATGTTTTATAAAATGTTGTTTAGCCCTTTATCTATCTTTTTCCAGTTTTATCAGAGTGTTGATCATTTTCTCCATAGCTGAACAATTTTCATCTTGAACAGATTGAGCTAGTTGTAGAGAAGGTAAAAACAGATTAGGCGGTAAGATAGCTTATGTGCCATAAACCAGAAAGAATGATCAATTTCCAATTGAGTATTTCGGGTTAACCCTATCTTCCCAAAGGGCATTGTACAATGTTGTATGCCAATTGTGATGATGCGTAGCAATGGTTTTCTTAAGAATCTTTAACAAGTTCTTATTGGTTGATTCTGCTAGACCATTACCTTGAGGGTAATAACTTGCAGAATACCTGATTCTTATACCCCATTCCAAAGAAAACTAAGTTAATTCGACTGAAGAAAAATATGAGGCATTATCAAAGACAAGTGAATCAGGAACACCAAATCGCGTAATGATACAATATTCTAAGAATAAGATAACTTGATTGGTGTTCACCACTCGCAAAGGTGCAGCCTCTGCCCATCGAGTAAAATAGTCAGTTGCAGTGATAAGATATTTATGTTGCAAGGAGGAAGGTGGGTTAATTGGACCTACAATGTCAAGACCCCATTGTTGAAATGGTCTTTCTACCTTAACTGGTTGTAATGGAAAAGAAGGTTTTTTAACCCTTCCTGCAGCAGTTTGGCAATCCTAACATTTCCTAATGAATGCATAAGAATCTCGAAATAATGTGGGCTAATAGTAACCTACCCTAAGAATCTTATGAGCAGTAGTTTCTCCTCTGAAATGGACACCTGCAGAACCAGAATGTAATTCTTTCAGAATTGCCTCGGTTTCATCTTTGTCTAGGAAACGCAGTAACACACCATCTGAGTTCTTCCTAAAAAGGACATTATCTATCAGTTGATAAGCAACTGATTTTAACCTAAGAGGTCTTCTTTTTCTTGGCTCAAGATAGTCTAGGGTAGTTCCTGTTTCAAGAAAAGTCCTTAAGTCAGAATACCAAGAATCCTGAGGTGGAGGATAAAAATATATTTCCCTTTTAAGTAAGGCTTCATCAATGTTAATTTCAGAATCATCGTTTGGCAAGTGAGCTACTTCAGCAGCAAGTTTACACAATCCTTGTCCTTTTACTACTATTGAAGGTTAATCTCTAGATCATACTCCTAGAGGGCTGTCATCCATGGGGCCCTTTTTTCGCCTAAATATTTTTGTACC
Organism: Larix kaempferi; assembly: GCA_027924585.1. Classification (NCBI taxonomy): domain Eukaryota; kingdom Viridiplantae; phylum Streptophyta; class Pinopsida; order Pinales; family Pinaceae; genus Larix; species Larix kaempferi. The sequence goes on along the minus strand of BSBM01001005.1, from coordinate 2,849,207 downwards.
AATAATTTCCTTACCGCAGTGAATGGAACAATAACTTTTGTTCTGGATTTTAAAAGATAAGGGTGGAAATGCTTTACAGCCTTAAAAACAGCAAATGCTTTCTTATCGACCTCATGATAATTTAATTCAGAACCCTTAAAATTCAAACTCATAAAGGATATTGGCACTTCATAACCTTGTTGATTTCGCTGAGTCAAGACAAAAGCATAAGATATATTAGAAGCAAATGTGTAAAGTATAAAATCGTTGCTGAAATCTGGACTCAAAAGACTAGGAGCTTCTGAAATAGCTTCTAAAATTCTTTTAAATGATTCCTTCTCAATATTTGCCCAATTGAAAATGGCATCTTTTTTAATCATGTTCTGTAAAGGGCGTACAATTTTCGAAAAGCTAGGGACAAACCTCCTAACAAAATTTATTTTACCCAGGAAAGACTGCATAGCCGTTTTACTAGAAGGATAAGTAATTTTGGATATGGCCTGAGTTATTTCTAGATTAATCATGATTCTGTCCTTTGAAACCACACAGCCTAATAAAATTCCTTAGGTTACTACGAGAATCATTTTCTTTGGATTAAGAGAAACCCCATATCTTCTACATCGCTCAAAAAATTTCCTGAGATCAAAAAGATGATCAAGTCGATGTTTGGAAAATACTGTTACGTCATTCAGGTAGACAACTACTGAATGATTAACCCGTCCCCTAAAAGCAATATCCATTGCTCTTTGGAAAGTGGCCCCAACACTAACCAAACCGAAGGGAATTTTTCGATAAGCATATGTTCCCCATGGATTTCTAAATGTTGTTTTAAGTTGATCATCCGGAGAAACCAGAATCTGGTTATATCATGAGAAACCATCAAGAAGTGATAGCATCTCAGAACCAGAAACTTTTTGAAGGATTTGTTCCATGGGAGGAACTGGGTAGTTGTCCTTTTCTGACGATTTATTAAGGTTTCGAAAATCGACACAAAGTCGAATATCCCCATTTTTCTTCCTAATTGGAACCAATTTTGCCACCCATTGAGTATGTCTAACGGGAAAAATGATTTTGGCAGCTAAAAGTTCATTTAATTCTTTTTTAACCATTGGTTCGAGAGTTGGATGCATTTTTCTAATTTTTTGTTGGAAAGGTTTCAAGGCTTGTTTCATCGGGATTATGTGTTGCATGACCTAAGGATTAAAAATTTTGAGGTCATCATATGTCCATGCAAACACATTTTTATATTCCTTAAACAAATTAATAAAAGTTGATATTTCTAAAGGAGTGCATTCTGTTCCTAGGTTGACAATTCGAGGATCTGAATCAGTCCCTAAATTTACAGTTTCGTACTTTAAACATGCACTATTGGTCTTGCAATTTGGGAAAGCCTTGAATTTGTCCTGGAGATCATAAAAAATTTCTAATCTCAAAATAGAGTTAGGAATAGTTTTTACCTCACCAAGAGCTTTCTCTACTGAACAATGATCATGTATTACCGTGAAATTTCGCAAGTTTTCATCATGAGTAATTTCATCAATTGCAGAGTCCTTGAAGGTGTCTTCATTTGTTAGGAAATTCAATATATGTGCATCGTCATCAAAAATACGCCAATTAATAATATTGTCAGGAATAGATGGCCTAAAAATTAATTCAACTTAAAAGAAATTAGATGAAAAATTTTCAGATGGAATTAATCTAGAAGCAACATTCGCTAACAGATCAGCTTCTTGTTCTAGAATCTAGGAATGGAAATTATATTAAATGCTTCAAAATACGAAATTAGATTCCATACCTCTCTTTGAAAATTTTGCAAATGTTCTGAAATACAGTGTATTGTATTACGTACCTTCCAGATGATAATCTCATAATCACCATAGGCCACCAGCACTTTGATGTCTAAGTCTATTGCCTTCTTCAAACCTTAGATTAAGGCTTCATATTCTACAATGTTGTTTGTACAATCAAACTCTAGTCTGCATGATATACATATTTTATTTCCTTTTGGATCAATTAGTAGACAGCCAGCTGTTAACACCTAAAAAGTGCTCACTAGCTCATTTCCTTATTCACATGACCCATTTGTCCATTTTTTCCACCATCTGAGCCTCTAAAGCCAACAAAAGGTCACCAAAAGACCTTAATACACCCCTTTTCCCACTCAAAAAGATTATTTTTCCTAAAAAAGCATAAAAAACCCTCAAAAAGGGTCCAAAATTCCCAAAAATATTAAAAAGGGAATAAAAATATTAATTTTATTCAAAAAATGAAAAAGGAGGGAAAAGTACCTAAACCATGTTGGTCAATACCATTGGTTTCCACAAAACCATAATGGTATTCCCCACCACCAAAACCTATAAAAAGGTGGTAGGGGCTCCTCATTTCACATCCATCCATATTCCTATCCTCATGCTGCCAAAATCTCCCTTGAGCTTTTGGCCATTGTAGCAACCTTGGAGAAAGGACCCTTTGGAGTTTGGAGCTGCTCACCCTTGTAGCTTCTCAACTATCTTCATCACTTGGAGGTATTATTATTGCAAGCACTTGCTTGCCCCCATTTTCAATACAAATTTATTTTTTATATTTCTTGTTCTTGTTTTTTAATTCAAAAATGCACATGCTAGTTTAGTTTAGATTTAGATTTAGTTTATTGTTTTTGCTTAATATTGAAACTACTGCTACTAGTTAGCAGGTGCCCATTGCACTAAGCTTGGTTGCAAAACCAAGCCAACACCAGCCCTATCTCCCTCTTTGGATTTTGACCCATCGAAATACAAAGTCCAAGTTGAATTATCTGCAATTACTTTACTTTCTACAATATGTACATGATCATGATTATCTACATTATTTACAACATATTTAGAAAAAGAATCATGCTGAATATGAGTTACATTCAAAATTTCTGATTGTTTTTTTTTACCTAAAAAAAGGTCAATCTTCAGCTTTAAAATTCCCAAAGTCAAGTTCATACATATAATTTCCCATAATTGAATCAGAAAAAAGAACTGGTTCATTGGGATCATGCATTTCTAGTCACTATATGCTTTAAATATCTCTCTCTCCCTATCTTAATCTGATTGGCCTTACCGTTTTTGGGAAACCATAAAGTTGACCAATCTGTTGTGAAATAGCCATTCAGGTTTTGAGACCAATCCCTGCTAAAAAAAAGCCCATATGTATCAGGAATGTTAGCAAACACAATATCTATGATTTGATATATCAATGGGTTGCTGGCAAGCCTAATTAAGACATCCTTCATTTCTCCTAAACCCCTCACATTTGATCGATCTAATTGGGTAATCTATGATTCAGATGGAGTATACTTAGCATTCAGCCTTCGGAAAATAGACAAAGGCATCACATTAGTGGAAGCTCCAGAATTGGCCATACAGTTATGGACGTTTCTATTAAAAATTTCAAATGTAAGGAGAAAAGGAGGTGTTTTGGATTTTGAGTTTTTCCTATCAATGAGGTTTTGTCAACTGTTGATTTTCCTTTATCATTAAATACTGACTCACTGTTTGAATTATTAGCAATTGCGTTATTCTGAACATTAATAACTATCGAACTCATTGCAGGATTTATAATGGGGATAGATTTGAAGTAGATCGTACATACTAATTTTTGCGCGTAATTTTTTTAAATCTTCAATTATGTCGTATTGTAGATCTAACTTTGGTGAATTTTGGATAGGTTGAGTTTGCTTGACAGGATGAGGATTATTATTGCTTTTACTTGGAGTTGAACTTGATGCTTTGGGAGTACCCATTGATGTTCTACTTCGTGTGTTATAGGCATGCTGACCTAAAGGAGGATTTCTACTTTCAGCATCCTTTATCAAACTATCCCAAAATTAATCGTTTAACTATTGTGGTTCTTGAAATTCCTCTTCATTTTCAGAATGTTCCTCTTCTTCATGATCACCAACTTCCTAATTTGAAGAGGATTCAGACATATACAAGACTGCACGGATAGTGTTAAAGATCTCCTCATTGACTGCTACATCAGGAGGAGAATTTGGTTTATTATTGGCAGCAGGATTTTGTCTTCTGAATTATTTTTCTTCAATCCTACCACTTCATTAGTTAATGCCCTGATATCATTTTGAAGTTTCTCAACATCAAATGCCTTATCCTTATCTAAAATCTATCTTTCCATTTTCTTTCGAGGAGAGGTATCAACTTTCCCACTTCTTTCAGGTTCATATGTCATGGAGTTTTTCTCGACTTTAATATCCTCCTCAAAAGTTTCAACAAGTGTCACCTTGTTAGCTTGTTTAAAAAACATCCCTAGATATTTCGGCAAGGCCGAAACATAATTTTCTATAATGATATCCTCGGGTGGTTGAGAGGCGACAGGCATTTTGTTTTTCAATGTCAAAAATATTTGATTAAAGTCTTTAATTCGATCTTTATTCTCCATCTTGATTTGAGATAACTCAAGAGCTAAAGGAGTGGGTGTTTTATCCTCCCCGAACTTATCGAGGAAAGCTTTGTTAAAATTGACCCAGTTTGTGATTGAACCTTGAACTAACAAAAATTACCAAGTTGACGTTCTTCCTTCAAATGCCAAATGGAAAAAATGACAAAGTACGTCCTCATGTTGTACGTTCATTGTTTGGACAGCTAAAATAAACTTGTCCATGTGAACCTTGGCTGGTTCTTTATTATCTGGATTAAACTTCGGAAGAAGTTTGTCTGGATGTTTAGGCAATGGATGTTGTACGTTGGGTACTGCAACATCACTTGTTCTTAGCCACGGAAGTGGTGGGTTTGGTGGAGGATTAGGTGGAGGGTTAGGAGGAGGGTTACCTCCTCCTCCAAGTACATTTCCATCCATGTTGTCTTCTTCGGAATCCGAAGAACTATATTGTTGAAAGGCCTTGGAGTATCAGGTGGGGAATCTGTAGGTGAAGGTGGCTGACCAAAACGGCCTAGGGTAATAAAACTTCGTGAAGTGTTGGTTCAAGTGGTTCCCATGGACTGACCTCTAGTTTGATGACTTGGAGTTCCTGAATGTAAAATATCAGTTTCTGATAATTCTTGATCTATTGTGGTTAACTAAGTATTATGTCGATGTCGTCAAGGTAATCCATAATCCAAAGGTGATAGACCAGTTTGATGAGCATAAGCTCTTGTGAGTATGCGTCGTGAATCTTCTAAGACACGAATATTTTTTTCAGGGGTGTAAGGGGATGTGTTATGGTCTCGTTCTAGAATACTCCTTACAGTATCACTAAACGGAGAACTGCTGAATTCAATTTGTGAAGTAATCACCAAACCAGGAGTAGTGGTGTTCTGTGAATCAGTTTGTAACGGAGGGAATTGACTGGTTGAAGGATTATCATTAGTTCTTTCAGCCACTAATCATTTTCAGGCCCTCCTTCTAGCGCCATTTGTTAGCCGAATTTTTTGTATGAGGCCAACTAAGGAGATTCATTCCACACAAATCGCTTACTGCAGCTTCCGATGTGTTTGGATTAGCTGATTCTCGCAGGTTGTGGTCTTGCTACCATCTAAGTTTTCACTCTTTTTGGAAGAGTACAACCACTTAAACTTAGAGAAAGTGGATCCTAAACTAAATCCTAATTACAATTTTAAACTAACCTATTTATCTACGAACTAAAAAATTTCCTATAGAAAACAACTAACTGAAACCTAACTGTTTATACCTAATTTATGTGTTACTCTTTCAATGAGAGTCTCTGTTTTGTTTTGTTTGATTTTTCCGAAAAAAAGAACTATTTAAAAATATAAACAAAAAGATGACCCTTTTAACAGCTGCTAAATTAAACTATAAAATTTAAACTAAAAATTTGGATCTAACCTATATACTTTTCCCTCTCAGTTGAGAGCAGATCTATTAATTATATTAACAGTCTATTGACAATTATAAATAACAAAGAGAGATGAATAATATAACTCTAAATAAATAACTATCAAAGTTAATATTATTAATAATCTCTCTGTTTAATAGAAAATTTATGATAAAAGAAAAATAAAATAAGAAATTATTTTATTGTTCTTTAACATAAAAGCCAAGAGACAATTAATGTTCGACACTTTAGTATCTGAATGTTAAGTTGATCGACTAGTTAATCAGAAGACCTTTGAAAATACAGATATGATTAACTAACAAGTTAATTAATACAATACTACACAATCAAACTCATTAATCAAAATTGAATGAAATGACATGTACAGTATTTGCATCAAACAGAAAAATGTTATGCGATTTGAGTATTTAAAATAACATTCATACAATTATATCACAGCATAAGTGTACTCGGATAAATTTGAGAAAAGTCTAATATCGAAATATGTATATATGTGTATCAAAAACTGAAAAACAAAGTGATACCAGTTTTGAAATACATTGCTCGACAATATCCAGGAAGGAAACTTCAACAGAATAGTTGCAGCAAATAGTGTATCTTTACTTCAATATAAATTTTTCTCAGTCATACTCCCATCGACCCAAACTCAAGTAATACTTGTGACTTATATACATGAAAAATATCAACTATTTTAAGACTTTTCATGATTTATTTAAAAAAATAGAGAAATCGGTTCCTTAACAGTTGGCCGAGATATTTCCTATATTCTTTTGATCGACGAGAAAGTCTAACTAATACCCAATTAAACAGGGCACCTGGAAAATGTGACCATCAAGTGAGGTGAATTGGTTTTCCATATGAATTCTATACGTCCCAGTCGCTTCAACGAACCAAAATATATCAAGTAATTGCACATGATGTTCGGAAAAATTGATGACTTGCAACAAGAACGTGAAGGAACAGGGTACCTGTGACACATGAAAAACCCTCATAATTATCGTAATCGTGAAATAAATGAAAACAAAAATTAATAATGACACTCCTATAGAATCTTTGATTCTACGGGGGTGTCTATAAAAATTCAAATAATGGAATTTGAAGAGCTATAAACCAATCTTACTTGTATAAACAAAATTACCAAAATTGGTTAATAAAGACTAAGTTATGCGAGCTATTCTCCTAGCTTCAGATAACCTGGCCTTAAGATTCAAAATCTTCTCTTCACGGTATTCGTCATGCTTGAGTAATTTATCATTAGATGCAATAAGCAATTTCTTCATCGATTTATATTTCTTTTTCTTTGCTTTCATTTGTTTCCATCTATCCACCCACATTAACAATTCATTTTTCTGTTGATGTAATTCAGTTCTCAAGTTGTTACAAATTTCCTTCACTTCTCCTAATTCATTCTCTAACTAGTCAATTTTATGTTCCAGAGGAAACTTAATAGATTTTCGCATGGCTTCTAAATCGTCATCCTGGGAATGTTCATCATTCAATGATGGCTTGCATTGAATATCATGTTCAGTTTTCCCTAAGTATGATGAATTACCCATCAAAACCCTCGCATGAGATACGAGAGAATTATCATGATTACTACTCAGTTCATTTTCACAATCATTCAGTGGGGTTTCATGAGGAGAGGATTCATCTTCAGGATCACTGCAAACCTCAACGATGACTGGTTCATTGTTTTGTTCCAAAGTTCAGCACAGAAATACTTGCCATACTTCTAGTAAATCGTCGATTTACTATCTCAGATCTTCCTACAACTAGTTCAACGATTTTACAAACCAATCCAGGGTTTACATCCCCTTTCACATTTTCCCCCTTTTCTATCGTTATATCTGGCTGTGAATATCCAAAGGTAAAATTAACAAGGTTTTCCTGGGACAGGCATTCACCTTTTCTTTCTGCTTCATTATTCTCCTTGGGTTGCTCGGGAGGGTTAGGTGTATCAAATTCTTCCATTTCAGATACTAGCTACAGAACAATCATCCTTGAGAGATCTTCTTCATTTGGGTCGAGTTTTGGTTAAATAGGTAGGCCAAAATTGAGTCAACCCAAACCCATTTTGATCTAAAAACTCATCCCCAATTCGGCTTACTGTAGCTAACTGGTATTGAATGAGCATTTTAATTAAGCCATGATGAAAATAGCTACAGTCCGGACTACCAGTTGTATGCTAGACCGTAACATCCATTTTATGTAAACTATGCAGCAAGAAATAAGACAAATTCAAGTTTGGACCTTTCAACGCCATTAAAATCCTAATATGGTACAATTGAACATGCGAGAGGCCACCGTCACAAGAGATATACCTGGAGATGACTTGAAAGGGGGTATTCCACTGAGACCTCAAATATTTAAGAGGGAAACTGAAATTGAGATGGGCATCTTCCTTAGATAACGGCAGAAGAAATTGTTTAAACTTATTTTTGTCTATCCTCGACCCCTTGAACCAACGTTCTCCATAACGTGGAAGATTAGTCGCCTTAGAAATGAAACCTCCATCAACAATCAACTGTAAATCACCCACCTGAGCAGTATTTCCATCAAAGGAGAGCAAAAATTGTCGGGTTACTTCCTCATTGTGCCCAGTGAAACCCCAAAAGAATGATTTCCAACCAATTCTTTTGAATAAAGCAACGACTTCCAGGTGAGATTCCAACAATTCAGGTCTAGAGACCTCGAACCAACTCAAAGGTGCCATATGTTCAACCACCGATGCTTCTTCCAACAGAGGGTCGTAGGGTGTGGTGAAAACAGAGGGAATGGGGATACACAAGTGTACAGACATGACGAAACCCTTGCTTGTTTCAATTGGGATGAGGACAAACCCTAAGTTCGTGACAACCACCATAATTCAACTGTCCAAAAATGTGTGAAGCAATAAAACCATAATGATATGACAAGTAAAATCATAATCCCGCACATAAATTATAACTGAGACTAGGTTTCGAAATCTTATGGGGATTTGACATAGTCATCAGTTCATCATACCATGATCAACAGGTGTTCAAAATGTAACAATTCATGTTGCGCACCCAATCTAGGATAGCCATGAAGTGTCATATAGTTTTGGTTTTGTATTAATCATCCATCATAGTTTGGGTAGGATCGAATTATTTGTTTAGGCCTATTCTTAGGATTTTAATGTTTTTCAAATGCATAGAGATAGTTTAAAATATTTGTAAGGATTTAAATGTTAAAACATATTCATTAGTGTTATAATATAATATAAGATAAATTTATTAACCCCAACAATATGTTTTTAAACATAAAAAATAATCATAGGTATTATGTCTAGTATTTCAAATTATATTACTAAAATCTAAATGAAAATTCGAAGAATTCATGTGAAAGATGGGAAATTGGATAAGCTAACTGGATTGAATTAAAAGATAATTTAAACAAGTTGTAGATCAAAATAATATATATAATCAAAATATATAATGATGAAAAATTGATTACATATAAATTCAAATTTAACAGCTGCTAAATGAATTAACCTGTATAAGAACCAGCTTAATTCAAAATTCCTTCTAAGATTCTAAATTGATCAATAATTTTCCCTAATTGAGAATACCTTCAGAATCAAATATTCTGAAGGAATTCTTTAATAATTTTCAAGAATTGATTAAAGAAAGGAACTGATCAAATTTTATTAAGTGAAAACAAAAATAAAATTGTGAAGGTTGTTGCCTTCCAACACAATGCTAGAGGAAGGGACACCCTAGGGGTTGTGCAGCAGTGAAGGGAACCCTACCTAGGATGATATTGGGGTGATGGGGGTTCTTAAACCTATTTGAAGTCATTGGGATATGCCCATAGCTCTGTAGATGATCCCATTGAGCTAGAAACCCTTGCCTGCCTTCCCATTTGCTTGACAAAGCTAACTGTTGGTTGGATGCCCTAATTGACTGTGAACTAAAGTTGTGAGTGAACCTGAGAGGGACTCATTAGTGGATACATAGCCCCAGATTGGGGGTGATCTCTGATTGCTGAAATAATAAAGGATAGGCAGAGATCTATGGTTGGGTTGGAAATTTGCATCCCATAGTCGGTTGCTTGGATACTTCCATGAGAAGATAAGTGTTCATTGTGTATTTAAATAATGTTATTTCATGTGTTATGTTAGGATTCTTATGTTTAAGGTATTGGTTGATGAATTACATGAGATTGGATCAATAGGGAACTGTGTATGAGCTTGAATATGGGACTGAATGGTTGTTCCTTATGTTCCTTATGTGGTGCACGTTAATGATTGATGAATGCATGACTCATTGTGTGTGGATGATGATGCATTTAGTAGTAATTGTTAAGTGTATGAATACATCTATTTGCTCATGGGAATAGTCCATTGATGAATAGGTTTGTATGCCTATGCGTGGTGCTAAGTATGTTTTGTATGTTGTTCATCTTGTTGCTGCATTGTTTAACTAGTACTGGCTGTTATGGATAACTTCTACTGTGAGTGTGTTAATGGGATTGTTCTTGCACCTTTGCATGCTCATCCTTATGTTAATATTTGTATGCAATCATGCTTGAGAAATAACACTAAGCCCTATATTCCTTCCTCACTCTTCCTAGGAGAAATATGTGCATGCATTCCATTCTAAGGGATTGGATCATGTTTCATCCCTGGTGTTCCTGTAGTAGGCTTATGCACATTTGCAATTCCCTTTGATAATGCTTTGAATTGTCCTTGAATGAATTATGGCTAAGTTTGGTAATGTGCAGGACCACTCCAGCCATGATTTGGGAAAGGAACAGGCACCTATGTGGATTAGATCAAGGCGAGAAGGCATGGCAGAAGTGGAGCAGAGTTCCTTGCAAAAGGGTAAAGGAAACTTGGAGAGGTTATGAGCAATGTTTCAGTTTGAAAATTGGCAAGGTTGGAGTTCTTATATGGGGTGGGGACTGCACCATTGGATAGATCTATCCAAGTGATTTCCAATGGTACTAGACTTGTCCAATTTGGACTAAGGAGGAGGGAGTTATGACCCTTGGAAGTTTGCCTTAGAATCTTGTTAGAGCAGGGGTCTTTGGTCCTGACCCTTCCGCATCCGCAAGGACCTTTCCGCATCTGCAATGTGGATCGCAGATTGCGGAGGTTGGAGACCAACCATTGGTGGCGTATGGAATTCCGCATTTCCACATCCGCAATGCAAAATGCAGGATGCGGATTGCTGGAGGTAATTCTCCCCGGAGTTGGAATATGGAATTCCGCATTTCTGCAACCGCAATGCGGAATGCGGGATGTGTATTTCAGGAGGTAACATTTGTCGGGATAGCAATGGAGGAATCCGACTTCCGAGTTTCGCATGTGAATTGCGGAACTGCAGATGTCGGACAAATAATATTTTCTAGGCCGGAAATGGATTCCAACTTCCGCACTGTGGATTGCAGAAGTTGGAAGCACGGTTTTGATATAGAGTTGGTTTTGTCAATTCGACTTCCGAGTCCCACATGGAGACTACAAAACACGGAAAGGCGTATTGTGTATCGCAATGGTGGATTTTGGATCCAAGCCCATTGCGGGTGTGTGTGAAATTGGAAGAAATTGAAAAAAAATGTAACAGAGGTATCTCATGGCCTCTCAAGGCCACCAGGGAGGTCAGGGGACGTGCCAGTAATGGATTTACGCCCAGATTCCCCCAGTAAAAACATCATCTCCAAACAAGGATGTGTTAATATTTGGTTGAGATTTTATCTTTAATTCTTTTGGATTCCAAAACTTGAAACAATGAGACAATTCAATCACATGAAATTCTTACATCCATAACACAAGATATACCCTGGGGAAAATCCTCAGAACTATGAGAACAAAACTCCCAACCATTGTTCTCACTATAATGTAATGGATAGCAGATAATGTTTTATTTTACAACATAGTAAATTGCTTTCGGAAGATAAGAGATCACCAAAACACTCTTGGTGAAGATACGGAGCAATGGAGAAGAGAGATCAATCGAAAGTGTTTTCCAATGTGCCCATCACATCAATAAAAAGCAAGAACAATAACCTGCAAAGAGAGAAGCACATTGCATTCAATGGAGAAAAGAATTCACTTCACATTGAATTCATCAATCCCGTATAAGATATTTATACAATCTTCTCATGCATCGGCCTCTTCTAACTTCAGGATGAACTCGCCCTCATATTGGATGTATCAAGCTTGCATGAAGAAGTGCACCCCACTTCTCATGAAGTGCTTTATCTCACTAAACTGTCTCTTAGGATGAAACGGTCTCTTAACTGAAATATTTCCCACTTAGTTAGGTAGCTAACTTAAGTGTCGTCATGCAAGTGTCACAACTCAAGTGTCGTCTCTTAAATTAACATAAGTGTCATCATGCAATAACACTTAGTTAACTAGATTTTATTTGTTGTCACTTAGTTAACTCTCTTTAACTGATTATTTCTTGATAACATCACTGTAGTGATCAATTCGAGTTCTCCTTGATTTACTGAAGTGTCATCTTTTAGTTTAACTAAAGTGAAAACACTTTAGTTAACTATTATTAACTGAAATCATGTTGATTGATTTACTTGTAGTGACCACTGTGAGTTCTTTAGTTAACTGAGTCATACATTGTGGATTTAACTGAAGCTTGACAATTCGAGTTCACTTAGTCATCTCCTTATCAATTCAAATTCTCTTTTTCTTTGTGAATTTATCTTTATCTCTTTATCTTTTACTGCATGGTCAATATGTGCTAACTTTAATTATACATCACATTACATTATATTAAGAATAATTATCGGATGTTGTGATCATAGTATATTATTTCGGACCAAATGATCATATGCTAAAGTAATTCACTTTAGAGGTGATCAATCTCTAAAGGAGACTTAATAGCAATCTGGTGATCATGGTTAATAATGCATCACACGGCATTAAATGATTTTAACAAGCAAAGCATGACCTTTATACGGAAGGTCCACCTCTATACGAGAGGTCCATCTCATGGATACCTTTATACAGAAGGTTTACATGAGAATCATGACTTGACACACAAGTCCAAAGCCTTGTTCAATGAGACTTTACAACATCATTACTTTGATCAATTACCTATATACGGGAGGAATAACCTTTACACGGAAGGAAATCAAAGTGCTCACCTCTATACGGGAGGATCAATCTTGGTTGCATAAGTTTGGTTTGGATAATATCACCTGATATTAGACATTTAACACTCCCTCTTAGCAAGGAAGGCATTATATGCCATACCAAGCTTGTCTTGGAAGCACCTAAACTATGTCACTGACAGAGGCTTTGTTAACACATCTGCAATCTTCTCATCAGTAGTAATGTATTGAAGTTTCACTGTACCTTTCTAGCCCATGTCTCAAATGAAGTGATAATTCATTTCAATGTGCTTCAACTTGTCATGAAACACTAAGTTTTCATAAAGCTTGATGCAACACTAATTGTCACACCTAATAATTGAAGGCTCAAGATTTTCACCGAACACCCCTGCAAGTAGCTTTCTGAGCCACATTGCTTCTTGGCAGGAAACACTGGCAGCTATTTATTCTGCTTCTGTAATGTTATGGGATATGGAGCCTTGCTTCCTGCTGGACCAAGATATCATAGATGATCCTAGGATATAACCGTAGCCGGATGTACTCTTACGGTCCATAATGATTCCTCCCCAATATGATTCTATATAACCAAGAAATGTGACTCCTCCAATGGAGGCATATTTGAGTCCATATGAGATTATACCTAGAAGGTACCTAAACACATGCTTAGCATATATCCAGTGTTTGTGTATCGGATCATACATAAATTGACTCAAAATGCTCACAGCATAACATACATTAGGCCTCGAATGTATCAAGTACATTAGCGAGACTATAAGTTGTCTATACAAAGTGGGATCTACTGGATCTGATCCAAATCCTGAATCATGAAGTTTCCTCAAAGTGGAAACCATTGGTGTAGTCATATATTTTCAATCTATCATGCCAAACCTGCACAATATATCCACAGTGTACCAATTTATTCAAAGTGTAGTTCCCTTGAGATAGAAAAATTTCATCTTTTCTTTGCCAGATCTCAAGGCCAAGAAAGTAGTGCATCATACCTAAGTATTTTGTCTCGAATTCTGAGGTGAGATCCCTCTTGCACCAATAAATCAGATGTTCCTCTCTAGTGAGAAAAAAATCATCAACATATAGAACCAATATCAACAATTAGTTAATCACTAATTTGAAGTAGAGATTTGGATCAACTTCACTCTTAAACAAGTTATACAACTGTTATGGAGAAAACTTCCTATGGCTTGGGGCAGACCACAACAGACAGCTGACTACCATAAAATGACTCAATTCCCAATGCAATGCTATATAAATGACAATGCTAAGATAATGGAGAAAAGACCAACCTTCAACCGGATGTTCAATGTAGATCCCCGTTGAGCTTTCAACTTCTACACTTGAACCTGCAGATTAGTCTCAACAAAAAGTACAAGCAAGTGCATATAATATGTGAAAGACATTAGCATAGTCAATAGCATGATCCATGATATTATAGGCAAATATAACCCAATGTAATTTAACAATATTCACAACATCAATTGGACGAGAAAAATGATTATTTCCATTAATAAATAACAAGAAGTACAATATACAACCTCTTGTCGGCAACCAATCTGAACCAAGAACTGGGTCTCTCCACTTGTGCCTCCACCACTTCAATCCTCCATGTAATGGAAAACACAAACTATGAAAGGAGTTTGGAAGGTGAACATAAGGAATTCACAACAACTAGGATCAGTGAGTGTAGACTCAAGTCACAGCAAAAATCCACTAGAGTTATCTTGCTCTCTCTTTCTCCTCCCTTCCGTATGCCATAAGAGCTCAATATATAACCTTCCAAAGCTAAGTGAAAGGACACATCGAGGCGTTTCGGGGAAAATGGAGGGCCAAAGGTCACCCTAAGACTGCTTTTTGGGAGTAAAAAGTAATTTTCTAATGATTTTTACCATTTTACTTGGTACCCGCAGGTTATAGTGGAACAACTCGTGTGTACGCTGGCTACAATGGGACAGCAAGCGTACATGAAGAAAAATAGGGAAAAAGTTTTTCTGAAGGACATAAAGTGAATCTAAGTCAGTGAAATGGATCCTGAAGGCCAAAGAATGCTGATGCTTACAAGGTGGAAAATTACGTTGTAACAGATGCCCCCTAATGTGTGAGGTCGGAGAATGGTGCTACGATGGATGAAATACATTATAAATCTTAGAAGTGGAGTGATGGAGACACAACTAGAAGGAACAACTCACTCGTCATAATACAATAATATCTTTGAATACATGTTGGTATAGTACAACAATCTGATACAATGGCCATGAATAGGCAGTACATAATGAATACATGGCATAGGTGATCATAGCCATAACCATCTACAGTAAGAGATGGTCTCCTACTGAAAGGAAACAACTGGTGCAAACAGGAGGTACAAACTGCTGATGTCTGAGAGATGATATCTCAGATGTAAAGTCACGCTCATAAGTAGCATACTGAATGCCACTATCGTCTAGGGTCTTCTACACAAATCATCTACGGTGCAAGTCCCATCAAGTGAATAAAGGTGTTGAGGTCGAACCTGATGCGACATCGTCTGATTACTAGTCAATGATGCATACCGTTAACAGACGCGAGATAACCCACCAATAATGAAAATGGGCATCAAGGCACAAAGTACAATCATCAAAGTGTAAATAGATGTGTTGAAGTTGAACACTCGGATGAATCCATCGATCAAGGGACATTGATGTATTCCCAAAACTATCGATGGCGAGAGAACATACCACTAATGACTGCAAGCCTCAAGGTACTCAACCAAACTCTAAGTCTCAAATTCCAGAATAAATTAGTTGAATTCGATGGAACGAAACTCACTAGAAGGAGGGCATTAAGGCATCCCCCATCAACCAACACGAGCTAACAACTACGCTGAAAGATTTGGAAGAACTCAGATGAAACGGACTAACTCAATAAGGATGGCCGACATGCAATAGTCAAGAGATCTGAGGAGTGGCCGACTCTAGTTTCATGACTTCCTTTGAACAAGAGCATGAGAGGATGGATAGACTCAGGTAGCATAGACTTGACATAACACTGTGTGATGCAAGAGGCATCAACAAAGGGCTCCATAGTGACTGGAATCTTAACCAATCGGTGGAGTAAAACTGAGAAACGAGTACAGCTCCTAAGGTCCTACTATAGTCCTGACTCATAATGTATGGAATGGAATGAATGCTCTGTTCAAAGGCGACACAACAGCTGCCAACAATTAGAAGTAAATATTCTCCCGTCCGTCTTTTTGGAATATTTGATTTTTTGGTCTTTTTCATATTTGGAAAGCTTGAAAAATAATAAAATTGCTTATTGTACAACAATTGAGGGAATGAGTGTCAAATAGCGAGAAGACTAGTCCCAAGCAGTGGAACATACCTATGATCAATGCAAGGAAGCATGTGCAGGATGTGGACACTCGGGGGGTGTTCCCTTAGGGTCAAAAGGTCATCAAATTGTGAAGGGAAAATGGAAGCTCTGCAAGGCTTGACAAGGAAAGTGCTCAGGCACCAGGCTAAGAATTGAGTAAGCGAGAGCCAGCACAAGGCTTAAGCGGCAAGCAGGATGATGTAATGCAATCACAACTTGGTACAAATGAGGGGAGTCCTTATGGGAGATGGACAGTGTAAGACAAAGTAGAGTACGAATCTTTATCGCAAATTCATGGCGTAACTACGAAGGACTCCTGATCCTACAGAGAGACAATAGCATGGGCGCCAAAAGGAAAAAAGGGGCTCTAACTAGGGCACCCATGGTCAGATAGGCCCTACCGCAATATAATGACACTTCTATAACAATGTGAAAGCTCCGTGTCGATTAAGAAGTGGGGTCGCACCTAGGGTTAATGAAAAATGGTCAAAAGGTCAAAGGCATAATGCATGTGAAAATGACATCTAACCTATATGCCATGTGTGAAATATACCTGCCATAGGCGCGAAATGGTCAAAAATCAACTCTCGTCAAAGAAATATGTTCAAAATGCTACTCCAAGACATTACATTAGTCCAAAACAGCTTAAAGCGGTGAAAACTATAGACAAGTGGGTTTCCAAAAATATAAATAGTAATAAAAATTTACAATTTACAATTCATTTTCACTTTTTACCCAATTTGGAGTTTTTGGTTAGTTTTAACCTTGAATTTCAGTCACTGATTCTAGGATCTACGGGCATCCATTCATCGAGCCGTCTGGAGCATGTTAGCTATCTCATCCTCCTCTTTCATTTAGTAGTTTTTATTTCAATTTTCAGTGGTCAAAAAATTTTATTGGACAATCCCTATTTAGTCATGGTGATGTATGCGGGCTACAGATATACGGGTCGCGGGTAGGGCCTGGTACCCGCGATCAACGCATGCGTTGACCGCGGGTAGCCGCATCTGTTATCTAAATAGCCTACAGGTATAGACGTGAGGTTTGTTTTTTTAAATGAAAAAGACTAAACTCTTTGTGTTTCTTCCTCAGGATGGTTCTATAATGGAGGGAAAGGGAGCATGACCTTGTGGATGAGGTCGTCCGCAATGATTTGCCTGCACAACAAGCATTACAAGCATGTGGTATTTTCAAATTTGGGAGCATTTGGGGTTTGAGGGCCCAAAACCTATTGCTCCGTCGCTTGATAGACTACTGGGACGTAGACGCACAAAATTTCAACCTGGATGGTTAAATGATCTCCTTGGAGGTAGATGACATTTATTTCATTACTGGATTGTCCCATCGAGGAGAAGTGGAAAGTCTTCAATCGCGTACTATGGATGGTGGGATCACCATTCCCGAATACATAGAGCGGTATTGTCTTCCCAACACTCGGAAAGTGGGGAGTCAGGTACCCATTGGAGCCATAGTCAGTCTGAGCATGAAGATTATAGTGGATACTCTCATCAGGATTACAGGTTCGGCAGCTCTACACCAAGCTTCATGGCCGGTGATGTTCTATGCCTCACATTGCATGCGGCCCATGATATATGACTAGTGCACAACATTACTGGGGTCTATGAAGACCCAGTTAACGGAGTGCAAGCGTGGGGAGGCAAAAAAATTTGGATACGACAGTATTCTATGCAGCTTCTTCTTTGACTGGGTTTTGGGGCTCAGTATGAGGGTTGAAGTCCCTCCTCATAGTCTCCCCGACCCAGCCCTGACCCGGTGGGCAAAGGTCTTGACACGACAGGGTGGTGGCCGACAGGCATCACCATACATAGAGGAGTTCTTTCACTGATGGGACCAGTAGGTCATAGCCATTGACGACTACCCCTATGGAGGGATAGACTTCCATGGTGATCACGACATGCCGCATCCTCTAGGAGAAGTGTTCGTAGACATCGGTATGTTACTCTTTTTATGTTTTTGTGTATTAAATTTTTTGGGATTTTTTATTATATATGAAAATGAAAAAAATATTTTTGGGGTAGCATCACATATTAACATTCTATTATTTGCTCACAGACACCAATCCGCAAAGACCTGAGGACCTCCTGAGACATCGTCGATGAGACAAGGGTGGAGAGGTAGTCGGCGTTGCAGCAAAGCACACATTAGAGACTGTGTGGGTCAACCTGTCCCGCATGACCAACAAGGTACCCATGATCGAGGTAGTGCAGCTGCCAGAGGACATGCAGCACCATGTTGTGGGAGTACCGAGTCCCTGGGTGCAATTACTATAGCAGATAGCCAACGCAGTACACTATTACTATCAGACACATCCTACCGAGGTAGCTAGGCCTCCTCGTGGAGATTAGACATCTTAGAGTCCCATATTTTTGTATCGATATGTATATTTTTGAGAGCAACGAGCTCCAGTTTTGTATTGTGACACTACCATTTTGGACATGTTGTTTATAAAATAATATGGTTCTTCGGTTCTACTATATGTGTATGTACAAATGTATGAATGTATGTTTATTTTTGTGCTTCATTATGAATGTGACAAATGCCAATCTAGGACATAGTTAGCATATGCATCAGATACATGATTAAAACTTCTCGGAACATGAATGTATGTGATGGAAACAAAATGATGTTCCAAGAGTCTTACCCTTAAGAATCTCCGTAGTAAAGTAGGATCCCGTACATGGTACTGACCATTCAACTAAGACACAACCAGTTGTGAATCCAAGCGCACTTCTAAACACTGGATACCATGCGAAATAGCATCCCGAAGTAGCTCAACCATGGCACTGTACTTAGCCACATTGTTGGATGTAGGACCAAGACAAGCACCTCCCGAAGACACAACTAGGTGTTCAGGTGAATAAATAACACAAGCAGCAAAAGCAAGCTGCTGCGTATGACGGCTAGCACCATCCGCAAATCCTAAGAACACAGGAGACTCTGCTAACATATGTCAACCAAACGGAAGCGAATCAGCAAACCGAAAAACCAAAAGAAATCTAAACTATGTACAGAAGCAACTATACAATAGTATACAAAAGTATTAGCTCGAACTAGAAGTTCAAGCGTAATATCGCTTGAGGTAGAGCCCATTTCTAGGCTCCTTCAAGACGTTCCCTTCATAATATTCCAATTCGTAGACTCCTTTTTCCAGGACATGCCTCACTATGTAAGGACCGTGCCACATGGGGTTAAACTTGCCTGCCCCTAGGTGTTCTTTATCCTAGTCATATAAGAGGACCAAGTCACCTTCAGCATACCGTCAGGGACGGACATACCTATCATACTGAACCTTGACACTATGTTTATTGGCATCTATAGCCATGGCAGCATCTCGACGTTGCTCGTCAAGCTGCTCAAGGTGGATCAAACGTTGCTCAATACCCGACGTATCAGGGAGGAGCTCTATGGCTAGTTTTAACAAAGGGATTTCACATTCAATCGGTAAAATAGACTCCACACCATGTACTAGCTGAAATGGTGAGAACCCGGGTGGCAGTCTTAACTGCGGTTCGATATGCCCACAAAGCAAGATATAACATAATATGCCAGTTTTTCTTACTCTGTTGGATGGTACATTGGAGAATGGTCTTTAAGGACTTATTGACTGCCTCAACCTGACCGTTCGCTTGGGGATAGTAGGAAGATGAATGTTCTTAACGAAACCCAAGATTGAGTGACAAATTCGCCATCATCTTGTTCTGAAAGTGATTGACGTGGTCAGTGACAATCTCTCTCGGAATACCGAACCGAGTAATAATCTGATTGAATACAAAATGGGTTGTTGTAGCACCATCAGCTTTTATGGTAGGCATGGTCTCAGCCCATTTGGAGAAATAATCCACGGCCACTATGATATGGTGATGCCCATCAGCTGAGGCCGGTTTGCAATCCATGAAATCCACCCCCCACTTGGTGAAGGGACCGACGGTGACAACCGGATGAAGGGGCGTTGGATGCGAGTGTACATTCCGAGAAAACACTTGGAAAGGGTGACATCTCTTTACGGCATGCATATAATCCTTGAAGATTGAAGGCCAAAAGTAACCAGCTCGCATAATGCGTTGGGCTGTTGCAAGCCCGGATAAGTGACCACCACACGCCCCAGCATGGAAATCATTAAGAACACGCTCCGCTTCTTCATGAATCAAACAACGATGGAGGATAGAATCCTTTCCTCGACGATACAAAGTGACGTTGACGATGGTATAATATTTAGCGTGGTGTTTCACACGCCGTTGTTTGTCTCGTGAATAGTGCGAAGGAAACTTCAAAGTTTGAAGATATACAATAATATCCCCATACCAAGGGTCCTCAGATGAGATAAGAAATAAGTGCTCATCCACAAAGGAATATTCATGGACAATATCCTCATCAAGTCATGGAAGGTCCGACATGAGCTCAGCAAAAACCAAGGATTTCACCGACTTCGCTGAAGCAAAATCGAGATCAAACTCCTGAAGGATCACAATCCATTTATTGTACTTCCCCCCTATAAGACGTCGTGATAGCACGAACTGAAATGGATTGATATGCGCTATGACTTTGGTTTTCCTGAGCATGTTGTAATGTCGTAACCGTTGGACTGCATGAAGAGTTGCAAGTGCCAACTTCTCCACATGAGTGTATCTCAGCTCAGCGTCTACTAGATTTCGACTAAGGTAATATATCACATGCTCCATGAGCACATCATCAACCTGAACTAATACCATGCCAATCGTCTCTTGAGATGTGGCCACATAAAGTATGAAATCTCAGGCAAATTCGGGTGGACTAAGCAAAGGGGTTGATACCAAGGCTTTCTTAAGAGCATCTAAATACTATTGGGCTTGCTCATCCCAAATAAATGGTGTGTCTTTCTTCAAAAACCGCGTGAAACCTTTGGTAATATTATCATAATTCACTACAAAGCAACGTAGAAAAGTGGCTTTCCCTTGGAGGCTCTGAAGTTGAAACAAGTTGCGCAGAGGAGGCAACCAAAGTATTGCCTAAACTTTAAGAGGATCGACTCTGATACCCTCTTTCGAAACTATGAAACCTAGAAGGCGACCCATTTTCACAACAAAGATGCACTTATTGGGATTTAACTGAATCTTGTAGCATGTGCATATTTCAATAATTAAACGGAGGTGCTTGGGGTGGTCCACTCTCTTGCGAGAATGGCCAGCAAGATCATCCAAGTATTCCTCCAATATGTGTTTAAGGTCATGAAAGGCATAGGTCATAGCACGCTGAAAAGTGGCTCTGGTGTTTTTAAGGCCGAAGGGCATCTTTCGGTATGCAAATGTACCCCAAGGACAAATAAAAGTAGTCTTATGTTGGTCCTCGGGTTTGATCTCTATCTGGTTATATCCTGAAAAGTTGTCCATAAACAAAAAAACTTTGCTTCCCGCACAAGCGTCCAAAATCTTATCTATGAACAGGGTGGAGAAATTGTCTTTCGGACATGCACGGTTCAGGTCTCTAAAATCAGTGCATACACGGATAGTTCCCTGCTTCTTATCCACAGGAACGGGATTTGACACCCATTCCGTAAGGGGAACGGGGTAGATAAATCCAGCCTTAAGCATTTTCTCCACCTCTGCCTTGATCGCGGCTTCCTTTCGAGGGTTCACAGCACAAAGGCATTTTCAAACCAGATTAGCGTTAGGATATGTTCTAATCTCGTGTTCGACAATGTTGGGGTCTATTCCTGGCATCTCCTCATATGACCAGGCGAAAGCTTCCTAAAGTTCCTTAAACAATTCAGTGTAGATGCGAACCTCCTCGGGAGAGCAATCAACACCGATGTAAATGTTCTCAACCTTTCCGAGGGTACAATAAATGTTGATCGGTATGGTAGGGGATATACTAGCCATATTCCCCTCTGCATAAATCCCATGTGAATCCCAAGGAACCACAGGGTGACCAACCATCTCAGAAAGAGTCATCCTAAACTCTTCTTGCTCGATAAGATCAAGGTTGGGAAGAAAATGGGAGCGATGATACATGTCTTCCCAAGGTCTCTCACTACCACATATGGCCTCAACAATAGCTTCATCCAAAGTTAAAGTACTGTCAAGAGAATCGTGCGAACAAGATGAGTCGACTTCCCATTCCGGCAGCATAACGAGGTCTTCATCCTCTATCCGGGAAGAGGAAAGATCCGGCTCTACAGTGGCCTATTGAATATCTTGATATGTAATCTCAACAACAGAGAGTGGCATAGCCATTCCAACATGTGCAATGTCTCCAGACATCAAACTCGTGGATGGTAAGGTCCATGGATCATCAAAATACAAAGTCCGGAACAGTACATTATTAAAAGGAGGAGGCGCATTATCGGAAATGATTCCAATAAAAGAAATGGGTGAAGGGAAATCAAAATATCCCAACAATGAGGGGTACAATCCGACACCCATGTTCCCAGTTGCTGGCTGAGAATCTGTAACTTGGGGGACCACAGGTCTCGTGGATGCTATGGAATAGGGACTAACAAAATCTAGCTGGTCGACCATCACAATCTTGCCTTTGTGTAGAAAGCAAATAATTCTGAATACAATGGACACAACCTCTTTCATAGCGTACATCCAATTCCTACCCAGGAGAAGGTTGTAGTCGATGGGTGCATCAACCACCTCGACTTCAATAGGCACGGGTTTCCCACCCAAGAGGAAAACAAGGGAAGGGATAATACCATGCGGCTTAAATGACCGACCGTTAAATGCAGTGAGCATGGTCATAGACTTGGATAAAGGAGGAGAGCCAAGAGATTTCCAACAAGCTAAAGAGATCACTGACATAGAAGCACCTTCATCAACCACCATTCTTTTGATGATATTCTGTAGACACTCCACATGGACTTGAAAAGACACATGGTAAGGAAAGCGAGGTTGGATGTCAGTAGTGTCAAACTTGATAAAGTTAGGACTTCCCCCATCCTGAACTCCTAAAGCACACAAAAGGGAATGCCTTTGAGAAGGACACGCCTATAAAACCTTGAGAGCCAACATGGCACACGGAGTTTGACCCAAGTCTTCTACAATAGAGTAGTTATGGGCGACTCAAGCATTGGGATTATGCGTAGAGCGCTTGAGAACACCTTTCGGTATCCACGGCATAGTAGTGGGATTATCGATATGCAAAGAGGTATCAGGAGGAGGAGGAGGAGGAGGAGGCTCATTCCCCATATTCGGTTGTGGTACATCATAATCACGTTGTCGGGTGGCAACACTAACCTATGATTTAACCATATTCACACATCCAAAGCCACTGGGATGGTAGGCAGACATGGAAGTTTCATTGGTCCCATAACCAGTAGCAGGAGCATTCGAAGCCATATTCTGATGATTTGGAAGGGGATATGTCAAAACAGCTGGGCTTTGTGCAAGATGCTTCGATGCTTCATCAATTCGAGGACACAAGTGAGTAAGATGATCTTCCCCACAAATCTTGCAAGGGAATTTCACCTTACGCCTAGGTTTACGGTCTCCACCAGCATTTCCACCTTCTCGAGGAGGGTTAGCGTTCTCTTTTCGAGGAGTATTATGATTACTACCATTGTTCCCATTATTTCCACCCTTGCGGTTGTTTCTCCCCTTCTTCTTACCACCAGGCTACTAGTTACTTGATGGGTTCACTGATTTCATAGCGTATACATCGGACAATGGGGTGGAAGTGGACAAGGTGTGAACCTGTCCGGGAGTAGATTGGTTAAGTGACAAATTTTGCATTTGATTAGCAGCCAAATCTATAGGTCGAGTACTTGCAGATCCAACAATGCCATCGGCATGTGGTCTAGGAACTGGCTTGGGCTCATGTCATGATCGCGGTGCGTCAGGAATAATGTCATACATAACGCCAAATTGAGCATAAAGCAAATCTAATTGCTGGACTTTTAGTATAGCTTGTTCCTCAGTCATTATGTCGAACATCGAAACATCCTTAGAAATGTATGGAAGCAAAGACTTGAGAAACCATTCCAACAAAAATTCTAGAGGAATGTTGGCTTTCACTAACCTCTTCCGTCGACACCACTCTTGAACGTGGTCAGATATGTGTGTGGCCTTATTCTGGCGGAAGGTAGACAATAGTTCAGTGGCAATATCATAGCGAACCGGAAACTGGAAATGATCCAGGAAAACCAAGGCTATCTCATTGAAACCCATGTATGTGCCCCCAGGAAACTCAACATACCACTTCGCGGCTGCCCCCGTGAGGGTGTGTTGAAATAGTCTCAAACGAACAAAATTGTGATTTAACGAGTTTGATGAGCACCAAAGGTGAAAAATCGTGACGTGATCACCCGGATCCTCACCACCCTTCCCCTCAAACTTGGGAATGTCCAAAGGGATCTTGGTAGGGACTGGAGACCAATTAGGATCGTGACACACTGGATCATTAGTGAGCTTCGAAAGATCCAGAAGATTCAATCGAGCAAGGAATGGAAGCTGCAGCTGAAAATCTTGATTATAAGCTCCCATAAAAGGTTGATTATACGGACCTGAAGGATAAGATGGACCATAATCGTGACCCTGGCCATAAGGCTGATAACCTCCTCCAACCTGACCCGTGTGAAGGTAAGCAGGTATATATGTATTATGAGCACTGTAATGAGGTGGGTTGTAGTAATGGCCAGCACCGACTGTATTATAGTAAGGGTTACCACCATAATTATGGGGCATATAAGTATTAATCGTAGTGGGAATTGTGTTGTAATGACCATAGTTGTGAGGTATGTTCCCACCCCCTGCATAAGTACTATTGGTAGCAGGAGTGGTTGTATAATTATAAGGTATATTTTTTCCCCCTGCATAAGCATTACTAGTAGCAGGGGCAGTCGTGTAGTGACCATGATTATAAGGGATATTTCCACCCCTACATTAGCATTACTAATAGCAGGAGCAGCGGTGTTATAAGAAAATATAACCCAATGTAATTTAACAATATTCACAACATCAATTGGACGAGAAAATTGATTATTTCCATTAATAAATAACAAGAAGTACAATATATGACCTCTTGCAGGTAACCAATATGAACCAAGAACTGGGTCTCTCCACTTGTGCCTCCACCACTTCAATCCTCCATGTAATGACAAACTCAAACTATGAAAGGAGTTTGGAAGGTGAATATAAGGAATTCACAACAACCAGGATCAATGAGAGTAGACTCAAGCCACGGCAGAAATCCACTAGAGTTATCTTGCTCTCTCTTTCTCCTCCCTTCCATATGCCATAAGAGCTCAATATATATCCTTCCAAAGGTAAGTGAAAGGACACATCGAGGCGTTTCGGGGAAAATGGAGGGCCAAAGGTCACCCTAAGACCGCTTTTTGGGAGTAAAAAGTAAGCATACGCTGGCTACAATGGGACAGCAAGCGTACAGGAAGAAAAATAGGGAAAAAGTGTTTATGAAGGACATAAAGTGAATCTGAGTCAGTGAAATGGATCCTGAAGGCCAAAGAATGTTGATGCTCACAAGGTGGAAAATTACGTTGTAACAATAACTTGACGAGAACTTTATACTCAAAACGAGAACTCTAGCCATAAAAACCCATATTTTTGCATAAAAAACACCAAAAAACAACCCTGAATCAAAAAGTGGTGCTACCGGTAGCACCACTTTTTGATTTGGGGTCAAAAATATAGAAATGAACCAAAACATTTGTTATTGTTGTTTGCAAAAACCTTAAAATCAAGCTCTAAATTGAAAACTAATGCTACCAGTAGCACACTTTTTCAAAAAATGGCATTTTTATATGATTTTATCATAATTGAAAATTGTGCTTATTTAATCTCTTAGTAACACTATATAAAACTTGCACTGATTTAAACACAAATTATTCAAAAAATAATTTGACCACTCTTTTCATATAAAATAAAAAATTTATGGCATTCATCATAAAATCATATATTAAACCATAAGACGTAGAAGTAATTCATATCAAAATTCAAGCACTCCTTTAGAGTTTCCATACAAACAATGGCATATTAATAAAAAAGACAAAATGTTTCATGTTCAAATATTCAAATCAACACATGGATTCTGACACACCATCAGAAGCTACATTTTATTCAAATGAATGACTCAATGAAGATGTATATGACCCGTATTCTTCTCTACTATCAATGAGTGCACCATCTGAATCTTCATGTACGCCCAACATTTCATATGTCATATTCCTTCTAGATCTACGCCTTGGTTTAGCATACTCCCATGTTGCAACTATTTCTGGTGCCAACAATCTTTTGATAATCTCTATAGTCTTCGAGCGAAGAGTGCCTTTCCTTGTCAACTGGAAGTCATAAACTTGTATGTCAACATCCTCTAATTTCAAAATGTATATGCGACGGTGATTTCCATTTTGACCCTTTCTTTTTCTTTTTTTGCAAACCTTTTTCTCAATCACCACCTCTAGCTTGTACACACCATCAAATGGGTGTGTGTTTGTTGCATACCAATGTACTTCAAGAGATATAACTTCTTCATTTTCTTTATTGACCTTCATAACTTTTGAAATCCAAAATGGATAACCACGTGGATCTTCTGTGTCCAAAACTGCAATCATGCAACCCTCCCTAATATCTTGTACTGAGACTCTGTAAAGGTATTCCATCTCCTCACACATTGCAGATGATCTTCTAGACCCACTGTACATTTCCATTTCTTCTAGTTGAGAAGACTCAACACCTTTAGGATCAACATTTCTCTCCTCATTTTCATTTGACATATTTTTTGTCCAACTAAATGGAGTCTTCAAAAAAATATCTCCATTTGTAGAGTTTTAAATTATGTCATTTTGCTCCATGAAAAATGATTCCCACCAAACAAAATCAACAACATCAAAATAGGCATATGTATCTTTGATAAACCTTTTTATTTCTTTCAAGCAGTGAGAAGAATTAACATCTCTATTGTGTCGACGTGCATTTTGAATCTCAATAACTGATTGCAACAACAATAACTTTGAAGCATACATTTGACGACTTGGGATGAATGTCAGAAATGCTAAACCTGATGTAGGCCCCCATTCTACACTTGTTGAGTACCTCTTACCCCATAGTAGTGTTTTCCCATCAATATTTTTTATACGAAATTGATGCTGAAAGATAATTTCCTTAAGTTTATTAATGCACCTTTTTTCACCATCCGATCCAAAAATAAATCTTTGCATGTCAATAGTTTCCTCAAATGTTAGTACAATGGGCTCTGGACTATATGTTTTTGTAATAATTTCAGTTAATGATGGTAGGATCCCAACATTCTTCCTCCCCAATGTCACTACAAAATGGATAAACATTTGATCAATATGGTCATGTGTATGCCCAACAAGAAGGAAACCAACTTTAACCTTATGAAAAATTCCCAATTCAACAAGCATGTTCAGATAGCCAAACACGATTTGATTTTTGTTTTCTCGGTTGGTGTTGTCCACTTGTAGATATAGAACTCGAGGAAGATTACCAGACCAATGAGTCAGCGCATGGTGAATTATGGTAATAGGCATATTTGCATCATTATGAATATCAAGAGCTATAAAGTAAACCCTTGGATACATTTGACCATTAAAAACCATACAACCAACCAAGTGAAACTGAATACAATTTTCCTCCTTTAAATTCTTTGGTACATGAACAAAATGTGGCAAAAGTGTTTTTGTTTTGATCCATGCCATCAATTATCAAACCCATATACTTATGTGGTTCATCATAACACTTCTTGCGATGTTTGTATAAATTTTTCCATTCAACTGATTGTTGATTGTGATGTGCTTGAAGTTCTTTAACAATAGAATCTACATATAAAATAAAAACAAAACATTGGTGAGCTTTCGTAAAAGATATTTATTCCAAAAAAATAAAGTTTTTAGAGACATACCTCTCTCTATCCCTTCTGATTTATCCCTTCTTTTTTTAAGAGAAGTACATATACTACAAACACCCATCCTTTACCTCTTAGGAATACGGACATTGTTGAAGTTTATTTTCCATAGTCTTGTAAAATATTCATATCTATTGAAATTGTTATTTCCTTCAACATACTGAACAAATGCCTTGTACAAGTTGTAGATTTTCTGCCTTGAGAAATTATCTAGAATGTGTATGGTTTCTCTATCTGGCATACTCTCTCCATGCTTAGAAAATAAGTCACACATCCATGACATTGCAATGTTTGTTATCGCCCCACTATCTCGTGCATGATATTCTTTAGAATAAAATGTAGGATCATTTTCTAGCCTTGTCTGGATTCTTGATAGTCTAATATTACCAATTGAGTGGATTCTTTTGAGTGCCCTTCTGCAAAGAAAAATACTTCCAATGCGATAATCATAACCTTCCTTTGTAGAAATAATGCACCCTACCAAATATGAATTTTTCGTATTTTTGTTCATTGACATATATTCTCACCTTTTCTCTAAGGCATAATTGTAGTGTATTTGTTTCAGACAATGTTTTTGGAAACACTCACTTGAAATCAAATCAGTAATAGAAATGGGACTTGTGAGCAAATATTTCCTAGACCTTGTATAACTAGAATGCTTTGGATTGATATAAAATGGCCTACTCCTACACTTAATCTTGCTCATTGGTACAATTTGCATTTGCTTTTCATGAACCATTAAATCATCCTCCTTAGAATCAATATCCTCATCACTATGAGGAATATCATCCCTCTCATTGAGATTATCATCACCGAAATTAGTAGGAGAATGATTATCCTCATCAGTATCAAGTTTATCACTTGAGGTTAAATCAACATCATTGGTGGGTTCATCATCGCCAAAATCATCATTTTTCCCATTAAAATCCTCACTTGGAGGAAAATCATCATCAATGCCATCAAAATCCTTGCTTGGAGGAAAATAACCTTCACCATTATTGGTGCCTTCATCCTCACCAAAATCATCATCTATCCCTTTAAAATCCTTGCTTGGAGGAAACTCATCATCAGTGCCATCAAAATCCTCACTTGGAGGAAAATCATCATCGGTGCCATCAAAATCCTCGCTTGGAGGAAATTCATCTTTGTCGTTATTGGTACCCTCATCCTCACCAAAATCATCATTTGTCCCATTAAAATCCTCGCTTGGAGGAATATCATCATTGCTGCCATTAAAATCCTCGCTTTGAGTAAAATCATCATCGCTACCATCATAATCCTCGTTTGGAGGAAAATCATCTTTGCCATTATTGGTGCCTTCATCCTCACCAAAATCATCATTTGTCCCATCAAAATCCTCACTTGGAGGAGAATCATCATTAGAGCCATCAAAATCCTGGCTGGGATAAAAACCGTCTTCAACATTGTTGTTTCCTTTATTGTCACCAAAATCATCATCTGTCCCATTAAAATCCTCGCTTAGAGGAAAATCATCATCTGTGCCATCAAAATCCTTGCTTGGAGGAGAAACATTATTAGTCCTATTAAAATCCTCGCTTGGAGGAAAATCATCATCAGTTCCATCAAAATCCTTTCTTGAAGGAGAAACATTATCAGTCCCATTAAAATCCTCGCTTGGAGGAAAATCACTGTCAGTGCCATCAAAATCCTTGCTTGGGGAAGGAACATTATCAATCCCATTAAAATCCTCGTTTGGAGGAAAATCATCATAGGTTCCATTAAAATCCTCGCTTGGAGGAAAATCATCTACACCATCATTGGTTCCTTCATCCTCACCAAAATTATTATCTATCCCATCAAAATCCTCGCTTGGAAGAAATTATTGGCTTGGAGGGAAATCATCGTTTGTGCCTTGAAAATTCTCGCTTGGAGGAAAATCTTGGCTTGAAGGAAAATCATTGTTAGTTCCTTGAAAATCATTGTTTGGAGGAAAATTATCGTTGATTCCTTGAGAATCATTTCCTTGATCAAAATCATCATTGGTGCCTTGAAAATCGTCACTTGGAGGAAAATTGTCATCATCTTCCTCGGTGTCTTTAAAATCTCCACATGGAGGAAGCTCTTCATCGTCATCATTAATGCCTTTAAAATCCTCACTTGGAGGAAAATCATCATCGGTGCCTTTGAAATCCCAACTTAAATGAAAATTTCCACCATCTTCATGTACATCTTCATACATTGAGATTGATTCAGACGAATCCATGACTTTTCACTAAAAATTATAAGAGAATGAAATTCTCTCACACTCCTCACCAAAAAGTACAATGGTGCAACTGTCAACCTGTTGGCCTGATTTTTTGACCTAGGCCAACTTAAGGAGATAAAGCCCACACAAGTTGCTTAGAACAGCTCCCGGTGTGTTTGGAATAGCAATACCTCGCAGGTTATGGTCCTGCTACCAACTGAATTTATCCTCTTAAGGAGAATGCAAAAATTCAGCAAAAAAATGTAACCTAAGCTAAACTACTGTTTAAAGTAAATCCTAAAGTCAGTTTCTAAGTCTAAGTTAACCTATTGTGCTTTCTTAATGAAAGTCTCCTTTTTTTAGTTTTTTTTTTTTTTAATTTCTGGCTAAAGAACTTTTTCTAAACAAATTAAACACACTAAATCTAATTGAAATCTATTTAACAACTTCTAAAAATTAATCTGAAAATCTAATACTAAACTAATTAACTATTCTATCCTAACCTATCTCAGCTGAGAGCAAGATTAATTAACTAATCTTAACTACCTATTGATAAAAGATAAATTTGAAAAGAAACAATTTCAAGTCAATGAGAAAACTCGACAGAATTGAAATTATAACACTTTAGATTTTATAATATTTATGAGAGAAGAACAATGAAATAATAAAATAACTTCACTATTCTACCATCACAGTTTATCAAAAGATAATTAAAATTCAACATTTCGATATTTGAATAATATTGATAATTAACCAACTATGTGTTATAATATTTTCCAAAATACAAATATTTTAATTTAATTAGTTAAGGAATGATAATATCAGTCTCATTTATTTACCAAGTAAAACTTTAAATAAATAAAAGATATGATATCAAATATCAAATACAGAAATGAGGCGATTAGAGCAAGTTAACATATTTATACAAAATCATAACCAAGCATGATAATATATAATAAAACTGAGAAAGTCAAATACCAAATATATATATATATATATATATGTTTCAAAAAAAAAATTATCACAACGATACCAGTTTCATGAAACAGTGCTTCTGAGAGATCCAAGAAAGAGAGAGCTCCTTTTGAATACCCACAAGTGAAAAGTCTAAAATCTTAGTATAAGTCTTTTCGTACAAACTCCATCCCATTATACAATGAGTCCTTCTAGTCTTTATAGAAAAAACTAATAACTCCTTTGAGCTACCTATGTAACAACTATCCTACATAATCGAACTCTAATTACTAACAGTTGTTACATAACAAATCTTCATCATATTTCTATTCATCAAAACTTCTTCAGAGGAGGGCACCTAGAAGATGTAATCATTCTTTGTAACTGTAAACTTGAAATTTCTTCCACGTGGAAACAAAAGTAGCCAGCATTTGATACTCAACATGTGGATTGACCAAAATTGAATTAATCATTATTTTTCTGTTCAGTAAACTTTAAATGATCAAAACCAAGATTTTCTCCACCTATGACACCTGCAAAACCGATTAACCAAGTATGAGTTGCATTAAAAATATCAAACAAAAAACAATAAATTTAATTTAATGATAAGCATTACTCACAGAATATTTGACTTTGTGAGTAAGCTAATTACCTGTTTGAAATACTTGAAAAAAAGTAGCAACAACAACGATTTTAATTGGTAACCTGCAACTTGGTAGCTCGATGAGCCTCTGCTAACCTAGCCTTTAATTTCACGATTTCAATTTTATAATCCTCCTCCTGTTTACGAATTTTCTGATTGAGAGAAACCAAAGATTTGTTCTCAGCTTTGAAGTCATTCTTCTTATTTTTAATAGATTACATTGATCAATCCAGGCCAGTAATTCATGCTTCAATATTTTCATTTCTTTATCTTTGGCCAAAGTATTAGCTTGCAATTCAGCAACTTCAATTTCTAACGCAGAAATATGATTTCTAAAAGCTTGTTTAAGCATGTCATGAAGATTTTCATCATTTTGATCTGAAGAAGACGGAGGGTAACCTGACAAATCATGGGAAATTTTGCCAGAACTCTCATTAATCATATTATCATATGCTTCTGTTTTTATTTTATCATAATTTTCATTCTGAATATGATTATATTTTGGACAACTAATTTCCTCATCACTATCAATGTCAACTAATGGGGCTTCTTCTAATCGTTGTATGGTTGCAGGAGTTTCAATAGTTCTCATGATTCGAGTGAATCGTCGGGTGCCCAAAAACATAGACCCTTTCCTTATATATTTCCCTTCTTCACAACAAATCTCTACCAGCTGATCGAGCTTCGGTGCAGATGCAACAAGGAACTTGCTGGACGTGCCTGGGTCACCTAGGAAAATAGGAGTGACAGGATTTAATTGCTCAATGGATTCTGCAACACCCCCTAACCCTTCGTCTATATTTTCTGGAGTATTAATATGCCCAATAGATGAAGTAGGGGTTATATTAGCTTAAGGATTCAAAATATCAAGCTTTTTCTTAGTCACATAACCAATATCATCCTCCAAAGGCAAATTTGTTTTATGTATCCTATCATCCTCTTATGTCTTGTCTCTGCGAACGTCATTGATTTCAGGGTTTACAAAGGCTTTACGATTCCTACAGGTTTTAGGCCGAAGAGTTGGCCAGTATTGTGTTAACCCTAACTCATTTTCCATTAGTAACTCTCCCCAAGATCTACCCATAAGAGACAATTGATGCTGGACCAAAATCTTAATCAAGCCATGATGGAACAGACTTCTATCAAAATCTCTTATGGTAGTTTGCACAGCTTGTGCCATTTTGTTAAGACTTCGGAGTAGATAGTAAGGTAGGTTAAGCTTTAAACCCTTTAAGGCTAATAATAGGCGAAGGTGATAATAATGGATATGAGAAAGCCTACCATCACATGTCACATACTTGACTAAAACTTCATATGAATTC
The DNA here is from genome assembly GCA_027924585.1 of Larix kaempferi. Classification (NCBI taxonomy): domain Eukaryota; kingdom Viridiplantae; phylum Streptophyta; class Pinopsida; order Pinales; family Pinaceae; genus Larix; species Larix kaempferi. The sequence goes on along the minus strand of BSBM01001005.1, from coordinate 2,815,926 downwards.
TTCCATTCTGATTTTAAGTATTTAACAGAAACAGCAATAGCCAAATCCAAATTATCTGGGAAAGGAAGCATAAGTGACTTACATTTTCCTTTGTTAACGTTTACTCCCTTGAACCACCGTTCTCCAATATGGGGAAGATTCGTTGCTTCTGCAATTGTGTCCTCATTGACAGTAACAGGAAAACCCCCTACTCGAGCTACATCCTCCCGAAGACTCAGAGCAAATTTCTTAGTAATTTCACAGTGATTACCATCAAACTTCTGAAAGAACAAACCCCACCCTATCTTATCAAACAGAGCAGCAACCTCTGGATCTTATTCAACCATTTCCGGCCCTGATAGTTCAAAAGCGACTTAAGGGAGCCATTTCCTCATTATGACTCTGAGTAGGGTTTGGAATGAATGCAGTTGTAAAAATCAAAGGGATGGGAACCCAGCTAAAAGACATTATGAAAATCTCCATTCAGCTAACCTGGAACCCTAAACTCGTGTTTATGACTGATACTCTAACCGCCAAAGACAAATACAGGAAGGAATCAACCATGATGATACAACCTGAAGTTATTATTTCGTACGAAAATCAAATCAAATATAAATATGGAATGATCTCAGAATGGGACTAATACACAGCACTAATCAAAATAATAATTGCATGACCATGTCGATTGAACAAATGCCACCAAAATATCAACCAATACTTTGTACCAAACACATTACTCCCATATTTTGACAAGAAAGTATTATACGTGGAACCTGGAATACTGTTATCCTTAGTGATAGATAACCTCTCGTTATGAAATATTATGGTTTATTGAATCGAGGAAATCATCAAACCCTAGATCGATGAAAACAAAAACATTTTTTCAAACCTTAGTTCATAATGATTCAACTCCAGATCAAGTTAAGTTGATTAAAGGTGGCATAACAAGTTTATATAATGTGAAATGTTATTTTAAATTATCGAGCCAATATAATGCAAATCAATCAACCAAAGCTTATCATAAAATAAGTTTTGAATCACAACCAATTTCAATTTACCATATGATTATAACACAAAGATTTGCATTTAATAATTCAAAATGAAATCAATGGTAAAGTTGAAAACATATTTACAATGCTAAGTTTATTTATTTACAAAAATTAAAACATGGCTTTCATATGACTAGGATAATATAAATATTTGCTAAAGGTTAAAATAGATTTATAAAATAAATTAATCAACCCAAGCAAATATATATTAATATATAACTTAATCATAGAAAATAATGTCTCAAAAGAAATCAAATAGAAAATGAAATAAGGGGTTATAAAATCCAATTCAAGCAGTGTTAATCAATAATAAATAATGATAATCAGCGAAGCAGTGATATAATCATTTAAAATAATACTAAAAATTGATCATATTTTAACAGCCGCTAGAATAATCAATTTGTAAAAACAACCAGCTCGAATTGAAAGTACTCCCCAAACTTACTTTGATCATGAAATACCTTCCAATTGAGAGTGCCTTCAGAATCAAAGATTCTAAATACACTCTTAAATAATTTTTGTGATAAATTATAGAAGAGAACTGATCAATTTTATACCATAAGGCAGAAAAATTGAGAGGGTTGTTTCCTGCCAACACAACCCCAAACAATCTTATAGATAAAACTCCCAAATTTTCTCTCCAAAATAAATCACACATTTCTAACACAATCATAACACTATTAAAAATAATTTAATTTATCGTATAAAAATTGTAATAATACTAATAAAATGACATGTAAACAATGCTATCCAAACTTTTTAATACAATATTAGTTATTTACATTAATTTTTTAAACCAAGAGTCATAACACTAGTCAAATATCATTTAATGCCTTCTTCCCTAAATTTAGAAACAATGCATTAGCTAATTACACTTTTTTTAATCCCGCATTTGTAAAACGAATAATGTTAAACCTAATATTAGCCATATAAACTAATTTGGTTTTCTATTCCTCACGTTTGAAATTCTGGGTAATTTAATAGTTCTTTGAATGTTAGTTCTATTTTTGTTAAATAAACCTTTCTATTTTATATTTCCTTTGGCAATGTTTTCTCTGTGCTTTTGTCATTTTTTTAATCCCACTGTCATAAAGCGATAAAAGAAAAACTTATTTTATGTTATATTAACGCAGTTTGGTTTTCTACAGTCATCCTTTGCAAACAATGACCCACAAGGCTTTGAAAACCATCGAAGAGCTTCAAACATTGTCAAGGTTAGTTAAATTATTTTTGGAATGTAAATGTATTTTTGTAAATACTTTAAATTTCTAATGTTTTAATGTAATTTGTTTTCCTTTGGGCTTCAGCATGCCCTCTATAAAAACCTGGCTAAATTTTTATTTTTTTTCTTTGGGCCCAAGGGCTCATGCACCGAAAGGATGCTCCCAATGCATAACCTGAGGGCTATGCATAGCCCTTGGGCTATGCAATGGGCTGCCCAAAGGGCGCTCAATGCATAGCACTAAGGCTATGCATAGCCCGTGGGATTTGCATTGGGTTTCCTATGGGTGGCCCATTTCATAGCCCACGGGATATGCAATGGGACACCCTTTGGGCACCCATTGAATAGCTTGTGGGCTATGCATTGGGTTCCCAAAGGGAATCCCATTTCATAGCCCATAGGCTATGCATTGGGCACCCTTTGGGTGCCCATTGGGCTTCGGCATGCCCTCTGTAAAAACATGGGTAATTTTTTTTTCTTTGGGCCCAAGGGCTCATGCTCCCAAAAGATGCACCCAATGCATACCCTGAGGGCTATGCATAGCCACCGATGTCTATGTAATGGGTTGCAAAAATGGCACCCAATGCATATCCCATGGCCTATGCATTGGGCATCCTATGGGCGGCTCATCACATAGCCCACAAGCTGTTGCATAGCCCACAGGCTATGCAATGGGTGCCCAAAGGGCGCCCGATGGGAGGAGAGGAGCTACTCCCCACTGCCAAAGGGGTAGGATCGACCCACCCCTTAAGTAGAGGGTAGGAGCTCCCCCGGGAACCCTTTGGGTGCCCACAACGCCCAATGGGAGAGCACTATGGGTTCCCAAAGGGGGTCAAGGGGGAGTGGAGCTCCGCCCCTAGGCCTCCTTTGGGAATCCACAACGCCCACCTGGGGGAGGAGCGTTCGTTCCAAATGCATAGCCCAAGGTCTATGCAATAGGTGAAGGTGATCGCAGGGCACCAATGCATATCCCTAGGGGTATGCTACGGGCGCCCTCATAGCATAGCCCAAGGGCTATGCATTGGGTGCGACCCGCAAATGCATAGCCCTTAGGCTATGCTACTTGGGCGCCCGTAGCATAGCCCAAGGGATATGCAAAACTCGCAAATGCATATCCCTTGGGTTATGTTACGGGTTCCCGTAGCATATGGCTATGCTACGGGTGCCCGTAGCATAGGGCTATGTTACGGGAACCCGTAGCATAGCTCAAGGGTTGTGCATTTAAAAACAAAAATTTTGGAGCCCCCTCTACATTTAAAAAAAAATATGTTTTTTATAACTATGTGTTAACATTTTTTTTAAACATATACTAAAAAAAATTTGTTTTGTTTCTGACTATAGGGAAAATGGCATCAAGAAAGTTATCTGTAAACATCTCTATAGCGATATCGTCAATGAAGTCATCGAAAAAAATAGTTGAGCCATCTGAGAATGTTGCGTGTGATGAAGTTGTATCCAGTGATGATTTAAAATCCAAGAATGCTAGATAATGGAAACACACACCAGATGAAGAGAAAATGGATTATTCTTGGTTTCTGAAAGAGAAATAACAAGGCAACCCATACAGTATTCACTTATATTGTGTCATGTTTGCATATCTTAAAAATGATTATCACTCATTGGGATTGTTTTGAGATATTTGTTTGGTGTCGGCTAAAGAAATTGTTTATGCACTAGTGAAACAAGCTAAAACCTTTGTAAAAATCCGATATTCTTTAAAGGTTTCAAACTATAAGATCGATGAAATTTTCACAGAATTTTGTGTAGGATTCGTGCACAATATTGAGCGCAAGAGTGTAAGTTTCTATATTTTATATCTTTCTGAATTTCTTATACTTTGAATTATATGACCATGTAATAGATTTAATACAATAATGTTTTTTTTATTTCGTAGGATTTTTCTATGCCACTTTCCCATATTCTAAATGGAATTTATTCTAGAAAAGAAAATCCGATGAATGTCATTAATGCCCCTCTTCATAAGGGAGAAGCACCAAAGAAGGGAGAAATTCCAAAGCATAAATGAGTGCAAAATGTTCTTGAAGAAGTACAAGCACAGAAAGGAAAAGGCATCCAACAATAAAATGAAGTACCTAGGAAGGTTACATTCAAAAGGATATCTCACCCAACTGAACATGATCGATGAATTGTTGGTGATGAGGATGTTACTTATGCAGGTAAGAGTAAGAGACACTTTTCTAAAATACCTATGGATGAGGATGTTTCCATTCACGATCAACAATTTTTTATTTTAGATCTAACTAATTCAATACATAAAGGAGGAGAGAATATGTTCAATCCAATGTTGAAAATCACAGTGAAAACTCGGAGGATAGTTTGGAAATCATCACTCTAGGTGATGATCTAGATGATGGTTTTGTTAAGACAACACAAAATGTTATTCGAGATCAATTGTGGAGGGATAAGTTGGTTCACAATGGGCATACTTTTGATTTAAATGTGAAGCAACTTTATAGACACAAAGAATGTCAAGAGAAGTATCAAATTAGGAAACCACATCGCTTGAATGTTCATAACTTGAAATCATTGATGAGGCACAATCCGTATACACATGTGGTTGACTACCTAGTTCTTGTTGACCCAAAAGATGTTCCTGTTAGAGATGCATTTGAAAAATCAATATGTTTTGATTACAACTAATATTTTTTGGGGTAATCATTATGCGGAAGCTAGAAGTGAATTGATGCAAGAGTTTCCCAGAAACCCTATTTTTCAAACAGTGAAATGCATCGTTTACGATGATTTAACAGATGTGGAAGCAAAACTATTGGCATGGGATCACAACACAAATAGTGACTATAGGATGTCCATGAAATTCATTCAAAGGGTTAGATTTATCCACAATGAATTTGAACAAATATGTGGTGGGGATAGATCGAAAGTTGAAGCAGATTTCTGGAAACAATGTTGTATGGAAATAGCTATCCCTATTAAAGATGACAATGTGAAAAGAAAGGTTTGAAAGGAAGTGATGCATTCAGAGCTGTAGATAACTATTTTCAGTTGGAATTTAGAACTGGACCCATATGGGATTTGATTGATGACATATTTAGCATGTGGGAGAATATTGGTGTAAAAAATCAAAAGGTAAAAATAAATAAAGCAGTTGCATGGAGCAGTAGTCAAGGAGGCCCTGATGTCAAGAATTTTTCAGAAGATATGACTATAACACCTTGGATTATCCTGATTTATTTGAGAAAAAAATGAAATAGCATATATATATTCACATACACAGATATATGGCAATAAACACAGCGATACGGTAAACACATATTCTATTAAATAACGGAAATAGAACATACTATAAAATAAAACAGCTAGAATGGTAGTACCTATCTCTGAGAAGAGATGTGGCCGCTATGCCCATTCATGAAAAGATGAATAGAAAAAGAGGCAGAAAGGGCCTATTTATCATAAGCATGAGGGAAATAATCCCAAATATCCAAATACCTAACCCTAGAAGATGGACCGTCATAAAGTTTGCGGCCCCAAGGTGTTTAGTTGAACAGTCAACTTCTCGAGGTCATAACTTTTGCATACGATCTCTGTTTGGGGCGCTCGATAGCCCATTGGAAAGGTCTATCTGATATTTACAATTTTTGAATTGTGACAAACACTTTCCATAGGCAAGCATTTTACCCCCCAGATCGCCAAAAAACGTCGTTTAGGGCCTCAAAATGGCCTTGGAAGTTTGGGACCCAAAAAACCATAGAAAAATTACTAGAAAATTGCCAAAATGGGAAACTATTTTGAACCAGTAGAATAGGTGGGTGGCCACCGATATCCATTTGTATCATTCCTCCCCCCGTAGGAAGCAATGGTATCCATTGCGTCAAATCCCTTATCATATGTTGAACTGTGTGTTGAGTTGAGCTCCTCATGTGGCATTTGCGGAAGTGAAAAGCGTGTCTTTCTTTGACATCTTCAGAGGGTTGTAATTGTTGTTGATGGATGCACTGGAGTTGTTTAACAATTTTGGTTTTCGTGTTATCCTTGGTCTGCACCAGTGTGGATGATTTATTTCTGGAGGTGCACCTTGAATGCGTGGCCTTGCACTATAGAGGTACCCAGATAGACAATGCTGCAATGACTTTGTGTTCTTCTTGTTTCTGTTGAGTAGACGGATCATGTGTAGAGGTTGTGGATGTCTCTGCGATCTGATGTTCTCCTTCAGTGGCAATTGCGAATAGGGAAAATTTCCCAGTGTGGGAGATTATCTTCTTGCATTGCTTGGTTGGGGTAGGTGCAACTATATCTGGTATCCAATAGAGTTGTCCTCCTAAAGTGACAATGACACTATGAGGTCGTGATTCATATATAGCATGATGCTTCCACCTATATGGTTGTCTTAAAAGAACATCACATACTTCAAGTGGGCCCACATCACACAATACCTTGTCTTTGAAGGGCTTGATTTCGTATGGTAGGTGGAATTGATGACTGACGTGGATACCTCGTCCTTGGCTTAGTCAACCAATGGTGTATGGTTGCAGGTGTGGTGTTATTGGTATCTCCAATATCTTTGCACCGAGTGAAACGAGGTGCTCTACAACCCAGTATGGGGGAGATCCTGTAACATTTGTCCATGTTTGTCCTTATAGTCGGCCATAATAAATAAAGTTTTTCTTTAACATAATAATAATAAAAATTTAATATTATGTCAGCGATTAATAAAAGGACGTGTATTTTCGTTTGAATTAAATCCTAGACTATATAATACATGGACGAGTATTTTCGTTTGAATTAAATCCTAGGCTATAAATGTTTGTATTTATTATTGCCGGCCATTAAATAAAATGTAATGGAAAGTATTTAATGAAAAGTAAAAAAGTAAAATGTATTGTCGGCCATTAATTAAAATGTAAAAAAAAGTAAAATTGTGGAAAGTATTTTAAAAAAATCCATGTTGGCTCATAAAATAAAATATTATGAAAAGTAATTAAAAATAGATGTTTGTTTATAAAATAAAAAATTAAAACTTAAACCAGGATCAATCAAGAGAGATTAAATTTCTTGAGTTTAAATTTAAAAAAATAAATAAACCTCAAGAAATCGGATCCCTCTCGGTGCTTGATAGATACGGGTTTAAGATGGATCTATGCTGGCAATGGATTCAGTTGAGATTGGATTCTTTTGGTTGTCAATGTCGACAACAAAATGTAGGGGAATTCCATTCACCCACACTTGTGATTGGAAGAGGCGCTCCTCTACCTTTGACTCTTCAGGTTCCTTTGGTTGAATCTGTGTGGTAGCAACAGTGACACTAGATTTTGCATCAATTATCTGCATCCCTTTTTCTGCAGCTGTGACATTGGGTTCTGAATCGGAATCGGAACCAGGATCTGATTCTGAAGCTTTGATCTCAGCCACCAATGAATGTTTTGAGCAACATTCATCAGTGTCAACTGATCTAGATTTATGTGAGAATGAAATGAAAGAGTATATATGTATTCACATACACAGATATATGGAAAGAAACATAGCAATACAGTAAACACATATTCTATTAAATAGCGGAAATAGAACAAACTGTAAAATAAAACAGCTAGAATGGTAGTAGCTATCTCTAAGAAGAGATGTGGCCACTATGCTCATTCGTGCCAAGATGAATACAAAAAGAGGCTGAAAGGACCTATTTATCATAAGCATGAGGGAAATAATCCCAAACATCCAAAAACCTAACCTTAGAATATGAACCGTCATAAAGTTTGCGGCCCCATGGTGGTTAGTTGAGCAGTCAACTTCCCGGGGTCATAACTTTTGCATACGATCTCTGTTTGGGGCGTTCGATAGCCCGTTGGAAAGTTCTATCTGATATTTAAAAATTTCGATGGGGAAATTAATGCAATTGAAAATTGTTTTTACACCACTTCATCCGCCCCCAATCCCCAAATCTCCAAAAAACGTCATTTAGGGCCTCAAAATAGTCCTGAAAGTTTGGGACCCAAAAAACCGTAGAAAAATTACTATAAAATTGTCAAAATGGGAATTGTTTTGAGCCAATGGAATAGGTGGGTGGCCACCGATATCCATCTTGATCATTGGAGATCATTGCAAGGTGTGAAGGATGAAACACTTATATCTACAATATTGTCATGTGTAAAGTTAGGTGAATTATCCATGGAGGAAATGTGCAATGAATTTGAAAAGTAAGTTTATAGTTTGTTTTTATTTTTTTAAGTTTATTTTTTGATTTTGAGATTTTTAATTAAATAAGAATTGTGTTATTATTAGATGTCATTGTAAATGCCATTTATTTTTACATCATGTAATCTTAAGGATTACATGAAAATACAAAATGATATGGTTAAATGTTGGGTGAAAAGAGTTGGGATGATGTCATATGCACCTATCTAGATTCAAGCTCCATGGAAAACTTAAAAGATTTTTTTGTTGCATACAAAAAGGTATGATTATTTATGATATTTTATATTTTATTTATTTCTAAGTGAATTCAATTCTATTGTATTACTTATAGATATAATTTTTTTTTCAAAGATGTCAAAGAAGAGTACAAAACCAGAGTCTTTCAAAATTCACATTCAAAGAGCCAAAATAGAACGACAAAGAAGACAACGTCTTGCAAACATTGAACTTGATGACATCCTTGATCATCACGTTTGGAATGGGCTCGACATTTTACAATATAAAGTGATTTTGGGTGATTGTGCAAACATTGCAAATCTTGTACTCCCTAGTTATTGCAGATATACATCATGGATACAATATCAAAAACATTACTTTTGATTGTGAGCCTTATACATACCAGTCATTCAATAAAGTGGTTTCGATATTTCTGGACGTCACAACATCACCCCTATGGAGATTTCTTGTTTTCCATTCAGATGCACAAGGAGGAGCAGTGCTAACAATCTTCAAGGATAAAGCAAACTCAAGGAAACAACTGTATTGGTAAGATATTTGTAGTATATTATTAAACATTTGAATTTAGAAACCAAAATTATTTTTTTATAAGTTAATTAGATTCCTATTTGTTTCTGTTACAAGAATAAGCATAACATTCGTAGCTCCAACATTGATCCATTTATGAGTGATACTGAAAATATACATCTTGCATGTTGGACAAAAGATGAGACCTGTGATTCTCTTTTAATCAATGTAAAGAGTGAAGGAAAATATAGTCAAATATGGTCACCGTCGTCGCGTGCCTGCTCGGCCCCTGCGTTCATCATGCGCCTCGCCTAGCTGAAATGACCAAGGCCCTGCTCGCCCAACCCCTGCGTTCACGAGCGTGCCACTCGCCTTGTTGATTCGACCAGGGCTGCCGTGTGCGCTCCCTTCTTGCGCCCCATTTCAGCATGTCAGCCAGCTTTTCCTCCAAATTCTGTGTCTCTTCGCCTCCAACGGGGGATGTCTTGCTCTCCATTGGGGGAATCGTAGCCTACGGCCAGCCTCCTATGTGTGTTCAGGAAATTCCGGTGCCCTCCATTGCGGTGGTAGAAGAATCTCTCATTGAAGCTAAGAATTTCATAGATTCAGCCCTGGTTTGTCGTTTCAATGGGTTTTGGCCTCGCCTGGTTGCTCTCCATAAGTGGATTTCTGAGGTATGGAAACCCCTTGTCTCAGAAGAAATTTCTATTTACCCTTTTCCTCGGGGTTTTTTTGTTGTGGATTTTGATTCTCCTAAGGAAAAACATATCATTCTTGACTCTAGACCGTGGTTTTGGGGAAGCTCGGGGCTCATTATGAAACCCTGGAGCCCTCTTTTCGACCCAACTACTGACCAGATCTCATCTGCTCCGGTTTGGGTTCGGCTCCCAAATTTTCCTTTGCACCTTTGGAACTTGGCCTCTCTTAAAGCTATTGGCAATCTGTTGGGCTCCTTCTATACTCAAAGTCCAGAAACTAAGGATTACATCAAACTACCTTCGCTCGCATCTGTGTGGAAATGGATTTTAACACTGGATTTCCTGCTGAGATCCATTTGACCTACAAGGATTATGTGTGGGTTCAAAAGCTAGACTATGAAAATGTGATGTTTAGATGCAGATCTTGCTTCTCAACCGGACATCTTGCAAATGACTGCCCAAAAGCTTCTCAAATCCCCAAATCCAAAAAGCTTCATCGCAAACCCACCTGGTGGGTTGGAGCAAACCCCAGCATTATACTGTAAGCAGAAATGAAGATCTACTCGAAGAGGCTCCATCTCAAGTTAAGGAATCTCCTCAGGTTAAAATAGAGGACACTATAGAAGAACAAAGGCCCGCTAGTGATAAAGATCCACCGTTAGCTTCTCGTGATGGTGCTATCCAACAGATGGATCCGAAAAGTCCAGCCCCACGGGATGAATCCAAAAATACATTCCCCATATTCGAAGCCTCGGTCGAGCCATCATAATGGACCAAAGTCTGCAAAAATAAAAGAGGAGCTTCACCTTCTTTGAAGCCAAAAGAAAGTTTAACTTCTCCAAGAAAAACAAGAAGCCAACAAACCTCATATCATTAATCTCTGGATTCTATCATGTTGTATGTAAGAAGTAAGATAGCAGAAATTTGTCTTGCTAGTAGTAATTGTAGCCCATTTTCTCCTTGGGCAGGATGTTAGAAGTTTCATTCTCCATAGAACATGAAAGTATCAGGATAAGTCAAGACCGGCTGTAGATGATCAAGGAGACTTGGACCTAGTCCTCTCTCAAGATCTGCTTGTCTTCAGAACTATGTAACCTTTGTTCTTCTTTTTTTTATAAAATCTCATCACCATTCTTGTTAAAAAAAAAAAAAGTTGACATATGAAGAAAGAGATTTGAAAGGAGAGACTGTAAACATCTACCAGAAGCCACAAGCATTGATTAATTATCTCATAGATACTTTTTCAAAAGAAGGAGATTAGGTTCTATATGTATTCTCAGGATCAGGTAATATTTCTGATATTACGTATGAAACTAGTGCTGTAATCTAAAATTAGCAATATATTTTTTTTAATTTATGTTTCATTATGTTATTTAAATTTGTTTGTTTTGTATGTGGTGATTAGGTACAACAATAGCATGTTTGTTACAAAAAGGAAGAAATTGCATATCCATTGAGAATGATCTACTACAGTGCAATTATATAAAGCAAAGAATTAATGCGATGAAAGTTCTTCCAGATGAAATGCAGGAAGCTGGTTTGAAGAAAGGCGAATTTAGTGAGTCACTTGTGTCAAAGATGCCAAAAGAGCCTCAACCTCCTTTAAAAGGGATGGTCAGAAAAGATCACTTTGGGCATTTTGTAGAAGTAGAGGACCCAATGGAAGAACACATTGAGGTCCGGGAAGAGAGCCAACCAACAAAAAATGTCAATTTCGATGAATATTTTGAGCTGCATGATATTGTTGATTAGTTTCATATCGTTGAGGAAAATGTCAAAGTTGACAAATTTTTGATAACATGTTTTTGTAATGTTTTGAATTGAAGATTTTATTTTGAGAATAGCAGTTATGTTTTTAATATGCTATTTAGAAATATATGGTATATGTTTTGTTGAGTTTATGTGAATCATCACTTTATGGAAAATAATGTTAAAGAGTGTCATTTTTATAAATCAAATAGTAGAAAATACGTTGAAAATGGTTTGAAATGTCTTTTCTCTCATTTTGTTTAGAAATTTGTGCAAAAAATGACTTCTTTGAGATAAAAGTTTAATGAAAAAACTTTGAAAAATGGATATATTTTTCGTTCTAACTAGCTTCTAAATCTTACAAAAATTCAAAAATGTGTGTATTTTTTTACTATAACTAGCTATTAAATGTAGATTTTTTTGTAAAGTTTGGAAAAAGGACCTTGTAAATAAAAGTTATAGTTTTCTTATGACCAAGAAGTTTCAAAATCACAAAAAAAAACTCAAAATGAAAAATGGTGCTACCAGTTACACACTTTTTGAAATGGAGGTAAAAACAGCTACTAAAATTGACCCCCCAAAAAACGAGAACAATGTTGGGTTCTCATCAAGTTGTATAACTTGTTCTTACAGAAACCCAGTTTCTGAAGGTAGCTATCAATTCTAGAGTACCAAGCCCTATGGGATTGCGTAAGCCCATCTAGATATTTATTTAGCTTGCAAAGATGGGACTCCTTCCCATGCACCACAAATCCTTCAGGCTGCTGAATATAAACCTCTTCCTCAACCTCACCATTGAGGAAGGTTGTCTTCACATCCATATGGTGAAGTTTCCATCCTATAACAAATGCAAGTGCAATCATTGCCTGGATTGTGGTGTACCTTGCCACAGGGGAAAAGGTCTTATCATAATTGATTCCTTCTTTATGAGAGAAACCTATGGCAATGGATCTGCCTTTATGCTTCTCAATGCTACCATCCGCAGCATGCTTTATCTTGTAAATCCCTCTGGAAGTTACAATGGACTTCCCATCAAGTTTGGGAACAACCTTCCAAACATAATTCTTCATTATAGAGTTGTACTCTTCTATCATTGCATCTTTCCAAATTTTCTGCTTTGCAGATTCTTCATATGAGGATGGTTTTGAATCACTAATGTGACTCATCAATGCAACATACCCTGAATATCTGTCAGGTTGCTTTCTCTCTCTGGATGAGCCTGCTAGTGCTCCATGTTTCTCTGCATCTTGTAAGATATATCGGCACTAAGTATATCTTATTTTAGCAAGAGGTTCATCAGGTGACCTCTCAATAAGTTCTACTAGTTCTTCAAGAGCTAGCAAATCTGAGGCATCTTTTGGTTTCTCCCTCTCAAACTCTGAAGGGGGGAAATCAGACTCGGATCCTCCATCTCTAAATAACATTGAATGATATCTTTCGATATTTTGAAAGAAGCTTCCTCATGGAAGGTAACATCTCAACTGACTTCAATGTGTCTCTCTCCGGGTACATATATTCGGTATGCTTTCGATGACTCGCAATAACTCACAAAGGTGCCTTTATTTATAGAAGGATCCATATTTGTTCTCTTTTCTTTCGGTACATGAATGTATAATGGGATCCTGAATATCCTCAAGTGTGAGATGTTTGGATTCTCACCGGTAAACACTTCTTCGGGTGTCTTCTCATCTAGAATGGCATGCGGGTTTCTATTCTGGAAATACACAGTTGTACTAGTGGCTTCTTCCCATAACGAGGTAGACATATCTTGATCATGCATCATGGATTTTGCATCCTCACATATGGTTATATTCTTCCTTTCGGCAACCCCATTTTGTTCAGGGTTGTATGGTATTGTTAATTGTCTACATATTCCTACATCACTACATATCTCATTAAATGTATGTGAATCAAATTCACCTCCATTATCAGAACTTAATGCACGGATTTGTTTTTCTTTCTGATTTTCAACTAGGGATTTAAAATCTTTAAATTTGCTAAGAGTTTCACTTTTAGCCTTCATGAAATAAATCCATGACTTCCTAGAAAAATCATCTATGAACAGTACATAATATAAGAAGCCACTCAGGGACTGGGATGACATGGGACCATCTTTTGAGAATCCTAGACTTCCAAGTGTTGAAGTTTGAGCTGCCCTCAAGATGGTCTTTCGGTCGTATAGAGATTGATTCCATAGTCTTCAAATCTTGTGCTCAACTTCTCGGGATCTATGTAGGCTCTAGCTGGCATGAAAAACTAAGCTCCTTCACACCCTGAGCTTTGATACCATGTTAATATTTGGTTGAGCTTTGATCTTTAATTATTTTGGATGTCAAAACTTGAAACAATGAGACAATTCAATCACATGAAATCCATACATCCATAACACAAGATATACCCAGGGGAAAATCCTCAAAACTATGAGAACAAAAACCCCAACAATTCTTCTCAATATAATATAATGCATAACAGAGAATGCTTTCTTTTACAACATAACAGATTGCTTTTGGAAGATAAGATATCACCAAAACACTTTTGATGAAGTGAGGAAGCAATAGAGAAGAGAGATCAATCGGATGTGTTTTCCAATGTGCCCAGCACATCAATAACAAGCAAGAATAATAACCTACACAAAGAGAAGCACCTTGCATTCAATGGATAGGATAATTCGCTTCACATTGAATTCATATAACACATTTAAACATTCTTCTCATGCATCAACTTCTTCTAACTTCGGGATGAACTCGCACTCAGACTGGATGTATCAATCTTGCATGAAGAAGTGCGCCCCACTTCTCATGCAATGCTTTATCTCACTGAATTGTCTCTTAGGATGAACTCGCCTCTTAACTAAAAGATTTTCCACTTATTTAGGTGGCTAACTTAAGTGTCGTCTTTTAGTTTAACATAAGTGTCATCATGCAATAACACTTAGTTAACTATATTTTATTTGTTGTCACTTATTTAAATCTCTTTAACTGATTATTTCTTGATAACATCACTGTACTGATCAATTCGAGTTCTCCTTGACTTACTGAAGTGTCGTCTTTTAGTTTAACTAAAGTGAAAACACTTTAGTTAACTATTCTTTCTTATTTAACACTTAGTTAACTATTATTAACTGAAATCATGTTGATTGATTTACTTGTAGTGACCTTTGCAAGTTCTTTAGTTAATTGAGGCATACATTGTGGCTTTAAATGAAGCTTAACAATTCGAGTTCACTTAGTCATCTCCCGATCAATTCAAATTCTCTTTTTCTCAATGCATTTATCTTAAATTATCTCTTTATCTTTTATTGCATGATCAATATGTGCTAAATTTAATTATCCATCACATTACATTGTACTAAGAAGAATTATTGGATGTTGTGATCATAGTATATTATTCCAGACCAAATGATCATATGCTAAAGTAATTCACTTTAGAGGTGATCAATATCTAAAGGAGACTTAATAGCAATCTAGTGGTCATGGTTAATAATACATCACACAACATTAAATGGTTTTAACAAGTAAGGCATGACCTTTATATGGAAGGTCCACCTCTATACGGGAGGTCCATCCCATGGATACCTTTATACCGAAGGTTCACATGAGAATCATGACTTGACACACAAGTCCGGAGCCTTGTTCAATGAGACTTTACAACATCATTACTTTGATCAATTACCTATATATGGGAGGAATAACCTTTACACGGAAGGCAATCAAAGTGCTCACCTCTATATGGGAGGATCAAGCTTGGTTGCACAAGTTTGGTTTGGAGAATGTCTCTTGATGTTGTACATTTAACATGATGAAGGGATAAAACTTAGTAACACTTGGAACCAGATCATAATCCAACTAGGTCAACATGAGAACACCTCTCTTAATGGCTTAAATAACAATATCAATATTATACAACCTCTCTTCAAGAAACAAACACATCTCAACTTTGCATTGTGATCCACCCTGAGGATGGAATCACCTTGTATTCTAAAACATTGGGTGAAAAACTCGTAACAAGTTTTCCTTCTTGCAAAAGTATCAACCTATAATATGGACACGCTAATCTCAATGATTAAGTACCACCATGGAAGGGACACCGTGGATAACGCATTGCACTTTGAGACACTAAGGATTAAGAGAGCATGTCTTTCATCTAATCTAGTCTTCTTGAAACAGTGCCGCAATAATGGAGCCATGCCCAAATTCGCCCAGTGCAAACATCAGCTCCAAAATGGACCAATATTCTAAATAGGGATGAAGGGATAAAACTTAGCAACACTTGCAAACTGATCATAAGCCAGCTAGGTCAACATGAGAACACCTCTCTCAATGGATTAAATAACAACATCAAGATTATACAACCTCTCTTCAAGAAACAAACACATCTCAATCTTTGCACTATGACCCCCCCTGAGGATGGACTCACCTTGTAGTCTAAAACGTTGGGTGAAAAACTCATAACAAGTTTTCCTTCTTGCAAATTAATTAGATTATTTATTCCATTTTTTACTATGATTCTGATAATAGCAAATAGTGTAGGGATGTGTCTACTCTAAATATGCTATCTTACTAAGAAGTGGTGAGTTTCTATGTCAGAAATGAAATGATTAATACAAATTTCTTAAAATCTACCTTCATCCATCAAACATTCATTAAGATCTAAAGCCATTTGAGGATTCAACTCAAACATGATAAGCAAAATTCAAACCCTTGAATGGAAAAAACTTGAATCATTTCATATTAAAACAAGGAAGAAGATACATATTTACCATGGATCTTGGTGTGCATCCTTCCTCCATTACCATGAACTATCCTTTATCCACCTTTTCTTTTGATGAAGATGAGCTCTCCTTTCTTCAGAATCTCTCCAGCATGCCTTTTCTCCTCTTTTGCCTCCCTTTACCATGCCCCAAATGCCTTTCTTTTATAGCATTGGGAAATGGGATTTCAAGTTACTCTTTTCCATGTGGGATAATCATTTTTTATTATTTTCTCTTAAAAAACCCACTTTCCATAGTTTATTAGGCTTTTTCACAACTTAGCATATTTAAGTACCTTTTAATGCATTTTTGTGCATTTCTTTCACTATCTGACTGTTAGAGATTTGATTTGAGCTTTTGGTGAGCAGTTCAATCATTGAACTTTGTCTCTATTAAGATCCTTCATTATTTACTCAATATTTCTAGTTATGGAAGTAGTGATCAGATCAAAGAGGATTGTTCTCTCTGGTACTTGTTTTTGTCTTCATGTTGTGGGCGAATGGTAAAAGTATGCTTCCACCTCGCTTGGTTAAGGGTGTTAATTTGATTGTTAACATATTATTCTTATAAAAATATATATATATAAGTAACTTTTCTTGTAATTGCAAGGACTTTGTGTTAAGTTTATACTAATTTGACTAGCAAGATCACTGAAAGAAACACAATCACAAGATAGACAAAGATTTACCCTGGGAAACCCTCATGGGGTAAAAAACCCAACAAAGCTTTCCTCAAAATAGATGATCAACCAAATACAAGATGTAGAAACCAAACAAGAGCTCCTCCTCCTCCTATACATACCTCTCTCTCACTTGTGCGCTACTCCTAAGTGGGTGAATGAATGAGATAAGTGAGGAACGTCCTCCTCTACTTATACTCATCTCCCGACTGACCTTTTACCCTAATGGGGCCGACCTCTCCCAGGAGATTCTAATAATCCCCAAATAATAAACTCAGGTTTGACCTCACATGGGAGATCTAATAACCCTAGTTACCACATTCTCTCAGAGGAATAAACATATCTGGATATACAATAAGGTCACCACGGAGGAATGTACCATCTCCGGAATAATAAAATACAAATATAATATTCTTGGAAGTTACAATATTTCAACACTCCCCCTTAACGAGAAGGATATTATAACAACATCTGCAGGAGCAAGGAGTCATCAACTACATGGTACATGATACATCTATAAATCATTGGAAGCTTTCTTCATACATCATCATCAGTAACTCAAACAATTACTGGAACATAATCAATACCGGAACATCAACATCTTCATTACTGGGTATTCATCTTCTACAGCACTCGAACATCCACAGTAACATCATCATCTGTATCTCTTGATCAACAGCATCTGGATCATCTCAATTTACAACATCTGGATCATCTCGGTCAACAGCATCTGGATCATCTCGATCTACAGCATCTGGATCATCTCGATCTACAACATCTGGATCATCTCGATCAACATCATCATAGCAGCATACCCTGCAATACACATGATCCAATTCCAGGATGATCAATCCCTCTCACTTTAAGACACCTCTCATGTCTATGGACGATGTAATCTAGATCTTCTTACAGGATGATCAATCCTGATCCTTTTAAGACAAATCCATGTCTAGGGACGATGCAGTCCTTGATCCGTTTGAGACAAATCCATGTCTAGGGACGATACAGTCCGTGATCCATTTAAGACAAATCCATGTCCAGGGACGATATAGTCCATGACTACAGAGCCAACCCTTTTTCATACTAGATGTATCACATCTACAGAGCCAACCCTTCTTCATGTTGGATGTAACACATCTACAGAGCCAGCCCTTTTTCATGCTGGATGTAACACATCTACAGAGCTAGCCCTTTTTCATGTTGGATGTAACCTAGATCAAATCTAGGATTTATCACCACAGAGCCAGTCCTTTTTCATACAAGATGTGACCTAGATCAAATCTAGGATTTATCACATACATTTTGAACTAAAAGCTCAGGGACGATGCAGTCCTATCATCAATTTTCGTAGACAGATGTCTATAGATCAATTCAGGGGACCAAATTCCAGGGATGATGCAATCCCTCTTGTCCACTAGGGACTTCCTTCTCGAAGACAGATGTCTACGGATCAATTGGGGGACCGAAGT
The DNA here is from genome assembly GCA_027924585.1 of Larix kaempferi. NCBI lineage: Eukaryota > Viridiplantae > Streptophyta > Pinopsida > Pinales > Pinaceae > Larix > Larix kaempferi. Next base: position 2,797,419 of record BSBM01001005.1, on the reverse strand, counting down.
CCATGGATGATGCAATCCTTCTTGTCCACTAGGGACTTCTTTCTCAAAGACAGATGTCTACGGATCAATTCAGGGGACCAAAGTCCAGGGATTATGCAATCCCTCTTGTCCACTTAGACCTTGTCTAAGGACCATTTACCAACCTCACTTTCGGTATCACCAATATAGGTATCCACATCATCGACCTTACTGTCAATGCAGGAAATCTCATCATCATTGACCACATCACTCCCTCTTTCGAGGAGGGTCCTTTTGAACTACAACCAAGCTTGTCTTGGAAATACTCAAACTTTACTCGAGACAGAGGTTTGGTCAAGATATCAGCAACTTGTTCATCAGTGCTCACATACTCGAGCTTGATAGCTCCTTTCTGCACCATATCCCGTATATAAAAATATTGGATCTCTATGTGCTTTGACTTATCATGGAACACTGTATTCTCTGTCATCTTGATACAACTCTGGTTGTCACACATGATCACAGTGGGTTCCATCTCTAAGTCAAATAGTCCTGATAACAGTTTTTGAAGCCATACTGCTTCACAACTAGCAGAGCAAACAGCTATGTATTCTGCTTCAGCTGTGCTGAGAGCCACACTAGACTTCTTCCTGCTAAACCACGAGATCATGGCAGATCCTAGACAATAAAATCCTCCCGATGTACTTTTCCTATCTGATACACTTCCTTCCCAATCAACATCTGTGTAGCCATGCAATTTGAAATCATGATCTCCAAGATAACATAGACCAAAGTCTATCATACCTTTTAGGTACCTCATCACATGCTTTGCAGCTATTAGGTGAACTCATCTAGGTTCCACTAGATAATGACTCAAGGTATTCACGGCAAAGCATATATCTGGTCTGGTATTTGTCAAATACATCAATGACCCAATAATCTGTCTGTACAGAGTCATATCCACTAACTCTGATGAGTCATCATCTAACAGCTTCAGGTTGGAATCCATGGGAGTGGCCATGGCTTTACATTCCAACATGTCAAATCTCTTCAATATTTCCACAGCATACTTTCCCTGGTTGAGAAAGATTCCTCTTGGTCCTTGCCATACTTCCAGACCTAGGAGGTAATGCATCAATTCGAGATCTTTCATCTCAAATTCTGAAGAGAGCTTCTTCTTGCACTCGATAATCTATTTCTCATTTCCAGTCAGAAATAGATCATCCACATATAGCAATAATATGACAGGTTCATCATCCATAACCTTGAGATAAAGATTAGGATCAACTTTACTTTTGGTAAATCCTAAGCTTGTCAAGAAACTGTCAATTCTTCCGTACCAAGCTCTGGGAGCTTGCTTCAACCCATACAAGGTCTTCTTTAATTTGCACACACGGGTATTTCCATCTTTGTAATGTCCCCATTTTGACCCCCTTTGTATTAAACCGTAAATGATGTAAATATTGTAATTTAATCATGGTGAGGAGCTCAAGGCCAAGGCCCCACCATTGATTTAGCGTTTCATGAATCGGCAATTAAAAATAGATGCCCATTGTTCTTGTGCGAGATGGGCACAATGTAAATAAGACACCATGTAAATACGAATTTTAATGGAAAAACCCACAACCGGCTATGCAATGCAACAAAAGAGATGGGGCATGACTCTACAAGGAAAAGGGAGGGAAATTATTCAAACCTTGAGCCAATGGTATTAATCCATGTGTCAATGGGGAAACCCATAAACCACCAACTACCCATTTTGTCTCATGTACCCAATCATTTAATTTTTTTCCAAGAAATTGGTTAAGGCAGTTAATGCCTTGGGAATGAAAGAGTATGGGCAAGCCATTTTCGTGCATGGGCAAGCCATCAACTTGGAAAAACGTGTTTTGTCTCCTTGGGCAAGAAACCACCCATGAAATGGTGCCCAAAGCCATTCTGTACAGGCAGCCTTTGATCATTCACGCAGGGGGAGTTAGCTGGGGTCTTCCATTTACGTTTTTCATCTAAATACTGCATTTTTCCATGCCTGGGAGTCGTTTTTGCAGTATATAACAGTTGGGAGAGGGAGGGCCACGTTTTGAGGACTGTAGGGAGGTCGTTTTTGCCCCTGAATGTCCAGGGACGTTTTTCTAAAAACGGATTTGGCTTCCTGGGTTGTTCACCAACTCCCCATTTCGTTTTTGTGGGTTCCCACGTTTTTCTGGGTTAGTTGAAACCCCATCTCATGCATTCCACTGTGGAAAACGTTTTCCTCATGCCCAGCAAGTGGGGTCCTGCTGTTATGTTCATCCTTGTTCTTGGTTTGAGCCTGTGAGCTGAAGTGTTGGAGTGGTAGTGGATAGAAGTGGCTTGATAAACCTAGTGGGGGAGACAACCTCTCAAAAAGATCAAGAGGGCTCTGGTTACTCTTCTATGCATACCCTGAGAGCACTAGATAGGGAAGGTATGGCTTGAGGGACTGCACAGCAGTGAAAAGAATACTTCCTTGTGCTGGGTGTGTAGGTATTGTGGGTGCCAAGCTAGATAGATCTTGCAAGGTTATCCCTGGCTCTGTGCTGGAGCTCACTAGCTTAGCAACTCTTCCTTTCCATCTCCTAGTAGCCTGATAAACCCAATTGTAGATTGGCTTGGCTCATCTTGGTGTATGCTTGGCTATGTGTGAGTCTGTTGTTCCCTGGTTCCTTGTAGAGATCATGCCCAGCTCGGGGGGTGGCAGTGGTGCTGAGAGATTGAGGAGCACACTGGCCTATGGTTGGGTGGAACGTTGCAGTTGCATAGCTAGTTGCTTGGGACTGCCTTATTGAGATAAGTATTCTCTTGTGTAAATTGGCAATTATCATTTGATGAATGTTATGAATGTATGTGGATGTATTAAACGAATTTGCCTCTGCTGTGTTTTTTTTAAAAGTTTAGGCATTTCCATATGATCTTGTCACAGAATCTTGAATGTGTGTTAGAGATCAACAGCATTGATTCGATCACCGTCGTTTTTCCATAGTATGCATAGATACAGTTCTTTGCATCAATGATTTTAATTAAAACGTTTTGGGGCTAATTGCTCGGACTGAGCACTGTGATCCTCTCTATCACGCTGGTATGATAGAGGGGACACTACATTATGGTATCAGAGCTGCGTTGCAGCACTGGGCCGATATGGGCCAAAACTGGTAGTAAAAGAGAAGAGAAGAAGTTAAGTTTTTCTTAAGAGTTTGGGAAAAATTTTAGTTTAAGTCTGTTTTGAAAATTTTGTGTTTTAAGCCGTTTCGGGAAGTCGTTCCGAAATTTCGGAAAGGTTTCGCGAACCTTCCCGCAATTGCGGAAGAGTTCGGCGAACCTTCCCGAAATTGCGGAAGGATTCCGCGAACCTTCCCGAAGTTGCGGAAGAATTCAGCCAATGGCTCCGAAACAGCGGAGAAAAATGTTTTTAAGTGAAAAAAATTTCTAAGTGTCGGAATTTTTCGGAAAGAATTCTCTTCCGAAATTGCGGAAGGAATTCTCTTCCGAAATTTCGGAAGGATTCCGCGAATCGTTCCGAAACGCGGAAGAGTTCGGCGAGTCGTTCCAAAGTTGCAGAAGACTTCGGCGAATCATTCCGCAACTGCGGAAGACTTCGCCGAATCGTTCCGCAACTGCGGAAGACTTCGGCGAATCGTTCCGCAACTGCGGAAGACTTCGCCGAATCGTTCCGCAACTGCGGAAGACTTCGGCGAATCGTTCCGCAACTGCGGAAGACTTCGGCGAATCGTTCCGCAACTGCGGAAGACTTCGACGAATCGTTCCGCAACTGCGGAAGACTTCGGCGAATCGTTCCGCAACTGCGGAAGACTTCGCCGAATCGTTCCGCAACTGCGGAAGACTTCGGCGAATCGTTCCGCAACTACGGAAGACTTCGCCGAATCATTCCGAAAAATCACCCGAAATTGAGGAAGCATTCCGGCGGAAGCATTCCGCGAACGGCTCCGGAATTGCGGAAGCCTTCGCCGAATGGCTCCGCAATTGCGGGAGCATTCTCCGAATGGCTCCGCAACTGCGGAAGCTTTCGCCGAATGGCTCCGCTCGGCAAATCGCCCCGCCATTGCGGAAGCGTTCGGCGAACTGCTCCGCAATTGCGGAAGCGTTCAGCGAACTGCTCCGCAATTGCGAAAGCCGTCGCCGAAGCGCCCCGCAATTGCGGCAGCCTTCAGTCGAGCGCCCCGCAACTGCGGAAGGCTACAGTGAACCGCCCCGCTCATTGCGGGAGCATATAGTGAACCTCCCATTGCAGCATCACCCTGCGAACCGCCGTCGCGGCCGGATTCAGCGAACTGCCCGTTGCGGCAGGATTCCGCGAACCGCCCGACGCGGCGTGATTCGTAAAAAAAAAAAAAAAAAAAAAAAAAAAAGCCACAAGGGGGCAAGCCCCCTTGACCCCCTTTTTTTTTTTCTTTTCCCCTCATAGTTTCGTTGTTGTGATTTGACGAATTGTCAACGTAATGTTTTCCCATGTGCATGAAGTAATTCGTAAATTTTGAGAATGTAATGCAGCTAACAATTGTGTTGATGAACACATTTCAGAGAGTCACAGTTACAGCAGGGTAACACTCTAGATAATACAGTGGAAAAATTTTGGATCTTGGTTGGGCCAAGAAAATGCACATCATGAATGATGCACAGGATCCCTATGAGCCTGAGACAGATGCCATGGGGGAGAACATACAGGTTGAGAATGCTGAGACAGAATCTAATGGGAGAAGAAATCAAGAGACCCCTCCAGATGTTGCAGCCACCATGAGAAGCCTAAGGGTGGAGTTGCAAAGCTGTAGGGAAGATAATGAAAGGATGATTAAAGCTCAAGAAGAACAAAATCAGTTGAATGCAGCAATGCTGCAGAGTTTAACAGACATCCAAAGGCAAATAAACTCTGGGCATCAGATATCGAATCTAGAAAGGGGTGGGAGTAGCTCTAGAAGGAATTCCCGCAAGAGGGCCAGTAGCCCAAGAAGAATTTCTACAGACAGCACATATAGTCCAGAAATCTCTTCTAATGAATCATCTGACTCTGAAGAATCCATTGAGGGTTCAAGTTCTTCGTCCCACAGGAACAAGAGAAAGAAACACCACAAGAACAATTCATATGGGGAATTTAAGAAGGAAAAACCTCCTACGTTTGATGGAGAGGTAAAGTCTGGTCAAGAAGCTGAAGCTTGGCTTCTTGGGATGAGAAAATATTTCCAAGTCCAATACTACTCGGGAAATATGAAGGCAAGGGTAGCCATCTTCAACTTGAATGGAAGAGCATCTATATGGTGGGAACACACCAGGCAAGTGAAGAAGATCAATGAAAGAAATATTGTGTGGAAGCAGTTCAAGAAATACTTCGAGCAGAAGTACCTCTCTGATAGGTACTATGATGATAAGATCAAAGAGTTCCATGAGCTGAGATTGGGACAATTGACCATGGAAGAATATGCAAACAAGTTCTTGGAGCTGCTGAGGTATGTCAAGTATATTCGAGATGATAAGGTAAAAATTCAGCGTTTCCTAAGTGGACTGCCCCAGTCATATAAAGATAGAATTGAGTTTGATGAACCTCGAACTCTAGAGGAGGCCATAAGAAAGGCCAAGTATTGCTTTGATCAAAACAGAAGCAAACCAGAATTCCATAAGGCGTGGAAGGATAAGAAAAATGAAAAGTTTGATCAAAGGAAGAAGGGGTTCAAGCCTCCTCAATTCCGAAATCAGCAAAGGCAGCCATCACAGGTTGTGACTAAGCCAACTAGGATGATGGGAGACAAGCCAAGAGATCCAAAGGAGCCAAGAGAACCACTTCAATGTTGGGGTTGTGGAGGAGACCACATGCTTAGGAACTGTCCACATAGGAATGGGAATGCAAATCAAGTTCACAACATCCAAGGAGCTGGAACTGTGGGTCAAGTGGCGAGGACAATCCCTAGAATCTATGCAGCAGTAGAAGACCTCCAAGCAGATCATCAGTCAACTGTGGTTGAAGTTGAAGGTAAGATTGCTAAGCAATCTGTTTCTATTTTGATTGATCCTGGATCTACTCACAGTTATGTCACTCCTAGAATTGTTGAGATGTGTGCTTTCAAGAAATTAAAGCATAGTAAATCCTGGTTAGTTCAACTAGCCACTGGAACCAAGAGAAAAGTTAGCGAAATAGTAGAGAAATGTCCATTAGAGATGGATGGGCTATTCACTTATGCAGATCTGAATATTTTGCCACTTGGTTCCTATGATATTCTCATTGGAATGGATTGGTTAGAAGCACACAGGGTTAAACTCGACTGCTACAATAAGACATTTGAATGCATGGACGAAGAAGGAAACCCGAGGGTTGTAAAAGGCGTTCCAAAGGTGACTTCTGTTAGACAGGTTTCGGCCATGCAGCTGAAGAAGTTCTGTAGGAAGGGATGTCAATTGTATGCAGCCCACATTTTAGAGGCAACAGAGAATGAAACTCTGAAATTGGAGGACTATCAGGTATTGCAAGAATTCAGGGATGTTTTTCCTGATGAGATTCCGGGACTCCCTCCAAAGAGAGACATTGACTTTACAATTGAACTTGTGCCAGGAGCGGCACCAGTGTCTAAGACACCCTACAGGATGAGTACACCGGAATTGCTAGAATTGAAGATGCAATTGCAAGAGTTGATGGAAAAGAAATATATTAGGCCAAGTGTATCCCCGTGGGGAGCGCCCGTTCTATTTGTGAAAAAGAAATATGGAACACTCAGGTTATGTACCGACTACAGGCAGTTGAACAAAGTCACTGTGAAGAACAAATACCCATTGCCCCGAATTGATGACCTTTTTGATCAAATGAGAGGAGCAAAGGTATTTTCAAAGATTGACTTGAGGTCTGGTTACCATCAGGTAAGAATCAAAGAAGAAGATATTCATAAGACAGCCTTTAGAACGAGGTATGGACACTATGAGTTTGTAGTGGTACCATTCGGTCTCACAAATGCACCAGCTACATTCATGTGTCTCATGAATAATGTTTTTAGCAAATATTTGGACAAGTTTGTTCTTGTTTTCCTAGACGACATTCTCATCTATTCTAAGAATGAAGAAGAGCATGAAGAACATTTGAGAATGACAATGCAATTACTAAGGGAGCATAAGCTGTATGCCAAGTTGAGCAAATGTGACTTCTATAAAGATAGAATTCATTATTTGGGTCACATTATCTCCGACAAAGGAATATCCGTAGACCCTGAGAAGATTGAGACCATTATGAATTGGCCAACTCCAAGGAATGTGACTGATGTGAGATCTTTTATGGGCCTTGCTGGTTACTACAGGAGGTTTATCGAAGGATTTTCCAAAGTTGCTAACCCGATCACTTCTTTGCAAAAGAAGGGGATAAAGTTTGAATGGTCACCAAGATGTGAAGAAAGTTTTCAACGGTTGAAGAATCTTCTTACAAGTGCACCTATTCTGAAGATTGCAGACCCGGAAAAGGACTTTGTGGTGTGTACCGATGCATGCAATCAAGGACTTGGAGGAGTTCTTATGCAAGACAATCACGTGATATGCTATGAGTCAAGAAAGTTGAAGGAGCATGAGAAGAACTATGCTACTCATGATATAGAACTTGCAGCCATAGTACATGCCTTGAATATGTGGAGGCATTACTTAATGGGAAGAAAATTCGAGTTAAGGACAGACCATTGTGGTCTGAAATACTTGTTTGATCAGCCAATGTTAAATGCTAGGCAAGCCAGATGGTTGGAATTTTTGTGTGAATTTGATTTTGAGATCAAACATATAAAAGGGAAAGAAAACAAGGTGGCTGATGCACTCAGCAGGAAGGTACATGAAATGTATGTGGCAGCGCTTAGTACTTGCCAACCAGATTTGAAGCAACAAATTGTTAACCATATGGTTGAGGATGAAGTGTATGAGCAGATAAAGGGAAAATTGCAGCAGCAAAACCTTGAAAAGAAGTATGAGGGCTATCATTTGGAAGAAGAAGGACTTCTTACTTATAAGAATAGAGTCTATATTCCAAATGCGGCAGGTTTGAGGAGAATGGTTATGGATGAGATCCATAAAGCTCCATACTCTGGTCACCCAGGATATCAGAAAACAATTGCTACAGCAAGGAAATATTATTTCTGGCCAGGCATGAAGAGGGATGTTGCTGAATACATTTCTAAGTGCATGGAATGTCAACAAGTAAAGAGTGAACACCAACATCCAACGGGTTTATTGCTTCCAGTACCAATTCCAGAATGGAAATGGGAAGTAATATCCATGGATTTTATTACAGGATTGCCAATGACTAAGAGACAGCATGATTCCATCATGGTTGTGGTGGACAAGTTAACAAAGGCAGCACATTTTATACCGGTTAAGTCCACACATAAATCCGATGCCATTGCAAATATTTTCATGAAGGAAATTTTCAGATTACATGGGTTGCCTAAGGCAATAATTTCTGACAGGGATACCAAGTTCACTTCCAATTTTTGGAAAGGTCTCTTTGCAGATTTGGGTATGCAGTTGAGCTTTAGTACCGCCTACCATCCTCAGACAGATGGGCAAACTGAAAGAGTAAATCGAGTGCTTGAAGACATGCTCCGCATGTATGTAATGGACAAACCATCCAAGTGGGAGGATTATCTACACTTGGTAGAATTTGCATATAACAATGGGCAACAAGCATCATTGGGAATGAGTCCTTATGAGGCTTTGTACGGCAGAAGGTGTAGGACACCAGTGACTTGGGACAATCCAGTGAACAGAATTGTACTTGGGCCAGAATTGCTTAAGGAAATGGAACAAGAGGTTGCAAAGATCCAGCAAAATTTAAAAGCAGCCCAGGATAGACAGAAAAGCTATGCAGATAAACATAGAATGCATAGGGAATTCAATGTTGGGGATCATGTATATCTTAGAGTGAAATCAAGGAAGAGTTCCTTGAAGCTTGGGAATTGTGCCAAGCTATCACCTAGATATTGTGGGCCATTTGAAGTGCTTGAAAGAATAGGACCAGTTGCATATAGACTTGCATTGCCTGCTAGCACTAAAGCTCATAATGTTTTTCACGTCTCTTTGCTTAAGAAATATGTACATGATCCTAACCATGTGATTAATTGGGATGTGATCCAGGTGGAACCCGAGGGAGAATTTTAAACCGATCCATTGTGCATCCTAGACAAGAAGGTAACATTGCTCCGGAACCGAGCCATCGGACAGGTAAAGGTGCAATGGAAGCACTACGGTCCCGATGAGGCTACATGGGAGCTGGAGGATGCCATGAGGGTGGCATATCCATTTTTGTTCAATTTTGATGAGCACTGAGGACAGTGCTAATGTAAGGGGAGGGGAATGTAATGTCCCCATTTTGACCCCCTTTGTATTAAACCGTAAATGATGTAAATATTGTAATTTAATCATGGTGAGGAGCTCAAGGCCAAGGCCCCACCATTGATTTAGCGTTTCATGAATCGGCAATTAAAAATAGATGCCCATGGTTCTTGTGCGAGATGGGCACAATGTAAATAAGACACCATGTAAATACGAATTTTAATGGAAAAACCCACAACCGGCTATGCAATGCAACAAAAGAGATGGGGCATGACTCTACAAGGAAAAGGGAGGGAAATTATTCAAACCTTGAGCCAATGGTATTAATCCATGTGTCAATGGGGAAACCCATAAACCACCAACTACCCATTTTGTCTCATGTACCCAATCATTTAATTTTTTTCCAAGAAATTGGTTAAGGCAGTTAATGCCTTGGGAATGAAAGAGTATGGGCAAGCCATTTTCGTGCATGGGCAAGCCATCAACTTGGAAAAACGTGTTTTGTCTCCTTGGGCAAGAAACCACCCACGAAATGGTGCCCAAAGCCATTCTGTACAGGCAGCCTTTGATCATTCACGCAGGGGGAGTTAGCTGGGGTCTTCCATTTACGTTTTTCATGTAAATACTGCATTTTTCCATGCCTGGGAGTCGTTTTTGCAGTATATAACAGTTGGGAGAGGGAGGGCCACATTTTGAGGACTGTAGGGAGGTCGTTTTTGCCCCTGAATGTCCAGGGACGTTTTTCTAAAAACGGATTTGGCTTCCTGGGTTGTTCACCAACTCCCCATTTCGTTTTTGTGGGTTCCCACATTTTTCTGGGTTAGTTGAAACCCCATCTCATGCATTCCACTGTGGAAAACGTTTTCCTCATGCCCAGCAAGTGGGGTCCTGCTGTTATGTGCATCCTTGTTCTTGGTTTGAGCCTGTGAGCTGAAGTGTTGGAGTGGTAGTGGATAGAAGTGGCTTGATAAACCTAGTGGGGGAGACAACCTCTCAAAAAGATCAAGAGGGCTTTGGTTACTCTTCTATGCATACCCTGAGAGCACTAGATAGGGAAGGTATGGCTTGAGGGACTGCACAGCAGTGAAAAGAATACTTCCTTGTGCTGGGTGTGTAGGTATTGTGGGTGCCAAGCTAGATAGATCTTGCAAGGTTATCCCTGGCTCTGTGCTGGAGCTCACTAGCTTAGCAACTCTTCCTTTCCATCTCCTAGTAGCCTGATAAACCCAATTGTAGATTGGCTTGGCTCATCTTGGTGTATGCTTGGCTATGTGTGAGTCTGTTGTTCCCTGGTTCCTTGTAGAGATCATGCCCAGCTCGGGGGGTGGCAGTGGTGCTGAGAGATTGAGGAGCACACTGGCCTATGGTTGGGTGGAACGTTGCAGTTGCATAGCCAGTTGCTTGGGACTGCCTTATTGAGATAAGTATTCTCTTGTGTAAATTGGCAATTATCATTTGATGAATGTTATGAATCTATGTGGATGTATTAAACGAATTTGCCTCTGCTGTGTTTTTTTTAAAAGTTTAGGCATTTCCATATGATCTTGTCACAGAATCTTGAATGTGTGTTAGAGATCAACAGCATTGATTCGATCACCGTCGTTTTTCCATAGTATGCATAGATACAGTTCTTTGCATCAATGATTTTAATTAAAACGTTTTGGGGCTAATTACCCGGACTGAGCACTGTGATCCTCTCTATCACGCTGGTATGATAGAGGGGACACTACAATCTTCCACCTTAAATCCTTGAGGTTGTTCTATATACACTTCCTCCTCAATTACACCATTCAGGAAGGTTGTATTTACATCCATTTGGTGTAATTTCCACTTCATCATGGATGCAAGTGCCATGATAGTCCTAATGGAGGTGTACCTTGCAACTGGTGCAAATGTTTCTTCATAGTCAATTCCCTCTTTATGAGAGAACCCTCTAGCTACAAACCTTGCCTTGTATTTTTGAATACTGCCATCCGCAGCATGCTTTATCTTGTATATCCATTTGGAGGATACCACACTTTTATCCTTTGGTTTGGGAACTATATCCCAAACATCATTCTTCATTATTCATTGGTATTCCTCCGTCATTGCCTCCACCCACTCTTTCTTATGAGATACCTCTTCACAATTGGTGGGTTCTTGATCTACAAGATCACACATTAGGGCCACATAGTTGGAGAATGCCTTTGGTTTCTTGCTTACCCTAGTGGAGCCTTCAGGAGCTCCATATTTTTCTGCTCCTAGTATAATGTCTCTTTCCCAAGCTGGATTTCTCTTCCTTGAAATTTCTATGACAAGGGGTTCTTGTGGTTCCATCATGTCATGGTCTTCAAGAGTTGTTTCTTCAGGGGTGGGTGCAGCTTCTGTGATTCTAGAAGGTGCCTCTTCCTCATATACTTCTTCATGTTGGCACTTCCTAGTGCTCTTGAGAGCTGCCTCTTCATCAAATGTCACATCCCTACTTATTTCCATATGATGGAATCCCGGGATGTATATTCTGAATGCTTTGGATGCCTCACAATATCCAACAAATATTCCTTTCTTCCCAGAGGGATCTAGCTTGGTCCTCTTTTCTTTTGGAATGTGAATAATACTGGGCATCCAAATATCTTGAGGTGACTTACCTCAATCTTCTTTCCTATGAACACTTCTTCTGGAGTCTTGAAATCAAGAGCACTATGAGATAGTCTATTTTGCACATAGACTGTTTTCCTAGCTGCTTCAACCCATAAATACAAGGGAAGATCTTGATCGTGTATCATTGTCTTTACTACCTCCATAATGGTTCTATTCTTTCTTTCTGCAACACCATTCTGTTGGGGGTTGTAGGGAGTGGTTAGTTCCTTCTTGATTCCAGCTTCCTTGCAAAAGACTTCAAAGTATTTTGAAATATATTCTCCACCATTATTTGTCCTGAGTATCTTAATCTTCTTTTCTGAATGGTTTTCTATCAAGGCTTTGAATTCCTTGAACTTTTCAAAGACTTCATTCTTTCCCTTCAGGAAATATATCCAAGTCTTTTTTGAGTAGTCATCAATGAATGTAAGGTAGTATTCATATCCACTTAAGGATGTCGATGGCATTGGTCCACATACTGAATGAATTAATTCCAATGTACTCTTAGTCTTTGTATCACTTTTTGGAAATGGGTTCTTGACATTCTTTCCTTTTGCACACCCTTTGCAGGTGCCATCATGATCAATCTTTAGGTCTGGTAATCCTAGGACTACCTTGCTTACATAAGGTAGTGCTTTGTAGTTAATGTGAGCAAGCCTTCTATGCCATATCTCACTACGGCTAGTGGCTTCATGAACAAGGGCAGCTTCTGGATGGCCCTTGAGTTTGTATAGACCTCCTTCCTCTTCACCAATAACAATTGCATCCTCAATTGATTTTCCTTTGGGCCACATTAATACTTGCCCATCTATGAATGCAACCCTATAGCCTTTCTTATCCAAAGCAGATATAGAGAGTAAGTTCTTCTTCAATCCTGGTACATATAAGATTTCCTTCATCTTCAATGGGGTTCCAGAATCAAGCTTGTAGCTTGCTTCACCAATTCCCTTGATGGGATATTGATAGTCATATCCTAGAGATACCTTCTATGGAGAGGTCTTCTCTTCAATTCTTGAGAGAGTCTTCTTTTGTCCTGTCATGTGTTTTGAAGCACCACTATCAATGAGCCATGTATCTTCTCCAGGTGTTACAGACCCAGAGAGTGCAGAGAACATAACATATTCTTCCGCATATTCTTTTTCTATTTTAGTTCTTTTCTTTTGAGGCCTTTCCTCTTCCTCTTCATCACTATCATCTTCTGCCAAATGTGCTTTATGTCTTTTGTGAATATTCTTCTTCTTATTTGAAGGACAATTTCTAGCAATGTGTCCTAGTTTGTGACAACTATAACATTGAACTGAGGAGAGATCTCTTTCTGAGTTTACTCCCCCTTTCCTTTTAAATCTATGAGGAGGTTGTGACTCCTTGTGACCATTCTTCTTGGAGTTGAAATGAATCCTTCTTCTTCTTCTAGTGTGAGTAGCTAAATGTTGGTCATCCTCCTTGAGAAGGGCTTCTCTATTGGTTACCCTAGATTCTTCCTGAATGCAATCCTCCCATACCACATCAAACTTCATACTTTCTTTCCTGGCACACATAGTTTGGATGAATGACTCCCAAGGTCTAGTGAGACCATTTAGAGCAATCATGACTAGTTCATCTTCATCAAGGGTATCTCCAATGGCATCTAGTTGTTCCTTGAACTTGGAAACCCTTGAGAAATAATCTTTAATAGATTCTCCTTTATTCATCTTGGTGCTCTTCAATTGAGCTCTCAAATTCATCTTCCTATTGATGTTCTTTCCCTCATACATTCTAGAAAGGGCATCATACATTTCCTTTGGGGTCTTCTTGGATGCCACTTGGGGAATCAAGTGGTCTTTGATAGAATCAGCAATGATTCTCTTTGCCCTAATTAGGTCCTTCCTATACTTCTCTTTGGCTTCATCTTCTTCAGGTTCTACCACCTCATCTTTAATATATTGGACAAGATCATTCTCTTCAAGATTGAAACCAATTATGTATTTCCATGCTCAAAAATTTTCTATACCCTATAGCTTGTCTTCAAGCTTAGTGCTTGGAGCCATCTTATCCAGGGGTCAAAGAGATTGAAGTTTCTCAAGAGATAGAATAACACTTACCAGGATATGTGCTTGATTGAGTTGAAGGTTCTGGTGTGTTCTACTTCTGGAAACTTCAACTTTTCACCTTCCAGATCTACAACAGAATTTCTGGTTTTCTGGTGCACAGGTTCGTAGCTTTTTTGGTTCACTGGTGCAGAGGTGTGCACTTTTTCTGGTTTTCTGGTTTTTTGTTCAAACTAGGGTTTGACAAAGCCTGGGGTTATACCCAACCAAAAATATCGATCCAGGGCTCAAAACTTCGATTTTGAGGAGGGCTATCCAGCCATGTAATCAGAATCCAAAAATTCCAACTTTTGCAGAAACCCTGATTTTCACCGGAGGAGGAGAGAGAGATATTTTCACCTTGTGAAAGATGTCCTATTCAGGCTAGCTCTAATACCATGTTAAGTTTATACTAATTTGACTAGCAATATCACTGAAAGAAACACAATCACAAGATAGACAAAGATTTACCCTGGGAAACCCTCATGGGGTAGAAAACCCAACAAAGCTTTCCTCAAAATAGATGATCAACCAAATACAAGATGTAGAAACCAAATAAGAGCTCTTCCTCCTCCTATGTAGACCTCTATCTCACTTGTGCGCTACTCCTAAGTGAGTGAATGAATGAGATAAGTGAGGAACATCCTCCTCTACTTATACTCATCTCCCGACTGACCTTTTACCCTAATGGGGCCGACCTCTCCCACGAGAGTCTAATAACCCCCAAATAATAAACTCAGGGCCGACCTCACATGGGAGATATAATAACCCTAGTTACCACATTCTCTCGGAGGAATAAACATCTCTGGATATACAATAAGGTCACCATGGAGGAATGTACCATCTCCGGAATAATAAAATACAAATATAATATAGCATAGAAAGAACATCTTGTAACAAATGTGTTTTCTTATTGCTATTATAATATTCAATTTTCTCAATCATCTAAATTTATGCCATGTTTTTTATAAACTGATTATAGATCTAAGTTGACAAACAACTTTCCCAATTTCCATTCTTTGTTGAGAAGAAGTTGTAACTACATTTTATGGATTCCATGGTCAATAATGTTATCCTAATTACATCCCATATTCTTCATTTAGGAGTATAGTATCATTATAGCATACATTCAAATCCAATATTAATCACCCATTTATATTCCCATTTTTTATTATGTGTGCACTCAAATTATAGGCCTCAAGTTCACCTTGTAAAGCATATAGAAAGAGAAGTAGTCATCTTAACATGGAGAAAAATCCACAACAAGGGATATGCCAATGTGATTTCATTTGGAAGGAATCATGAACACGACTCTTAGAAACCTAATTTTAGGATTTATGGTTACAATGTAATTATTATAAGGAAATATGAAGAATCGTAGAAGAATAAGAATCAACCTCTTAGAAGATGAAACCAAATGTTAGATCCTTGTATTTATACAAGGTTCACATTCAATACAATTCATCCCAAGCATTAGAGTTATCCCAGACCTACTAGTGGTATCAAATCCTTGGTAATTTATTACTCCATGATTACCTATGAGTTTGCTCCAACCTATCCCCACTCATCCTACTACTTGTACATGCTATAAATTCAATAGATATATATTCCTTCTAGTGCTATCCTACATGTCTTATCTTTGCATATGTTATTGTCTCCTGTGTGTATGGTACTATCTCCCTAGACCTACAGACTCACGTCTTACTTCTTAAAACCCCAATCCTGGTATTTATTTTTGTCCTCCTCCAATGAATATAGTGTATTATTCTATCCTACCATCACTTGTGTATGTTGGTATAAGTCAAACTGTCATTCAACTATCCTCATCACAACCCTAGAGCTTCATGCTACAGATGCCACCTTTGTGTGCCATGTGCTAGTCTCCCAATATACTCCCTCTATAGCCCTATACAATTCTGGAGAAATCATGTAGTTGACACAAGCATAGCCAAGGGAGTATCACATGATCATGTGCTTGCATATCCTAATGGAATATACATTGGCCACTAGCTTGAAACATCATAGAGATACTAATTTCAAGACCATGCTTTCCACAATTTCATATTTATCGCCACCAAAAGCTACCCATTTGGTCCCTTACCACTTCACTTATGCTCATGATAGACCAAATACATTGACTCTTCTAAGGAATATTGTGCTTACCCTTGTATCATAGTTGTGTTTCAAAGGCATTAGCCTCTAGGTCCCCTAGGTATAGTGAAGTCTATGGTTGGAATTGAGTGCCCTGAATGGAGATGTTCTTGGCAATAACATTCAAATTATAGTTGTTGGGGGCATTGTCGTGATCTATGAAAAGGACGTTATTAAAATTTGAATTGGCAGTTTTGGACTTCTTCTTCTCCTTATTAAACTTTGAAATGTTGCTTACCTATCAATATATCTATCATTATTGCAAGTATGTTGAAGAATATTATGGAGGGATGACATGTTGGAATCTATTTAATATTGAGAGGGGGGTGAATTAGTATTAGCATAGTTATCAACAGTTTTTACCTTCTTTAATAGATTAGCCTTTATGTAATTCTTATCTCCAGTTATGTATCAATAAATAAAACATTCATCCATATATGCACCAAGACAATGAACACATAACACAAAGGATTTTTACGTGGAAACCCAAATGGGAGAAAACCATAGAATGATTCTTTATCATGAGAAAGAATACATTCGAGGAAGCACCAACTTCCTGTGTTTACCAGCACCAACTGGAAGGAGGCACCAACCCCCTAGTTTTACAGGTGTGAGTATTTATTCACAGTAGATCCTGGAGCTATGGAGAACTTCACAAAATCGAATAATTTGCAACAACCAACAAAATAGCTTGAAAAGAAGATCAATTTACACACAATGTGAACTAAGACTTGGCATTATCATTCTGTCTAACATGTGAAAATGTTTAGAACATGTTTTTATTACGTAGAGAAATTCGAGAGCATTAGATAGCTCAAGATGAGTGTACAAGCTAAAATTGCCAAATGGCCTCAATCCCCCCTAGGTGGGTCCAACTCAGTCCTAATCATCCCAAACAGTGACGGATTATGGTGTGAAGGTGGCTGAAGCATGCTGGAGAAATCATGAGGCTAAGGCATGCATGGGAGAGCAAATAGAGGAGTGTGGGGGTCCAAGGAGGCATTAAATACTCCAAATATAGCCAAAAATGGGCTAAATCCACTCAAGCGCTCAAAGTCAACAGAGTTTCCCCATTTCAAGGAAGGAGAGCGCTCAAGCATTTAATGAGGGTGCACTTGTGGACAAAACTGGAGTTTGGGTGAGCTGGGTTGCTTAGAAACAAGTGTGAACACTCCCAAAAGTGGATATTTGACCAGCTAAAGTTACCTAGTCCAAACTATAGTGTAATAATGCACATGTGGCAATAAAATTGACTAAGTTTATGAACTATGGTACTAAGTATGGATTACTATTCTAACACCCCCCCCTAACCAGAACTTAGTGCATCTCATGAAATTAAAGTGGGAGGCCTTGGCAACAAAGGCTCAAGTCACCTCATTACAAACAAAAATTTTATTTGTCCGTGTAAATTGAGGACAAGAAGTAAAACCACATGGGATAAAAAAATTCCCTCTAAAATGGACATGGGGCTGAACCTGCAATAAAATTGCAGCAATCACCATCCATCACTTACTCCAAGAAAATCTCTCAAGTAAGTGAAGGTCTTCTCAGTAAAACTCTTGTTGAAATATCTGCAGTTTGCTCGGTGGATGGGCAATACTGCAAGGAAATCACTATGTCATGCACCAAGCCCTAAATGTAGTGCATATGGATTTCAATGTGCTTTTTTCTTTGCCTCTGTACTAGATCAGTAGATATCTTGATGGAACTTTGATTGTCCACCCAAATGTTGGTTGGAGAATCAATAGTAACACCAAATTCCCGAAGAATACCTTGCAACCAAACGCACTGTGTGGCTGCATTCACTACTGCCATGTACTCGGCCTCTGCTGATGAAAGAGAAATATTGTGTTGTTTCTTACTTGACCAGAAAATAGGACCTTCGGCAAACATAAAAACAAAACCTGAAGTGGACTTTCTATCAATGGGATCTCCAGCCCAATCTGAATCAGAAAATTCAGCTAGTTGTAGTGAAGAACCAACTGCATAGTGTACCCCAAAACTCTTTGTTCCTTGG
Organism: Larix kaempferi; assembly: GCA_027924585.1. NCBI lineage: Eukaryota > Viridiplantae > Streptophyta > Pinopsida > Pinales > Pinaceae > Larix > Larix kaempferi. Next base: position 2,779,293 of record BSBM01001005.1, on the reverse strand, counting down.
ACATATTGAAGGATCCTTTTGGCTACCTTCCAATGGATCTCATGTGGCTGCTGCATATACCTTGATACAACACTTACAACATAAGACAAATCATATCCTGTATGTGTAAGGTACAACAAACTTCCAACTAGCTGCTTGTAGAGTGTGCAATCCACCACTAGAGAGTCTTCAAATTCACCTAGTTTTATGCCTGAAAGGAATGGGCACTTGGCTGACTTACATTCAGACATTTTAAACTTCAATAACAGGTCTGAAGCATACTTTGGTTGACTCAGCAATATACCTCTTTCAGTTTTCTCAATTTCCAAACCCAAAAATTGCCTTAGCAATCCTAGGTCGCTCATGGCAAATTCACTGTGCAAAGATGCTTTGATTGAGCCAATTTGTTTGTTGCGGATCCCTATAATTAAAATATAATCAACATACAGTGAAATGACCTGAAAATATCATCACATTGCTGCAAATAAACATTTGTTTCAGACTTTCATCGAATGAAACCAATTGAGAACAAAAAGGCATCCATTTTGGCATACCAAGCCCTAGGGGCTTGCTTGAGTCCATAGAGTGACTTTTCAACCTGCAAACAAGTGAGGGATCCTCTTGGAAACCTTCAGATTGATGCATATAGATCTCTTCTTGTAGCTCACCATGAAATAATTCACTTTTAACATCCATGTGGTGAACTTCCCAACTCTTACTAGCTGCAATGGCTAGAGCTAGTCTAATTGAGTCCATCTTTGCAACCGGTGCAAAGGTCTCTGTATAATCCACACCATGTATTTGAGAGTATCCCTTAGATACTAATATAGAATTGTACTTCAGATAAGAACCACCACCAGCAAGTTTGGTTCGAAAAATCCACTTACATTGCACAAGTTTTCTCTTGGGAGGAAGAGGTACCAAATCCCATGTTTTGTTCTCTTGGAGAGATTGTAATTCTTCTTGCATTGTTGTTCTCCACCTTGGATCATGATATGCTTCCTGATATGATGTTGGATCAAATCCAATCAACATATAACAGTGATCAGCAAGTTCACTTTCATTTGCAAAGGAAACATTGATTGTTTGAGATCTAGTCTTCCTAGGCTCTTGGGGATTGCGTGCCAATTCACCTGCAGCTTGTATGATTTTTTCATACCACTTGGGCCTTGATGGTGACTCATGTACAGAAATTTCATCTTCAGCCATGTCATATTCAGCAATATCAGAAAAATCAGAACTTGAATCATCACTTATTTCATTAAGGTGTGGAGGAGAAGAGCATTCCCCCGGTGCAAGCTCAAAATCAGGAATTGGTTCTTCTTCGAACTGCACACTTCTCTCAATGAAAGTTTTGAGTGTGGATGTGTCAAAGAGCTTGTAACCCTTTGTGTCTTCACCATATCCAACCATGACACATTCTCTGCTCTATGGCTCCAAATCCTTCCTCTTTTCTGATGGAATTCGAGCCCATGCTCTAGATCCAAAAATCCTGAAATTTGACACATTTGGTTTTTGTCCAAACCATGCCTCATAGGGGGTTTTACCTTTGACTAATTTTTGAAAGGATCTATTCTAAATATGAGCAGCACAATTGATAGCTTCATCCCATAGCTTAGGGCTTATATCCCTAGATTCAATCATGCAAGTGGCCATCTCTTTGAGAGATCTATTTTTCCTCTCTGCCACACCATTTTGCTGAGGTGTGTAGGGGATTGAATGTTGCATTTGGATGCCACATTCCTCACAAAGATGTTGAATTTTGTTATTCACATATTCCTTTCCATTATCAGTCCTAAGGATTTTTATCTTATGACCACTATGATTCTCCACTAAGTCCTTCCAAATCTTCAATTTCTCAAACACTTCAAATTTCAATTTTAGGAAGTAAACCCAGCAGAATCGGGAATAGTCATCTATGAATGTGAGTACATACCTTGATCCACCATAGGATGGAGTGGGTAGAGGACCAATGAGGTCTGAATGTACCAATCCAAGTGGATGTGTGGCTCTCCTTCCCATTCCCTTCTCATAGCTGTGCTCTGGATGCTTTCCAACTACACAACCAATGTATGCACCATTTGAAGATTTGATTTCAGGAAGCCCTTCTACCATATCATCCTTGTGCAATGTCTGGAGATATTTCAAGCTCATGTGGCCAAACCTTTCATGCCATAGCTTGGAGGTCTCGTTGGCATGAGAGACAAGAGCATGGTCACTAGAATTTGGAATAAAATTGGAGAATTGTACATTCTCTCTTGATGATCAGCAAACCCCACTACCACAACTTGATTTGAAGAAATTTCTGAGATTTCTACCAAATCTGGAGTAAATGTTACTCTCTTGGCTTCTCCTGTATGGGTCATTTGATAAACTAATAGCAAATTTTCATCCAATGAAGGTACATAGAGCACATCACTGAAATAGCCATGCTCCAAGTCAATCCTACCAATCCCTTTGGTCTGGATCTCAGAGTCATCTCCCATTCGAACTGTTGGGCCACTATTCGAATGCATAGAAGAGAAGAGCTCTCTAGATGAAACGATATGCCTGGAAGCTCCTGAATCAATGATAAAGGATGAGGGATTTGAAATACCTGCTACCAAAGCATGACACTTCTCCTTGTTGTCAGAATTTGAGGTGCCTTCTTTCTTCCTTGCGCCCTCAGGGACTGGGATGTTGTTCTTCTCCAGCAATTGCGCCATTGATGTTGATGTATATGTAACTTCGGAATGTATTTCATCTATGTATTTTATTGTACTCCTATAGAGATGTATTATTCCTCTATACGGAAGTGTTGTCATTTGTATTGACAAGTGTCGCAAGTGTGGTAACATGCCGATGGGTTATTAGACCACCATGTGTGGGGTCGGCCCTAATTAAGTTAACCTGGGGTTATTAGGCTGAGTTAGACAAGTCGGCCCCATAGGTTTATTAGGCTGCTCAGAACAAGTATAAATAGAGAGTGGGATCTCTCTATTTGATCACTTCACTTACTCACTTATCCATCACTCAGAAAGTGGCGCACATGTGAGGAGGAGGATCAGCTGCTAGGAGGAGTCTATCTCTGTGTACTTGGGTTGTACTTTGGTTGTGCTATTGCTCTATCTCTGAGGAAGTTGTGGGTTTTTTCACATTAGGGTTTTCCTCACGGAAACTTTGTGTGTCTATTGTCTCTTATGATTGCATCTTGTGATGATTGACATGCTTGCTATGATTGATATGCATTGATATACTGTACATGTTATTCTCTCAGTAAAGATCCTAGAGTATTGTGAATTAATGCTCAAAAATTAACATGGTATCAGAGCTAACCTGAGAAGAAGACACTATGCAGTTGCGGAAGCTAGGGCTTCTTGTTTTTGGGTTTCTCTCCACAGATTTTGGAAAAGAAATATGATAGATTGCCTCTCCTCAGCAAGGTGAATCTTTCTGTCCAATCAGAATTCAGTTCTTAGCACTTTCAGGTTTGTCCCTAAAAATTAGGGTTTCCACAAAAATAGGAATTTCTGAAATCTGAAGACATAGCTGGACGCTCCTTGGAAAAATCAAAGTTTAGAGCTTTGGATTGAGATTTTTGGTTAGGTAAATCTCTGGGAAACTCAAACCCTAATTCAGGGTCCTCCCTAGTGAACCCGGGAAGACTAAAAGGAATTTATGAAGGGTAAAGCTTTGCAGATCTCAAATTCTGAATACACAAGGCTGATCAGCTCATCAAGGTGCATCTTTCTATGCTTTCAGAAAGTTGAAATTCACATTTTGAATTTTTAGGGTTTCTCTGACAAACCCTAATCTAGGACCAGATCCAGTTTTCAGCAAATCAAGTGGTAAGACCTAAATCCTTTCTATTTCCATTTTAAGTACTCTTTAAGATGTCTCACCACACCAAGCTTGAGGATAAGCTTGAAGGGGCTAATAACTTCCGAGCCTGGAAGTATAGGATTGGGTTAATCCTGGAAGAAAATGAATTGGATACTTACATAAGGGAAGAGTTCCCTGTCCCAATGGGAGAAGATGTTAAAGCCCTCCACAAGAAGAACTTGGTCAAGGAAAAGAGAATCATTGATGATTCTATCAAGGACCATCTCATCCCCCATGTGTCATCTCTGAAGACACCCAAAGAGATTTTTTATTCCCTTTCCAAGCTATTTGAAGGGAAGAACATAAATCGGAAGATGACTCTGCGGAACTAATTGAAGGAGGTAAAGCTTCAGAATGGAGAATCCATTTAATATTATTTTTCTAGGGTCTCTCAGATCAAGGAACAACTAGAAGCAGTGGATGAAATGGTGGAGAATGGTGAAGTTGTCATGACCACTCTGAATGGCCTACCCAGGTCATGGGATTCCTTTATCCAAGGAATCTGTGCAAGAAAGAAGTTGATATCCTTCAGCAGACTGCAGGAAGAATGCTCACAAGAAGAAGCAAGGCTTGTGGCACGAGAAGAAAAGATGGGGAATGAAGATCAAGCCCTCACAGCTCACACCAAGGGAAGCAATTTTAAGAGGGAGAAATCTCATAACAAGAAACATTCTCATGCTCATCACAAGAAGAAAGATCTATCTCATGTTCAATGTTACGAATGTAATGAAATGGGACACTTTGCTTCAAATTGCCCCAAGAAGAATAAAGACAACAACTTCAACAAGAAGAAGAAGAATAACAAAAGAAGATATCATGCTCATGCTGCTAGGATGATGAACCTCCCAGGAAGAAAGCTAGAGCAGAAAGTGATGATGATGACTCATCAAGTGAAGAAGAGTATGTTCTAATGTCTGCTCTCACAGGTACTATTTGACATGGTTGTAATGATTGGCTAATTGACAGTGGGGCTTCTAAACACATGACTAGGTTTAAAGAATCTTTTGTAAATCTATCTGAACATGAATCACCCCATAAAGGGAAACTTGGGGATGATTATCAATACCCTATCAAAGGAAGTGGAGAAGCCTCCTACAACCTAGAATCTGGAAAATCCTTGAAGATGAAAGATGTGTTATTTGTACCTGGACTCAATAAGAACTTACTCTCCATCTCTGCATTGGATGCAAAAGGCATGAGGATTGCATTTGTAAATGGCCAAGTCCTAATGTGGCCAAAGGGTAAAAATATTGATGATGCAGTGGTGATTGGAGAGCAAGAGGGAGGATTGTACAAATTGAAGGGACAACCTAAACATGCCATGGTACATGAATCCATGGATCCAAATGAACTTTGGCATAGAAGACTTGCACATATGCACTACAGAGCATTGCCAATTGCAAGTAAAGTTGTAGAAGGTCTTCGTGAAATCAAGACCAAGCATGAAGGTGTTTGCAAAGGATGTGCAAAAGGAAAGAACATAAAGAAGGTATTTCCAAGCAGTGAAAGCAAGGCTAAAGGTATCTTGGAAATTATCCACTCTGATGTATGTGGTCCGATGTCATCCAGTTCTCTGAGTGGGTATGCTTACTATGTCTCTTTCATTGATGACTTCTCCAGGAAGACTTGGGTTTACTTCTTGAAGAACAAAGATGAAGTGTTTGATAAGTTCAAGGAATTCAAAACCTTGATGGAGAACCAAACTGATAAGAAGATCAAAACATTCAGATCCGACAATGGTGGAGAATTCACTTCAGGTGACTTCAAGAAGTTATGCAGTGATTCATGGATTAAGAGGGAGTTGACTGCTCCTTATAATCCACAACAGAATGGAGTTGCAGAAAGAAAGAATAGAACAATCATGGAAGCAGCAAGGACAATGATGCATGACCAGGATCTACCTATGCATCTATGGGCAGAAGCAGCTAGGACAGCTGTATATGTGCAGAACAGAACACCCCACAAGATATTGGACAACAAGACACCAGAAGAGGTCTTTTCTGGTAAGAAACCTGAAGTCAGCCATCTCAGAATATTTGGTTGTCTAGTATACACACATGTCCCAAAGGAAAAGAGGACCAAGATAGATCCTTCAGGAAAGAAGGGTATCTTTGTGGGTTACAGTGAAAGCTCGAAGGCTTACAGAATATACTTTCTAGGGTTCAAGAAGATTGATGTCAGCAGGGATGTGACATTTGATGAAAACTCAGCATTCATCAAATCAAGGAAGACACCTGTTGAAGATTATGAAGAATCTAAGTGATCCATATTTATGTGGGAACGAAACAAAAGATAGCATATATAGAGATATATTGCAAATAACACAGTGATACAGTAAACACATATTCTATTAAATAGCGGAAATAGAACAGAGTGTAAAATACAATAGCTAGAATGGTGGTAGCTATCTCTGAGAAGAGATGTGGCCGCTATGCTCATCGTGCCAAGATGAATACAAAGAGAGGCCGAAAGGGCCTATTTATCATAAGCATGAGGGAGAGAATCCCAAACATTCAGAAAACCTAACCCTAGAAGATGAACCGTCATAAAGTTTGCAGCCCCAAGGTGGTTAGTTGAACAGTCAACTTCCCGGGGTCATAACTTTTGCATACGATCTTCGTTTGGGGCACTCGATAGCCCGTTGGAAAGGTCTATCCGAGATTGAAAACTTTAAACTAGGGCCAAATGCATGTCAATGGAAACTATTTGGCTCCCCCAATCACCAAAAAAGGTCATTTAGGGCCTCAAAACGGCTCCGAAAGTTTAGGACCCGAAAAACTGCTAAAAATAGTAATTTGCCAAAATTGCCAGAAGACTGTTTTGAGCTAGTAGGAAGAGGTGGGCCGCCACCGATATCCACTTGGATCAATACACCCTCCTTAGGAAGCAATGGTCTCCATTGCGTTAAATCCCTTATCATGTGTCGAACTGTGTGTTGAGTTGAGCTCCTGGTGCGGCATTTTCTGAAGCGAAAAGGTTGCCTTTCTTTGAAATCTTCAGAGGGTTGTAATTGTTGTTGCTAGCTGCACTGGAGCTGTTCAACAGTTTTGGTTGTTGTGGTATCCTTGGTCTGCACTGGTGTGGATGGTTTCTTTTTGGGGGAGCACCTTGAATGTGTGGCCTTGCACTGCAAAGGTACTTGAATAGGCGATGCTGCACTGAACTTCTTTTTTTCTTGTTTCTGCTGAGTAGAGGGATAATGGGAATAGGTTTTGGATGTCTCTGCGATCTGATGTTCTCCTTCAGTGGCAATTTTGAATAGGGAAAATTTCCCATTGTGGGAGATTATCTTCCTTCCCTACTTGGTTGGGGTAGGTGCAACTATCTCTGGTATCTGATAGAGTTGTCCTCCCAAAGTGACAATGACACTGCGAGGTCGTGATTCATATACAGCATGATGCTTCCACATATATGGTTGTCCTAAAAGAACATCACATACTTCAAGTTGGGCCACATCGCACAATACCTCATCTTTGAAGGGCTTGATGCCATATGGTAGGCGACATTGGTGACTGACGCAGATCCCTCATCCTTGGCTTAGCCATCCAATGGTGTATGGTTGTCGGTGTGGCGTTATTGGTAGCTCCAATCTCTTGATGACTTCTGCTGAGATCAGGTTCTTCTGGCTGCCGCTGTCCACAACAAAGTGTAGGGGAATTCCCTTTACCCACATCTGTGAGTGGAAAAGGCGCTCCTCTGCCTTTGACTCGTCAAGTTCCTCTAGTTGAATCTGCGTAGTGGCAATGACATTGGGTTCTGCATCAATGATCTGCTTCCCTTTTCGCACGGCTGTGAAATTAGGTTCTGAGTCAGAATTGGAACTGGGATCTGATTCTGACGCTTTGATCTCAGCCACCAATGACTGTTTTGAGTGACATTCATTAGTGTTGTGCCAGGGGATTTTGTGGAACTCGCACCACTTCCCAGTGTCCTTATTTTCATTTTCGTTACCCTTCTTTGCTTGTGGTTGGGACTGGTTTTCCTTTCCCTGCCCTGTGTTTTGAGAGCCAGAGTTTCCCTTGCCCTACTTCTGCACAGGTCCGAAGTCACGCTTGTTCTTTTGCTAAAAAAAATTCTCTATTTTGACAGCATATCGATAGGTGGATCCGAGTGAAGAGATAATCTATCTCTGTTCGTATGTACCAGTGTAGGCCACTGCAATATTTCAATACTAGGTGTCGCTCGGAGTCCTTGATACCTAGCTTTGTGTGCAAGGTATGAAATTTGTTGGTGTACTTCGACACCGTTTGGTCCCTCTCTTGATGCAGAATGGTCCATTTTGTGTACTGGTCATCATAGTTTCCAACAGGGTAATATTGTTCCTTGACAACATCTATAAAAGAGGCCCAAGTGGGATTGGAATATTCAAACAATCCAGAATCGTCTAATGAGTTTTGCTCACAATAAGTTTCCCACCAATTTTTGACATGGGGGACGGCCTTAAGGAGCGCAAAGATGATATTTTCCCTGTCGGAAAATTTGTGGACAGAGAAATACCCTTCTAATAGATTCAACCATTTATCTAGGGCATCGGCATCAACATGGCCTTCAAATAACGAAATATCAAAACTAACTTGTACCTTGAAGGGAGTCGTATCTCTGAAATGGCTGCTCGTTGAGGGTGCATTTGCCATTGTTGGCATGCGTCGAAGGATCTCAGTGAAATTATCCATCATCTCGTTCCTCTGTCGCCCGAGGGCTTCCTCGAACAACAGCTTGATAGGATCTACTGCTCCGTCGTCTCTCTTTTCTTCCGCCATGGGAGGCCGTTTGGGGCGGCGAGAGTGGTCTTCCCCAAGTGAAACTAGTTCGAGACCCAACTCTCTGTATCCTGACCTCATCGGGGACATGCACCGAGAAAAAATCAAAGAGCAGACCGCTCTGATACCACTGATCCAGATTTATGTGGGAACGAAACAAAAGATAGCATATACAAAATCATATACAGAGATATATTGCAAATAACACAGTGATACAGTAAACACATATTCTATTAAATAGCGGAAATAGAACAGACTATAAAATACAATAGCTAGAATGGTGGTAGCTATCTCTGAGAAGAGATGTGGCCACTATGCTCATTCGTGCCAAGATGAATACAAAGAGAGGCCGAAAGGGCCTATTTATCATAAGCACGAGGGACAGAATCCCAAACATTCAAAAACCTAACCCTAGAAGATGAACCGTCATAAAGTTTGCGGCCCCAAGGTGGTTAGTTGAACAGTCAACTTCCCGGGGTCATAACTTTTGCATACAATCTTCGTTTGGGGCGCTAGGTATCCCGTTGGAAAGGTCTATCCGAGATTTACAACTTTCAACTAGGGCCAAATGGTTAATCGCCAAAAAAGGTCGTCTAGGGCCTCAAAACGGCTCTGAAAGTTTAGGACCCGAACAACTGCTAAAAATAGTAATTTGCCAAAATTGCCAGAAGACTGTTTTGAGCCAGTAGGAAGAGGTGGGCCGCCACCGATATCCACTTGGATCACTAAGGAAACTAGATTTCAAGACACTACTATGACTGAAGCAATTCCAGATGCAGATCGTAAAATTGAAGATCCGCAAGAACCTGTAGATCCACCCCGTGAGAATAACTCTCACAAAAGGAAACCTGCATGGGCTAGAGAACTCATTCAAGATGCAGAAAGATATGGCATTCCAGAAGAAGAACACAGAGCAAAGAAGAGAACTAGATCTCATACCAACTATGTTTCTTTACTCTGTGATATCATGAACAAAGAACCTTCTAGTTATGAAGAGGCAGCAGAAAAGAAAGAATGGAAGGATGCCATGATCGAGGAATACCAATCAATAATGAAGAATGATGTTTGGGATGTTGTCCCAAGACCCAAAGGGAAGTCCGTTGTGACTTCCAAATGGATCTACAAGATCAAGCATGTTGCAGATGGCAGCATAGAGAAATACAAGGAAAGATTTGTAGCTCGTGGCTTCTCTCAGAAAGAGGGAATAGATTATGAAGAAACTTTTGCTCCTATAGCCAGGTACACTTCCATCAAATCAGTACTTGCTCTAGCTGCAGTGATGAAATGGAAGATACACCAGATGGATGTCAAGACAGCCTTCTTGAATGGTGTAGTCAAGGAGGAAGTGTATGTGGAGCAGCCACTTGGTTTTGAGACACATGACAAGGAGTCATATGTGTGCAGATTGAAGAAAGCCTTGTATGGCTTGAAGCAAGCTCCCAGGACTTGGTATGGTAGGATGGACAGCTTCCTATCTAGTTTGGGATTTACCAAGAGTAAAGCAGATTCCAACCTTTATTACAAGGTTGAGGAAGGCAATCCAGTGATACTACTTATGTATGTGGATGATCTGTTTGTAACAGGAAATGATAGTTTTATTGCCAATACCAAGAGGAAGCTTGCAACTGAGTTCGAGATGAAGGAATTGGGGACGATGCACTATTTTCTAGGCATGGAGGTGTTGCAGAGTGCAGATGGTATCTTCCTTAGACAAGGGAAGTATGCAGTAGAGATCCTGAAGAGGTTCAGGATGATGGACTGCAAGGTCATGGCCACACCTATGGCATCGAACCTAAAGCTTCTGTGTGATGCTTCATCTAAGCATGTTGATGTCACTATGTATCGTCAGATGATTGGGTCCTTGATGTACCTGACGAACACGAGACTAGATATTTGCTTTGCAGTGAACACATTGAGCTAGTTCCTGATGGATCCGAGGAGTGTTCACCTGGTTGCTGTAAAGCATATTTTGAGGTACCTGAAGGGTACAGTTGACTATGGGCTCAAGTATGATGCGAATCAAAAGTTTAACCTGCAGGGTTATGTTGATTCAGATTGGGCAGGCAGTGCTGCAGATAGGAGGAGCACATCTGGGTGCTGCTTCAGTATGGGATCAAGTGTGATCTCTTGGTTTAGCAGGAAGAAATCCTGCGTAGCACTGAGTACAGCCGAAGCAGAGTATGTTGCATCATGTTTGCCTAGTTGTGAGGCAGTATGGCTCCAGAAGATACTGTCTAAGTTATTTGATCTCCCGTTGGAGGATACTGGTATCTTTTGTGACAACCAGATTTGTGTGAAGTTGTCTGAGAACCCAGTGTTCCACAACAGGTCGAAGCACATCAAGATCAAATATCACTATATCAGAGATATGGTGCAGAGAAGAGCAGTGAAGCTCTTGTATGTTGCGATAGATGAGCAGATTGTAGATGTGTTGACGAAGCCACTAGCCAGAGTGAATTTCGACTACTTCAGAGAGAGGCTTGGTGTCCTTCATATCGATGACACTTCGAGGAAGAAGTGATGAAGACATTTGCTGAAGCCATTCCAAGCATCGTGGAAGGAGGATCCTTCACATGGCTATGGATGTAAGTGCTAGATGATGAGCATCAAGATGATGTTCTAGTTTCTGCTCTATATGATCAGTTGGATCACGTATGTATGTATGCATCATGTTGGATGCCGATATGATCAGTTGGATCATTTATGTATGTATGCATCATGTTGGATGCTAGATATGATCAGTTGGATCATTTATGTATGTATGCATCATGTTGGATGCTGGATATGATCAGTTGGATAATTTATGTATGTATGCATCATGTTGGATGCTAGATATGATCAGTTGGATCATTTGTATGTATTTGTATATGCATCATGTTGGATGCTTGGACCATGTATCTGTATATGTAGCAGGTAGATACATTGTGTGATCAGGTGGATCATGTATCTATATATGTATCAGGTGGATACATTGTATGATTAGGTGGATCATGTATGATGATATGTATCAGGCAGATACAGTGTATGCATCAGGTTGATGCTATGATGATCAGGATGATCACAGATGACGAGCTTCAGGATGTTGCTCCAGATGATATGCATCAGGTTGATGCTATGATGATCAGAATGATCACAGATGACGAGCTTTAGGATGTTGCTCTAGATGATATGCATCAGGTTGATGCTATGATGATCAGAATGATCACAGATGACGAGCTTCAGGATGTTGCTCCAGATGATATGCATCAGGTTGATGCTATGATGATGATCAAGATGATCACAGATGACGAGCTTCAGGATGTTGCTCCAGATGATATGCATCGGGTTGATGCTATGATGATGATCAGGATGATCACAGATGACGAGCTTCAGGATGTTGCTCCAGATGATATGCATCGGGTTGATGCTATGATGATGATCAGGTTGATCATGTGATGATGTACATCAAGGTGATGTATGGTGAGTATCGGTTTGATACTCTATGGTCGTGGACAGGTTGTGCAAGTAGCATAGAAAAGATCCTTTAAAAACTGGACAGGTAGAGCGGTGTGCTCGTAACATCCTGGGTTTCTCTATCGAGATCCGAACAGGTAGAGCGGTGTGCTCGTAACATCCTGGGATGCTCTGAGTAGGTTTTGCTATAGTTTCGCATAGAAAAGATCCTTTAAAATTCGGACAGGTAGAGCGGTGTGCTCGTAACATCCTGGGATGCTCTGAGTAGGTTTTGCTACAGTTTCGCATAGAAAAGATCCTTTAAAATATGGGAAAGTAGAGCGGTGTGCTCGTAACATCCTGGGATGCTCTATCAAGATCCAGACAGGTAGAGTAGTTTTCTCGTAACATCCTGGGATGCTCTGAGTAGGTTTTACGAAAGTTCACATAGAAAAGATCCTTTAAAATCTGGACAGGTAGAGCGGTGTGCTCGTAATAGCCTGGGATGCTCTATCGAGATCCAAACAGGTAGATTTGTTTGCTCGTAACATCCCGGGATGCTCTAAGTAGGTTTTGTGAAGGTCAACATGTAAAAGATCCTGGGAGATCCGATAGGTTGAGCAGTGTGCTCGTAATCAGTCCTGGGATGCTCTTTCAAGGTTTTATTGAGGCACGTAATCAGTCCTGAGTATTCCATAGTATGGCCGGTGATGATGAAGACCTACAGGTGGTGGGCCTACATCCAGTATGAAAAAGGACTGGCTCTGTAGAACTTCCTATGATGAGTAGATCAAAGATTGGTTGAGATAGCAGCAGTAGTGATGATGACGATGATTTGAGGACGATGATTCGCTGATGATGATCTAGAGAAGAAGACTTGTGTTAGTAGATCTGTGTCGAGAAATACCTTCCTAGTTAAGAGGGAGTGTTGATGTATATGTAACTTCGGAATGTATTTCATCTATGTATTTTATTGTACTCCTATAGAGATGTATTATTCCTCTATACGGAAGTGTCGTCATTTGTATTGACAAGTGTCGCAAGTGTCATAACTTTCCAATGGGTTATTAGACCACCATGTGTGGGTTCGGCCCTGATTAAGTTAACCTGGGGTTATTAGGCTTAGTTAGACAAGTCGGCCCCATAGGTTTATTAGGTTGCTCAGAAAAAAGTATAAATAGAGAGCGGGATCTCTCTATTTGATCACTTCACTTACTCACTTATCCATCACTCGAAAAGTGGCGCACATGTGAGGAGGAGGATCAGCTGCTAGGAGGAGTCTATCTCTGTGTGCTTGGGTTGTACTTTGGTTTTGCTATTGCTCTATCTATCTTTGAGGAAGTTGTGGGGTTTTTCACCTTACGGTTTTCCCCACGGAAACGTTGTGTGTCTATTGTCTCTTATGACTGCATCTTGTGATGATTGACATGCTTGCTATGATTGATATGCATTGATATACTGTACATGTTATTCTCTCAATAAATATCCTAGAGTATTATGAATTAATGCTCGAAAATTAACAATTGAGTCAATGGTTTTCTTCATACATGAGCTCTCTGGATGCCATCCCCTATGACAATAGGTGCATTTGGTCTTTTCCCTTCCCTTCTTTTCCTTCTCCTTGGAAGGATTCGAACCTCCATCTGCAGGCTTGGTTTTATCAAACTTCCTCTTCTCTAGCTGCTTCGAACCCTTTTCTTTCTGCTTGCCTTTGGTGGCATTCGAAACACCCATTGCCAGTGCTTGGTCCTTTGATTTTATGGTGCCCATCTGAACTAGTTTATCCTGCTCCTGAATAAGACACTCCATGAAGGTTGCTAGAGATGGCATTTGCCAATTTCGAAGGGTCATCTTGGCTGAGTGGAATGTGCTAACAAATACAGAAAACTCTGGCCCTAGCATTGTCAGTATTGACAGAATCAGTTTTTCTTCCTTCTTAACAATACCACATTGCTGCAGCTGAAGTACCAATGACTTGAATTTGGTGAAGAATTCTTGGATTGTTTCAAAGTGAGCTGGGGTCAAACTGATGAGCTCATTCTCAAGTTGGTGGCCTCTTAGTTCATCATTCTTCCCAAAGAGTGACTCAAGCTTCACCCATACTTCATTGGGAGTTGTTAGACTGTCAATGTGAAACAAGAGTTCCCTTGAAATGCTCAGGCACAACATACCATATGCTTCATCAAGTCAATTGTAATACTTGGCTTTCTCTACAGCTGAATTTAGTTCTACCTCTGTGCCCATGGTTACTCTGTAGAGACCTTTCGATCTCAGTTTGATAACCATCTCAACCTTCCAATAGAAAAAATTGAAGGTAGTCAGCAGCATTTGGTTGGCTTCCATGACTATTGCGTTGGTGAGAAAACTGTTGAAATACCTACAAAAGACACTCGATTTTTATCTGGAAAATCCTCACTAGAATGCAATTCAAACGCTTAAGGAATGATCTGCCACTCACTAAATCCACAAGGCTCTAATACCATGTGAGTATTTTGATTCACAGTAGATCCTAGAGCTATGGAGAACTTCACAAAATCGAATTACATCATAGAGAAATTCGAGAGCATTAGATAGCTCAAGATGAGTGTACAAGCTAAAATTGCCAAATGGCCTCAATCCCCCTAGGTGGGTCCAACTCAATCCTAATCATCCCAAACAGTCACGAATTCTAGTGTTAAGTTGGTTGAAGCATGCTAGAGCAATCATGAGACTAAGGAATGCGTGGGTGAGTAAGTAGAGGAGTGTGGGGGGTCCAAGGAGGCATTCAATGCTCCAATTCTAGCCAAAAATGGGCTAAATCCACTCAAGCGCTCAAAGTCAACAGAGTTTCCCCATTTCAAGGAAGGAGAGTGCTCAAGCATTTAATGAGGGCATACTTGTGGACAAAACTGGAGTTTTGGTGAGCTGGGTTGCTTAGAAACAGGTGTGAACACTCCCAAAAGTGGATATTTGACCAACTAAAGTTACCTAGTCCAAACTATAGTGTAATAATGCACATGTGGCAATAAAATTGACTAAGGTTATGAACTATGGTACTAATTATGGATTACTGTTCTAACAATAGGCTTTCGACCTAAAGGAAGCATCGAATCCCTATTTTTCTCTAGCACCAACTGGAAGGAGGCTACCCTTTCTCCTTGACCCATCCTGCCGCACAAATATCCAAAATGTGATTCTAACTTAATGAACTTCAACTATGTGCACTCGTCTAATATTCTAAAGATAATTATGTTGTGTTGTTGTGCACTACCTTCATATGTAGTCAATTCTCATTCCTCTCAATTCACACTTCTGTTGATGTCTTACTTCATGTACTATGTGCTTGTTGATACTGCAGACTGTGTTGAGGTAAGCTCTATCGTTTTGTTACAACACTACTGCTTTCACCAACTGATACTGTGCCTTTACTTGATAGTTTGTTGCTCTGAGGAATCGCACTAGTAATAGATGGAACTGTGCACTTACTAATGGGTATGTTCTGTATAAGTTCCATATTATTCTAGAAAATACGTGGCATGTCATGCATCAATAGATTTTTCCTTTCAGTTTAACACACTTGTCTCAGATAATCTGCATCATGATGCACTCACTCGATCCTACTACTAATCTTTCATTGCGCATCAGATGGACTTCTCAACTTCGCACACTTCACTTCAGTCTTTCTGCATCAGCTAGAAATCTGAGCATCACCTAATATACTTCGATTTTGTCTCTTCACTTCTATCTTACTTACAACATCTGTGACTATTTGTGTGTTGTCTGCAATCCAGTCATTCAGTCTTTCACGCAGTTTTGCATACTTCAGTATGTTAAATTTTGAGCAATCCACAATACTCTAGGATCTTTACTGAGATAATAACATATACAGTATATCAATGCATGACAATCACAATAAGCATGACAAGCATCACAAGAATCAAAATCATGAGAGACAAGAGACGCAGAGTTTCCATGGGGAAAACCCTAAGGTGAAAAACCCCATAACTTCCTCAGAGATAGAGAGAGCAATGGCTCAACCAAAGTACAACCAAAAATACACTGAGATAGTCTCCTAGTAGCAGATGATCCTCCTCCTCACTAGTGCGCCACTTTCTGAGTGAGAGTGAGATACTTTTTCCGAGTGTTCTAAATAGAGATCACCTGATCTCTATTTATACTAATCTGTTTTCCCAGTGACCTTATGGGGCCGACTTGTCTAGCTAGGTACATCCACAATATAATATATATTTCAAGGCCGACCCCACACATGGTGGTCTAATAACCCATCGGCAAGTACACACACTTGCGACACTTGTCAATCCACATGACGACACTTCCTTATAGAGGAATAACACATCTCTAATAAGGGTACAATAAATATATATAAAATACATAGATGAAATACATTCCGAAGTTACATATACATCAACACTCCCTATTAACTAGGAAGGTATTTCTCGACACATATCTGCTAGACAAGTCTTCTTCTCGGGATCATCGTCATCGATGCATCGTCATCATCATCGTCACTGCTACTACTATCTCAACCAATCTCTGACTCTACTCGGCATAGGAAGTTCTATAGAGCCATTCCTTTTTCATACTGGATGTAGGCCCACCACCTGCAGGTCTTCGTCATCACTGGCCATACTGTGGAAATATCAGGACTTATTACGTGCATCACAAAACCTTAAAAGAGTCTCTTGACTAGCAAGAACCCTAAAGAGCATCTGAGGCCTTTTTCATCCTGTCCAGATCTCCACGACTTATTACATGTGACCCCACCACAAAACCTTGAAAGAGAATCCCAGGACTGATTATGAGCACATAGCTCAACCTATCGGATCTCCCAGGGCACAAATTACATGTGGTCACCACAACCTTGAAAGAGCATCCCAAGACTGATTACGAGCACAAGGCTCAACCTATTGGATCTCCCAGGGCACAAATTACATGTGGTCATGGAAAAACCTCAAAAGAGCATCCCAGGACTGATTACGAGCACACAGCTCAACCTATCAGATCTCCCAGGGCACAAATTACATGCCATAGGACAAAACCTCGAAAGAGCATCTACCAAATATCCCAAGGCACAAATTACATGCCATAGGCAAAACCTTGAAAGACTATATGCATATCTCCCAGGGCACAAATTACATGCTTATCTGCACAACCTGTTCCACGGCCACAGAGTATCAACCTGATACTCACCATACATCATCCTGATGTACACATGATCATCCTGATCATCATCACTGCAACATCCTGTTGCATGTCATCTGGAGCAACATCTTGAAGCTCGTCATCCATGATCATCCTGGTCATACAATGCATCTACCTGATGCATACCAAGTATCTACCTGATACATATCATCATACATGATCCACCTGATCATACAGTGTATCCACCTGATACAAATGCAAATACATCATACATATCACCATACATGATCCACCTGATACATATACAGGTACATGGTCCAAGCATCCAACATGATGCATATACAAAATACATACAAATGATCCTACTGATCATATCCAGCATCCAACATGATGCGTACATACATATAAATGATCCAACTGATCATATCCAGCATCCAACATGATGCGTACATACATATAAATGATCCAACTAATCATATCCAGCATCCAACATGATGCATACATACATATAAAAATGATCCAACTGATCATACAAAGCAGAAACCAGAACATCATCCTGATGCTCATCATCCAGCGCTTACATCCATAGCCATGTGAAGGATCCTCCTTCCAACCTGCTCAGAATGGCTTTAGCAAATGTGCCCATCACTTCTTCCTCAAAGTGTCCTCGATCTGAAGAACGCCAAGCCTCTCTTTGAAGTACTCGAACTTCACCCTGGCTAGTGGCTTCATCAGCACATCTGCAATCTGCTTGTCCGTCACAACATACAGAAGCTTCACAGCTCCTCTCTGCACCATATCCTTGATATAGTGATATTTGATCTCTATGTGTTTCGACCTATCATGAAACATTGGGTTCTCGGACAGCTTCACACAACTCTGGTTATCACAAAAGATACCAGTAGCATCCAACGGGAGATCAAATAACTCAGATAGTAGCTTCTGTAGCCATACTGCCTCACAACTAGCTAAACAGGCTGCAACATACTCTGCCTCAGCTGTACTCAGTGCTATGCAGGACTGCTTCCTACTGAACCAAGATCACACCTAATCCCATACTGAAGAAACACCCAGATGTGCTCTTCCTATCTGCAGCACTGCCAGCCCAATCTGAATCAACATAACCCTGCAGGTTAAACTTTTGATTCGCCTCATACTTGAGCCCATAATCCACTGTACCCTTCAGGTACCTCAGAACATGCTTTATAGCAACCAGATGAACACTCCTCGGATCTGTCAGGAACTGACTCAATGTGTTCACCGTAAAGCAAATATCTGGTCTCGTGTTCGTCAGGTACATCAGGGACCCAACCATCTGACGATACATAGAGACATCAACCGGCTCAGATGAAGCATCACATAGAAGCTTCAAATTCGATGCCATAGGTGTGGCCATGGCCTTGCAATCCATCATCCCAAATCTCTTCAGGATATCTACTGTGTACTTCCCTTAACCAAGGAAGATCCCACCTGCACTCTGCCACACCTACATACCTAGGAAATAATGCATCATTCCCAAATCTTTCATATCGAACTCAGCAGCAAGCTTCCTCTTCGTATCTGCAATCAGTTTGTCATCTACTGTTACAAATAAGTCATCTACATACAGGAGTAGAATCACAGGATTCCCTTCCTCAACCTTGTAGTAGAGGTTGGAATCCGCTTTACTCTTGGTAAAGCCCAAACTAGATAGGAAACTGTCCATCCTACCATACCAGGTTCTGGGAGCTTGTTTCAAGCCATACAAGGCTTTCTTCAATCTGCACACATATGACTCCCTGTCATGTATTTCAAAACCGAGTGGCTGCTCTACATATACTTCCTCTTCAACTACACCATTCAAGAAAGCAGTCTTGACATCCATCTGGTGTATTTTCTATTTCATTGCTGCAGCCAGGGCAAGTACTGTTCTGATGGAAGTATACTTGGATACAGGTGCAAAATTTTCTTCATAATCTATTCCCTCTTTCTGAGAGAAGCCACGAGCTACGAATCTTGCCTTGTATTTCTCTACACTGCCATATGCAGCATGCTTGATTTTGTAGATCCATTTGGAAGTCACAACAGACTTCTCTTTAGGTCTTGGGACAACATCCCAAACATCATTCTTCATTATTGATTGGTATTCCTCAACCATGGCATCCTTCCATTCTTTCTTTTCCACTGATTCTTCATAATTGGAAGGCTCTTTGTTCATAATGTCACAGAGTAAAGCAACATAGCTCGTATGTGATCTGGTTCTCTTCTTTGCTCTGTGTTCTTCTTCTGGAATTCCAAATCTTTCTGCATCTTGAATGAGCTCTCTAGCCCATGCAGGTTTCCTCTTGTGAGAGTTATCCTCACGAGGTGGATCTACAGGTTCTTGCGGATCTTCAAACTCACGAACAACTTCTGGAACTGCTTCAGTCATGGTAGTGACTTGAAATCTAGTTTCCTTAGGTTCTTCATAAACTTCGATAGGTGCCTTCCTTGATTTGATGAATGCTGAGTTTTCATCAAATGTTACATCCCTGCTGACATCAATCTTCTTGAACCCTGGAAAGTATATTATGTAAGCCTTCGAGCTTTCACTGTAACCCACAAAGATACCCTTCTTTCCTGAAGGATCTAGTTTAGTCCTCTTTTCCTTTGGAACATGAGTGTATACTGGACAACCAAATATTCTGAGCTGACTAACTTCAGGTTTCTTACCAGAAAAGACCTCTTCTGGTGTCTTGTTGTCCAATATCTTGTGGGGTGTTCTGTTCTGCACATATACAGTTGTTCTAGCTGCTTCTGCCCATAGATGCATAGGAAGATCCTGGTCATGCAGCATTTCCTTTGCTGCTTCCATGATAGTTCTATTCTTCCTTTCTGCAACTCCATTCTGTTGAGGATTATAAGGAGCAGTCAACTCCCTCTTAATCCCTAAATCACTACAAATCTTCTTGAAGTCACCTGAGGTGAATTCTCCACCATTGTCGGATCTGAATGTTTTGATCTTCTTGTCAATTTGATTCTCCATCAAGGTTTTGAATTCCTTGAACTTATCAAACACCTCATCTTTGTTCTTCAAAAAGTATACCCAAGTCTTCCTGGAGAAGTCATCAATAAATGAGACATAATAAACATACCCACTCAGAGAACTGGATGAAATAGGACCACATACATCTGAGTGGATGATTTATAAGATATCTTTTGCCTTGCTTTCACTGCTTGGGAAATCCTTCTTGATGTTCTTACCTTTTGCACATCCTTTGCAAACACCTTCATGTTTGGTGTTGATTTCAGGAAGACCCTCTATAGCCTTGCTTGCAATTGGAAGTGCCCTATAGTGCATATGAGCAATTCTTCTATGCCAAAGTTCACTTGGCTCCATGGATTCATGCACCATGGCATGTTCAGGTTGTCCCTTCAATTTATACAAACCTCCCTCTTGCTCTACAATCACTACTGCATCATCTATGGTCTTTCCCTTTGGCCACATTAGGACTTGTCCATCCACAAATGCAACCCTCATACCTTTTGCATCCAAAGCAGAGATGGAGAGTAAGTTCTTCTTAAGCCCAGGTACATAAAGGACTTCTTTCATCTTCAAAGATTTTCCAGAATCTAGGTTGTAGGAGGCTTTACCACTTCCTTTGATTGGGTATTGATAATCATCCCCAAGTTTCACCTTATGGGGTGATTCATGTTAAGATAGATTCACAAAAGATTCCTTAAACCCAGTCATGTGTTTGGAAGCCCCACTATCAATCAACCAATCATTACAACCATGGGAGATAGTACCTGTGAGAGAAAAAATTAGAACATATTCTTCTTCAATTGATGAGTCATCATCACTATCACTTTCTTCCCTAACCTTCTTCTTTGGGGGTTCATCATCTTCGGCAACATGAGCATGATATCTTCTTTTGATATTCTTCTTCTTCTTATTGAAGTTGTTGTTGTTGTCTTTCTTCTTCTTGGGACAATCTGAAGCAAAGTGTCCCTTCTCATTGCAATTGAAGCATCTGAGATCTTTCTTATCTTTATGATAATGGTGGTGTGAGAATCTTCTGTTATGAGATGATTCCTTCTTGGAATTGCCTTTCCTGGCATGTGCTGTGAGAGCTTGATCTTCATTTCCCATCTTTTCTTCTCGGGCCACAAGCCTAGCTTCTTCTTGAGAGCATTCTTCCCACAATCTGTTGAAGGAGATCAACTTCTTCCTTGCACAAATTCCTTGAATAAAGGAATCCCATGACCTGGGTAGGCCATTTAGAGTGGTCATCACCACTTCACCATTCTCCACCATTTCATCTACTGCTTCTAGTTGTTCCTTGATCTGGGAGACCCTTGAAAAATAAGATTGAATGGTTTCTCCATTCCGAAACTTTACTCCTTTCAATTGGTCCCGCAGGGTCATCTTCCGATTTATGTTCTTCCCTTCAAATAGCTTGGTCAAAGAGTCAAACATCTCCTTGGGTGTCTTTAGAGAAGACACATGGGGTATGAGATGGTCTTTAATGGAATCAGCAATGATTCTCTTTGCCTTGACCAAGTTCTTCTTATGCAATACCTTGGCCTATTCATCCTCTGGGATAGGGATGTCTTCTTTTACATATGAGTCCAACTCATTCTCTTCCAAGATTAACCCAATCCTATACTTCCAAGCTCGGAAGTTATCAACCCCTTCAAGCTTATCCTCAAGCTTGGTGTGGTGAGACATCTTAAAGAGTACTTCAAATGGAAATAGAAGAGATTTAGATCTTACCACTTGAAATGCTGAAAACTGGATCTGGTCCTGGATTAGGGTTTGTCGAAAAAACCCTAAAAATTCAAAATGTGAATTTCAATTTTCTGAAAGGATAGAAAGATGCGCCTTGATGAGCTGATCAACCTGGTGTATTCAGAATTTGATATCAGCAAAGCTTTACCCTTCAGATTTGTCCTTTTGTCCTCCCGGGTTCACTTGGGAGAGCCCTGAATTAGGGTTTGAGTTTCCCGGAGATCTATCCAGCCAAAAATCTCGATCTAAAGCTCTAAACTTCGATTTTTGCAAGGAGCTTCCAGCTATGTCTTCAGAGTTCAGAAATTCCTATTTTTGTGGAAACCCTATTTTTTAGGGCCAAACCGTAAAATGCTCGGAATTGAATTCTGATTGGACAGATAGATGCGCCTTGATGAGTAGAGTCAATCTACTATACTGCTTTTCCAAAATCTGTGGAGAGAAACCCAATAAACAAGAAACTCAAGTTTTCATCACTGCAAAATGTCTTCTTCTCAGGTTAGCTCTGATACCATGTTAAATTTTGAGCATTAATCCACAATACTCTAGGATCTTTACTGAGAGAATAACATATACAGTATATCAATGCATGACAATCACAATAAGCATTACAAGCATCACAAGAATCAAAAGCATGAGAGACAAGAGACACAGAGTTTCCGTGGGGAAAACCCTAAGGTGAAAAACCCCACAACTTCCTCAGAGATAGAGAGAGCAATGGCTCAACCAAAGTACAACCAAAAATACACTGAGATAGTCTCCTAATAGCAGATGATCCTCCTCCTCACTAGTGCGCCACTTTCTGAGTGAGAGTGAGATACTTTTTTCGAGTGTTCTAAATAGAGATCACCTGATCTCTATTTATACTAATCTGTTTGCCCAGTGACCTTATGGGACCAACTTGTCTAGCTAGGTACATCCACAATATAATATATATTTCAGAGCCGACCCCACACATGGTGGTCTAATAACCCATTGGAAAGTACACACACTTGCGACACTTGTCAATCCACATAACGACACTTCCTTATAGAGGAATAACACATCTCTAATAAGGGTACAATAAATATATGTAAAATACATAGATGAAATACATTCTGAAGTTACATATACATCAACACAGTATTTATTCCTTTCAGTACTTGCGCACTTGTCACGGATCTACAACATCATTCTACGCACCATTAGTTCTACATATTGTTGCATGCATTCACTCGGCTCCTAGCTAGATCATTCTATTCTATCCTCTAGCCCTTTGTTGCCCCTAATATCAAACTGCAACAAACACTTGAATCTCTTATTCTCTCGCCATTAATCTTACTTGAAGTCTCCAACTTTCATCTCTATTTATACAAGTCCCGCACGGATTGTATGTCCACAAGTTAGTTGTGGAAACCCTTCTTCCATACTTCACGGATTGTGCATTTTCCACATGTCATCTTCTGTGCTATTGATGTGTCATCCTTTGTGTGTCTTGCGCCTTCATGGTCCAAAACTTAGTGGGACTTTACACCTTGGTGGTGTACCCTTGTGCTCTTGATGTATCATCTCTTTTAGGTATGTGTGCGTCCTTGATTTTCAACTTGGTGTGTCTTCAACCTTTGTTGTACCATCCCTTGTGGGTAATGTGCCCTTGATGTGTTGATGCTTTGCGAAATCTGCGCATACTCTAACTTCTACTTGGTGGTACGTGAGCATCTATTGTACCATTGGCTATGGAGTTTGCTTATAGACTAACTTCAATTGTTGTACCCTTCTTGGAATTTGTGCACCCTTTACAACTAAAAGCATCTTCATATTGGCTTAGAATTGTGCACTTTCAGGACTATTCGACCATAGGTTGTTAGCGCACTTCCAATATTTGACCAAGCAATTCTTGCACACTTGTATCTTTGCTTAACCAACTCCTTGGTTTTCTTGTGCACGTGTACCTTTGTCCTACCAATTCTTTGGCTGCTACCTTGAGTGAGTATGACTTGGTGGACTTGACTTCTACACAGGTACCACATGTAGTAGGATACATTACTTGATATACCCTCCTTATGTGCTTCTTCAAACTCAATATGCATGATGTATCCTTCTATGTACTTCTTCAAGATCAACATGCGTGATGTATCCTTGGACACACATCATCAGATTGGATGAAACATATATACTTTTTCAGACTGGAATCCATATATGTCACCTTCACCATCTTGTGCAGATACTTCTTCAAAGTAGTTTCCATATACCTCTTCACACTGATGTAGGAACAATGTATCCACTTTGACATCAATGACTCAAACTAAATCAGTTGACATCCTCTTTAACATTAGTTGACATCAATGACAACCAAATTTCAACATGACATATTTCTTATTTGTAGCATGTCATTCTTGGTTATTGCACCCTTGAAAATATTTAGGCAAGTTTAAGCTACTATGGGCAGCTTATTTCTATTGTAATAAATTTCATACTCTATAAGAATTGAAGGAAATGGTGTATTCTTAACTCAATCTCTGATTTGTTAAAGGAGGCCATTTGTGTATTTAACATTTCCTATAAAAATGAGCTCACTTGTCTCTATTGTCGAAGTGGTGCTTGGTGGCAAAGAGAAATATCCAAAATGGTCGAGGAAGATCCAACATACACTCATATTCAATGATTTGTGGGATGGAATTTGTGAAGGAGAGGATGGCGTTGAACCTCCAAAGCCTACAATAGACAAATAGCTTTCAATATGGAAGAACAAAGACAAGAAATCCTATGCATTGATTGTTGTTATAGTAAGTGGAGAGGTGATTCATCATATCATATCTATTACATTTTATTATGGTGCTTTGAATAAATTAAAGGATTTGTATGGCTCACACTTAGAACTAGAGCTCACTTAGTTGTTGTTGAATCTCGAGCCTAAAGTTAAAATATAATGACCCCATGGATTTAGTATAAAAAATTAAATCCATTATCCAATAAATTGATGCCTCTAGTGTGAAGGTATACATTACTCGCATGGCCTTCATCAAGGTCCTTTATCCCACATATTCCCACTATCTTGAATCACTTCAAGCTAGTGGCCAACTGAAGACCCTCAAATTTGATACGTTGGTGGAGAAAATGGTAGAACGAGAGAAAGATTTTGTAAAAAACAGTTCATCCCATTGAAGAGACTAAGTTCTTTGCTCAGAAAGGGAAGAATTAATCACATGATTCTTCTAGAGGAGATGTCAATAAGAGAGGATGTGGAAGAAATAATTTCGGAGGTAGGGGGTATACATAACCACGATGAGATATGATCGTCGCCGCGTCCATTGAGGCAAGAAGGGACATGAGGCAAAGATATGTAGAATTCCATGGGAGAAGACACAAAGAAGAAGGAGAAAAAAGAAGAAAATGTGAAGCTCCTGAATCTACTCATTTCATTATTGCACATTCCAATATTGGCATAAATGAAGTTATGTTCAATACTTTATTTGCTTCTTGGAGAGATACTTGGTCGCTTAACATTAGTATTACCTACCACATGACTTCTAGAAAATACTTCTTTGAATAATTGAATGGCGATGTAGAAGGTATAATATATTTTGCAGATAAATCCAACCTAAAACCCGAGGGAATTGGAACCATTAGGCTCAAATTTCCTGGATTCACAAAATTTTTGTTGTATAATGTTCTCAATATTCCAGAGTTGCAAAGGAACATGTTGTCTCTTGTGCACATTCAACAACAAGGTCATTCCATTCACCTGGTTGATGGAAAACTTGAGATGATGAGATATTATGACAACTAGGTCATCATGATGGGATGGGAAGATGAGACATATACAAGGGAACATAATTTTGCATACCTTTCTCACCATGATGAAGATACATTGTCATCTAGTCTTTTGTGGCATTCTAGATATGGACACATCAATTATGTTGGTATTCATTTGTTGAAGACTAACAACATTTATGTTTTGCCACAATTCCAAGGAATGTAAAGCAGTGTGATGCTTCTATCCTTGGAAAACATCATAAGCAACCTTCCATTTAAAGAGTAGGTAGAAAGATAAAGCTGATAGACATTGATTTGTGTGGCCCCATGATTGTTAATTTTGATAATGGCAATGAATATATCATGTATTGTATTGATGATTATGCCAGTATGTGTTGGCTTTATTTATTGAAGCATAAATATGAAGTACTTGAAACATTTACAATTTTTCATGTATGGATTGAAAATGAAGCACGATCTTGTATTGGCATGCTTCGTGGTGATAATGGAAAGGAATATACTTCTAACTAATTTTAAAACTATCTTCATCAACATGGGATTATGCATCAAACCAATGTTCCATATATCCCTCAACATAATGGTGCGATAGGAAGAATGAACATGACACTATTGAATCTGGTACATTCCATGTTATTTTTCAAGAATGTGAAAATGATGTTTTAGGTGATACAATTATGTGTGTAATCTGTTTGAGAAATATAAGTCCATATCATGCTCTTGGAAACAAGGCTCCATATGAAAAGCGGTATGGTTACATTCCTTCAGTGAGGCATCTTAGGGTTATTGGTTACACCTATTATGCCTTAATTCCCAAGGAACAAAGAAACAAACTTGGTGCAAGGAGTCAAAAGTGTATCTTCTTTGGGTACTCAAATACAACCAAGGAATATCGTCTTTACGACGAGGTAAATAAAAAGTTTATACTTTCTAGAGATTTGATTTTTCTTGATATGAATAAAAGTGACAAGAATTTTGAGAGGCAACTTAATCATCTAGATATATTTATCCATGTAAAGGCATAACATGAATTTGATAATGAGATTCCACATATTGATGGGGGTATCCCCGTTTTGGATCAATCTTTGGAATCTCCTTTTGCAACACCATCTTCCCCTCATGAATAATTTCCTTCTACTTCATCATAACTTGAGGTTCAATTGGATGATGTGATTGAGAGGATCGGAAGATTGAATCTTGAAGAGAATGAAGCACCATCTCAATGAACTAAGCAACCTAGACCCTCACAGAAATTTCCAAAGTGGATCATGAAGACACTTGAAAGTGCTCATTTTGATGAGGTTGGAAAGACAAGAAACAAAAGTTTAGCAAGACAAGAAGATGGAGGTGATGTAGATGATTTAGACTTAGGTGATTTAAATGATATGGATGTTTCATATGATTGTGAATTCTATTTATCTACTAACTTTTAACCAACGTGTTTGAAGAATCTACTTCTAATGATGAGTGGAAAGAAACAATGTAGAAGGAATATGACACTCTCATCAAGAATTGGACATTGAATTTGGTGGACCCTCCTTTTGGAACGAAAACAATTGGCTACAAGTGGGATGAACAAGTACAAATCAGATGGATCACTTGACAAGCATAAGGAAAGGCTCATGGAAAAAATATTTGCACATAAAGAAGGCATATATTATTAGGATACTTTCCCCCCACAACAAAATGGGATATCATTGATACTCTATTGGCTTTGGCTGCATATAAAGGGTGGAAATTTCATCAAATGGATGTGAAGACTACTTTCTTGAATGGAGACTTGAAAGAGAATGTCTTCATGTCTCAACTAGAAGGTTTTGTTGTGAAGGGACAAGAACAAAAGGTATGCAAACTCATCAAGTCTTTGTATTGCCTTAAACAAGCACCTTGCAACTGGTATGAAAAGGTAACTGAGCATATTTTGAAATTGAATTTCAAACATTTTAATATTGATGAGGCAAGTCTATTTTTCACGAAATTTTGCAAAATTGTTGTATATTTTGTAGTGTATGTAAATGATATGTTGATGATAGGGTAAAATGTAAGCTACATTGCATCCACAAAGAAAGAATTGTAGAGAGGTTTTGAGATGAGTGATATGGGACATCGTCATTATTACTTGGGCATTGAAGTGACTCAAAACCCAAAGTATATATTCATCTCCGAAAAGAAGTACAATGGAGAATTACTGAACAATTTTAGCATGGATTAATGTACTCCTCTCACTATTCCAATGGACCATATTTTGAAGCTAACATCAAAACAAGGGACTGAATTTGAGGATGCAACTAAATAAAGACAATTTGTGGGGAGTCTTATCTACCTTACCACTACTAGGCTTGATATTTCATTTGTAGTTGGGACCCTTTCTAGGTTCATGTAAAAACCTTGTGAAGGACATTTCCTCACAATGCAAAGCGAGTTCGTAGATTATTGAAAGGGACTCAAGACTCTGGATTGAAATACTCTAAAGTAGAGGACAAATTATGATGATGATAAGGAGAATGGAGTCTCTACTTTAGAATACCTCAGGAGTTTTGGATCAACAACTATTTCCTAGAGATCATGCAAATAGTCTATTCTAACAGGTTCCATTACAAAGGCATAATATGTGGTTGATGCAAAGGAAACAAAGGAGATTGTGTGTCTCATGAATATACTAGAGTATTTGTAGGAGAAACAAGTGAATGCTATTCCACTTTTGATTGACAACACTTATGTAAAGTTGGGCAAGGATCCTAGATTCCATGATCAAACAAAGCACATCAACACGAAGTACCATCTGATTTGACATCTCATAAAGGCCAATACCATTCATTTGATACATTGTTCCACAAGTGAGTAGACTATAGACATCTTCACCAAAGCACTTGGAAGGGAAAATCTTGAAAATTTCATAAAGATGCTTGGACTCACAAATATCCCTATGAATTAAGGGGAGGGATTTTAGAAACCTAATCCTAGGGATTAAGGTTACAATGTAATTATTAGAAAAAATAAAGAGTTGTAGGAGAATAAGAATCAACCTCTTGGAAGATGAAACCAAAGGTTATATCCTCGTGTATTTATACAAGGTTCACATTTAATACAATTTATCCCAAGAATTGGAGTTATACCAAGCATGTCAACAACAACCACAAGAAAGGGGACCCACAATGCACACACATCTTAAATGCAATAGAAAATCCATCCTCCATAGAAGATAAATCTAACTTCTTTCATGCACAACAACATATTTCATTGTTTTATTTGATATCAAGAAAACACCCCATGAGTTATTATTCTTGCTATGGCAATTTTCCAACTAAATTTTTTTGACATATTCTTTGTATTTTATGTTGGAACATAAGTTCTTGATGGTTCATCACACCTATGGACCTTCTGGAGACAATCAGTCGTTACACAACATGTGACTAGAAGAGTAGTTGAATGGAGGCCCCAACTAGGAAAGTTGGCGGAATGACTAAATAGTCGGTTAAACATACGACTGAATGGTCAAAAATACCATGGTATTTTCAACTACAATAGCCAACTAAACCTTGGGACATTCAGGATTTTGTGGAAACGGTTAGGACCAATGACTCCTATTTGTGAACCAGATCTTCCTCACTCCAAGGGAGTTCATTAGATATGGAGACTATAAAAATATGACCATATGGGTTATGTTACATATGTGATTGACGATATATCTTTCATCTTCAATATGCATTGTGATGTTGTGATCATAATTCTATGTGCTTAAGTGCCATAACGATGTCTTTAGACACTACCCTCCTTCTTGGAATATTGTTCCTTTTTGTTCTATATTTTATGTTCTATGGTTCAAGGGTAAGAGGCTCCCCAACAAGGTATCAGAGAAATCAGTTTTGACCTAGCCCTGTTGTTTGCAAATCATGCTGAGTCAGATCTAGGGTTGATCGACTCTAAGCTGACGATTTGCTGACTGATACCCCTTCTTGAACTTTGATCATATCTATTTGATCATAAATATGACTTCCAGGATAGAACCTATTGTTATTAATGGACACAATTATACAATATGGGCAACAAATATGGAGACCTTGTTGAAGAGAAAAGGACCGTGGAAGATACGAAGACTTCTATTGTTGATCCGATGGATGTTGATGCGAATTTTATAATTGAAATTAAGAAGGATGAAGCTGTGGGTGTCATCATGACCTACATTTCAAGGGAGATTCATTTTCATACAAGTGGGATCAACTTTCCTCATGATGTCTGGAACAAGCTGAAGACTCTATTCAAAAAGATAAATGAAGGTGAATTTATGTAGATAGAGAAAGAGTTGATATCTTTGGAACCTCTTTCCTTTCATATCGAGGACTATTTAGCTCACGTTAAGGAGATACATCTGAAATTGGGCGAATGTGGTGAGGCTTTTCTAAACAAGGATGGACAACTCATTGAGCAGGTTTTGATGAATTTGAAGACACCATATGATGTCTTATGATCCTCCTTTTGTTGATTTATTTGTAACTTCGGAAGATATTCACTTGTATATTGTATGTATTACATTTGTACTTTATTGTATCCCCAATGGAGATGTATTATTCCTCCTATTGGAAGTGTCGTCATGTGTACTTGCAAGTGTCGCAAGTTATATTGTAAGTGTCGTAACTTATACATGATGGGTTATTAGACCACCTTGTCAGGGTTGGCCCTATATGAGTCATGTGGGTCAAAGAGTTATTAGACCACCCTATTGGGGGTTGGCCCAGTCAGCATTATGTTATGTGGTTAAGTTAGGGCCGACCTAGTTGAGTAAAGTTCAAGTGATGTAGTGTATAAATAGAGAGTGTGTCTCTCTCATTTTACACATTCTATTGTTCACTCACTTCACATTAGTGAGAGAAGAGGAGGATGCGCACAAGTGGAGGAGGAGCATGCTGCTATAGAGATATATATCTCTTGGGTTTGATAATGGTGATCATTGTATTGAAGCTTATTCTATCTCTGAGGAAGTTGCGGGGTTTTTCAACTTCTTGGTTTTCCCCGGTGAAATGTTTTGCGTCTCTTGTCTCTTGTCTCTTATGCTTGATATGTTGTACATGTTGTTCTTTCAGTTAATATCCTCGATCAGAATGTATTAAATTTTGAAAAACTAACATGGTATCAGAGCTAGCCTAAAAGAAGCCATGGTATGGCATTTATGACACTTGCGAAGTTAGGGCTTGATATAGAAAAAAACAGTCATCGTAGCACTTTCGCTATAAATCCATTTTGGCGAATTTTTTGAATCTGAAAGTTTTACAAGTCGAATATAAGAGCCCAATGTACCTTGTGTCCAAAGCACAACATCTAATTCACTTTACTTTTTGTTTTATGGTCCGTACAATATAGGGTTTCTGCCTCTTCCAGATCTCAGTCATAAACAGGTGACCTAGGAAAAAAGGTCACAACTTGGGCTAGGAACCTCCAAATGAAATTTCGTTAAAAGTGGCAGGTAGGGCATGGACTTTACTTTCACAGTTCCGATTTTCAGAGGTCGAAATTGAACCAGTGACACGTGTCACTCCATACAATTTCGCTCTCCTGTTTTATCCCATAAACATGTCACATTGCAACACTTGGCATAACTCTCTCTCGGAGAATCCATTTGAGGTCAAAACTATGGGGTTGGAAAGATAATAGGTCAGGATACCACAGGCCAAATTTTTAGACCCTGTAGATCTGAAATTTCGGAGTTACACCAGAAACAATCAGGTGCATATTTCTGTGAAAACAAAATTGGATTTTGAGCACCTTCATTCATGGCTCCGGGAATTTAGGGTTTCAGAGAATGTTGGAATTTTTGTATCGGAGACAATGGCTGGATGCTCCTCATCAAAATTGAAATTTAGAGACCAAGATCGAATTTTTTGGTTGGGCAGAAGGCCGGGCTTGATCAAACACTAGTTCAAGACTTTGATCGAAAAAGTGGAAAATTAGGGCTTCTACAAAAGTTGGAATTTTTCAATTCTGTGACCATGGCTGGAAGGTCCTCAAGAAAATCAAAGTTTAGAGATTTGGATCAAACCTTTTGGTTGGGTGAAGCTCCGAGAAAATCAAACCCTAATTCAGGGTCCTCGCCAGTGAATCCGTAAATCTAAAAGGCAATTTTGAGGGGTGAAACTTTGCAGTTTTCAAATTCTGAGTATACCATCTTGATCGGCTCATCAAGGCGCATATTTCTATCCTTTCAGAATTTTGAAATTCAAAGTTTGAATTTTTAGGGTTTCTCTAACAAACCCTAATCCAGCTCCAGATCCAGTTTCAGCAAATCAAAGTGGATTGGGTTAATCCTGGAAGAGAATGAATTGGACACCTGCATAAGTGAAGAAGTTCCAGTTCCAGAGGGAGATGAGGCTAAGGCCTTACATAAGAATTCTACAAGCAATCTCGACAAGTATGACTTGAGGAGATATAGGTATGTTTTGAAATATGTTCATGATTAAGGTTATGATATGTTTCTCTTCATATTATTGAGGTTAGTACAATATTGGTTAATTTTAGACTTGTCTTATCACCCTAGTAAAAGTATGAATGCATGTATAGGGTTATGACATTTATGATTGTACTAATGCACCATGATGTTGTATGAGTTTGATGTTGTCCGCTAACATGTAAGGTACATTAAGAAAGACAAATCAAGTTCTAGATCAAGAACATATGACCATGGTGACATGAAGACAAAGACTCATGAAGCTCTACTTACAAGGTATGTATAATTTGGTTCCACAATGGTTAACTTATGAGATATGCAGGTCACTAGCACAAGTCATTTAAGAGAACAAGAAGACATCATGTGAGTATGTTAGACATAACCAACTAACATATTAATCCAAGTATGTTTTTCCTATATCAAGTTAGAATCCTACCTTTTTATAGGATCTCTTATATAAGTATACTTGGTATGATTGATAATGATTATTCAGGAAGTTATAGGTTTGAGTAATCATGGGTTTAGGCATATTATGCTTCTTACTTTGATTGATGATATAGCTAACCCGAAAAGTCCTATGGTTAAATAGGAATATGCATGAGTAAAAGAATTGTGATAAATTATCTGTGTATGAAATGATCTTGACCATACATGTTTAAGATTACTTAGAATCGTAATGTTTTTTATAGTATTAAGATTATACTAATGAATGTATGTATGAGACCTCAAGGATAACACAATGATGATACTAGTAAGTATGCATAGTGATCGAGGATGGATATAAGTTCAAAGATAGGTAATCCAGGAAGCAAAGATCAAGAGGGAGCACACTCTAGTAGTTCCTGCAAGGAAGCAAATATTGAGAGCAAGTCCACCCTACAACCAAACAAAGATAAGTATTTGAATTGTCATTTCTTGCATACTTGTGTGTTTAAATAATATTGTTCAATGATGTTCCTAGACTTAGGGTGTGTATTATGCATATTAGAATAATTTCATTAATGAACAGTATACTACTAATATGCATGTGATGGGTAAGTGGCCTATGGCACTGTACAACATTCCATTGCTACTTATCTAGAATGAAACCTCTTTGTTGACATGTTGGGAGTTGTGCACACTCTTAACAATGTTCTAGTAGAGATTGGAAGGCATCTAGAAAGTTACGGGATATGGATAAATGTTGTATTGAATCATTGGCTAAAATAATTGCATAACTGTATGACATATTTCTTTATGTGTAAGAATTTGTTCTGAAAAATATGAGATGTTTCTAATCATGCAATTTAACTTGATTTGTAGGAAAGATTGTATACCATCACCTACAAAAGAAGGACTACAACATTTGTTCCAGCAACAAAGCTATCTATTGAAGATATTGAAGTTCCCAGGATCCGGGATGAAGTAATGGAAGAATACCACGATCCGTCGATCATGAAGAAAGATTTTTGGGATGTGGTCCCAAGACCATATGGGAAGTTTGTTGTGACTTCCAAAGATCAAGCATGCTGCAGATGGCAGCATAGATAAATACAAAGCGAGATTTGTAGCTCGTGGCTTCTCCCAGAAAAAGGGAATGGACTATGAAGAGACTTTTGCTCCTGTTGTATTGGAGAAAACTCACTATGGCTTGGGACAGACCACAACAGACAGCTGACTACCAGAAATCAACTCAATTATCAATGCTATGCTATGTAAATGACAATGCTAAGATAATGAAGAATATAACCAACCTCGGTCCAAACATTTGATGTAGATCCCCATTGGAGCTTTCGATCCGTGCACTTGAATCTGCAAATTAGTCTTGATAGCCAATATACAACAAGTACATATAACGTATAAACGATATTAACATCATCAATAGAAATGGTCCATGATATTATAAGTAAATGAAACCCAATGTATAATAAAAAACATTCACAACATTAATGGATGAGAATATGAGTATTTCTATTAATAAACAAGAAGACGTACAATGAGATACGACCTCTTGCCGGCAGCCAATCTGAACCAAGATCTGGATCAATCCACTTGCGCCTCCACCATTTCAATCCTCCATGAATGGAAAACTCAAACTATGGTAGGAGTTTGGAAGGTGAACATAAGGGGTTCACAACTACAAGAATCAATGAGTGTATACTGAAGATAGGGCAAAAATCCACTAGATTTCTCTTGCTCTTCTTTCTCCTCCCGTCCATAAGCCATATGTGTTCAATATATAGTCCTTCCAAAGGTAAGTGAAAGGACACATCGAAGAATTACTGGGCAAATGGAGGGCCAAAGGTCACCCTATGACCACTTTTTGGGAGTAAAAAGTAATAAACTAGTGATTTTTACAATTTTACATGCTACCCGGGGCTATAGTGATGCAAATCGCGGGTATGCTGGCTATAGTGATACAGCTAGCATACAAGGAAAAAAATAGGGAAAAATAGTGTCTGAAGGATATAAAGTGGATCTGAGTCAGTGAAATGGATCCTACATGCCAAAGAATGTTGATGCTTACAAGGTGGAAAATTACATTGTAACAGATGCCCCCTGATGTGTGAGGTCAGAGACTGATGCTACGATGGTCGAAATACATTATAAATCTCAGAAGTGGAGTGATGGAGACACAAGTGGAAGGAGCAGCTCACTCGTCATAGTACAATAGTATCCCTGAATGCATGTCGGTATAGTACAACAATCTGATACAATGGCCATGAATAGGAAATACATAATGAATACATGTCATAAGTGATCATAGCCATGATCCCTCTACAGTAAGATATGGTCTCCTGCTGAAAAGGAAACAACTGGTGCAAACTGGAGGTACAAACTACTGATATCTGAGAGGTGATATCTCAGATGTAAAGTCATAGTCATATGCAGCATACTGAATGCCACTATCGCCTGGGGTCTTCTACACAAGTCTTCGACGGTGCAAGTCCCATCAAGTGAATAAAGGAGTTGGGGTCGAACCTGATGTGACATCGTCTGATTACTGGTCAATGATGTATACCGTTAACAGACGCGAGATAGCCCACCAATAATGAAAATGGGCATCAAGGCACAGAGCACAATCATCGGAGTGTGAATAGATATGTTGAATTCGAACACTAGGATGAATCCATCGATCAGGGGACATTGATGTATTCCCAAAATTGTTGATGGCGAGAGAACCTGCCACTAATGACTGCAAGCCTCAAGGTACTCGACCGAAATCTAAGCCTCAAGTCCCAGAGTAAATGGGTTGAAGTCGACAGAACGAGACTCGCTGGAAGGAGGGCATTAAGGCATCCCCCATCAACCAGCATGAGGTACCAGCTACGCTGAAAGATTTGGAAGATCTTAGGTGAAACGGACTGACTCAATAGGGATGGCAGACATGCAATAGTCAAGAGATCTGAGGAGTGGTCGACTCTGATTTCAAGACTTCCTTTGAATAAGAGAATGAGCAGATGGATAGACTCAGGCGGCATAGACTCGATATAGACTGTGTGATGCAGGAGGCACCACATAGGGCTCCATAATGACTGGAAACTTAACCAATTGGTGGAGTAAACTGAGAAACAAGAACAGCTCCTAAGGTCCAACTATAGTCCCGACTCATAATGTACGGAGTGGAATGAATGCTCTGCTCAAAGGCGACACAACAGCTGACAACTAGAAGTAGTAATCATAATCCCATCTGGCTTTTTGGAATATTTCATTTTTTTGGTCTTTTTCATATTTGGGAAAATCTTGAAAAAGAATAAAATTGCTTATAGTACAACAAGTGAGGGAACGAGTGTCAAATAGCGAGCAGACTAGTCCCAAGCAGTGGAACATACCTATGATCAATGCAAGGAAACATATGCAGTATGTAGACACTCGGGGGAATGTTCCCTTGGCGTAAAGGGTCATCAAGCTGCGAAAGATAAATTAAGGCTCTAATTGGCTCGAAAGGTAAAGTGCTCAGGCACATGGCTAATAAGTGAGTAAGTGGGAGCCGGCACAAGGCTCAAACGGCAAGCAGGATAATGCAATGCAATCACAACTCGACATAATAGGGAAGTCCTTTTTCGTAAAGTTAGACTCCTCACCCGAAAAAGTGTAAAATAATGAGAGAGGAACCCTTCTAGTCACATATGACCAGAGTATACCTTTTTCGTAATTAATCCACAAAGGTCCGGAAAAGGGATAAACTTATACCTGAGTGGATGTCACTTCAAATCCTTTAACGAGTCTGAAATGACAAGTATACTCGGCAATCTTGTTTGATTTGAAAAAGTCTAACAAGGGCTTACAAAATACTTTATAAAAATATTTTTTGTAAAGGTTTAACGAGCCTGAAAAAGTAAACTCGTGACCTCCTTACTTTTTTTAATGAGCTCAAAGGAGATATGGAAGAATGATCGTAATGAGAGTAGACGAGTGTCATGGACATGCGAGACTAGTTCCAAGCGCATGGGACAAAGCTATGAATAATGCAAGGAACATGAGCAAGATAAGGACACTCAGGGGGTGTCTGCGAATTCGGATAGTAATAGGTTCAAAGGCATCATAACAATGGGGAGGCCTAAACCTATATGCAAGGTTCCAAATATTCCTTCCATGACTGAAGCAAATGTCGAAAAGGACCAGTAAACAAGTATAAGTCCAGCTAAGAATCCTGTCTCCAAGAAACATAAGTACCAAGATCATCTTTAAAACAAACGTAAAGAAAAATCTGATACAAGTCACTGCGGTAGAAACATTTTCAAATTCACTATTGTTAACCTCAGACAACATGCAGGTAGAGCTAACCACTGAAGGTGCCATAGTACCAATACCTGAGGGATCAAAATGATCAACTTCGAATGAAGAGCAAAGCTGAAGGATGTGGAGGAATCTAGAGTGGCAAATTCATCATCACGGGAGTTGGAAATTCTAGAAGTAGAATTGAACTCATCAGGATCACTGATTTGTGGATCTATAGGAGAGTCTACAGACTCACCACTAAGGAGATCAGACTTTAATGTCAAACTGGGGCTAGACAAAACTATGCCTGGATCAAAATCCAAATGCATGGCAGGTTGTAATCGAGGCTCATCTCGTTCAATAAGATCAAGGGTAGGAAGGAAATAAAATTGATGATGAGTATCCTCCCAAGGATTGTCATTACCATTCATGGCCTCGATAAAAATTTCATCTAAAGGTAGAATACCATCGAGGCAATCATGTGAACAAGATGGGTCGACTGCACACGTGGGCAGCATAACGGGATCTTCTTCCCCTGTCCGTGAAGAAGAGAGATCCGGCTCTAAAGTGGCTTGTTAATTATCCTGGTAAGCAAGTTCAACTACAAACAGTGGCATAGACATCCCGACATGCATAATGTCTCCAGATGTAGAACTCGTAGACGGTAAAGTCCATGGATCGTCAAAAAATGAAGTCCGGAACGGTACATTATGCGATGGAGGAGATGCATTGTCGGAAATGGTTCCAATAAAAGTAACAGGTGCAGGGAAATCATAATATCCCATCAATGAAGGGTACATACCAACACCCATGTTCCCAGTTGCCGGCTGAGAATCTGTAACTTGCGGGACTACGGATCCCGTGGATGCTGTGTAAGGGGAATTAACGAAATCTAGCTAATCGATGATCACAATCTTTCCTTCGTGAGGAAAGCAGATAACTCTGAATACAGTAGACACGACATCCTTCATAGCGTACATCCAATTCCGACCCAGTAAAAGGTTGTATTCGATGGGCGCATCAACCACCTCGACTTCAATAGGCACTGATTTACCTCCCAAGCAGACAACAAGGGAAGGGATAATTCCATGCGGCTTAAATGACCGACCGTCGAATGCAGTGAACATGGTTCTAGACGTGAGTAGAGGAAGAGAGCCGAGAGCTTTCCAACAATATAACGACATTACTGACGTGGAAGCACCTTCGTCAACCATAGTACATTTGACAAAATTCTGAAGGCACGCCACCTGGATTTGAAAAGCCACGTGGTAAGGTAAGCGAGGTTGAACATCAGTAGTGTCGAACTTGATAACACTGGGAATTCCCCGATCCTGAACTCCTAACGCACTCAAAAGGGCGTGCTTTTGAGAAGGGCAGGCCTGCAAGACCTCAAGAAGTGACATGGCACACGGATTTTGGCCCAAATCTTCCACAATTGAGTAGTTCTGGGTGGCTCAAGCATTAGGATTATGCGTAGAGCGCTTAAGAACACCTTTCGGTATCCGCGGCATATTAGAGGGCTTCTCGATATGCAAGGAATTATCAAGATGAGGGGGAGGATCACTCCCCATATTAGTTTGTGGTGCACCATAATCGTGTTTACAAGTGGCAACACTAACCTCCGATTGAACCATATTCACACATCCATAACCACTAGTATTAGAAGAATACGTTGCCGTCTCAGTAGGTCCATATCCAGTGGTAGGAGCATGCAAAGCCATGTTTTGATGATGAGGAGGGGGATCCTTTAACACAGCTGGGCTATGTGCCAAATGCTTCGATGCTTCTTCGATTCGAGGACATAAGTGAGTAAGATGATCTTCCCCACAAAGCTTGCAAGGAAACTTCACCTTACGCCTAGGTTTACGATCCTCACCAGCATTTTCGCCTTCCCGAGGAAGGTTGGCATTCTCCTTACGAGGGGTATTGCAATTTCTATTATTTTTATTCCCATTGTTTCCACCCCTACGGTTGTTTCTCCCCTTTTTCTCACCACCAGGTTGCTAGTTACCTGACGGTTTTGTTGATTGCACATTATGTACATCAGACGACGGGGTGGAAGTGGACAAGGTGTGAACCTGTCCGGGAGTAGACTGGTTTAGCGACAAATTTTGCATTTGATTAGCCACCAAATCTACAGGGTGAGTGCTCGCGGATCCCATAATGCCATCGGCATGCGGTCCAGTAACTGACTTGGGCTCATGGTGTGTTCGCGGTGCGTCAGGAATAATTCCATACAAAATGCCAGACTGAGAGTATAGTAGGTCTAACTACTGGAATTTCAAGATGGCTTGTTCCTCAGTCACAATGTTGGACATCGAAACATCCTTAGCAATGTATGGGAGTAGAGACTTGAGGAACCATTCCAGCATAAACTCTGGAGGAATGTTGGCTTTCACTAACCTCTTCCACCGACGCCACTCTTGAACGTGGTTAGAAATATGTGTGGCCTTATTCTGACGGAAGGTAGACAAAAGTTCAATACCAGTATCATAGCAAACCAGCAACTGGAAATGGTCCAATAAAACCAAAGTGATCTCATTGAATCCCCTATAAGTGTTCCCAGGCAACTCAACATACCACTTTGCGGCTGCCCCCGTGAGGGTGCGTTGAAATAGTCGTAATCTAACGGAATTGTGATTCAACGAGTTGGAGGAGCACCAAAGGTGAAACGTTGTGACATGATCACCCGGGTCCTCACCACCTTTCCCCTCAAACATAGGAATGTCCGAAGGGAGCTTGGTAGGGACCGGAGGCCAATTAGGTTCGTGACACACCGGATCATTTGTGAGCTTCGAAAGATCTAGAAGATTCAAGCGTGCAAGGAACGAGAGTTGCGGCTGGAAAGCTTGATTATAAGCTCCCATAAAAGGTTGGTTGAACGGAACCAAATTATAAGGTGGACCAAGGGCTTGACCATGAGCATTAAACTGCTAATAATGAGGACCTAACAGACCATAAGCTTGACCATGGCCATAAGGTTGATAACCTCCTCCGACCTTACCCATATGAGAGTAAGCAGGTATATAAGTGTTTTGGGCACCATATTGAGGTGGGTTGTACTGGTGGCCAGCACTGACTGTGTTGTAGTAAGGGTTTCCACCATAAGTATGGGGCATATATGTACTATTCATAGTGGGAATTGAGTTGTAATGACGATAATGGTGAGGTATGTTCCCACCCCCAGCATTAGGATTAGCCTGAGCAGTCGTGTGGTGACCATAAGCATGAGAAGTATTCCCAACCCCAATGTTGGTGTTACTAGTAGCAGGAATGGTGGCGTTATGACCATGAGGATAAGATATATTCCCACCTCCTACATTAGTATTACTAGTAGCAGCGGTGGATGTAAAATTGTGTGGTATATGTCCACCCCTGTGGTTAGGAGGAGCATTAACATTCGTGAAAGTGGCCCTGGGTTGACGGGGTAGCGATATGTGTGTTAGGTGGTGGATGGCGAGTCGTGTTTCGAACAGTGTTCCTATAAGGTTGGGAATCCCTAGGAGGCGGTCATCTTCCAACATTAGCATTGTTAGGAGGAAAGCGACCGGTCCCCATAATATGTGTGTGAGTGGACAACGTGGTGCCCCCGGCGAGGGTATTGCCCCCAGTGGGTGCGGTGTTGCTAACACCCTGAATGACGCCAGCATGGCTACCAAAAGTAGTGGAAGGATCAACTATGGTGTAATTTGGCATACCATACGAGAATGCGGTAGGGTTGACCGTAGGGCCTATGTCATCATGAAATGTTGGTATCCCGTGTCTCAAGTGGATCACCCCCCCACCCCTCACAAGGAGTAGGGGTGTCTGAAGTGTGCTCAATTATACCCGATGGACTCATAGGGATTTCTCCCGTGTCAGAGTGTGCAGCGGTCATGATGTCTTGGACGTAAGTCTTGTAAGAATCCGAAGACTCGGAGGGAGCCCGTCGGCGTCCCCTAGCAACACGACGTGAAAGTTCAGTAGGCTGCAAACCAGCCAATCGATGGGATCGGCGGAGAGTAGGACTCTGCGCCACAATATCTCCAGAGAGAATAAAAAATCAAAATGCCCCCTAAAGGCCAACTATCGATCAAAAACAGTAAATCAAAAGCACACACCTAGAGAAACTACAGCCAAGAGCAGACAAACAGAGTGGCTAAATGAGCTCATGACACTAGAGCCGGTATGTCTCACCTAGGAGAGGCTTGAGACTCCCAAACTATAGCCATAGGTAACAGAATCAGTTATAGAGACACCCAGGCTTCACTACGTGCAAAGGGTCATAACCCTCAGCAACAAACAACTATGTTGTCCAATCCCTATCTGACTCAGGACACAAACAGCATAACCACTGCAAGTACCCTATGCGATACCTAGGTAAGGAAGCTATGGTCACCACAATATAACCAATGCTCAATGGGACAGTCGCAGGTGGGATCCATCGTATGGGCAGGGTAGCTGAGCTCGAAGCTCAATGAGGGTCAAATCCCCCAAGAGTACCCAAATACAAACAAATCCTGGAAATATCTCCCACGTTTAGCCGGTATCAGAGGGATATCTCCTCAACCAACCTCCCGTGACCTCGTGCTTAACTCTGGTTTGAGTAGAGCTTCCTGAGAACACCGATGTATACCATGGATTCCTCCACTCCCTGGTCAGACACATAATGTTTCATGTATTAGTCTTGGAGTGTTAACTCACAATGATCTATTCCAAGACTCTAAACCTATGCTAGTTGGTGTACCCTATAAATAAAATTGGTCTAATCAATTTTACGATTAAGCGTTAATTTTAGTGGTTGTGGTTACTCAAGGGATATGGTCGTGAAACTAATGATGTGTATGACTCAATAGTATGCAAAATCGTCAAATCCTAGACTCATCTATCCAATAAAAACAATGTCACTAGCATGCAAAATCAACCCAACGGTTTCGAAATAAAAATGCAATCCTTTATATTTTCGATGCACAAGCAGAACCTAAATGAAGGCAGCAAGCACTCAATGCAAGATGCAGTACATGAAAGCAATTTTTTTTTTTGTATTTTCTCTTATAAGCAAAAGGAAAATGCAAAACTATATGTATTTTTTTTTGTATTTTTCAATATAAGGAAATGAAAAATGCAAGCAAAATCCTACTATCTAGTCACTGATATGCCAAGGAGATCACTAAGACAACTTGGAAGACACCAAACAGTAAGACTCAGCCAAAGGAATGAGCTCAAAAGGAAGAAATCAAATAAGGCTAAATCCAAACATATGTAAAAAACCAACAAGGCTCAACCAAGAGAAAAGAAGAGTTTTGGTCACAACCAAGGCATGCAACAGTCAAGAAATAGGCCAACAAAGACTCAGGATCATCCAAATCCAACCCAGCAACAACCAAAAGTCATAAATCAACCAAAGCCGGAGTTGTATGCTACTGTCGAAGGAAAACCTGCGGGTACCCGCGAGCAGTAGAGTAAACAGAAGCGGGTTTACATAGGCAGAGCAAAGCTAGCCCGCGGGTAAGGAAAGGCAAATGGGAAAACAGAGAGTCCAATGGCTCAGAAAAATCAAGTTTTCTATAGTGTATCTCAACGGCCAATCAATGACATAGAGCTTCGACAAACAGCAACTCTAATTAAGGACTAATGCTCAAAAATTCCCAAACATGGATGTTTTCCCCACCGGAATCGCCATTTCTGTATTGGATAAAACTCACTATGGCTTGGGACAAACCACAACAGATAGTTGACTACCAGAAATCAACTCAATTCCCAATGCTATTCTATGTAAATGACAATGCTAAGATAATGAAGAATATAACCAACCTCGATCCAAACGTTTGATGTAGATCCCCGTTGGAGCTTTCGATCCGTGCACTTGAATCTGCAAATTAGTCTTGATAACCAATATACAACAAGTACATATAACGTATAAACGATATTAACATCATCAATAGCAATGGTCCATGATATTATAAGTAAATGCAACCCAATGTATAATAAACAACATTCACAACATTAATGGACGAGAATATGAGTATTTCTATTAATAAACAAGAAGAAGTACAATGAGATACGACCTCTTGCTGGCAACCAATCTGAACCAAGATCTGGATCAATCCACTTGCGCCTCCACCACTTTAATCCTCCATGAATGGCAAACTCAAACTATGGTAGGAGTTTGGAAGGTGAACATAAGGGGTTCACAACTATAAGGATCAATGAGTGTAGACTCAAGATAGGGCAAAAATCCACTAGAGTTCTCTTGCTCTTCTTTCTCCTCCCGTCCATAAGACATATGTGTTCAATATATAGTCCTTCCAAAGGTAAGTG
Source organism: Larix kaempferi (assembly GCA_027924585.1). Taxonomy (NCBI): domain Eukaryota; kingdom Viridiplantae; phylum Streptophyta; class Pinopsida; order Pinales; family Pinaceae; genus Larix; species Larix kaempferi. Next base: position 2,736,176 of record BSBM01001005.1, on the reverse strand, counting down.
AAAGGACACATCGAAGCGTTACTGGGAAAATGGAGGTCCAAAGGTCACCCTATGACCGCTTTTTCGGAGTAAAAAGTAATAAACTAGTGATTTTTACCATTTTACATGCTACCCGTGGGCTATAGTGATGCAACTTGCGAGTACGCTGGCTATAGTGATGCAGCTAGAGTACAAGGGAAAAAATAGGGGAAAATAGTGTCTGAAGGATATAAAGTGGATCTGAGTCAGTGAAATGGATCCTACAGGCCAAAGAATGTTGATGCTCACAAGGTGGAAAATTACGTTGTAACACTTGTAGCCAGATACACTTCCATCAGATCAGTACTTGCTCTGGCTGCAGTGATGAAATGGAAGATACATCAGATAGATGTCAAGACAACTTTCTTGAATGGTGTAGTCGAGGAGGAAGTGTATGTGAAGCAGCCACTTGGTTTTGAGACACATGACAGAGAGTCATATGTGTGCAGGTTGAAGAAAGCCTTGTATGGCTTGAAGCAAGCTCCTAAGACTTGGTATGGTGTAGGATAGACAGCTTTCTATCCAGTTTGGGATTTACCAAGAGTAAAGCAGATTCCAACCTTTACTATAAGGTTGAGGAAGGCAATCTAGTGATACTACTCTTGTATGTGGATGACCTGTTTGTTACAGGTTATGATAGATTGATTGTCGACACAAAGAGGAAGCTTGCTGCTGAGTTCGAGATGAAGGACTTGGGGATGATGCACTACTTTCTAGGCATGGAGGTGTGGCAGAGTGCAGATGGAATCTTCCTTGGACAAGGGAAGTATGCAGTAGAGATCCTGAAGAGGTTCGGGATGATGGACTGCAAGGCCATGGCCACACCTATGGCATCGAACCTGAAGCTTTTGTGTGATGCTTCATCTGATCCGGTTGATGTTACTGTGTATCACCAAATGATTGGGTCCTTGATGTACCTGACGAAAATGAGACCAGATATTTGCTTTGCAGTGAACACATTGAGCCAGTTCCTGACGGATCCCAGAGGTGTTCACCTGGTTGCTGTAAAGCATATTCTGAGGTACCTGAAGGGTACGGTTGATTATGGGCTCAAGTATGATGCGAATCAAAAGTTTAACCTGGAGGGTTATGTTGATTCGGATTGGGAAGGCAGTGCCATTGATCCGAAGAGCAATTTGGGGTGCTGCTTCAGTGTGGGATCCGGTATGATCTCTTGGTTTAGCAGGAAGCAGTCCTGTGTGGCACTGAGTACAGCTGAAGCAGAGTATGTCATAGCTTGTTTGGCTAGTTATGAGGCAGTATGGCTAAGGAAGCTACTGTCTGAGTTATTTGATATCCCGTTGGATGCTACTGGTATCTTTTGTGACAACCAGAGTTGTGTGAAGCTGTCTAAGAACCCCGTGTTCATGACAGGTCGAAGCACATCGAGATCAAATATCACTATATCAGGGATATGGTGCAGAGAGGAGCAGTGAAGCTCCTATATGTTGCGTTGGATGAGCAGATAGCCGATGTGTTGACCAAGACGTTGGAAAGAGTGAAGTTTGAGTACTTCAAAGAGAGGCTTGGTGTACTTCAGATCAAGATTCCTTCCAAGGGGGAGTGATGAGTCCGGAGACACAGATGCACATGAGCCATTCTCACATGTGGTAGGTGTGTCCTCCCATGGTGTAGATATAAGGGTTGGGGCCATTCCGACATGGTTGAAGTGTGTCTTCCCATGGTCGTTGATGTAAGAGATGTGTCATACGAGCATGGTTGAAGTGTGTCTTCCCATGGCTACGATATAAGTGTTGTTCCATTCGAGCATGGTTGAAGTGTGTCTTCCCATGGCCGCAATATAAGTGATGTGCCATTCGAGCATGGTTGAAGTGTGTCTTCCCATGGCTGCGATATAAGTGTTGTGCCATTCGAGCATGGTTGAAGTGTGTCTTCCCATGGCTGCGATATAAGTGTTGTGCCATTCGAGCATGGTTGAAGTGTGTCTTCCCATGGCTGCGATATAAGTGTTGTTCCATTCAAGCATGGTTGAAGTGTGTCTTCCCATGGCTGCGATATAAGTGTTGTGCCATTCTAGCATGGTTGAAGTGTGTCTTCCCATGGCGTAGATATAAGTTCTAAGCCTTTCACAGATGGTTGAAGTGTGTCTTCCCATGCCGGTGAGTGTAAGTGTTGTGTGATGTGCATCTGGGTTGTGCTCCGTGGACGATGAGGTGATCTGAAGACGATGAGGTGACAGTATGGTACACAGGTTTTGAAGAGGTATATAATCAATCCTCAGATGCTCTTGCAGGTTTTGTATAGGCAGGGTAATCATTCCTGGGAGATCTTGCAGGTTTTTCAAAGGCAATGTAATCAGTCCTGAGGTGTACCTACTTGATGGCTTGCTCGCTGAGATGACATGATCAGTATGATCATGAGTATCAGGATGATACTCCATGGCCGTGGACAAGTTGTGCAGTTGCATGTAAAAGATCCTAGGAGATCCAATAGGTTGAGCTATGTGCTCGTATTCAGTTCTGGGATGCTCTTCGAGTTTTTTCCATGACCACATGTAATATTTCCCTGGGAGATCCGATAGGTTGAGTTGTGTGCTCTTAATCAGTCCTGGGATGCTCTTTCGAGGTTTTGTGGAGGTCACATATAATATTTCCCTGGGAGATCCGATAGGTTGAGCAGTGGCTCGTAAAAGTCATGGGATGCTCTTTCGAGGTTTTGTTGACGCACGTAATAAGTCCTGAGGATTCCACAGTATGGCCAGTGATGATGAAGACCTATAGGTGGTGGGCCTACATCCAGCATGAAAAAGGGATGGCTCTATAGAACTTCCTATGACGAGAATAATTATGAGATAGCACCAGTGATCGAGATGACGAGTACAGCAGTAGTGACGATGTTGCTCCATGATCTAGTGATGATGATCCAGCTCCAGTATTGAAGACTTGTTCCTATATGTATTGATGACTTGTGTCAAGAGAATACCTTCCTAGTTAAGAGCGAGTGTTGATGTATTTGTAACTTCGGAAGATATTCTTATATGTATTACACTTGTACTTTGTTATATGCATGAACAACTTGGACATCTAAAATTTAGAAGTTTGAAGATGATGGTAACTCACAACATGGTTATTGGTCTCCCAAAGACTGTCCCACCTGATGGAGTTTCTAAAGGATGTATTCTTTGAAAACATCATCAGGCACCCTTTGATTTAGGGAAAGCATGACGAGCATAGAATCAATTGGATCTTGTTCACAACGATCTCTGTTGCCTAAAAAAACCCTCGTTAGTAGGTGAGAAGTATATTTTGACCTTTATTGATGATTTCTCTATATTTACATGGGCATTTTTATTGAAAAATAAGACTCAGGTCTTTGAAAGATTCAAGGAATTTAGAGCAGTGGTTGAGAAGCAATGTGGTCGACCCATTAAATGTTTGAGATCAGACAATGGTGGTGAATATGTGAGTCAACAGTTTGATGAATATCTCTTGCAAAATGGTACTTATTGGTAGAGTTTTGTCCCTCACACCCCTCAGCAGAATGGTGTTGCAAAGAGGAAGAAACAGACTTTGGTATAAATAGCTAGGTGCATGTTGTAGACAAAAGATATTTCAACCAATTTTTTGGCAGAAGCTATTTACTACTCCAATTATCTCCTGAACCTCATTCTGACCAGAGCAGTCGTTGACATGACTCCATTCGAGAAGTGGAAAGGAAGGAAACCCTATGTTGGACACCTCATAACCTTTGGATGTGTTTCTTGGGCGCATATCAGTGATAACTATAGAAATAAATTGGATGCAAAGAGTCATGCTTGCATCATGATGGGATACTCTAATGAGTCAAAAGCCTGTAGATTGTTTGATCCTGTCAAACAACGGATCATCTTAAGTAGAAATGTGATTTTTTATGAGATGCTTTCAGACAATAAGATATTGAATTCATCCTCTAGTCCATTGAACAGTGACCCGTTTGACATTATTGAAGAGTCTGGATCGACTATGCTCGTAATTGGAATCATGACCGGACCAATGAATTTTGCTCCTGATTCAACTGGTATTCGGTCTACTATGAATATTGAAGTCGGAAATACAAATTCCCTGACCCACATGACTGGGGATAGTCGAATTGAATCATCATCGATTTGCTTACCTCAGTGGGTTGTTAAGATGATTGAATTTGTTGGATCGGATGTTGGCGATGCTAGTATTGGTCAGCAGAATTGCTGTCATAAACAATGTGGTAGTGTTTCCTTGATGGAACGTGTTCTTGACATCTATGATCCTGATACATATGTTGATGATTAGGGTGTTCCAGAATGGGAAATGATATGACTGCTAAAATTGATTCTCTAAAGAAGAATCAAATGTGGGAACTTGTTCCCCAACCGCAACGAAAGAATGTCATGAAGTGTCGATGGGTATATAAGACCAAGCATACCTCTCATGGTGTTGTTGAATGCCAAGTAATTCTCTCAACAAGAAGGAAACAAGTACACCAAAACCTTTTCCCCTGTTGCAAAGATGAAATCTATTCGATTGGTCCTTTCTCTTGCTGCTTGTTTTGGATAGGAGCTTCATCAAATGGATGTTAAAACTACTTTTCTTCATGGAGACTTGACTGAAGAAATCTATATGGAGAAACATCTTGGTTTTGTGAAAGACATCTAGCCTTGTTTTCCGATTGAATAAGTCGTTGTATGGTTTGAAATAGGCAACTCGTGCTTGGTATGAGAAGATTGATCGTTTCTTTGTCAATCTTGGCTCAAACATTGTGAATATGATCACAACATTTGTGTATTACATATTCATGGTGATACTTTGGTTGTGGCATTGTATGTTGATGATTTGGTCATAACCAGAAATAATGTCAATTTGATTTTGGGTTCGAAGAAACAACTTATAGATACCTTTGAAATGACTGGCCTTGATCTTTTGCATTTCTTTCTTGGCATTCAAATTTTTCAAATGGATGATGGTATGTTTCATTCTCAACCTAAATATGCCTTGTATCTATTGAAACAATTCAAGATGGATGAATATAAGTCGCATGCTACACCTTATCAGTCGGGAGTGAAATTGTCGAAGGACTTTGACTCTCCATGAGTCAACGCCACTCTTTATCCACAATTGGTTGGTAGCCTGATTTATTTGATGCACAGTCGACCGAACCTTTCCTTTGTTTTTAGTGTGGTTTCATGGTTCATGTAGGATCCTCAGGAAAGCCACTAGAAGGCCACAAAGAGAATAGTTTGATACATTAAGGGCACTTATAAGTCTGGTATTAAGTATTGTCGCATTACAGAACCACTAGTCAGGTACACTGATTTTGACTGGGGTGGTGACATTGACAACAGAGAGTCCACTTCTGGCTATGTGTTTCGATTGAGTTATGGACCCTTGGTCTGGTCATGTAAGAAATAGAAAATAGTCTCTCTTTTGACTATCAAAGCAGAGTATCATGGTGATGTCAATTCAAGTACAAAGGAAGTTTGGATTCATCATCTTCTCAATGAGATTGGGTTTTTTGTTCAAGCATCCACTATTATTTACTATGATAATCGGGGTGTTATTCAAGTTGTTTATAATCCTATTTCTCATATCAATATGAAGCATGTTGAATTTCATGTTCATTATTTGAGACAGTTGGTACAAGAAAAATATTGTCTCACTTGTTTATTGTAGGACAGATGATCAAGTCGTTGATATCTTTAAGAATCCATTACCAGAAGCTAAGTTTGTGAAACTTTGGGCTATGATTGGTCTTAAGGAAGCTACAATTATCGGGGTGTGATCTGAATTTTAGGAGGCATATGGTCTAAATTCGGATGTATAAGTCATAAAAGCATTAAATGGAGAGTCCACCCTCTCCCATCCATGGTTTTGGAATCTTCCATGAAACCCACAGTTTACAATACACCCATCCATGGTATTTGGTATCCCATGTTTTTTTTACATGGTATGGCTTCAAGGCACGTTGTAATGATATTATATAAAGGGATTTATGCCTTCTAAATAAAGCAAGATATTATTTTTGGCATCATAACTTTCTCTTATTTTATTGAGTTATTATTGGGTTATTGGTTATACGTGCCTTTCTTAGTATAGTTTGAGAGGTGATTTTCAAAGAACTCTATTTGAGCCTCACCCCTCCATGTGGAATATTTACTCTATGTTTCTTTGTCTAGGATTTTCACAACCCAGATCTCGTTGATGTGTCTTCTCACAGCTGATCTATAGTCCACTTCAGCTTTGAGGCTATCTCTTCTCCTCCTCTCTTGACATTCAAGTCCTCCGGGTATCATCCCCCATGATCCAAATCAAGGGGTGTTCAGAGCAAGTAATTTCACCTCCTGAATATCCAGATCATTGTGCTAATGGGGGGATGTTGGAACCTAAGGTATTTATGGTTCATCACACCTATGGATCTTCTGAAGACAAACAGTTGTTAGATGACATGCGACTAGTGGAGCATTCGACTAGAGGCCCAACTAGGAAAGTTGGTGGAATGAATGAACACTTGGTTAAACAGACGACTAAATGGTCAAAGAGACCATGGTCTATGTAACTACAACTGACTAAATCTTAGGATGTTATAGATTTTGAATAAACAGTTAGGATCAAAAACCCCTATTGGTGGACTAGATCTTCCTCACTTCAAGGGAGTTCGTTAGATCTGGGGACTATAAAAAGATGACCTTATGGGTTGTGCTACATATGTGATTGAAGAGATATATTTCATCTTCTATATGCATTGTGATGTTCTAATCATAGCGCTCTATGCTTAAGTGTTGTAACGGTGTCTTTAGACACCACCCTCCATCTTGGAATATTGTTCCCTTCTATTCTATATTTTTTGTTCTATGGTTCAAGGTTAAGAGGTTCCCCAACATTTTGAGACGAGATGGATAAAATTTAGTAAAGGATAAATCAATGGGTATTTCACTTATACATTAAGTCCATACTTGATGGCTATCCTTGTCAACATATCAATCTTCAAGGCTATGTGTTCAATATGTTGATGTTGAAGATGATAAGGCATCATAGCTTAGAGAAGACAAAAACCGTAGATCCATTTTCTTTGTTTCAACACCTTTAAATGATCCATTAATAAAAATAATTCCTCTCATGCCCTGTGCGGCCCCCAACCTTAGAAGCAACCAATTCCATTCAGTGATCCCACAAGTATACACTGCATGGCATCATTTCATGGGGCACCCGTCTTTGCATCTGCAAGATAAACCTCACTTCATGATTGGAAAGTGTGCCCAGATCCACTCAAACCCGTGGGGACTCCTCCCATCATCAAATTGGTCCCCCGATACACCCAAAACTACAGAGACCCCACCAATATTATTTATGTACAAACATGTTTCCTCGTCACCTCACATCGTGGGAACACCATATTATTTTGGTAGCATCCCATGGTCGCCTTTGATCAATGTATTTGAGTCTCAATATATTCAGCATTGTTTGTCTTTTTCGGTCACCTTTACTCTCTGTTGTGTGTCTCCAACAAGGCCCTTTCATTCGCAGTTTGTCTCCGTCCATTTCAATCTATACCGTTCTGAAAGGAAAGATGTCGTCCCTATTCCCCATGTCTACATCGATCAAAGGAATTTATGAGCCCCGCGCTTATCAATCAGTCTTGTGTCAAGTTTGTTCGTCCACCAGTCGGTTACAATATGATCTCGGTTCTCAGGATAATACTCTCGTCTTATCATGTAATTCATCTCTCGTCGACGTCAAAACACTACATTATGAGAGTTACAGTGGTTGTAGTTGTACCTTGGGGTCCCTTTCACTCACTATAAGGGATCACCTCGAACTTATTAGGGAGATTCATTAGTGCTCCCTAACTAAGTGGTTTCCCCTATGCTCGACATCAACACACCATCGCATCAGGGGTAAACATACTTTTGAAGGTAGCAATGTTCCCATTTGGATATCATGGTAGCAGTCTATGTGGTATAGTGAGGCTCTCGATCATATTCACATACCATTTTGGTCCCCCACCCCCGTGGGTTTATCATGGTCACTATCAGTTATGCTTCTTCAACACCCATTCCTGGGTCATTTTTACTCAAACATGGATTGAATTCGCCTTCATCCATGTCCCAACAGTATAGTAGAGTTGACCCCTTGGTCCTCTCTCATTGTAATCACTTTGACAGCATTTCATGAGCATGGGTATGCCCACCTAGTTTGTATAAAAACTATTCTTTACTACAAATCCAACAGTCGTCACCGATAATATTCCCCCGTGGGAGAAACCTATTTGTCCACATATGCTTCGTCCTATAGAATAGGAGAGGAACAACAGAAAACATGATGCATTATCGGCTCTACAGTTCCCTTTGAACCTCATACATCAGGGGGCATCTGTTAACGCCTAAAATTCACACACATGCAACATTTTGGTGATTCTTCCAGTAAGGCGTCATCAACATAAAGAATGCATCTCACCACATGCATCCACAACATATCCAAAATACAACATGAGTCCATAAGTGCTAAAAAGCAGTCAAAAGAAAGGGTAGCTTGGGTAATACAATGTTAACCCGTGCTATAGCGTAGGTTACCTGAACAATTCCCTTGCTACACCCACGCAACGTTTCCTTCTATAGTCTTGCTACTGTCAAAATGTAGGGACCACTAACTCCCGGCGGTGCATTGAAGGCTCAATCATCTCCAAGGATCCGAATTCAGCTCCTCACACACTTGGTGGCATTAATTAGCCCCCCTTGTGTACCTTGGAACTAGTTCATGGAGAAGATGAGCTCATAATTGGATCTAGTTGTTTGGTGGCCACCTCTCGACCTATAAAATCAAGCCATTGGCATGCATTTGGTAGAGATAAATCAAGAGCAAGTTTATGCTGTTGGATTTGAGTTGGAGCTTCCTCATAGCTCACCATCCCATCATTGTGAGCATTCGCAAGCTCCCTTGCCACCTTCCTTCAAGGGGAAAGTGTTTCTCTCCATTGTTATAACATCTACTTAGTATTTAGTTTGGACAAGAAAGGCCTCCCTTGGGGATATTGTTGGATTCCCTTGAATCCCACACCTCCTAAGTGTTGAACAGTTATACAAAAGTGGGAAATGCAAAAGTGGTTTAGCAAATATTGGATTGTTATTAGAGTTTGCATTCTCCCCCCATCTCTTTTATTTTTCTTTTTATCAATATTTCTTTGTTTGCATGTGAATTAAACTAACAATCTCTTGCAGGATCACTTGGAGGAATACCAACCACACACACAGGGGCTCCAAGGACTGAGGCTTTGTTGCAACCTACAAGGCTTAGCCCCTTACCAAGTGAAAGAGTGCACTTGTGCAATTTTTTCCACAACATGACTTTTTATCATAAGCATGAGGGAGAAAAACCCTAACATCCAAAAACCTAACCCTAGGAGATGATCCATAAAAAAAATTGCGAGTCCCGAGGTGGTTAGTTGAGGTGTCAACTTCTCGGGGACATAACGTTTGCATATGATCTTTTTTTAGGGTGTTCGGTAGCTCATTAGAAAGGTATAGCCTAGAAGTACACATTTCACCCATCCAATCCTGACTTTGTTTATGATTGGACTATGTAACTTCCCCATCCCTCAATCCGTCCATTAGGACGGGACATAAACTAAATCGGGGGCTCAAAATTTTGCCCATAAGTAGAATTACGAATTCTTAACAGCTAAAATGCATGTGAAGACATGAAAATAAAACACACAGTGGAGTGAAATAATTCCACACACACACAACATGCAATTTACAAGAATAATTATCACATTAATACAAATAAAATCATTACACATCAAATACACAAGAATACTTATCTTTAAACAAAGAAGATCCAAGCAACTGGTTGTGTAAGAGCGATTTTCCACCCAGCCATAAGCACTCTATCCATCATATACTCTTTATGTTGAGAGGCCACCCCCAAGATCAGCTATGAGGCCACTAGGGTGAAGGAAACACCTACAGGCTTCTCTCTCTCAGTCCACAACCCATTATGCTCATTGTGCTTAGCCAAAAGCTCAACTAGAGCTCTACAAGGGTCTCACTAAGTCTTCACAGCCATGGCACTCCTTCTAACTGACCCACACAACACAAGGAAGGAATTTCCCTTCATTGATCCACATTTCCCTCAGGAAATCCAACCCTTATAGTGCTTACCAATGTGTGCAGTAAGAGTCCAAGTTGTTCTAAGCTATTGAAGAACCTTCTACAACATTAATCCCTGGCTTATCAAGCATCCAAAAGTAGAAGAACTCAATGGCTAAAGGTTCCTAGATTTCCCAACCTCCATGCTCACTTACAACCATCTATTTTCCCTTCCAAAAATGCAGCTATGTCTCCAAATTCGAATTTCTGGGTTGAACACAGTTTTGGTAATGGTCATGAAAAACAACGGAAAACTCTACGGAGTGTATAAGTTTGCATGAGAGAATGATCAAAATAATATCAGGTAAGGGTGAAATGACAACTAACATAACTTCTTACCATAAAAGAAATAGGACTGTTGACAACTGACATAACTGTCACAACCCCCATGCTTCAATAACTACATGAAGTGACTTTTTCCACCAACCTCACATATGCATTCAATGATTGGATTTAATAGTCAAGAGAAGGTAATTAGCTCATTTAAGGCAGATGGAAGATTTTGGATGAGTTTTGAGGTTGAAACATGGTAGCAAAGGATTTGGTTTCCCATAGGCCCCCTTCCTCTTCCCCTCTAGTGGAATCATAGCCCCTCTAGTGCTCTTTACACAACCATCATCGACCATTTTATTAATTTCCAGCATAATATTTACATACATTTCAAATAGGCATGATAAGCCAATCATATGGTCCAAATAAAAATATATACATCATACATGCCTAGCCATTCACTAGTTGGGACTTTGCCTAGAGCTCCACCCTAGGAATCCATACTAGCATATTTACATCATTTATATAGTTTTGATTAATTGCATTCCAAATCAAAATTGGGGTATTACAATCCCCCCCCCTTGGAATAACACCGTCCTCGGTGTTTGCTCAAAATCAGAACAAAAATGGGTATGCATTTTTCATGGAATCCTCCAACTCCCACGTAGCCTCATCGGGACCGAAGTGCTTCCATTGCACATTTACCTATCTAATAGCTCGGTTCTGGAACAATGTTACCTTCATGTCTAGGATGCATAGTGGCTCGGTTTGGAACTCTCCCTTAGGTTCCACCTGAATTACATCCCAATCAATCACATGGTTAGGATCATGTACATATTTCTTAAGCAAAGAAACATGAAAAACATTATGATCTCTAGTGTGAGTAGGCAATGCAATTCTATATGCAAGTGGCCATATTCTTTCAAGCACTTCAAATGGCACACAATATCTTGGAGATAGCTTGGCACAACTTCCAAGCTTCAAGGAACTCTTCCTTGGCCTCACTCGAAGGTAAACATGATCCCCGACACTAAATTCTCTATGTATTATATTCTTATATGCATAAATTTTCTATCTATCTTAGGCTGCCTTTAAATTCTGCCTAATTTTTGCAACCTATTGTTCCATTTCCTTAAGCAATTCTAGCCCAATTATAATTATGTTCACTGGATTAACCCAGGTCAATGGTGTCCTGCACTTTCTGTCATATAAAACTTCAAATAGACTCATGCCCAATGAAGCTTGTTGTCCACTATTATATGCAAACTCTACCAAGTGTACATAATCTTCCCACTTAGATGGTTTGTCCATCACATACATGTGAAGCATGTCCTCAAGCACATGATTTAATCTTTCAGTTTGTCCAGGCAGTGCTAAAATTCAGCTATGCTCCCAAGTCTGCAAAACGACTTTTCCAAAAACTTGAAGTAAATTTGGTATCTCTGTCTGAAATTATTATCTTAGGCAATCCATGCAATCTGAAAATTTCCTTCATGAAAATCCTTGCAATGGCATCTGCTTTATATATGGATTTAACTGGAATAAAGTGTGCTAATTTTGACAATTTATCCACCACAACCATGATAAAATCATGTCATTTCACAGTCATTGGAAAACCTGTAATAAAATCCATGGAAATTACTTCCCATTTCCATTCTTGAATTGGAAAAGGATGCAACAAACCTGTTGGGTGTTGATGCTCAACTTTCACTTGTTGACACTTTATGCATTTAAATATATACTCAACAATATCATTTTTCATCCTTGGCCAAAAATATTGCTTCCTGGAAGTAACAATTGTTTTTTGATATCTCGGGTGAGCAGAATATGGCATTTTATGGATTTCATCCATAAACATTCTCCTCAAGTCTGCCACATTTGGAATATAAATTCTATTTTTATAAATAAGAAGTCCATGCTCTTCCAAATGATACCCTTCATGCCTCTTTTCAAAATTCTATTGGTGGAATTTTTCTCTTGTTTGCACATAAAAGTCATCTTCAGCAAGAGAATTAACAATTTGTTGTCTTAAATCTGATTGGGAAGTTGTGATGGCTGCCACATGCATTTCATGCACCTTTCTATAGAGTGCATCAACCACTTTATTCTCTTTTCCTTTTATGTGTTTGATATCAAAATCAAACTCACATAAAAATTCCAACCATCTAACTTGCCTTGCATTTAATGTTGGCTCCTCCAACAAATATTTCATACCACAATGGTCTGTCCTAAACTCGACTCTTTTGCACATTAAATAGTGCCTCCACACCTTTAAAGCGTGCACTATGGTTGCAAGTTCTAGATCATGTGTGGCATAATTCTTTTCATGCTCCTTCAATTTTCTAGGCTCATAACACACCACATGATTTTATTGCATAAGAACTCCTCCAAGTCCTTGTTTACATGCATTTGTACACACCACATATTCTTTTTTCAGGTCTATAATTTTCAGAATTGGAACACTGGTGAGAACCTTCTTCAACAACTGCAAGTTTTCTTCACGTTTATGGGTCCCTTAAAATTTCATTCCCTTCTTTTGAAAGGAAGTGATTGGGTGTGCAACCTTGGAGAATCCTTCAATGAATCTTCTATAGTAACCAACAAGACCCATAAAATATCTCACATCGGTGACATTCTTTGGAGTTGGCCAATTCATAATGGCTTCAATCTTTTATGGATCCACTCATATTCCTTCTTCTAAAATAATGTGACCCAAGTAATGAATTTTGTTTTTATAAAAGTCACATTTTCTTACCTTTGCATACAACTTATGCTCCCTTAACAATTGCAAAGCCATTCTCAAATGTTCTTCATGTTCCTCTTCATTCTTAGAGTAAATAAGAATGTCATCTAGAAAAACAAGAACAAACTTGTCCAAATATTTTTGGAAAATGTTATTCATGAGACACATGAAGGTAGTTGGTGCATTAGTGAGACCAAATGGCAGCACTACAAATTCAGAGTGTCCATATCTTGTTCTAAAGGTTGTTCTGTGAATGTCTTCTTCCTTGATCCTTACCTGGTGGTAACCAGACCTAGAGTCAATCTTTGAAAATACCCATGCCTCTCTCATTTTATCAAAAAGATCATCAATTCAAGGTAATGGGTACTTTTTTTTCACTATCACTTTATTCAGCTGACTGTAACCAATACAAATCCTAATGTACCATCTTTCTTTTTCACAAATAGTACAGGTTCTCCCCATGGAAACACGCTTGGCCTTATGTACTTCTTTTCCAATAATTCTCGCAATTGCATTTTCAACTCTAATAATTCCGGTGTGCTCATTCTGTAAGGTGTCTTAGACATTGGTGTTGCTCCTGGAATAAGATCAATTGTGATATCAATGTCCCTCTTGGGTGGTAGTCCTGGCACTTCCTGGGGAAACACATCCTTGAATTCTTGTAGCACATGATAGTCTTCCAAATTTGGAAATTCATTTTATGATTTGTCCAATATATGGGCTGCATACAATTGACAACTTTTCCTACAAAATTTCTTCAGCTGCATGGCTGAAATATGCCTAACATAAATTTTCTTTGGAATTCCTTTCACAACCCTTGGGTTTCCTTCATCATCAATGGACTCAAAAATCTTGTTGTAGCAGTCTAGTTTAACTCGGTGTGCTTCCAACCAGTCTGTTGACACAGATCTATCGACAAGGGTTCACTTCGCACTGATGTAAACAAACCCCAACGCAATCTTGCGTAGACATCGGCCCGGAAAGGTTTTAGCCTTTCCAGCAACATCCGCAAAGCGAGTGAAGTCTCACCCGAGATATCTAAGGGGGGTTGCAGAAACCACGTTTCCACAAATATGAGAGAACATGCATCATTCACACTCAATATCAATGTGACCCGAAGATCGACATAAACATCATTTGCATCAGAACATACTAATCAGATCTACGCAATCACATATTATAGCAGCATATCTAACTGATCTGAGATACATAATAGTACTGCGACATTACAGATTCATACATCGACCAGATTTAACCATGTTGCAACATACATTCAATTATACTGCGATAACACATAATCAATTACACTGTGACAAGTAAAAGAGACATAGACATAGACAAAACATTCCTTCTCATCAAAATCGATACAAAGTCAGATCCGCAGATCAACATCAATAAAAAGGAAAAAGACGTCAAAGGTCGGATCATATCAGATCAAAAGTTAGATTACATTCCGGTCAAAAAGATAGATAAAGATTCTACGGAAAGATGGTTATCGAAAAAGATTCCCTTAGGCTTACAATCTACTCCTATTTATAGGCTCACTAGTTCATTACACTTGGTCCACTTTGTAGAGTGACTCATCAACTAATTAACTAAATAACCAACTACTCTGCATTATCCGCTTAACTTCTACTTTATCCACTCCGTGACTGGTCCTTTACCCTTGTCGTTGTCCCTTTTGTCATTGAATGTACCAAAAATTATGTGCCTTAACCCCGTGCCAAAAGGCCCCCAACACAAACTTGTGGCTAACCCTCGAGCCACCTGAGCTGAATGTTGTTGGTGCGTTCACCTGCATCTTGAACTCGTCGTAAGCTACCTTGATCTAGTCGACAACTTCCTTGGTCGCAGCTTTGAGTGTTGCACAGTCTTCAACTTGTTGCTCTGTCGGGTGCTCATCTCCTATCTGTTCCACCTTCTCCAGATTGTCTTTCATCTGTGTCATTACCGGCATCGCCTCAACCACCATTTTATCTGCTTTTGTCTGCATCTCATCCAACTGCGTCATTCTTCTTTGTTTCCTTGTTCTCGCCTTCTTGACGCGATGTTGTAATTATTTTATCTGCGCCAGTAGGGGTATCTCCTTAAGTGATCCCCTCAGTGCCTCTAACTACGCCTCTACCTCACCTAGTTACACATTGAGTTGGTGCAACTACTCGTCCTACATGAGACTTCCCCAAAATTGTGACACTTCTTCTACGATGCTCTGCATCGATTTCTCCATTTATGAAATATCTGTTGCGGCCTCCTCAATCGCGCTATTAATTTACTCAACTTGCTCTAGTGGTGTTCTCAGCACCGCCCTTGTCTGCAAGTCCTCGTTCTCTTTCCGGAGATCTGCGATGACTGCACCCAACCTCAATGATTTTGCTTCCACAAGCATGTCTTTGCCTATTTCTGGCGTGTCTTCACATGCCATGGAGATGGCATGTTCTAATCTCTTTATGTCCTCCTCTGCTTTCATTCTTTCCATCATTACCGCCTCCTTTTCTTCGTTGATTCATTCAACCTCCGCTTCCATGCTTTGCACATGTCGCTTATAACTAACCATTTGATCATGTACTGATGATTTGCATCCATTGATATCTTTACTCCTTGTTGTGTGAATGCGATGCAACATAAACATCGGCAGCATGTTTACGTCTAGACTGATGGTATCGAGTCCTCGCAATGCTGCATCCAAATCCTCATTCCTTGTTGTGATCGCACAAGGTAACACATGTACGATCCGTTTTTGGGTGCCAATATCTACCTCGACCCTATGCACCTTTGATGCACTTGGATCAGCTCCTGGCAACACCCTGGTTTCGACGATTGCAGTGCTCAACGTTTGTAATAGATGTGACACTTGGTGAAAGTATTATGTAGCATGTTGTGTGACTTTTGCACGGTTCTCCTCTGCCATAGTCATTATCTTTTCAAGTAGCTGATTCATTTGTTCATCGGGGAGGCCGAAAATAGTACTCCCCTCACCTACCTCCATTATTTGCTTCATTCTAGATTCTTGTCGTTGATCCTCTAGCTCTGAATTCGTCTGGGTGTCTGTCGATGCCCCATCATGGCTTGCGCTGCATGAATGGTCATCCACACCTTCATCTTCCTCATCCAATTCCTTCGCTTCTGCTTGTGTCTTTGGAACATCTGTCGTCTACCCATCCTCAGGGTCCGAAAGTTTGCCTTCGCTAACCAGAACCTTCTATTCCTCCTGCCATTCTTCGATTATGGTGTCCAGTTCCTCTTCACTCAGCTTGTATTGTGTCATGAGCCATTGGTGTACAGGATCTACGCGTGCTTTGATGAATATCACTTACGGCCCCACAGCAAGCTTCGTGATCCTTCGATACTTCTTTGCTGCAGTCTCCGTTAGTCATGGAACCTTCACTGCTTTTGTGCACAGTTCTTCTAAGTAAATGAAAAACTGAATGTTGTTACCTTTTTGTCGCTCTTTGTCGTTCAATGCCCAAAGAATCTGGTATCATGCCCCTCAGATCACTTTTTCTACCTAGTCCATACCCTAATATTGTGGTAGCTCCATCCATGCAACTAGCGCAATCAGCAGTAGGAGCCACGAATATGCGAAGGGATTACCCTTCTCTTGCGCTTCCACCGCATCCTCCATCAGCTCATTAAGTAGGAACAGTGACCAGTTCATTTGAACTCCGGCCGCACACTGTTACGCCAATGCAATCACCCCTGATGTGCATTGATTGGGACGATTCTTCCTTACAATATTGATTTCCAGCAACTTCGCCGCAAGCCTTACAGCTCTATCATTGATCGTGTCGATCAGATATCCTTGTTTGTTTTTCTCCACCCCATACTTCACCTTCATCTTCGCAGCTAGTTTCTTGTCATTATCCTTCCCCTGAAAGTACTGCGATGGCTCTACCCCTGATTTGGGAAACCCAGTGATATACACGATCAAATCCACTGTGATCAGGATCTTCGTATCCAACCATAAGTATCCATCGTGAAAGCATACAATAAATTGCTTGATGCATGCATTCACCTCCATCGATCTCTGAAAGTGCGGCATGTGGATGATGGATATCATCCCTGAGCGCTGCAATCCCAATGCCCATTTCACTGGCTCCCTCATGATCGGACCTCCATCATCATGCGCTTTGTCGACAAATGTATTTTGGGTGCACTCTGGATACACCAATATATCATTATCGTTTTATTGTAGTTTCTGCAATCGCTGCAATACGTCCCTAGTGGTGTGCACACCTTGCGGTGTCACTGGCTCATAGATAGTGTATTTGGTATTCTTGTCGAGTCTTATTGTTGGAGTCCCTTCCTTTCGTGATGGCACATACCCCAAAATGTCTGCTACTGTCGGGCCTTGTTGCTCCTCTTGATGTTCTTTCTTCCTCTGCGACACCTGATGTGCCTGCTTCTCCTCCTGCAACGGCAGCCCATGTCAAGCTGTGAGTATCCCGCTTCGTCCTTCGGTTGGTACCACTGGTCGGCTGGCGCTTCTCTTCTTTCTGATCATCCGCACTGAGGAAATTTTCGGTTACTCATGGAAAATTGTCATTGGCTTGGGTTGGTCTTGCGTACTCATGCTGGAAATGATGTGTGCCATCGCAACTCTCTAAACTCACTCTTTGCTCGGATCTGTTCTGCAATTTCTTCACTAATTCACACAATGCGCAATGAGTCAAACTGTCCATTTGTTCCTGTATTTATACCTTCGATTTCCCGCTCCCCCTCCATTGAGTCGACCTTGGGAAATTATTACCAAATCCTCTATCGATTTACCGAATCCTGCACACTCATTGGTCATTAAATGCATCTTCATCCACTGTGTCGTCATCTGCCGCATCTTAACTGCTGCATTTATTACCCGATTTGACCCATTCACACCTCGTTGGATCCAAACCTCGCCACCGTTTCAAATCTCATCATTATTCCATTGACAAACAACTGAACTTTGTTACAACGTAATCTTCCACCTTGTCATTATCATCATTCTTTGGCCTGCAGGATCCATTTCATTGACTCAGATCCACTTTATATCCTTCAAACACTATTTTTCCCTATTTTTTCCCTTGTACGCTAGCTGCATCTCTATAGCTAGCGTACCCGCGAGTTGCATCACTATAGCCTGCGGGTAGCATGTAAAATGATAAAAATCACTAGTTTATTACTTTTTACTCCCAAAAAGCAGTTATTGGGTGACCTTTGACCCTCCATCTGCCCAAGAAATGCCTCGATGTGTCCTTTCACTTACCTTTGGGAGGACTATATATTGAGCACATATGGCTTATGGACGGGAGGAGAAAGAAGAGCAAGAGAACTCTAGTGGATTTTTCCCTATCTTGAGTCTACATTCATTGATCCTTGTAGTTGTGAACCCCTTATGTTCACCTTCCAAACTCCTACCATAGTTTGAGTTTGCCATTCATGGAGGATTGAAGTGGTGGAGGCACAAGTAAATTGATCCAGATCTTGGTTCAGATTGGTTGCTAGCAAGAGGTTGTATCACATTGTACTTCTTCTTGTTTATTAATAGAAATACTCATATTCTCATCCATTGATGTTGTGAATGTTGTTTATTCTACATTGGGTTGCATTTACTTATAATATCATGGACCATTGCTATTGATGATGTTAATGTCGTTTATATATTATATGTACTTGTTGTATATTGGCTATCAAGACTAATTTGCAGATTCAAGTGCATGAATTGAAAGCTCCAACGGGAATCTACATCAAACGTTTGGATCGAGGTTGGTTACATTCTCCATTATCTTAGCATTGTCATTTATAATAGCATAGTTCTGAGAATTGAGTTAATTTTTGGTAGTCAGCTGTCTGTAGTGGTCTACCCCAAGCCATAGTGAGTTTTCTCCAATACAGAAATGGCGACTCCGCTGGGGAAAACATCCATGTTTGGGGATTTTTGAGCATTAGTCCATAATTAGAGTTGTTGTTTGTCGAAGCTCTGTGTCACTGATTGTCCATTGAGATACACTATAGAAAACTTGCTTTTTCTGAGCCATTGGACTCTTTATTTGCCAATTTGCTTTTCCCTACCCACGGGCTAGCTTAGCTCTGCCCACGTATACTCGCCTCTGTTTACTCTATTGCTCGTGGGTACCCGCAGGTATTCCTTCGACAGTAGCGTATAACTCCGGATTTGGTTGTTTTATGACCTTTGGTTGTTGTTGGGTTGGTTTTGGTTGATCCTGAGTCTTTGTTGGCCTATTTCTTGACTGTTCCATGCCTTGGTTGTGACCAGAACTCTTCTTTTCTCTTTGGATTTAGCCTTGTTTGTTTTTTCCTTTTGAGCTCATTCCTTTATCTAAGTCTTACTGTTTGGTATCTGTCATGTTGTCTTAGTGATCTCCTTGGCATATCAGTGACTAGATAGTAGGATTTTGCTTGCATTTTTCATTTCCTTATATTGAAAAATACAAAAAAATACATATAGTTTTGCATTTTTCATTTCCTTATATTGAAAAATACAAAAAATTACATATAGTTTTGCATTTCCATATATTTTCCTTTTGCTTATAAGAGAAAATACAAAAAAAAATGTACTTTCATATATTGCATCTTGCATTGAGTGCTTGTTGCCTTCATTTAGGTTCTGCCTGTGCATAGAAAACATAAAAGGATTGCATTTTTATTTTGAAATCGTTGGGTTGATTTTGCATGCTAGTGACATTGTTTTATTGGATAGATGAGTCTAGGATTTGACGATGTTCCATACTATTGAGTCATACACATCACTAGTTTCACGACCATATCCCTTGAGTAACCACAGCCACTGAAATTAACGCTTAATCTTAAAATTGATTAGACCGATTTTATTTATAGGGTACACCAACTAGCATAGGTTTAGAGTCTTGGAATAGATCATTGTGAGTTAACAATCCAAGACTACTAGACGAAACATTAGGTGTTTGACCAGGGAGTGGAGGAATCCATAGTATATATCGATGTTCTCAGGAAGCTCTACTCAAACCAGAGTTAAGCACGAGGTCACGGGAGGTTGGTTGAAGGGATATCCCTCTGATACCGGCTGAACGTGGGAGATATTTCCAGGATTTGTTCGTATCAGGGGACTCTTGGGGGATTTGACCCTCATTGAGTTTCGAGCTCAGCTACCCTGCCCATACGATGGATCCCACCTGCGACTGTCCCCCTGAGCATTGGTTATATTGTGGTGACCATAGTTGCCTTACCTAGGTATCGCATAGGGTACTTGCAGTGGTTATGTTGTTTGTGTCCTGAGTCAGTTAGGGATTGGACAGCATAGTTGTTTGTTGCCGAGGGTTACGGCCCTTTGCACGCAATGAAGCCTGGGTGTCTCTATAACTAATTTTGTTCCCTCCGGCTATATTTTGGGAGTCTCAAGCCTCTCCTAGGCGAGACATACCGGCTCTAGTGTCGGGAGCTCATTTAGCCACTCTGTTTGTCTACTCTTGGCTGTAGTTTCTCTAGGTGTGTGCTTTTCATTTACTATTTTTTATCGATAGTTGGCTGTAGGAGACGTTGTGATTTGATATTCTCTCCAAAGATATCGTGGCGTGAATTCCTACTCTCCGTCGATCCCGTCGGTTATCTGGTTTAGAACCGGCCGAACTTTCACGCCATGTTGCTTGGGGACGCTGATGGGCTCCCTCTGAGTCTTTGGATTCTTAGAAGACATACGTAGCCGACTTTATGACGGTTGCACATTTCGACACAGAGGAAATCCCCATGATTCCATCGGGTGGAGTCGAACACACTTCAGACACCCCCACACCTCGAGAGGCCTTGCGGGGTGATCCACCTAAGACTCAACCTGGTTCGATTTGGCTGAACCCACTCGAGAACAATCTGTTCGATCCTTCAAATCCAGATAATTATCTTTATGGGATGCCAACCTTACTTGAAGACGAAGACGATGATCCTGCGATCAACGTTAACTCGTTCTCATATAGTATGTCGGGATTCAGCACAGTTGATCCTCCCACTGCTTTTGGTAGTCATGCTGGCACTAGTCATGGTGTTAGCAACACTGCACCCATTGGGGGCAATACCCTCATCGGGGGCACCACGTTGTCCACTCACACACATAATATGAGAACTAGTCATAATCCTCCTAACAATGCTAATGTTGGAAGAAGACCACCTCCTAGGACTGCCCAACCTAATAGGAACATTGTTCGAAACACGACTCGCCATCCACCACCTAACACACATATCGCTACCCGTCAACCCAGGACCACTTTCGCAAATGTTAATGCTCCTCCTAACCACAGGGGTGGACATATACTGCACACTTTTGCGTCCACCACCGCTACTAGTAATACTAATGTAGGAGGTGGGAATATATCTTATCTACATGGTCAAAATGCCACCATTCCTGCTACTGGTAACACCAACGTTGGGGTTGGGAATACTTCTCATGCTTTGGATCACCACACGACTGCTCATGCTAATCCTAATGCTGGGGGTGGGAACATACCTCACCATTATAGTCATTACAACTCGGTTCCCGCTACAAATAGTACGTATATTCCCCATACATGGTGGCAACCCTTACTACAAAACAGTCAGTGTTGGCCACCAATACAACCCACCCCAATATGGTTCCCAAAACACGTATATGTCTGCTCACTCTCACACGGGTCAGGTCGGAGGAGGTTATCAACCCTATGTCCATGGTCAAGCTTATGGTCCATCAGGTCCTCATTTTCAGCAGTTTAATCCTCATGGTCAAGCTTTTGGTCCACCGTATAATTCGGTTCCGTTCAACCAACCTTTTATGGGATCTTATAATCAAGCTTTCCAGCCGCAGCTCCCGTTCCTTGCACGTTTGAACCTTCCAAATCTTTCGAAGCTCATGAATGATCCGGTGTGTCACGATCCTAATTGGCCCCCGATCCCTACCAATCTCCCTTCGGACATTCCTAAGTTTGAGGGGAAAGGTGGTGAGGATCCGAGTGACCAAGTCACGACATTTCACCTTTGGTGCTCCTCCAACTCATTGAACCATGATTCCGTTAGATTGCGACTATTTCAACGCACCCTCACGGGGGCAGCCGCGAAGTGGTATGTCGAGTTTCCTGGGAACACCTATAGGGGATTCAACGAGATTGCTTTGGTTTTCTTGGACCATTTCTAGTTGCTGATTCGTTATGATACTGGTACTGAACTGTTGTCTACCTTCCATCAGAACAAAGCCACACATATTTCTTACCACGTTCAAGAGTGGCATCGACGGAAGAGATTAGTGAAAGCCAACATTCCTCCAGAGTTTCTATTGGAATGGTTCCTCAAGTCTCTACTCCCATACATTGCTAAGGATGTTTCGATGTCTGATATTGTGACTGAGGAACAAGCCATCTCGAAAGTCCAACAGTTAGACCTAGTATGCTCTCAGTCTGGCATTTTATATGACATTATTCCTGACGCACCGAGAACACGACATGAGCCCACGTCAGTTCCTAGACCACATACCGATGGCATCATTGGATCCGCAAGCACTTGCCCCGTAGATTTGGTAGCTAATCAAATGCAAAATTTATCGCTAAACCAGTATACTCCTAGACAGGTTCACACCTTATCCACTTCCACCCCATCGTCTGATGTACACAATGTGCAATCAACGAAACCGTCAGGTAACCAGCAACCTGGTGGTAAGAAAAAGGAGAGAAACAATCGTAGGGGTGGAAACAATGGGAATAACAATAATAGAAATCAAAATACTCCTCGTAAAGAGAATGCCAACCCTCCTCGGGAAGGCAAAAATGCTGGTGAGGACCGTAAACCTAGGCGTAAGGTGAATTTTCCTTGCAAGCTCTGTGGGGAAGATCATCTTACTCACTTATGTCCTTGAATTGAAGAAGCATCGAAGCATTTGGCATAGAGTCCAGCTGTGTTAAAGGATCCCCTACCTCATCATCAAAACATGGCTTCGCATGCTCCCACCACTGGTTATGGACCTACTGAGACGGCAACGTCTTCTTCCAATACTGGTGGTTATGGATGTGTGAACATAATTCAATCGGAGGTTAGTTTTGCTACTCGTCAACGCGATTATGGTGCACCACAACCTAATATGGGGAGTGAACCTCCCCCTCCTCCTGACAATTCCTTGCATATCGAGAAGCCCTCTAATATGCCACGGATACCGAAAGGTGTTCTCAAGCGCTCTACGCATAATCCTAATGCTCAAGCCGCCCATAACTACTCCATTGTGGAAGATTTCGGCCAAAATCCATGTGCCATGTCGGCTCTTGAAGTCTTGCAGGCTTGTCCTTCTCAAAAGCATGCCCTTTTGAGTGCGTTAGGAACATGGATCCATAGTCCCGCAAGTTACACATTCTCAGCCGGCAACTGGGAACATGGATATTGGCATGTACCCTTCATTGATGGGAACTTATGATTTTGCCGCACCTGTGAATTTTATTGGAACCATTACCGACGATGCGTCTCCTCCTTTGCATAATATGTCGTTCCGGACTTCCTATTTTGATGATCCATGGACTTTACCATCCACGAGTTCCACATATGGAAACATTACGCATATCAAGATGTCTATGCCACTATCTGTAGCTGAGCTTTCTTACCGGCATATTCAACAAGCCACTGCAAAGCCAGATCTCTCTTCTTCTCAGACAGTTGAGGAAGATCCCGTTACGCTGCCAGTTTGGGTAGCCAACTCATCTTGTTCACACGACTGCCTTGATGATACTTTACCTTCTAATGAATCTATTATGGAGGCCATGTGTGGTAGTGAGAGGCCTTGGGAGGATATGCATCATCGCTTTTATTTCCTTCCCAACCTCGAGCTCGCTGAGAAAGAAGAGTTTAGGATGACTCTAGCAGAGATGGTTGGTCACCCTGTGGCTCTTTTGGAGTCGCATGATGTTTTTGTGGAGGGGAATATGGCCAATATTTCCCCAACCATGTCGATCAACATCTCTCGTACTCTCGGAAAGGTGGAAAATGTCTACATCGGTGACGATTGCACTCCTGAGGAGATTGCTATTTACACTGAATTGTTTACAGAACTCCAGGAAGCTTTTGCCTGGTCATATGAGGAGATGCAAGGAATAGACCCCCACATTGTTGAACATGATATTAGAATGTATCCCAACGCTAAACCGGTTCGACAACGCTTACGTGCTGTGGACCCTAGGAAAGCAGTTGCTATCAAGGCAAAGGTGGAGAAACTGCTCAAAGCTGGTTTCATCTACCCCGATCCCCTTACCGAATGTGTGTCAAACCCCGTTCCTGTGGATAAGAAGCAGGGAACAATCCGCGTATGCACCGATTTTAGAGATTTTAACCATGCATGTCCGAAAGACAACTTCCCCACGCCATTCATAGATCAAATCTTGGATGCTTGCGCTGGAAGTGAAATTTTTTCCTTCATGGATGGCTTTTTCGGATATAACCAGATTCAAATCAAACCCGAGGACCAACATAAGATGGCTTTCATTTGTCCTTGGGAAACATTTTCATATCGGAAAATTCCCTTTGGCCTTAAAAACGTCGGAGCTACGTTTCAGTGAGCCATGACCTACACCTTTCACGATCTTAAGAAGATTATGGAGGCTTTCTTGGATGATCTTGCTGGCCATTCTCACAAGAGAGCGGACCACCCCAAGCACCTCTGTATTATTCTCGAACGATGTATGCACTACAAAATTTGATTGAATCCCAATAAATGCATCTTCACTGTAAGGACTGGTCACCTTCTAGGCTTCATAGTTTCAAAAGAGGGTATTAGAGTCGATCCTCTAAATTGTAGGCAATACTTCGGTTGCCTCCTCCGCGCAACTTGTTACAACTTCAGAGCCTCCAAGCGAGAGCTACTTTTCTACGTCGTTTCGTAGTCAATTATGCTAATCTTACCAAAGGTTTCGCACGCTTATTGAAGAAAGACACACCTTTTATCTGGGATGAGCGAGCCCAACAATCTTTCGATGCCCTTAAGAAAGCTTTGGTATCAGCCCCTGTGCATAGTCCACCAAACTTCGCACGAGATTTTATCCTTTATGTGGCCGTGTCTCAAGAGACGATTGGCATGGTCTTGGTTCAAGTTGATGATGCGCTCATCGAGCATGTTATCTATTACCTCAGTCGAAATCTAGTAAACGTTGAGCTAAGATATACTCACATGGAAAAGTTGGTGCTTGTGACTTTCCAT
Organism: Larix kaempferi; assembly: GCA_027924585.1. Classification (NCBI taxonomy): domain Eukaryota; kingdom Viridiplantae; phylum Streptophyta; class Pinopsida; order Pinales; family Pinaceae; genus Larix; species Larix kaempferi. The sequence continues at coordinate 2,710,868 of BSBM01001005.1, read as the reverse complement.
GCAATCCAGCGGTTATGACATTACATTTTGCTTAGAACAACCACAGTTGTAGCTCACATCAATCCATTTCAGTTCATGCTATCACGACGCCTTATAGGGGGGAAGTATAATAAATGGATTGTGATCCTTCAGGAGTTCGATCTCGATTTTGCTTCAGCGAAATCGGTGAAATCATTGGTGTTTGTTGAGCTTATGTCGGACCTCCCGAGACTTGATGAGGATGCCATTCATGAAGATTCCTTTGTGGATGAGCACTTATTTCTTATCTCGTCCGAAAACCCTTGGTATGGGGATGTCATTGTATATCTCCAAACTTTGAAGTTTCCTCCACATTATTCACGAGACGAGCGACGACGTGTGAAACATCACGCTAAAGACTATACCATCGTCGGTGACACTTTGTATCGTTGAGGAAAGGATTCTATTCTCTGTCGTCGCTTAACTCACGAAGCAGCGGAGCGGGTGCTTAATGATTGCCATGCAGGGGTGTGTGGCGGTCACTTATCCGGGCTTGCTACAACCCAGCATATTATGCGAGCTGGTTACTTTTGGCCTTCAATATTTAAGGATTGTGTTAACGCTGTGAAGAGATGCCACCCTTGCCAAGTGTTCTCTCGGAATATACACTCGCATCCAGCGCCCCTTCATCCGGTCGTCACCATCAGTCCCTTCACTAAGTGGGGGGTTGATTTCATGGATTGCAAACCAGCTCCGGCTGGGGGGCATCACCATATCATAGTGGTGGTGGACTATTTTTCCAAATGGGATGAGGCCATGCCTACCGTAAAAGTTGATGGTGCTACTGCAGCCCATTTTGTGTTCAATCAAATTATCACTTGTTTCGGTATTCCGAAAGGGATTGTCACTGACCATGGCAGTCACTTTCAAAACAAGATGAAGGAGGATTTGTCTCTCAAGCTTGGGTTTCGTCAAGAACTCTCGTCTTCCTACTATCCCCAAGCGAATGGTCAAGTTGAAGCAGTTAATAAATCTTTGAAGACCATTCTCCAATGTACCATCCAACAAAGCAAGAACAACTGGCACATCATGTTATATCCTGCTTTGTGGGCATATCGAACCGCAGTCAAGACTGCCACCGGATTCTCACCATTCCAGTTAGTTCATGGTGTGGAGTCACTTTTACCGATTGAATGTGAAATCTCTTTGCTTAAACTGGCCATAGAGCTCCTCCCTGATACGACAGGTATTGAGCAACGTTTAATCCACCTTGAGCAACTTGACAAGCAACTTCGAGATGCCGCTGTGGCCATAGATGCCAACAAACATCGTGTCAAGGTTCAGTATGATAGGTCTGTCTGTCCCCGGTAGTATGCTGAAGGTGACTTGGTCCTCTTATATGACCAAGCTAAAGAACCCCTAGGGGCAGGCAAGTTAAATCCCATGTGGCACGGTCCTTACATCGATCATGAGGCGTGTCCTGGAAAAAGGAGCCTATGAATTAGAAGACTATGAGGGGACTGTCTTGAAGGAGCCTAGAAATGGGCTCTATCTCAAGTAGTATTACGCTTGAACCTATGGTTCAGGCTGATACTTTTGTATATTATTGTATAGTTGTTTTTGTACATAGTTTAGCTTGCTTTTTGGTTTTTGGGTCTGCTGATTAGCTTCCGTTTGATTGACAGATGTCAGCAGGATCTCCTACGTTCTTAGGTTTCGCGGATGGTGGTAGCCGGCATAAGCAGCAGCTTGCTTCTGCTGCCTGGGTTATTTTATCACCTAACCACCTAGTTGTGTCCTCAGGAGGTGATTGTCTCGGATCTACATCTAATAATGTGGCTGAGTATAGTGCCGTCATTGAGCTATTTCGGGATATTATTTCATATGGCGTCTAGTCTTTAGAGGTCCGCCTGGATTCACAACTAGTTGTTTCTCAGTTGAATGGGTAGTACTGTGTGCGAGACCCTACGTTACTATGGAAATTCCTAAGGGTAAGACTCTTGGAGAGACATTTTGTTTCAATTACATACGTTCATGTTCCAAGAAATCTTAATCATATATCTGATGCATACGCTAACTATGTATTAGATTGGCATTTATCACATTCACCATGAAGCACACAAATAAAAGAGACATTCATACATTTGTACATACACACATATCGTAGAACTAGAGAACCATAGTTTATATAAATATGTCCAAAAATGGTAGTCTCATACAAAACTGGAGCCCGTAGCCCTCAAAAAATATACATATCGATACAAAAATAAGATCCTGGGATATCTACTCCCTACGAGGAGCCCTAGTTGTCACCCCAACAAGATGTGTCTCATAGAAATAATGAACTGCATTAGCTACCTGCTGCAGTAGCCGCACCCAGTCACCCGGAACCCCCACTACTTGGCACTGCAAAGCCTCAGGTAGTCGTGCCACCTCTATCTGTGGAACCCTGGAAACCATCCGTGATAGGTTGTGCGGCAAGGTCTGTAGAGTGCGCCCTCCTACAGCATCACCTGCCTCATCACCCCTGCCCCAGCGACCATCTCGGGAAGCCATCGGGTCTCACTAGGCCTTTGTCTGCGAGCAAACAGTCAAACATTAGCATATGATACTACCACCAAAAAGATTTTTGCATTCACATCTATAATAAAAAATTTATAAAAATTTAATATACACAAAAAATTTAAAAAGAGTACTCACCAATGTCTCCAAACGCTGCGTCTGGTGGGAGTGGCATGTCCTGATCTTGGCGGAAGTCTATCCCTTCATAGGGATGGTCCTCTATGGCAATGACCTATCGTTCCCACCATCGGAAGAACTCCTGAGTATATGGTGATGCCAGATGGCCACCACCCTATCGTGTCAAGATCTCATCCCACCGAGTCAGGGTTGGATCGCAGAGACTATGAGGAGGGACATCCACCCTCGGACTAAGCCCCGGAACTCTCTCAAAGAAGAAGCTGCACAAGATACTGCCATACCCAAAGTTTTTGGCCTTCCCTTCTTTGCATTCTGTCAGTTGGGTCTTCATGGACCCCAGTAGTGTGGTACACCAATCAAATACTATAGGCTGCATGCATTGTGATGCATAGAACATCACCAGCCTGGATGCTTGGTGCAGAGCTTTGGAACTTGTTATCCGCACTAAGGTAGCCACAATGATCTTCATGCTCAGATCTACTATGGCATTGATGGGCACCTGACTTCCCACCGCTCGTGTGTTTGCAGGACAATACCGCGCTATGCAATCAAGGACGATGATCCCACCACCCACAGTACAAGACCGAAAACTGGCCACCTCACCTCGACGGGACAAACCGGTAATGAAGTAGATGTCTTCCACTTCCAGTGTGAGGATTTTCCCATTGAGATTGAAGTTCTGTGCATCAACATCCCAATAATCTATCAAGTGACGGAGTAGTAGTTTTTGGGCCCTCAAACCCCCTATACTCCAGAATTTGTACAACCCACATGCTTGCAATGCTTGTTGTGCTTGCACATCATTGCCAACGGCCTCATCTACTTGGTCATGCTCCCTCTCCCTCCACTCTAGAACCATCCTGGAGTGAGAAAAACAAGGATTTTAGTCAATTTTATTTGCAAAATCAACTTCATGGCTGTACCCACAGGCTAATTTGTATACAGGTGCGAGTACCCACGGTCAACCTGTGCGTTGACTGCGAGTATTGTGCCCTACCCGCAACCCGCATAGCTATAGCCCGCAAGTAGCGCCGAAGCCATTTAGGGCTTGGCCAAACTAAAAATCCCACCGTTGAAAACTAAAATGAATGCAATGAAATGAAAGGTATGGATGAGACTACCAACCTGCTCCGGACGGTTCGATGAACGGACGCTTGTAGCTCCCAGAATCGGCAATTGAACTTCAAGGTAAAACTTAACCCCAAAGCTCCAAATGGGTGAATAGTAAAAATGAATTGTAAATTGTAAATTTTTATTACTATTTATAATTTTCAGGACCCAATTGTCTATATTTTTTAACGTTTGATGCCGTTATGGACTAATATAATGTCATGGAGTAGAATTTTTTAATCAGATTTCTTCGGCGAAAGTTGTTTTGGACCATTTCACGCCTACGGCAGGTACGTTTCACACCTGGCATATAGGTTAGATGACATTTCCACATGCAGTATGCATTTGACCTTTTGACCACTTTCACAAACCCTAGGTGCGACCCCGCTTCTTAACTGACACGGAACTTTCACACTGCTATAGAAGTGTTGTTATGTGGCGGTAGGGCTTTTCCGAACATGGGTACCCTATTTAGAACCCCTTTGTACATTCTGGTGCCCATGCCATTATTTGTCCTTAGGATTGGGAGTCCTTTGTAGTTACGCCATGACGTTGCGATAAAGACTCATACTCTACTTTGTCTTATGCTAGCCATCTCCCTTAAGGACTCCCCTCATCTATATCACATTGTGATTGCATTGCATCGTCCTGCTTGCCGCTTGAGCCTTGTGTCGGCTCCCGCTTACTTAGTTGTTAGCTTGGTGCCTGAGCACTTTTCCCTATCGAGCCCTGTAGAGCTTATATTTTCCCTTCACAATTTGATGACCTTTTGACCCTGAGGGAACACACCCCCGAGTGTCCATATCCTACATGCACTTCCTTGCATTGATCATAGGTATGTTCCACTGCTTGGGACTAGTTTGCTCACTATTTGACACTTGTTCCCTCACTTGTTGTACTATAAGCAATTTTATTCTTTTTCAAGCTTTCCCCAAATATGAAAATGACCAAAAAAAAAAATCAAATATTCCAAAAAGACGAACGGGATTATGGTTACTACTTCTTGTTGGCAGTTGTTGTGTCGCCTTTGAACAGAGCATTCATTCCACTCCATACACTATGAGTCGAGACTATAGTTGGACCTTAGGAGCTGTACTTGTTTCTCAGTTTCTCCACCGATTGGTTAAGCTTCCAGTCATTATGGAGCCCCTTGTGATGCCTCCTGCATCGCATAGTCTATATCGAGTCTATGCTGCCTACGTCTATCCATCTGTTCATGCTCTTGTTCAAAGGAAGTCCTGAAACCAGAGTCGGCCACTCCTCAGATCTCTTGACTATTGCATGTCGGCCATCCTTATTGAGTCAGTCCATTTCACCTGAGATCTTCCAAATCTTTCAGCATAGCTGGTACCTCGTGTTGGTTGATGGGGGGTGCATTAATGCCCTCCTTCCAGCGAGTCTCGTTCCGTCGACTTCAACCCATTTATTCCGGGACTTAAGGATTAGAGTTCAGTTGAGTACCTTGAGGCTTGCAGTCATTAGTGGCAGGTTCTCTCTCCATCGACAGTCTTGGGAATACATCAATGTCCCCTAATCGATGGATTCATCCTAGTGTTCAACTTCAACTCATTTATTAACACTCCGATGATTGTGCTCTATGCCTTGATGCCCATTTTCATTATTGGTAAGTCATCTCACGTCTGTTAACGGTATACATCATTGACCGGTAATCAGATGATGTCACATCAGGTTCGACTTAAACTCCTTTATTCACTTGATGGGACTTGCACCGTCGAAGACTTGTGTATAAGACCCTAGGTGATAGTGGCATTCAGTATGCTACCTATGACTTTGACTTTACATCTGAGATATCACCTCTCAGATATCAGCAGTTTGTACCTCCAATTTGCACCAGTTGTTTCCTTTTCAGCAAGAGACCATATCTTACTGTAGAGGGATCATGGCTATGATCACTTATGACATATATCCATTATGCACTGCCTATTCATGGCCATTATATCAGATTGTTGTACTGTACTGACATGTATTCAGGGATACTATTGTATTATGACGAGTGAGCTGCTCTTTCCACTTGTGTTTCCATCACTCCACTTCTGAGTTTTATAATGTATTTCGGCCATCGTAGCATCAGTCTCTGACCTCACACATTAGGGGGCATCTGTTACAACGTAATCTTCCACCTTGTGAGTATCGACATTCTTTGGCCTGCAGGATCCATTTCACTAACTCAAATCCACTTTATATCCTTCAGACACTATTTTTCCCTATTTTTTCCCTTGTACGCTAGCTGCATCTCTATAGCCATCGTACCCACGAGTTGCATCACTATAGCCTACGGGTAGCATGTAAAATGGTAAAAATCAATAGTTTATTACTTTTTACTCCCAAAAAGCGGTTATTGGGTGACCTTTCACCCTCCATCTGCCCAAGAAACGCCTCGATGTGTCCTTTCACTTACCTTTGGGAGGACTATATATTGAGCACATATGGCTTATGGACGAGAGGAGAAAGAAGAGCAAGAGAACTCTAGTGGATTTTTGCCCTATCTTGAGTCTACACTCATTGATCCTTGTAGTTGTGAACCCCTTATGTTCACCTTCCAAACTCCTACCATAGTTTGAGTTTGCCATTCATGGAGGATTGAAGTGGTGGAGGCACAAGTGGATTGATCCAGATCTTGGTTCAGATTGGTTGTCGGAAAGAGGTCATATCACATTGTACTTCTTCTTGTTTATTAATAGAAATACCCATATTCTCGTCCATTAATGTTGTGAATGTTGTTTATTCTACATTGGGTTGCATTTACTTATAATATCATGGACCATTGCTATTGATGATGTTAATGTCGTTTATATATTATATGTATTTGTTGTATATTGGCTTTCAAGACTAATTTGCAGATTCAAGTGCACGGATTGAAACCTCCAACAGGGATCTACATCAAACGTTTGGATCGAGGTTGGTTACATTCTCCATTATCTTAGCATTGTCATTTATAATATCATAGTTCTGAGAATTGAGTTAATTTCTGGTAAGCTGTCTGTAGTGGTCTACCCCAAGCCATAGTGAGTTTTCTCCAATACAAACTTCACAGTGTACATGTTCCATCATTTTTTTTCTCGTGTCGACTTATTTGTTTTCTCAGTCGATTTGCATTGGGCTATCCTGATAGGGCTTTAGCCGGCTCCCATTCACTAAATTTGTCAACAGTGTTCCATCTAACTTTTGCAGCTGCACTGCACCTTCGTCAATAATGAAATTGATTATGTATGGACCAAGCCAATGCATTTGGAGCTTACCTATATGCTTCACAAACTTCTTGTCATATAGGAGAACCATGTCTCTGTGCTGGAAGTGCTTCACCTTTACGTGGCAATCATGCCATGCCTTCTGTCGATATTTTTCTACCTGTTGATGTAATCCTGTGATCAATCGATCTTCTTCAAGCTATAGTAGTTACACCAATATTTCTTCAATGGATTTGTCGTTGGTCATTCATGTTGTTGATGCGATGCACATACTAGGGACAATGTACTCCATCGACATCACCGCTTCTTGTCCATTTACTAATTTGAAAGGGGTCTGGCCTATCACTCTTTTGCATGTCGTTCTGCAGGCCCATAGTACCACTGGAATATTTAAGTCCCAGTCATCATGGTTTGTATTACACACCTTGGTGAGCGCATTCTCCAATATCTTATTCAGCGCTTCAACTGCACCATTCGCCTATGGGTGATATGGGGTACTCCTTCGATGCTGAATTTGAAATTCCGCAGTCATTGCTCTGATGGTTTGATTGACTAAATGTGTGCCTTGATCACTCATCAATATCTTTGGACACCCAAATCTAGTGACCACATTATCGAAGAGAAACCTTGCTAATGTCGTAGTTGTGCAATCCTTCACCGGTGCTGCTTCATCCCATCTGGTCAAGTAGTCGATCGTAGTAATTATGTACCTTGAACCTGTTCTTTTTCCTGGTGAGTTAATGGGTCCCATGAATTCCACTACCCATCTGTCGAAGGGTTGTAGTGTCAACTGAGGCACGAGTGGCATTTCATCCCTTCGCAATGGTTTCCCTGTCCTTTGACATATGTCGCATCTCTTAGCATAATCTGTTGTGTCACCATGCAATGTAGGCCACCATAATCCATCCCCAAGTATCTTCCTAGTGGTTTCACACCCTCCATAATGACCTCCTGCAATCCCATCATGAGCTTCGACCAACACTCTTTCTTGTTCATGTGGAAGGACGCATCGACGAAGAACTTCATCTGACCCCATCTTGTATAGATGTCCTGCGATTAGTTGGAAATCAGCGGCCCTGACGACTAGCTACTTCTTCTGACTGGTAGTGAACTCCTCAGGTTCTCTTCCCATCGCCAGGAACTGAACAATCAGTTCGTAATGGTCATCGACCATTCCAATCCTAAATAGTTTTGCATCGGGCAAGCCTTCATCAATTCTCCTTGGTTCTTTTCCCAATTCAATCCTCGACAGACGATTGGGTCTTGCATTCAGCCGCCCTAGCTTCACAATTATTGCAAAATTGAATTCTTGAAATAGTAGCAACCACCGACAGATCTTCCCCCCAACACAAGATTATTGACCAAGTACTTTAATGCGTACTGGTCAGTAAACATTTTGAAGTGTCCTCCAAGCAGATAATGTTAGAATCTCTACAGTGCATATACCATCGCCAGGCCTTCTCTTTCCATCCTCGTATAATTCTTCTCCGCGATGGAAAACTTCAAGCTCGCAAATGCGATCGGATGGTCAATCGACCCTTCTCCTGGATACGCCAATATCACCCCCAGCGCTATTGATGAAGCACCTACATGGACATGGAATTATTTCTTCCAGTCAGGGAAGACTAATATCGGTGTTACGACCATCTTCACCTTTAGTATGTCGAGGCTCTTCTGGCACTCGTCGTTCCACTCGAACTTTGCATCCTTCTTCAACAGCTTCTCCACCGATGCAATAATCGCTGCATATCCCCTTATGAACTTCTTGTAATATCCGGTATGTCCCAACATCGCCCTCAGTTGCTTTACTTTTTTCGGTGGTGGTAAGTCTACAATGATCGCAATCTTCGTTGGGTTGACCAACATACCTTCCTTGCATACAATATGTCCCGATAGGATCTCAAATGGTGCACAGAAAATACACTTCTTTATATTCAGCAAAATTTGATGTTGTCGACACCTTTCCTGAATCATCCTTAGGTTCGCAACATGGTCCTTAACCATCCCTATACGGTCCAGTCATCCATATATACCACCAAAAACTTGTGGATGAAATATTTGAATGCAGCGACGACTAGCCTTGAAAATATTACAGTGGCATTTTTTAGACCAAACGACATCATTGTGTACTGAAAGCAACCCCATTCTGTCACGAAGGTATTTTTATGTCGATCTTCCTTCACAATCCTGATCTGGTGGTATCCTGAGAATCCATCTGTGAATGAGTATACCTCCTGGCCTCCAACACCTTCAAGTACTTCATCGGTGAATGGCGTAGGGAATGGATCATGAAGGCATGCATCATTTAGCTTCCTTAGATCAACACAAATTTGAATTTCTCCAATCTTCTTATATTGGATGACCATTGGGCGGATCCATTTCGACTCTTCGACAGGATCAATGATCTCTGCATCCAACATCCGCTCTATCTCATCCTTCACCTGTTCCTTGTACCTGGGATTCAGTCTATACAGTCGTTGCTTTACTAGCTTCGCATTAGGTTGTTGAAGCCCAGAAAATCCTAGCATCGACAGCAGGGATTCTCCCCAATGAATATTCCCAATTAGATCATTCACTGTTTGGTATGGGGAATCCGTCTGGTTAATGGTCCAGCTACCGTAGGTATGTTTGTTTAAATTATGTACCGGTTGCGGCACGTCCCACCATTTATATTTTATGTTTAAAGTATGATTATGCAAGTGCTTCTAATCTAAATAAAGCATTTAACCTATAATTGACAGGCAGAAGCCTCACAAGTGATACGTAGGTTCTTACCTCCCATCTTATCACTCCTAACTTATCAATTAGCTAATCCTACTCTAAACTAACTAATATATCCTTGCAAGGAGCGAGTTTAAATAAGAGTCATAATCTGAGAATGCTTATACAAATCTAACAGATAGCTATTAAGATAAAGTATGCACACTCATAGTAGAAAATTACAAAGATAGCTTTGCTTACAATTAAATCAATTTATTACTCTGATATAACATAGACATTTGCATAGATAAGTAAAATCATTCATCACCATTGAAATAATTCAACAAAGTTAGAAAGATATCACAACATGAGCATGAACAGAAGAAGAAATAATTATGATCTGTTAGTTACAACATTCCACACAAAAAATATGTGCAAGCTTTTCCCAGCAAATAGGTCATTCTCATTAGTAGAAGAATAATTCTATTACAAAATGTATCTAGTCTCTATTTCACTAGCAAAAGTCCTCTTTCTATTACCCTTCCCTTTCTATTTATATTAGAAGAGAATTTGTCTTTACATGACTAATCACTTTACCTACCCCTGACCTTTGGATTGCCACAATTTGTCGTTTGTGTGTGCACATCAAAAATAGACAATTAATTACAAATTAAATTAACTTTCTGGTGGCATCTCCAGGATGGAAATATAATTGTCCCACAATTTCGTTTCTTCAAATATTATATTACATTGTAGAGGTTCTAATAATTTCAAAGATACTTCATGAACAGATAATTCCTTTTCCACACTTAACACTATTCAGTAGTTGCTTTATAGCTCTCTTCCAGGAAATAAGCATTTATCGATGCGTGTCCAATGTGTTGCTTGAGGTCTTCTTCATTTAATGCATCTATTTTCCTAATGTATTCCAAGTCATATTTTAGGCCATTTCTTAATTCCATTAGGCATTGATCCTTGGAGGCAAAACTCGTACATATCTGGAATCATGGTGATATGGCATTTCTCATGTATTTGATGAATCCTTTTGTAAAATTCCTCACATTGTGTGATGGAGTTTGGTACTTCCACATGTATTTTTCTGGAAGCTCTCCTGCCACTTTCTAAAGGTGCAATATCCAACTTGAGTTATACAGTCGTTTTGTTTGGTAGGTGATCAAGGAAATTTGGATTTCCTTCCTTCCAGATCATCAACCTTTTCATCTTTTTAAAAGTGTCAACTAACTTCTGTCTTATAGATAAAGCACCAGCAGAAATCTCTTTCATTCTAGCTATCATTTGTTTCATTTTATAAATTTATTCAATTAACAATTCTTCTAAGTGGAAAAAATTTTCTTGTATTTTCCATACCTACTCATGGAATGGGGCCATATCTAGCTTCTGATTTTGAGCCATGTCTACCTGTTCCAAGAGAGATTCCTTATCTCTAACCAACTCACTCACCTGAGACTGAAAAGATTCTTTTTCGATTATCATCTCGTCTATGTGTGCTTGTAGAGATTCCTTTTCACTAATCAAAGCTCCCACCTGTTGGTTTGACCTCATTTCCTTTTCCTCCAACTCATTGATGCGAGAGTCGAAGTCACTTCACTCGCCTTCCATAATGACAAGTTGTATGTTCAAAACGTCCTTTTCATTTTCCAAATTCTGGTAGTCTAACAGTAACTTATTATTTGCATCTATTACTGCATCATGTTTATTCTTTAACTCGATCCCTTCACCTCTTACTTTTACTAAGTTATCCTTCAGCTTCAACAATTTTCCTTTGTTGCGTTCCAAGTCATTCATCAGTTTGTCAACATTGTCACCATTTGCTTGAGCGACTTCTATGTTTCCTGACACAATGAACTTGGGATCCTTGTGGGTGACTTCCATTATGGTGCTTTCCTGAATTGTTACCACATCTGGTTGTGTGCCCATTTTCAACCTTTTCTCTGTCCTCCTTGAAATTGTCTTCCTTTTGGGGTCAAAGACTATTGTATCCAGTTTTGCTACTGAATGTTGCTTTGAAGGAGTAAAAGGAGTGATTCTGAGCTCAATGAATGGAATGTGGCCTCTCGTAAGTGGAATTATGGAGATGTCGAGGAGATATATATCCATGTCTTGAAGTTTATAGTCTCTTTCTTCTGTTTCTTTGTCTTCCACAACTTTCTTGAGCTTCTCTTCTTCTTCCCTTTGTCTCTCTAGTTCTTCTACTCTATCTATTGCTTCTTGCATTTCCTTACTGAACATCTCTTGTTCTGCTTCTTCCTCTCTCTTTTTTCTTGCTTCTTCTTCTTTCCTTTTATCTTCTTCTTCCCTTTTCTGTCTTTCTGCTTATTCTGCTTGTAGTCTTTCTGCTTCCTTTGTTGCCACAACTTCTTCTCTAGACTTCTGCAATTCTGCTTCTTTAGCGTTATCCATAGTAGGACTGGAACCTACACCACTTTTCTGGACAAATCTTTTATTCAAATTTGTCATGTTATTTTCCCTCCGATATACTTCCTCATCCTTAAGGAAGTGATCTGTGTATTCAAAGTGAATTTTACATGACGTACAGTGTTGAGCGGCCTTTTGTAGTTTGTAATTTTTGACAAAAATATTCTCTCCAAAATGAAATGCTTCTAAGTCTTTTACAAAGACCTCTGCTCATTTCACCTTAGGGAAATTATATGCCCCATTGAAAAAGGGAAGTGGTGGGTAGGAAGCCTTCTTATGTTCATTTAAAAAATGGCCTACTCCATTTACGAAGACTTGTCTTACCGCCTCTTTGTGCACTACATAATATGTTGCGTACCTTGGCATTAGTGACGGAGATTTGGTACCCCCGTACACTCTGATATACGTGCCTTCCGGGGTAAAGTAGAAATATCCATATTCATAGATGAAGGCCATAGCGTTGTCTGACAAGCAATTGGGTTCTTCATTAAATATTAACCAATACAGAGGAATAATGAATCCCTCACAGATAAGCTTGTAGAAGCTTCCATACTTGTGTGCCCACATTATTTGGTAAGACACATATAGTGGAGTCTCACCTGGAATCCAATAGCATCCCAACTTGTGGAATGCGTGTCTAGTCAAGATGCAGTCAATAAGGTAGGAAGACATAAAGAACTCATATTTCTTCTGGGTCATCCCTCCCTGGGTTGCTACTATGGTTGATGCCATACTCTCTGAGATAATGTCCACCTAATTGAAGATGGTACCATGGGTGGCGATATGATACATGAGGGGCACCCAACTGAGTTTATAGATATTCCCATTTGCCCTGCCGAATATTCTGCTCAACATTAAAGCTATGATTATGAATGGTGTTTTCAAATTCTGAGTATCGTATTCACCACTTGCCCTTTGCCTCAGCTGCTTTCTAGGAATCAACATTTTCTTAGCATACTCAAAGTGATCTATGTTGACTCCCCTTATCTAGTCATCTGTCATCATAACTTTAGGGGAATTTAACTTGTATGATGCACTAACATGGTAGAGTTGAAATGAAGCGAATCCTTCTCCATTCGCCCTATCTATGATCCTCATTCCAACATCTATATGAGGTAGAATCCAGCCAATTAATTATGAACACGGGAAAATCTTCGAACGTGTGGAAGCTTTATGAAGACCTAATCTTTAGATATTCGGACACACCATCATCTCTTCAATGGATGCATCTGGTATGTTTAGATCTTCGATGAGGTGATATAGTTCACCCCACTTTTATTTAGGGACGCTCCTGGTCACCACTCTGGTATCCTCATACACAGTTTCCATCAGGGTTTCTGGAACAACCTCAATGTTGGAATATGATTCTGCTACCTTGGGCTTACGTTTAGGAGCTCTTCTTTGCATCTCCGAGTCCTGAGGTGAACATAAATCAAATGTAAATGTATAAGAATAATTCGATGTTAAAAATACTTCCAAACAAAATGATAATGAACATAATATACATTGCAAATGTATGATTTGTCAATATTTTTACAAAATAGAATACTCATACTTCCATGAAATCAAGTGTGTTTGGTTATGAGAAATTTGTCGTGAGGATTCCCTAATGCACCATCATATAGATTTCTTCGTTCTTTCACTATCCTTAGTAAATGAAATCTTAGTCAAAACTTAAAAATTTATTTCACTTAGGGCTAGATATGTAAGGATTATCGGAATGCAATTATTATCTTACTTTTGGCATCACATTGTCAAGCAATTTGTTCTTATTCCCTAAAATCCTTCGTATTCCATATTAACTATCCATTTAAAGCATTCCAGTCCATTCTTTAAGCAAAGCATCTGATTGACTTATGGTCTCAATAAAATATTTTTAATAAATAAAGTTAAAAGATCAAACAAACTGCCAATGGCGAGGGTAACCTTAAAAACAAACTACTTCATTTAATCCACGTCCTTACGAAGCAATCCACTTTTTGATACTTTCTCACATTATTGATCAAAGTTTTATATATCTCCGAGCTTGGTGGCCACCATTACTCATCCTAAAGGAACTAAACCATTGTAAGGGAAGATTCAAATGAACCACCGTATCCTCCGATAATAATGGTAGGAGAGTCCAAATGTTTCAAACCCTTATTGATTAGTAAGCAAGCTCAAAAATAGGGGCTTCAATTACTCAAAAATATCCCATGGAAAACACGTCCGTCAGGTAAGGGTTTCCAGGTTAGTGCTTCACCAAAGACAAGTGTTGGTCGCAGCACTGTTCTAGAGGTTTTCCAATGTAGACCCAGGTACTTTGCGGTACAAAATACCAACAAAACCCTTATTCATCGGCCCTTTCGGCAACAGACTGCAAGCAGCCTGAGGTCTCACCCGAGGTGAAGTTGGAGGGAGTGGTTGCAGAAGTAGGTTTCCACAACCTTGTGATGCGAGTGATTCAACTGATTAATGCGCAACGCGGTGAAGGACTGTGCAACTGCATAGGTGACTGCGCGAAGTCTTCTACTTCGCGTCAAGATTCTTCAGGACCCCGGATATTGGCACCCTCAGTGCGACCCCAAGACGCATAGTGGGTTTATGAGATTTGATCACTTCTTATTCAATTCTTAGTCGATAAACCTTAATCATTCATCCTTACTTAGCTTTGATAAACACCATAACTTATGCAAATATGTGAGATGCGCAGTGCTGTGTGCTTTGATACTGCGATTTAATCCTTCTCACTTAACTGTGTGGTTATCTTATCGATCTATTCATTCGAGACTTATAGGTGCTTTACTGTTTAATATTCCTCCATACATGAACTACTTAGCATCTTATTCCATCATTTCCACGGCGAATACAGATCACAGTAAACATATAACAAGCAATAATAATAACTTCATGCATGCACTGTAAGTAAATTAGATCACAAATTAATGGTAATCATACACAGTAATCACATAACACAATGGTTTAACGTGGTTCACCCCCCCGGATGGGAAGCTACGTCCACAAGAACTATTGTTTATTTATCTTGAAAAAGGTACAACAGTTCTTCGCTTGCGCACTCAACTACAGATGCTCTTCTCTTTCTCTCTCAAAATTAGGTCTCTGCGCACTCTGTTGAGATATTGTAACTTCAAAGAATATTATATTTGTACTTTATTATTCCGGAGATGATTCATTCCTCCGTGAAGATCTTATTGTATATCCGGAGATGTTTATTCCTCCGTCGGAATGTGGTAACTTGGGTTATTAGACTTCCCTAGTGGGGGTCGGCCCTATATGTGTTATGTGGGTCAAAGGGTTATTAGACCACCCTAGAGGGGTCGGCCCAGTCAGTTATAATGGGGTATTTAACCTAATGGTTAAATACGAGCCTACATGTACTTGTGTAAAATACATATCAGAGTAGTGTATAAATAGAGGAGGTGTGTTCCTCATTATACACATTCACTCACTTGAGGATAACGCACTTGTGGAGGAGAGGTCTGCTATTGTGGAGGAGGAGATCATGTCTCAGGGTTTCATCTTTGTATATTGCTGGTCATCTATATTGAGGAAGCTTTGCTGGGTTTTCTACCCCATGAGGGTTTCCCAGGATAAATCTCTGTCTCTTGTGTTTATGCTGTGCTTGTTGTTTCTTCAGTGATCCTGTATATGCTATTATTGTGAAATGGAATGTAATGCTGCTATTTTCTGTCTTAGCATCTTGAATTTTAACACACTCAGCTGCAGAGCCTTTACAATGTTTTTATCTAACAGATCTCACAATATTCAATAATATTAACCAAAATGAGAGTTAACCCCTTTCCTTTACAAAATCTCCTTATATAGAGATCAAGACCCGTAGGTCATGTCTTTACATTTGACGAAGGCAGAACCCTTAGGTTTACAAAACTGTCACGGTTTTCCCAAAACCGGACTACTGATATTTGGTAGCGGATCTTCTGTTATATGCGCATTAGTAGGTTGCTTCCGCTGATCTATTCCTTCTTTTCCGGCCTTAGATGACTGGTTTCGAGTAGTAGTAGTCTTCTGCCCGTTGTGATCAATCACCTACCTTTGATCTGCACCTACCCACTGCTTGGTAGTTATCGACGATCTTCGCCAAAGAGAGGTCTTCTGTGACCTAACCAAAATAACTGCCTTCATCCATCGATGTTGTGCTTAGCTGGATCTTCATTGACATGACACATCGCGGCTCTGTACTCCAAGCAGCACCGACCTCACAGCTCCTCTAACACTATGTTGCGCGCAACTTCGCAACATACCAAAACTTATCCCAAAATTGTTCAAGCTTAACTACGCTTAGCTCCACAGTTCTCACAATACTTCCTGTTCAAAATTGCCCCATCTGGGACAAGCCCAACAACAAGCCCGATATTCTACATGAAATCATCGAATATGTGACTGCTAGTACCTATGTCGCATACCCCTGTGAGTCTTCCATACCCTCATGGGTGGTTTTTAACCTAAGTGTCCACATAGAAAGTATAAGTATAAGCAATCATGTTAACCTATGACACCCAGGGTTAAATGCCCTTCCCGCCCTAGAAGATTTTCCCTAACTAATACTTAACAAGGAAGACTAGGGAAGCCTACGAGCATGGGGACTAGACAGCCAATGGTCAGTCGGTCCTCACTTGCTCGAAAATTGTTGGCTGTGAGCTCTCTTTATTTTAAAAAATAATATATATATGTGTGTGTGTGTGTGTGTGTGTGTGTGTGTGTGGTCGGAGGCTTAAGGATTTTTTTCAACTAGGGAAAAATAAAAGGAATAAGATATAGTTGTAAAGAAAACACTTTCATAATCTGGACAGAAAAATGTGGCACACCTACCTGGCAGCATGCGAGTGGTCGAATAGAAAAATCCAACGGGGTTATTTAGCATCCGGTGAGTGTTCTGCAGAAGTCGTTACAAATAATATTTGTGAAAACGGGGCTAAAACCTTTATATACACCCACCCAAACCTAGCATTAAATACATTTTGACAATACGTGTGAAATGAGGTCCACTTACCCGTTTCGGACATGTTTCTTGTTTACACTGATAGTCTATTCAAAAATGTGTCAGCGGAATTTTCATTTGGCAGCAAAACTGTTTCGGTGTCTTTTCATTTCTATCACGATCTGTTTCGGAAAGAGGCGACCCTTTTACACCAATTCACTTTCGCATAGCCATCTTAATTTGGCACTGATCTGTTTCGGCATTCTTTCTATCTTACTCCTACATTTTTTGGTTTTCTTTTCATTTTCCGTTGACATTTCCAATTTGCACTGATTCTTTTCGGAAAGAAAACCCTTTTACGTCGATTTTGTTTCGTAGACCAGTTCATTTGGCACCAATATGTTTCAAATGCGCTTTTCATTTGGCGCCGATGAAATATTTTGGGTGAAACCTCTTTGGCGCAAGTTTTCATTTCCTTCGATCAATTCCAAACTCGACCATGAAGATGCTTTCAGCGTAAAATACACTTATGCTCTGAAATGAGGAAATGCGGAAATGCGAGAATGCGGAAAATGATTCTAAAAAATAACCAATTTCATCCCCCCGCAATCCGCAATGCGATGCGGGAATGCGGAAATGCAAGAATGCGGGAAATGAGGGAATGCAGGGATGCAGAAATGGGGGAAATGTGGGAATGCGGAAATGCGGGAAATGTGGGTGCATAAATGCGGAAAATGATTTTCGAAAATAACAAATTTCATCCCCGTAATCCGCAATGCGATCCGGGAATGCAGAAATGCGAGAATACGGGAATGTGGAAACAATTTTAGAAAGTCGAAAATGCAGAAATGCAATCCGCAATCCGTTATTGGAATCCATTAAATTAAACCCCTTCCGACTATTTCGGTGCAACTTTGGATTATCCTTTGACTGTTTCGGTGGAACATCTAATTCTGCTCTCAAACACAATTTCTTCAACAAAACCTATGTGTTTCGGCGTCCAACTCGCAACTGCTCCTACCATTTCAGGGGAAATTAAAAACTTCTCCTTATTCAAAAAATGCCTTTTCTTTTGTCTTTCAAGAAAATCTAAGTGTTAAAAATGAGTAGATCCAAGATGAAACAAACTCTGAGAAAAATCAAAAAAATAAAGGAGGGGCCTACAATTTAAAAAAAAAAAATGGGGATCAGGTTGCAGCTGCAACAATTGGCGACTAGCTGGTGAACACAGATCTCTGAACAAACTCTTCTTGAGGATCACAATTGCTTGTTTATCATTAATTCTAATTGTAAAACTATGTCCTTATCATTTTTATCAAGATTTTAAAAGTCTAAATTTTTAGGCAAGGAGAGGAGCTTCTTGAATCATATTGGTAATTTGTTTTGGGAATTAGGGCAACCTGGACCAGATTTTCTGACCACTCTCCTGAGGCCATAATATGGAGTTCATTATTAGTCCCATCTTTTGGTTACCTCTAAATATGGATCCACGTGATCGTAACAAAATCAGACAGATGTATTCGTTTGTTCTTCATTACCATGCTACTAGCATTTCTTTGTATGCTTTCTTTTGACGAGTTTTATCGTCTGAGTCCTTTAAAAATAGCTTTCTTCAGTATTCAAACATTTGATGTGGGTTCTTCCATCCATAATGTCCTTTTGTGCGAGTGATGATTTTTTACTTTGTTTTTCATACTCACGGACGGAGAAGAACCTTCTAGAATATCATTCAGGGAATCTTCTTGATTGTATATATCTTATTTTCAAGACCATTTCTTTGATGGAGATGAAACCTTTCCATAAATGTTTTACTCTTCATTATAAGCCTTTTTGGCTGTAATTTTCGTAGCATCGGATCATTTTGATTTCCACACATCTGCAAGACTTTCTTCCATTCCATGGGACAGTTATAGTAGGCTTGTCACGTCCCCTCCCATCAATCTAACGCAAGGAAGCGAACATGACTACAGAGAAGGGATTTTACATAAACGCAGCCCCATTCATTAGATTCATACAAATAAAAACATATGTGTGTGCAGATCTATCAAACACAGCGGAAGTAAAATTCTTCTACACACATATATCATGCAATTTCTGGCATATTGATAACATTCATCAAATAATTAAAACCTTGCAAAAGTAAAGCACATAAATAAAATACTTATCTTGATGTAATGTTGTCTCAGGCAACTAGCTATGTCGTTGCAACGTTCCACCCAAACATAGGCCAACTATGCTCATTAATTTCTCAGCATAGGTGCCACCCTCGAGCTAGGCATTATTTCTACAAGGAAAAGGGGACTCTCGGGCTCAGCACAGCCCAAGCAAACATCACATCTAAGCCAAGCCAGTCCACATTTGGGTTTATCGGGCCATTGTGAAACCTTCTATTTTTTTGGATGCTTGCACTCAAAATCAAGCCAAAACAATGGATACTCAATCCATACACAGCAAGCACAATTATTAGGCATGGATACCCATTTTTAACAATGGGATTTACAAAACAGGATGTCCATGGGTTTTCCCCAATCGTGGCACAACAAAACGACTTATGGGGAGGGAAAAATCAACCATAGGGGAACAACTCAAATTTCCCACAGATATCGGGGCATTTAAATGGCGAAAATGACCTCCCAGGATGCCCAAATCGGATTTATTTTCTTCCCCGTAGCTCTGCAACACAAAAATGGATTCCCGGCTATGGAAAATGAAGTAAAAAGATGGAAAACGTGAAGGAAAACGCCCCAACTAGCTCAGACTGCGTGAGGGAGAAAAAAACATGGGTGAATAATGGCTTGGAGAGAAAATTCATGGCTCCTTTCTTGCCCAGGAATCCAAACACATTTTTCCAAAAACTGATGGCTTGCCCATACCCGAATTTGGACAACCATACCTCTCCATTCCCCAAGGCATTAACTACCTCAACCAACTCTTGGAAGAGATAAATGATTGGGTACAAATTCAACATGGGTAGTTGAGGGTTTATGGGTTCTCTCGTTGACACTTGGATTGACTTGATTGGCTCTAAGGGTTTGAATATTTCCCTCCCAATTCCTTGTAAAAATCATGCCCCCATCTCTTGTTGCATTGCATTGCATAACTAGTTGTGGGTATTTTATTGAAGTGCATATTTACATGATATTTGCAATTCCATTGTGCCTAGCTAGCACACAAACCATATGCATCACTAAATCGATGGCGAGGCCTTAGCCTTGAGCTCCTCCTCACCACGATTTTATAACAATATTACATCATTTACAATTTAATGCAATGGGGTCAAAATCAAGATATTAGAATGCCATCCCCCTTGGAATATCACCACCCTCGGTGTTCCAATACTTAGGAATACATACACACTTTACACATGTCCAAAAATTCACAAAATGTGGCAGGTTTGTCCTGCATTTCATTTTTTTACTTTGAACCTTCAGGAACAAGTCCTTTGTCTTCCACAAGTTGCTCCTATTGGCTTTGCTCTTCCAGTTCTGCAGGTGGGAATTTCTCCACAACAATCCATTTCTTTTCTTTAGCTTCTAGCTGATCCACAAGTCTGGAAACTTTATGGTTGCTACCCTCTTGTTGTTCCTTTGTTGGGTAGTTGTGGCGACAATGATTTCCTCCACATTTCCAACATTTCAGTGGTTGTTTTATCTTTTCATGCTCAACTTCCTTTGATTCTTCCCACCTGGAACATTTCTTAATGGGATAATTGGATGAATGCTTCTTCATTGATCCACTTTCCTTTCCCTTACTGATTGCTCCCATAATGCTTTTCACCTCCCTTTGCAGACAAATAGATTCCTGCAAAGCCTTGTGGTTCATCTCATTCTATTTCTTCTGTAGCTTGACCATCTCTCCAAGATTTTCTTGGGTTTTGAAAATTGTTTGAAGAAGACTTTCATCCAAGTCCAATAGCCCTTGGTCTGCTGCCATGGTCAATGTGCACAACTAGCCACACTTTTCTTGCTAGCACCACTTACCTTGTAACAACTGCAATCAATGGATTTCAATTTCTCACCTGTGATATGCATCATGGCAATTCCTGTTAGGCCAAGCATAACACAAATATTAAAGTTAGTCAATTATTTTCCCAATTGACATGGAAAGTCCATGCTTTACTCATGAGACTTCCACACTTTTCATGCTTGCCCAACATACACATGAACTCATTCATGTTCATTCTTTCACAGGGAATTATCTATTTCAGCATTCACAGTTTATTTCAAGCAAATAAACACAATCTATTTTCAGTCATGACATGCATTCAACAAATTTTTGTTTCTAAGATGCATCAGTCAAAAGGAAAGACAAGAGTAAGAGTTTCCCCCTCTTAGTCTTGTTCCAATCCGGAGCTACACCACCACTGTGGTTCCATGCCCCTTATCCTCTTTCACTTCAATGTGAATGATTGAATTTCCCTTTCTTGGCTATGACACTTAGTGTCTAAGGTCTGTCTAAGGATTTTCAACCAGGGAAACCTTCCCCCTTATTGCCTACAGAACCTTTGGCTGTTAGGACCGACACAGGTCCACTAGCACCATTTTTCATTACCGCTCATGCTGAGCTTTTTAGGACAGTCACATGTCCACATGCATCCTTAGGATGCCTTCATAGTCCTTGATTCCAGCAATACCTACACTCAAACATTGAATCAATTCACATGTTTAGTTTATTTTCATAGCGTTTATCTCTAAACAAGAGTTTAATAAATCATGTACACACGTATTTCATATAAAATAATCAAGAAGCTGCAAGATAACCAAATACTTATATGTATTGGATGTCTTCGCTTTATTCCACATGCTCCTTCTTTGCTTTGCATGCCTTGGATTTCATGTGGATACAATAACGAATGTTGGGCCAGCACGCAGGCTACTCTGCAATCATTCGAATAGGCAATTCCAAACCAATACGCCGACTGGGTTTATCAGGCATCCCATTTATCAATATGCTAAGCCAGTATGCCGATTGGATTTATCAAGTATTTAAGGAATGTTTGGCCAGCACGCCCACTTCTCCACAACATTTAATGCCCAACTAGTGCACCCACTGGATTTACCAATAATTTTATGGTACCTTCAGGGTCCTTGCTTCCTGCAATGACCAAGGTTTCCAACAAAGAAACAACAGTGTATTAGCTTGGTTGTCATAAGACTTGTTCATGAAATTTCATTATCCGAAAATGAATGAAAATTAAATACTTATCTGTATTGGGAAGTTCCTCACTACTCCACAGGTTTCCTTCTCTGCTTTACAAGCCTTGTATCAACTGTGGGGTGGATGCTTGGCCAGCACACATGCTACTCCACAACATCAAGTAGTTAATTCCCAACCAATTCACCGACTGGATTTACCAAGCATTGGTGGTGCCAAACCAGTCCCATACCTGGTTTTCCCTCTCCATTTCCAAGCCAACACATTCGTCTGGTTCATCAGCCAATGGAAGGAAACTGTACCATGACCATTTCTAGGTCAAGACTCTACTACAGAGCCATAGGCATATCAGGGTTTCCAGTCAGTCTCGATACCCCACCTTACTGCTCAACCAATAGAGATTTTATGCCTTCATCAATATCACCACAACCCTTCACACACACATCAACTCTTCATGCACACAAGGATGGCACTCCTTCTCCTATGCATACCATTGGTTCCCTCTAGGAACTCTATAGGTGACTTTCTTGACTGTAGGATAGCATGGCCCCACAATACCCACTCACACTACACAAGGATGATACCCCTTTTCTACTACACAAATCCTCGAGCCTATCCATCCCTTCTAGTGTTCTTTAGTGTGAGCATAGAAAGGTTACCAGTGCCCGTACAGTCCTCCTGAGTACCCTTTCTTCACTTTCCCTCTTAATGTGAAACACCAAATTGCATCTGTGTAAGCTGAAAACACAAGAAGGATAAGCAAACTCATCAGTATTGCTTCTCTAAATTGTAACCATATTTCATAACATTCACTATCAAGTATTGAACCACCAGGAATGTGTCCATTCCCTTAGGTTGTAGTCAATATTGACAACCCTAACATAACCCAACACCCAAAAGGTATGCACCCCATTCTGATGTGAGTCATGTAGGCCCTAGTCATACTCAAGCAGCCTGGAATAATAATGAAATAATAAAACATGCTTTGCATATTAAATATAATAACCAGACATGTATATTCTTAACTAGGGTTACAGAATACACATCAGTTTTGCAAATGTATCTTTTCTTCATCTGCGAATAATGGGGGATCCCTTCTCTGAGTCAACAGTCCTTCGGTTTTCCAACCCAATATTTTCACGTTCCATAACCCACACATGCCTTCTTGGCATAATTTTACCATCTCACTCGCATGGTTTTCCAACATACAGTGCAACTGAGATATTATCAAAATTTACAATGGTGTTTCACCTGAAACCCATTTCCAAAGAATGGGATCCTTCCCATGGAGTTTGGCTTCTGCAGGCAATCACACACGGTCTTCCTGCAAGGAGTCTTCCTGACACACTCCTCAAACAGCCAAATAGTTAGCAGCATTTGACAATCAAATTCAAATCTGATTTCCCTAATCAGTCAGTGACATTAATAATTAAATTCAAACATGAATGTTATCACTCCAGGAGTCCTTCTAGGATGTAACTCAAAGAAGCCTGGTAACTTAATCAATATCTCAATAATATAAAAAAGGTGGATCAAGTTGAATATCTAAATTACTGCATAATCTACTCAAGACAGTCTCGAATACACTCAAACAATGCAAGGCTCTCAAGGACTATTATCAGATAGGTAAAAAGGATAAAGGAAACTGATCAATTAACCATAACATATATAAAACAATTACATATGATGGGCCAATTAACCTACAACGGATGCTAATGATCCTAGCTTGATAATCAATAGTAAGATGACAGTTACTTAGATTACAAACATAGACAAAGAATACCCTTCAACTCAATAGCACATCATAGAAAATAAGAAACAAGGTCTGATAACAATGAGTGAAAGAATCGGGGAAAAAACAATGAGTGAAAGAAGCTTGCAGGCTGATCATATTAAAGAAAGAGGTCTCTTTACAAAATACAGTTAAGTAGCACCCTCCAAAATCCAACCATTGTTCTACATGATTTATGGGCTTTATAGCCTTTACAACCTCTCCCCAGATCCTAAGAAACTGGGTTGAATTTACTCCAGATGGGAAAATCCAAAACCGTTTTTCAACAAACCAGGAAAAATCATTTTTAATTGGCTAGACTGCTGAAAAATGGGGCTCAGAGATGCATTCGATTCTCTCAATCTGTGGCACCTGTAGGAAAACTGAGAGAGGTTATTGTTCTCTGACATGTCAGGAAGAACAATCTCTGAGCGTTTTGCGGAATGATTCTCCAGTCGCTCAGAATCATCATTTGAAAATGATGACTCTGCATAGTAAAAACGTCGCTTTTGCTGAAACTACTGAAAAAGAGGCTCAGAGATGGGTTCATTTCTCCAGCTATGTGACACCTGTGTATAAACTGAAAGAGGTTATTGTGCATTGATCTGTTGTGAGAAAAAACCTCTCTCATATCTTTAAAACTCATTTTTTTTCCCGAGATCTGCATTTCAAAAACAAGTGTCAAACAGGCAGGTTCTGGGATCCAAAAATTGGGGCTCAATGACGGATTAGATTCTCTCAATATGCAACACCTGTATGAAAACTGGGAGAGGCTATTGTTCTATGACATGTTAGGAACAAAAACCTCTTAGTGTTTTGAAAAAATATTCTCCAGACGCTCAGAATCGTCATTTGAAAATGATGACTCATGATAGTAAAAAACGCCACATTTCTTCATTATTTCCATCTTGTTGGCACCTTCAAAACTAGAACAGCACATTGAAACAGATCCTATTAATTAAAATATTCACTTAAAAACCATCCTCTTGCCATTTGGAAGCAAAAACCGTGATCTGGGCAAAAAATAATGCCTCTCTGCCCTGTTTTGCACTTTCGGTGGTTAAAGAGCCAAAATTCGAACCTGTAAACCACCGAAAGCTCTGCTTTCGGTGGCTAAGAACAGCTGTGAAAGCCTGCCTAAGCCACCGAAAGCTCTGTTTTGAAACTAATCTTCTGAAATGGAAAAAATGTATTTTGTCTCAGCTTCTTGATGACAAGTGAAGTTCTCTTGCTCTTTCGGTAGCTGGAATGAATTTGCATTTGAACACGAGCGTTGCCGAAAAGGTGGTGAAAATGCCTCTCCTTTTGGTAGCTTATAATCCACCGTTTACACCGTATGCCACCGGAAAACGGTCTTAACCAGTGCTCTTTGCTTTCGGTGGTTGTAAGCGACCCAACGTTTAGATGGCAAGCTACGAAAAGTATCCGCCCTTTCGGTGGCTAATCAACAACATCGTGTTCGCCCAAGCCACCGAAAACCACCCCACAACTCACGCTGTAATTTTTCCCTTTCGGTAGTTAGGAGTGCCTCAAAAATTTCGTTTAAGCTGCCGAAAGCAGAGCTTTCGGTAGCTTAGGGGTCGTTTTGAATAAGCACTTAGCTACCGAAACCTGTTTTTAAGTTTTTTTGAAATAAAAACTTGTCTCGAAAGTTTGTTGACGTATTATGAGTTAGAACTCATTAAAATGAGCCTAAACACAAACTTTAATAATGTGTTTTCATTTTCAAATGACCTCCTATCACCTCACATGATAAAACTTAAAAAAAAAAAAGAAATTTGAGGAGATAACAATGAATTTACAATTCTGTCTCCTACAGAAATTGATTGGTTTAACCATGAGGCCATCCTCATATCGTTTGGCTCCTGTAAGTGGCATTACTCTGTCCATTATGGTTTTATGCTTGCTACCATACATGAACATCCACTTACAATATGTCCTCCTGACACAATTCATATAAGCCAAACAACCATTAGTAATTTATTCGCAAAATTCCAAATCTGAGATTTGCAAATCTGTTTTCTTACAGCAATTTATTTCCAACCATGAGATCATTCTCATAATATTTTGCCTTTGCACATTACTTTATAGCCATATCACTTCGTGCAACTATGTCCTTATAGCAGAGCATCTTGGTATCCCTTCAAACATGACTTCCTTTTCGCAATCTTTCTCCTGCATTCATAGCAGCTCATGAAAAGATCTCAGAATTATCATTAATTCATCATTTCATCTATTGTTTAATTTACCATGAATATACACCACAACCATGTCGTCACACAATGAATCACAATATGTGCACCCATACTCATGCATGCAACTTTACAACATTTGCACAAAATTTTAATGTGCATTCACTCAATGCAACCACAAGATTTATAAAATCTCTTAATGCATATCCACTCAATGCCACCTTGCACTGATTCATGAATACTATATTGTCATGTCATTCATCCTATCATAACAGGGGCATAAGTCCTTACTTGCTTTGGTTATTAAACTCATAACCAACATACACAAATGGCATGATATAATTCCATATGAATGCATTGATCTTTCTAAGCAACTATAGGGTGTAAGGCTCATTTCCTGCACTTACCCACACCTCACCATACTCGGTAGGATGAAATTCACATTCAGGCACTCAGTACCACATGCAAACCAAATCGACATAGTTGAAGGGATCTTACCAAATCCTCTTTCAACATTCATGCAATTAAGCACAAATAACCATTACCTGCATGGTTGTCATTAACATCGCTTGATGTTGCCTTATCAGTTGGCATCTTACCAAGGCTACATAGTCCTTTTGCCAACATTTACTCCAGCCTTCCCTCTCAAGGTTTGCTGGTCACATGCTGTGACTTCTTTGCATTTTCACTAATGCTTCTATGGTCTGATTCCTACAACCATTATCAACAACATTAATTGTCATCAACCATAGGCAATACCATTAATGGGCTACTGCATGTGTAACTTCACTACCTCTACTGATATGCAACATCATGCTCATGCATAAGCAATTCACATGCATTATGCAATGACTATTTAATCATGCCCACTAATTCATATGCATTTAATCTACTACTCTCTTGCATTTCTAGCATTATTATTCCATAATTTATATGCATGACAACTTCAGAATTATAAATACAATAGAAAGAGGGTAGTGGAGGGATTCTCCCTTCCAACTCCCCATCATGACATGGAGCTCCTCCTCCACGTCACAGTTGATCCTTTTCTTGGCTTCCCTACCAAGCACACAAGGATTCATTAGTTGTGATTTCTCACTAAGTAGCAATTCAATACATATACATATGTAAAAAAATTATACTTGACACTTTATAAGCATACAACTCTTATGTTGCAAACATGAATAGTTTAGGGTGAGAAATTTCTCTTTTTATCAACATTGCCTTACTTCTCCAATTGCTTTCAGAAAATATGGCCAAGTTCAACTTGACCTTTCTTAACTTACCTACAATTATCATCACCTAGAATTTTCTCACCATGACGACGTCTCAGGGGGACGATGGGGGTCAAGGGGGCTTTTTTCTTTTTGTAAATCTTCCAATTTCGCGCAATCTGGCGCATAAATTCCATGGCATTTTTCAATTTCAGGCACCTGAAAAATCCACCTGGAAATTGCTCAAATTTCATGTTTCGGCGGCCTTTTGAATTCTCCTCTGACCTGTTTCAGAGCAACTTTCAATTTTACGCTGATCGACGAACTTCCACAACTTTCACTTTTGCACCGACCATTTCGGTGAATTTTCCATTTCTCACCGATCGACGGACTTATTCTTTTCCGTCGACCGCTTCAGCGAGTTTTCCATTTCTCGCTGATTAGCAGACTTATCCTTTTCCGCCAACCGTTTCGGTGAGTTTTCCATCTCTCGCCGATCGGCGGACTTATCCTTTTCCGCTGACCGTTTTGGCAACCCTTCCAATTGCTCGTCGATTGGCGGAATTTCTATTTTGGCGTTGATTGTTTCGGCGCACTTGCTGCTTTTTCGTCGACCGTTTTGGTGACATTTCCCATTTCTCATCAATCGGCAAACTTATCTCTTTTGCGCTGAAACGCATCGGTGACCCGTTCAATTCTTCGCCGATAATTTCAGCGCTTTTTCCATTTTTGTGCCGACACTTAGACAGAAACTCAAAAACTAAGAAAAACTTTGAAATTTTTCTTTCTTTTCTAATGATTAGTGTTGGGCAGGAAGGGTTCTTACCTATGCAAGTTGTTAGATGTAGCCCATGTAGGCCCAATGTTGCAACCTTTGCTATGATACCAATCTGTCGCGTCCCTTCCCATCAATCCAACGCAAGGAAGGGAACATGACTACAGAGCTTGGGATTTTACATAAAATCATCCCCATTCATTAGATTCTTACAAATAAAAACATATGTGTGTGCAGATCTATCAAACACAGCAGAAGTAAAATTCTTCTACACATATATCATGCAATTTCCAGCATATTGATAACATTCATCAAATAACTAAAACCTTGTAAAAGTAAAGCACATAAATAAAATACTTATCTTGATGTAATGTTGTCCCAAGCAACTAATTATGTCGTTGCAACGTTCCACCCAACCATAGGCCAACTGTGCTCATTAATCTCTCAGCATAGTTTCCACCCCCAAGTTGGGCATGATTTCTACAAGGAAAAGGGGACTCTCAAGCTTAGCACAGCTCAAGCAAACATCACATCTAAGCCAAGCCAATCCATAGTTGGGTTTATCAAGCCAATGTGAACCCTTCTATTTTTTTGGATGCTTGCACTCAAGTTCGAGCCAAAACAATGGATACCCAATCCATACACAGCAAGCTCAATTATTGGGCATGGATACCCATTTTTAACAATGGTATTTACAAAATAGGATGTCCATTGGTTTTCCCCCAATCGTGGCACAACAAAACGACTTATGGGGAGGGAAAAATCGACCACAGGGGAACAACTTGAATTTCCCATAGATATAGGGGCATTTAAATGGCGAAAAAGACCTCCCAGGATGCCCAAATCGGATTTATTTTCTTCCCCGCAACGCTGCAACACAAAAACGGATTCCCAACTATGGAAAATGAAGGAAAAAGATGGAAAACATGAAGGAAAACGCCCCAGCTAGCTCAGACTTGTTGAGGGAGCAAAGAACATGGGTGAATAATGGCTTGGAGAGAAAATTTGTGGCTCCTTTCTTGCCCAGGCAACCAAACACGTTTTTCCAAAAACTGATGGCTTGCCCATACCCGAATTTGGACAAACATACCTCTCCATTCCCCAAGGCATTAACTACCTCAACCAACTCTTGGAAGAGATAAATGATTGGGTACAAAAGTCAACATGGGTAGTTGAGGGTTTATGTGTTCTCTCATTGACACTTGGCTTGACATGATTGGCTCCAAGGGTTTGAATATTTCCCTCCCAATTCCTTGTAAAAATCATACCCCCGTCTCTTCTTGCATTGCATTGCATAGCTAGTTGTGGGTATTTTATTAAAGTGCATATTTACATGATATTTTCAATTCTATTGTGCATGGCTACCATGCAAACCATATGCATCACTAAATCGATGGCGGGGCCTTGGCCTTGAGCTCCTCACCACGATTTTATAACAATATTACATCATTTACAATTTAATGCAATGGGGTCAAAATCGAGATATTACAAGGCTACCTAAGATGGTCATTTATGTGTAAGTGAGCGGAGCCCCAAGATAGTAATTTAGAATTCATGAATCTCGGTTATTTCACAAGGTTTATATTGACACAAATTGAAACACGAAGCAATTTTCCCCTTTTAAAACAAAGCAGCAATTAAAATCACTAATGGCATTGTCATTACAAAAAGAACTCATTTTGTTATGAAGCCAATTCTAATCCTTTGGTGATTATAATCATTTCATATGAGATTGTTCAAATGTCGGCATTTCTGCACATCACTCTGAAAGTTGAGCTAAGATTTATTCAAATAAAATCAAGTAAGCAAAGCAAAATCAAACCAAAAAATGAGATAAGGTTGAAGCTAACTATCCTAAGAAGAAAACAAACGAAATTAAATGAAAGGCTAAGAATCAAGAAAATTTATTTATGTACAAGAGGTCTCCCTAAACCTAGGAAAAGTATTGTTTTAGGGCTAGGCCATTGACAGGGAGGTTATCCTTCTCCCCTTGTAAATATTGTAACTTATAAGTCGATCGGCCAAACTTCTCCACAACCTGATAAGGACCAGGCCACAATTGTTGGAATTTGGTATGTTTTCCCTTTTCTTCATGAGGATGATCCCACTTTAGAATTAGATCTCCTACCTCAAAAATTTTCTTGCCAAATTTCTGATTATCAAACCACCTTTTAACAATGTCTTGGTGACGGTTGAACCTATCTTTGGCCTTTTGTCGTGCTTCCTCAAGTTTTAGCAAGGTATTAATGCGTGACTGCATGATTTCGCTACTTGACCCTCGAAATGCTTGGGCTAACTGGAGGAAGGGAGTAGTATGTTTGGGGGAAGAATAGCCTATTTCCCATAGACTAAGGTGTAAGGAGAAACCCCTACAGAATTTTTTTGACTGACCCTATCTACCCATAAAGTGTTGGGAAGAGTTGTATGCCAATTTCTTTGGTTTTCAATGATAGTTTTCTTCAATATTCGTATAAGGTTCTTATTAGTGGATTCTGATAACCCATTCCCTTGAGGATAGTAGTTAGATGAATAATTCAAATTAATTCCCTTGAGGATAGTAGTTAGATGAATGATTCAATTTAATTACTTTTTCAATAGCAAATGTACTCAACTTGAAAGAAGAAAAATAAGATGCATTATCAAAAACTAACGAAATTGGAACCCCAAACCTGGTTATGATGTTTTCTTGCAAGAATCTGATGACCGCATCTTCATTTACTTTGCGCAAAGGAGTGGCTTCAGTCCATCTCATAAAATAATCAGTGGCGGTGAGAATATATCGGTGTTGTAGTGAAGAGTTAGGATTGATTTCTTCGATGATGTCTAAACCACATTGTTCGAATGGTTCTGAAATAATGACTGGTTGTAATGAAGCTGCTGATTTTGGCAGCCTACCAGCGCTTCTTTGACATATATCACATTTCCTTCTGTAAGCATGAGCATCCTTAAAAAAATTGGGCCAGTAATATCTGGCTCTAAATATTTTATGAGCAGTAGTATCCCTGGAATAATGTCCCCCTACAGGACCATCATGTAACTCCTTAACCACCTTTTCCGCATCATCATTTTCAAGGCATCTGAGAAACACTCCATCATAATTCTTTCTAAAAAGCACTCCATCTATTATTTGATATGATGTTGATTTCAATCGGAGGGCCCTTCTCTGTTTAGAATTCCAATGCTCTGGAAAATATCCATGTTGAAGATAATGAATTAAATCCCTATACCAAGACTCTGGAGTGGTAAACATAGAACATACTTCAATTAAATTCATTTTCCCATCCATGATATCCATCAGTTGTATTTCCAGTAAGCAACTTGCATAACCCTTGACCTTTGGTAATATTAGATGGCTTAAATTCTAGGTCATACTCTTGTAACGGAGGCACCCAGTTTTTGCGTCTTTCTCCCAACTCCTTTTGTATAAATAGAGATCTGACAATTGGGTGAGGTATTATAACCTTTGTTATATTTTTTAGAATGTAAGGTCTGAACTGTTTTACGGCCTTAAATACTACATATGCTTTTTTTTCTATAGTTGGGTAATTCAGTTCCACTCCCTATAACCCAGTGCTCATAAAAGATATTGGATATTCGTCTCCTTGCTCTCCTTTCTGCGTGAGTGTTGCTATAAGAGAATAATCTGAAGCAAATATATATATAATGAAATATTTTTCAAAATATGGACTACTTAATGAATGCGCATGAGCAATGACATTTTTTATATCCTTAAATGCATTCTTTTCAATCTCAGTCCATTTAAACTGTACACTTTGCTTCACCATTTGCTGCAAAGGTTTTACAATTTGTGCAAAATCTGGTACAAACCTTCGAACAAAATTTATTGTGCCCATAAACGATTGCATAGTCTTCTTATTATGGGGCATGGGAATCTGGATTATGGCTTGAATTCTTTCTGGATCTATAAAGATTCCCTTTCTTGAGATGATGTGTCCTAACAGTTTTCCTTCGAGAAAAGCAAAGATGCATTTCTTAGGATTCAAAGATATGCCATACTTCTTACAACGATAAAAAAAATTGTTTTAAATGGAAAGCATGATCCTCTCTTTTCTTAGAAAAAACTATCACATCATCTAAATAAATAACAACACTATGGCTGACTAAACCTCAGAATGCGATGTCCATGGCCCTTTAAAATGTGTCTCCAACATTCATAAGGCCAAAAGACATTCTTCTATAAGTGAATGTTCCCCATTTTGTGCGAAAGGTAGTCTTGAGTCGATTGTTCTCGGCCACTAATACTTGATTGTAACCTGAAAATCCATCCAATAAGGAGAACACCTCTAAGCCTGACACCATCTGTAAGATTTGTTCCATGGGTGGGACCAGATAGTTGTCTTTATCTGATGCCCTCTTCAAATTTCAAAAATCAACACATAGTCTTATTTCTCCTGATTTCTTTCTTACATGCACCAATTTTTCCACCCATTCGAAATGTCTGACCTTGAAAATAATCTTAGCATCCATCAACTTCTGTAATTCCTTTTGTATTAGGGGTTCAAGCGCAAGATGCATCTTCTGGAGTTGTTGTTGAAATGGCTTCGCTCCTTGTTTGATGGGGATCACATGTTGTATGATGTGTGTATCATAAGTTTTCAAATCATCATATGTCCATGCAAAAATGTCCTTGTATCGCTAAAAAAGTTTAATAAATTTGCATCTCTCGCCAGGTGAACAACTCTGTCCTAAATTGGCATATTTAGGCTCTTGTTCTGTGCCTAAGTTTACTAGTTCGTACTGCATTGAAGAGCTGTTCGTTTTGACATTTGTTGTCTTCCTGAATTCATGTTGTAAGTCAAATAATCCTTCAAGAGTTCATATTCCTTTCGGCCTAAAATTTCCTTCATTGAGATCCTTATATTGCAATTCTGATTGGTGTTTGTCTTCTTCAATAATGGCTTCTCTGAAGGTATCTTCATTTGTCAAAAAACTGATAATTTGTTCATCATCATCGAACACTCTCCAATTCGTAATGTTATCAAGTACAGATGGCCTGAAAAGCAATTCAATAGAACATTTGTTATTGGTGGGTACTAACCGTGAAGCAGAAGTGGCTAGTAAATCAGCAGCAACATTTTGTAACCTAGGAATGGCATTTATGTTAAAAGCATTAAATTTTGATATTGAATTCTATACCTCGGATTGGTACCCTTTCAAATGTGGAGACAAACAATGAATGGTATTCCTTATATGCCTAACAACTATATCCGAATCACCGAAAACTTTTAAATTATTAACATTTAAATCAATGGTATTTTTCAAACCTTGAACTAAAGCTTCATATTCAGCAGTATTATTTGTGCATTCAAATTCTAGTCTACAAGAGAGAAAATGTATGTTTCCTTGGGAATCAACAAGAACACAACCAAATCTTGCTCCCTCTTGTGTCTTGGAGCCATCAAAATATAAAATCCAAAACTTATCATCTGATTCAACTATGTTAGTATGATTACCTACGTCAGTAACTAACTCTACTATGTTATAGTCAATATCATCAACCCGTGCAAATTTAAGGAGATCGGACTGTGTGTCTGAATCATGGCCAATATTTTATGCTTGCTAATTTTCGGGTTCAATTTCCAGAAAATAATTTCGCAACACCAAAGATGAAAAATTCATTGGTTCATTTTTACCTTCTAATTCAGTCACGTTATGCTTCATATGAGGTTCTCTCAATACTTTAATTTGATTCTGTTTATTCTGATATGGTAACCATAGGTCAGACTAGTCTGTCGCAAAATAACCATTCAACTTGTTTGACCAATCTCTAGTCAATATCAAACCGTAAGCTTCTGGTATATCCACCACCATGATATCGATGAATTGGCACACTCTTGGGTCTGTTGCCAGCCTAATCAATACATTCTTCATTTCCCCAATAACTTTAACATCGGATCTATCAAGTTGTATAATCCGAGAAGGGGAAGCTATGGGTAGTCCATTAATTCTTTTGCAAATAGATAGTGGCATAATGCTTGATGAATCCCCATAGTCTACAAAGCATTTATGCACATTACTATTAAAGATTTCAAAATTCAAAAGAAAAGGAAAAGTTTGAGATTTAGACTTTCCACCAATACTTGCTTCGTTAATCTCGGTATCAGACTCAACCCTTTCTGACTATTTGTCTACTATATCACTTGATTTTACATCAAAGGATTCTAATAATTTTTTCCTCTGTTGTGGCAGGTTACACATTTCAAACAGAGATATGTTTTCCTTTTTTTTCTTGATATCTTCTACAATGTCATATCCCATATTGTGATTTCCCCCAGTTTTTTCGCCAATATCAGATTTGTTGACTACAAGGTTTACTTGCTTATTGATTAATGGATTTGTTTCTTTTACAACCCCTGTATTTAATTTTGGTTGTGACTAATTCATGTTGTTATTATTTTTTGTGTTTTCTTTGACTGCCTTCATTTTGGGTAAGACCATACTTTGCTCTTCTACTGGTCCCTTACTTTTGGTAGCGTAATGTACGAATGATATTTGTATTTCTTCCACCTTTTCTTCTTCATCTAAACCCAAAGTTGGCACCCAATCCCATAATACCAATGTGGTTTCTTCATTTTGATCTTTTGGTTCACTAGATTGGTCTTCTTCCTGGTCTTCAAGATCCGTTAGTTGTGTATCCAATAATTGATTCATTACCAGAGTCATTGAATTAATCCATTGTAGGCAACTTTTTTCGGAATGGTGCTCTTAATGAAATGTGCAAAAGTGATCCATGCCAACTTCATTCAAATTAAATACAGTAGAATTATTTGATGGTGGTTGTGGTTGCATGCTTTCTTCCTTTTTTTATAGAAAGGTTTAAATGGTTTTCTTACTGAAGAACTAGCACCCTTATCATTTTCCATATCTACTATTTTATTGGACAACTTTTGAACCATTTTGACCACATTTTCTAATTCATTTGAAGAATCTTCTTTGGGTCTGGTTAATATAAAAGGCTTCTTATTTACTGTAGGTTTTACTTCCAAATCCATAGAATGTTTGATGATATTGTCTATGTCTGCCTCTACTTTCTTCGCCTCTTCAAAATTTTATGATAAAATAGTTTTAACAGATCTTTTAACAAACATGGCTATGGATGGGAGAAGCATCGTAGTATAATATTCTACCAATGATTCTTCAGCAGGTTTCATTGCAGCGTTGAAACTATTCAAAATCATAGTAAATATCTGATTAAACTCTTGAACTTTCTCCTTCTTTTCCATCCACATAGACAATAATTCTTTCATAAGTGAAGCCACAGTCTTTTGGGTACCAAACTTATTCAAAAAAAATCTTCTCAAAACTGTCCCAATTTGCTATAGAATCAGTCTGTAAGCTAAAATACCAGGATGATGCTCTGGGTTCAAAAGTATAAGGAAATAATCTGCACACCACATCCTCATGTTCCACATTGAGAAGATTTAATGATAAGTAAAATCTTTTTAGGTGATCAACAGCAGAGATTCCTTTTTCCAAGATCAAACTTAGGTAACACTCGCTCCGAATGCTTAGGTAAATCGTGCAAAGGAGCAGCTAGGTTGAGTGTTCCTCTGGCTCTCCATGCAGGTTGTTGATTGGCATTGTGAGCCATGTTATCAATACGCCTAGGAGAATGTGGAGGTGTATGAGGTGGTGTAAGAGTTTATGTGTGTGGAGAAGTGATTGATTCCAGAGAATTAGGCCTCAATTGATTAATGGGATCTGGTATATCTTGTAATCATAAATCAACTAATTCTTCCAAAGATTCCACAAGCACATAATCCCTAGTTTGCACAACTTGTCTTCTAGGAGCTTTCCTTCTAGGTAGTAAAGGTAACATTGATAATCCTCCAAGTTTCCTCACGTAATATCTAGTATGTCTCCTAAAGTTATCTACTTATGTGTGAGGAACAACAGATAAACGTTCAGTATGATCAGTTTCAGAATCCAACTTTTCTTGATAATCAGTTTCAGAACTTAATTCTTCTGGTTGGGTTGTTTCCAATGGAGACCTAGAGACATTTCCTCTTGAAAATGGATTTCCTCTTCCATCCATGCACTGGAGGCCCTCCTACTAGCACCAAAATTGTTGATGCCTCTAAAATCATAGCATTGACAATAGGGATTCTCCCCAATGAATAGTCTCAATTAGATCATCCATTGTTTGGTATGGGAAATCCATCCGGTTAACAGTCTTCCTACCGTAGGTATGTTTGTTTAAATTATGTACCGGTTGCGGCCCGACCCACCATTTATATTTTATGTTTTAAGTATGATTATGCAAGTGCTTCTAATCTAACTAATGCATTTAACCTATAATTGACAGGCAGAAGCCTCACAAGTGATGCATAGGTTCTTATCTCCCGTCTTATCACTCCTACCTTATCAATTAGCTAATCCTACTCTAAAGTAACTAATCTATCCTTGCAAGGAGCGAGTTTAAATAAGAGTAATAATCTAAGAATGCTTATACAAATCTAATAGATAGCTATTAAGATCAAGTATGCACACTCATAGTAGAAAATTACAAAGATAGCTTTGCTT
Source organism: Larix kaempferi (assembly GCA_027924585.1). NCBI lineage: Eukaryota > Viridiplantae > Streptophyta > Pinopsida > Pinales > Pinaceae > Larix > Larix kaempferi. Next base: position 2,674,166 of record BSBM01001005.1, on the reverse strand, counting down.
ACAATTAAATCAAATTATTAATCTGATATCACATAGGCATTTGCATAGATAAGTAAAATCATTCATCACCATTGAAATAATTCAACAAAGTTAGAAATATCTCACAACATGAGCATGAACAGAAGAAGAAACAATTCTGATCTATCAATTACAGCATTCCATGCAAAAAATCTGTGCAAGCTTTTCCCAGCAAATAGGTCCTTCTCATTAGCAGAAAAATAATTCTCTTACAAAATTTATCCAGCCTCTATTTCACTCGAAAAATTCCTCTTTATAGTACCCTTCCCCCTCTATTTATACTACAAGAGAATTTTTCTTTACATGACTAATCACTTCACCTACCCCTGACCTTTAGATTGCCACAATTTGTCTTTTGTGTGTGCACATCAAAAATAGACAATTAATTACAAATTAAATTAACTTTATGGTGGGATCTCCAGGATGGAAATATAATTGTCCCACAAGTCCGTTTCTTGAAATATTACATTACATTGTAGAGGTTCTAATAATTTCAAAGATACTTCATGAACAGATAATTCCTTTTCCACACATATCACTCCTTCAGTAGCTACTTTATAGCTCTCTTCTAGGAAATAAGCATTTATCAATGCTTGTCCAATGTATTGCTTGAGGTCTTCTTCATTTAGTGCATCTATTTTCCTGATGTATTCTAAGTCGTCTTTTAGGCCATTTCTTAATTCCATTAGCCATTGATCCTTGGAGGGAAACTCGTACATATCTGGAATCATGGCGATATGGAATTTCTCATGTATTTGATGAATTCTTTTGTAAAATTACTCACATTTTGTGATGGATTTTGGTACTTCCACATGTATTTTTCTAGAAGCTCTTCTGCAACTTTCTAGAAGTGCTATATCCAACTTGAGTTCTGCAGTCATTTTATTTGGCAGGTGATCAAGGAAATTTGGATTTCTTTCCTTCCAGATCATCAACCTTTTCATATTTTTAAAAGTGTTAACTAACTTTTGTCTTACAGATAAAGCACCAGCAGAAATCTCTTTCATTCTAGCTATCATTTGTTTCATTTTATAAATTTATTCAATTAACAGTTCTTCTGAGTGGCAAATTTTTTCTTGTATTTTGCAGGCCTGCTTGTGGAATGGGGTCATATCTAGCTTCTAATGTTGAGCCATGTCTACCTATTCCAAGGGAGATTCCTTATCTCTAACAAACTCACTCACCTGAGACTACAAAGCTTCCTTTTCGATTATCATCTCGTCTATGTGTGCTTGTAGAGATTCCTTTTCACTAATCAAAGCTCCCACATGTTGGTTTGACCTCAATTTCTTTTCCTCCAACTGATTGATGCGAGACTCGAAGTCACTTTGCTCGCTTTCCATAATGACAAGTTGTACGTTCAAAACGTCCTTTTCATTTTCCAAATTCCGGTAGTCTAACAGTAACTTATTATTTTCAGTTATTACTGCATCTTGTTTCTTCTTTAACTTGATCCCGAGTCACCTCTTGCTTTTACTAAGTTATTCTTCAGCTTCAACAATTTTCCTGTGTTGTGTTCCAGGTCGTTCATCAGTTTGTCAACATTGTCGACATTTGCTTGAGCGGCTGCTATGTTGATTGACACAGAGAACTTGGGATCCTTGTGGGTGCCTTCCATTATGGTGTTTTCCTGAATTGTTACCACATGTAGTTGTGCGCCAATTTTCAACCTTTTCTCTATCCTCCTTGAAATTGTCTTCATTTTGGGGTCAAAGACTATTGTATCCAGTTTTGCTACTGAATGTTGCTTTGAAGGAGTAAAAGGAGTGATTTCGAGCTCAATGAATGGAAGGTGGCCTCCCATAAGTGGAATTACGGAGATGTCGAGGAGATCTATATCCATGTCTTGAAGTTTATAGTCTCTTTCTTCTGTTTCTTTGTCTTCTACAACTTTCTTGAGCTTATCTTCTTCTTCCCTTTGTCTCTCTAGTTCTGCTACTCTATCCGCTGCTTCTTGCATTTCCTTACTGAGCCTCTCTTATTCTGCTTCTTCCTCTCTCTCTTTTCTTGCTTCTTCTTCTTTCCTTTTATTTCCTCTTCCCTTTTCTATCTTTCTGCTTCTTCTTCTCGTAGTCTTTCTGCTTCCTCTGCTGCCACAGCTTCTTCTCTAGACTTCTGTAATTCTGCTTCTTTAGCAGTATCCATAGTATGACTGGAACCTATACCACTTTTCTGGCCAAATCGTTTATTCAAATCTGTCATGTTATTTTCCCTCTATATACTTCCTCATCCTTAAGGAAGTGATCTATGTATTCAAAGTGAATTTTACATGACGCACAGTGTTGAGCGGCCTTTTGTAGTTTGTCATTTCTGACAAAAATCTTCTCTCCAAAATGAAATGCTAAGTCTTTTACAAAAACCTATGCTCCTTTCACCTTAGGGAATTTATATGCCCCAATGACAAAGGGAAGTGGTGGGTAGGAATCCTTCTTATGTTCATTTAAAAAATGGCCTACTCCATTTACGAAGACTTGTCTTACCGCATCTTTGTGCACTACATAATCTGTTGTGTACCTTGGCATTATTGATGGAGATTTGGTACCCCCATACATTCTGATATATGTGCCTTCAGGGGTAAAGTAGAAATCTCCATATTCACAGATGACGTCCATCGCATTATCCGACAAGCAATTGGGTTTTTCATTAAATATTAGCCAATACATAGGAATTATGAATTCCTCACAGATAAGCTTGTAGAAGCTTGCATACTTGTGTGCCCACATTATTTGGTAAGACACATATAATGGAGTCTCAATCGGAATTGAGTAGCATCCCAACTTGTGGAATGGGTGTTTAGTCAATATGCAGTCAATAAGGTAGGAAGACATAAAGAACTCGGCTTTCTTCTGGGTCATCCCTCCCTGGGCTACTGCTATCGGTGATGCCATACTCTCAGAGATAATGTCTTCCCAATTGAATATGGTACCATGGGAGGCGATATGATACATGAGGGGCACCCAACTGAATTTATAGATATTCCCATTGGCCCTGCCGAATATTCTGCTCAACATTAAAGCTATGATTTTGAATGGTTTTTTCAAATTCTAAGTATCGTATTCCCCACTTGCCCTTTGCCTCAACTACTTTCCAAGAATCAACATTTTCTTATCATACTCAAAGTGATCTATGTTTAATCCCCTTATCCAGTCATCTGTCGTCATAACTTTAGGGGAAGGTAACTTGTATGATGCACTAACATGCCTAGTTTGAAATGAATTGAATCCTTCTCCATTCGCCCCAGCTATGATCTATGTTCCAACATCTATATGAGGTAGAATCCATCCAATTACTTCTCCAATTACTTCTGAACACGGGAAAAGCTCCGGACAGGTGGAAGCTTTATGAATACTTGATCTTTTCATATTTTGATACACCATCATCTCTTCAATGGATGCATCTGGTACGTTTAGATCTCAGATGAGGTGATATAGTCCACCATACTTATATTCAAGGACTCTCCTAGTCACTGCTCTTGTATCCTCATACACGGTTTCCATCAGGGTTTCTGGAACAACCTCAAGGTCGAAATATGATTTTGCTACCTTGGGCTTAGGTTTAGCAGCTCTTCTTTGCATCTCCGAGTCCTGAGGTGAACAAAAATCAAATGTAAATGTATAAGAATAATTCAATGTTAAAAATACTTCCAAGCAAAATGATAATGAACATAATATACATTGCATATGTATGATTTGTCAATATTTTTACAAAACAGAAGATTCATACTTCCATGACATCAAGTGTGTTTGGTTATGAGCAATTTGTCGTGAGGATTCCCTAATGCACCATCATATAGATTTCTTCGTTCTTTCACTATCCTTAGTAAACGAAATCTTAGTCAAAACTTAAAATTTTATTTCACTTAGGGATAGATATGTCTGGATTATTGGAATGCAATTATTATCTTACTTTTGGGATCACACTGTCAAGCAATTTGTTCTTATTCCCTAAAATCATTCATATGCCATATTAACTATCCATTTAAATCATTCCAATCCATTCTTTAAGTAAAGTATCGGATTGACTTGTGGTCTCAATAAAATATTTTTAATAAAGAAAAGGAAAAGATAAAACTAACTACCAATGGAAAGGGTAACCCTAAAAACAAACAACTTCATTTAATCCGCATCCTTACGAAGCAATCCACTTTTTGATACTTTCTCGCATTATTGATCAAAGTTGTATATATCTCCGGGCTTGGTGGCCACCGTTTCTCATCCTAAAGGAACTGAACTATTGTAATGGAAGATTCAAATGAACCACTGTATCCTCTAATAATAATGGTAGGATATTCCAAACATGTCAAACCCTTATTTATCAGTAAGCGAGCTCAAAAATAGGGGCTTCAATGACTCAAAAAACTCCCACGGAAAATGCGTTCGTCAGGTAAAGGTTTCCAGGTTAGCGCTTCACCAGAGACAAGCCTGATATTCTACATTAAAGCATCGAATATGTGACTGCTAATACCTATGCCGCATACCCCTACGAGTCTTCCATACCCTCATGGGTGGTTTTTAACCTAAGTGTCCACATAGAAAGTATAAGTATAAGAAATCATGTTAACCTATGACACCTAGGATTAAATGCCCTTCCTGCCCTGGAATATTTTCCCTGACTGATACTTAAAAAGAAAAACTAGAGCAAGCTACGAGCATGGGGACTAGCCAGTCAATGGTCAGTCGGTCCTCACTTGCTCAAAAACTGTTGGCCGCGACCTCTCTTTATTCTAAAAAACAATATATATATATATATGGTCGGAGGTTCAAGGCCATTTTGCAACTAGGGAAAAAGAAAAGGAATAAGATACAGTTGTAAAGCAAACACTTTCATAATTTGGACAGAAAAATGTGAGACACCTACCTGGCAGTTTGGGAGTGGTTGAATAGAAAAATCCAATGAGGTTCTCTAGCATCCGATGAGTGTTTCGCAGAAGCTATTACAAATAATATTTGTGAAAACGGGGTTAAAACCTTTTTATACACCCACCCAAACCTAGCATTAAATGCGTTTCAACAATACATGTGAAATGAGGTCCACTTACCCGTTTCGGATGTGTTTCTCATTTACACCGATAGTCTATTCAAAAACTGTGTCAACGGACTTTTCATTTGGCAGCGAAACTATTTTGGCATCTTTTCATTTCTATGTTGATCTGTTTGGGCAAGAGACAACCCTTTTACACCGATACACTTTCACATATCCATCTTAGTTTGGCATCGATCTGTTTCAGCGTTCTTTCTATCTTACTCTGGCATTTTCGGGATTGCTTTTCATTTTCAGTTGACATTTCCAATTTGCACCAATTCTTTTCGGCAAGAAAACCCTTTTACGTCGATTTTGTTTCGCAGACCAGTTCCTTTGGCACCAATATGTTTCGGATGCACTTTTCATTTGGCGTCGATGAAATATTTTTGGCGAATCCTCTTTGGCGCAAGTTTTCATTTCCTTCGATCAATTCCAAACTCGACCATGAAGATGGTTTCGGCGCAAGATACACTTATGAAATGAAATGCGGAAATGCGGGAATGTGGGAATGTGGGAATGCAGAAAATGATTTTCGAAAATAACCATTTTCATCCCCTCACAATCCGCAATGCGATGCGGGAATGCGGGAATGTAGAAATGCAGGAATGCGGGAATGCAGGAATGCGGGAAATGCGGCAATTCAAAAATGCTGGAAATGCGGGGAATGTGGAAATGCGAGAATATGGGAAATGTTGGAATGCGGAAATGCGAAAAATGATTTTCGAAAATAACCAGTTTCATCCCCCCACAACCTGCAATGTGATGCAAAAATTCGGGAATGCGAAAAGAATTTTAGAAAGTCGGAAATGCATAAATTCAATCTGTAATCCACAACTGGAATCCGTTAAATTAAACCCATTCCTATCGTGCCGGAGCCACTTTGGATTTTCCTCCTACCATTTCGGCGAAACATCTAATTATACTCTGAAACAAAATTTATTCAACAAAACCTAAGTGTTTCACCGTCCAACTCGCAACTGCTCCAACCGTTTCGATGGAAAATCGAAAGTTCTCCTGATTCAAAAAATGCCTTTTCTTTTGTCTTTCAAGAAAAATCTACGTGTTAGAAATGAGTAGATCCAAGATGAAACAAACTATGAGTAAAATCAAAAAAATAAAGGAGGGGCCCTACAATTTTTTTTAGTTGCAGCTGCAACACATGTTTAAGAGGGATCTTCATCTCACCCAAGTCCCCGGAAATGCCCTTCATTTCAGAAAACTTCATTGGGAATAAGTCTTGAAATTCATGAAGTATATCAGTGACCTTTTCAATTGTTGAATCATCCCAATAATCTCTAATACTAGGAAACTTGGTATTTTCCACTGACCCAATATTAACCTTCTTAATTTTCAGTGGCTGTTGGAATTTGTCGACTAGCATCTCTGGTGCTTCAGCATCACGGATTCCTTCTGACTCCAGCACATATACGGGTCTAGGATCTTCCTCGTCGTCAGGTCATCCTGACACATTATAACATTCCATCATCATTTCCGGTGTCGGAGTCCAATGTACTCCCATCGGTCTTTCTGTCAGAACTATCTCAAGTACCTTTTCGTAGATCTCCTGCAGTGCACTTTGGATGAAAGGATTCTCATCCGCGAATTTGAATGTCTGACTGAAACTAGTGGTCAATTCTTCCCACGTAGTTGTTCCTCATCGTAGTTTTGTTGCAATGTACCAGCTCTGCGGTACTTCATTTAGCATATGGATGAAAACATGAACCCATTCCTGCTTCGGTCTTATTCCCCATGCGATTTGACACTCTCTCAGATGATCCCTTGGATCACCCTTTCCATTATATTTCTTTCCGTAGTAGTATTTACTCTCCCCAAATCTGACTTCCATCAATTTTCGACATAGTTTCCAACTCGTTATGGATGACTTGTGCACAACCCACCAACTTGCTAGAGTAGCCTTTAGTACTTCTTCTAACACCAGCAATCGTTGTGGTTCTGATACCCTATCTTTGAACGTGGCGATGAAGATACCCAAATGAGGTAATCCTTCGTATGTCGGTATATCACATACCTTCGTCACTACCCATCTCAACAACTGAGTGTTTCGTGCACACTTTCTGAATGACACCTCATGCAACCGATTCTACCGGTTTTCTAACACCTCGTCGGATTCTGATGACGCTGAAATGATACTTCACCACCCCAATTTCCCATCGGCGGTGGGATTGATGTAATATTCAAAAACATTGAAGACATTGTCCCATCCTTCTATAAACTCATCTCTCATTGGATCAACGTATCTTTTCCCTTGGAGTGGATCAAGCGGGGCAATGACCCTCATGTCGCAGTTTTCAAATGACATCGTCCTTTTCTTAAAATTGATGACATCTTGATTCTCCATTGCCTAGTCTATTCCCAACAGCACAAGATATGGGCTTGTGTTTTCGACTATCTCTATGACGTCAAAATCTGCGTAAGTCTTCAATCCTTCTACTTCGACAGGAAGATGAGGCAGTCAACCGATTGGTGTAACTTTGCTCTGATTTGCCAATCAAAGCTACATAGGGGACCATGCCAATTGCGTGTTCCCCATCATTTCCCACGTTTTCTTAGTAAGGATGTTTACGTCCGATCCTAGATCCAAAATGATGGAATCTACATCGTATGCACCAATCTGGGCATTCATCCTCATTTCTCTTCTTGTCTTCTTCCTGTGCAACTGGTTTACTGTCTGATTCTATCTCCTTTCCTCCTGTCGATACAAGATACTAGTTATCTCTAACAGCGCATCTTGATCCTTCGCTAATGTCAAGAAACTTTCTGGAAAATTTCTTAGAGTACTTGCCTTCCCTGGTGACCTCTGCGAATTTGTCGTATCAAAAATCAGCGGCATCTCATAGACAAGTTTTCTGGCCTATAGGCGGAGACTTCCCATTGGTCTTGATCAGTGCATCTCGTGCCTCTAGAAGTAATTATTTTTCTGCTTCGACATCAAATCATACCTTCTTCCGAGTCATAGGTAGAACACTAGGCAGTGGCCTATCCGCTCCTGTCACAGCTCCTCCTCTAGTTGCCACTATGACATTTACTGGTTGACTTCTGATCTCAGTTGAGATATTCTGCACATTTGGATTAGGATTCTAGTTTTGGTTTACATTCGGATTTGGTTGTGGTTGTGGTTCATTCTTAGTCTACCACTTCGTGATTAACTAAGGACAGCCTTTGACATTGTGATCTGCTGTACTGCAATAGGTACACTCTGTGGTTGGATTTGGCAAATCTCTTTGACAATGTCCAATTTGTCCACAATTATAGCATGTAATCGGTCCTCGACCTCAACCAAAGGTTCCTCCGCGACCAAAATTTCCACCATGACCCCCATGAAATCCTCCTCTGAATCTGCCTCACAACTGATTGTACTACTGCTGATTATATTGTGGCGGATGATACTGTGGTTGGTTATACTGTGGCTACGGTTGATTATACTTTGGTTGCGGTTGATTATATTGTGGTTGCGGTTGATTATACTGTGGCTACAGTTGATTATACTGTGGTTGCGGTTGTACAGGAGGTTGCTCTTCTCCCTTCATGAAATAAGTATCCACAGTTCTTTCTTGGAGCAAATCATATGCTCTACAATCCTTCTCCTCATGGCCGACTGACCGACAGAAGTTACAAAAAATATTAGCTAGCTTCGACATGACCTTTTGTAAGTATACACATTCTTCTGAGCGATGTCCCCTTGATTGACAAATTCGACACTAGGACATTCCTCCTTTACTGAGTGGATTCGATGCACCAAACTGTAAATATTCGCGGAATTCAGGACACTGATCTTTATGATGTCCTTCAGACTTGCATTGAATGCACAATACTTCTTCGCGAACTTCCTTCCCCTTCTTGATATACTGCAGTTGGATCAAGTTCGCTAACTGTGATTGGATCTAGCTCATGCCAATCCCTGTTTCACCAATCGGCAAAGCTTCGAGCTTCATCACAATTTCCAATGCCTCCGCTTGGGATACGATCTTCTTCTACATCAACGGCATCCGAATGCGAGGTATCAATCCTGCAATAAACCATTCTTTATGTTGTATGTCGTTCATTCCAAAACTTACTTTGGCCATCAGATTTTTGTACCTCTAATCAAACTCCATATCATCTCATTAGGGAATTGATTTATTTCCTTCAACTCGGTGATATACTGCGATTTCGATTTCGATTTCGGTTTCCTAAACTCGTCGATCAATCCATATCTGATTTCAGCGAGGTTTTTCTGCGGACGCCCTGTAGGTACTTGTACAAACTTCATATACCAATCCAACGCACGGCCTCTAAAGGTCGTCGCCAATTGTCCTTTCTTAATATCGTCATCCTAGAATTGTTTCACTGTCCACATCGCTTCACATAAGAACCAGTATTGTTCAAGATCCTCGGTCCCATTACCCTGAAAAAGAGGCATCTTTTCATCGTCTTTCGCCATCCTTGGTTTTCTTCTGGTGTTTATAGATCTGCTACTCTTACTACTGTTCTGACATGCAGGACAACCCTGCAAAGAGCTTGTGTTTCTTCCTCCAAAGTTTTACGCAGTGCACGGGGTTGTGGGTACATTGTAGCTTTGGGTCTGTCCCTCCTCAGGTTCAGGGGTAGCCCTCAAAGATTTGTTGTTAACCCGTCTCAACTACTGGATCAGTTATGGGGTCCAGTGTTCAGGCTCATCTCCTTGGAATTTTTTCTTCTGAAAAGTTAGTTGTGCCAAGGCATTCGTATAGCAATATAGGAAACTCATAGAAAAATACCTCGTGGATATTAGAGTAGATGTATTTTTGCAACCATTCGGTTGTCGACCATCCAGGGTTCCAATTTTATTCCTTGGCAAATTCTCACATCTTCTTATGGAACCATTTCGTGATCTATGGCTTTGTCGGATGCCACAACATGTCCTCTCTCTTTCACACTATGGTCCCGACAATAGAACCATTTGTTGACACAGATCTATCGACAAGGGTTCACTTCGCACTAGTGTTAACAAACCCCAACGCAATCTCCCATAGACATCAGCCCAGAAAGGTTTTAGCCTTTCCAGCAACACCCACAGAGCAAGTGAAGTCTCACCTAAGATATCTAAGGGGGGATGCAGGAACCATATTTCCACAGATATGAGAGAACATGCATCATTCACACTCAATCGCAATGTGACCCAAAGATCAACATAAACATCATTTGCATCAGAACATACTAATTAGATCTACGCAATCACATATTATAGCAGCATATCTAACTGATCTGAGATACATAACAGTACTACGACATTGCAGATTCATACATCCACTTGATTTAACCATGTTGCAACATACATTCAATTATACTACGACAACACATAATCAATTATACTGCAACAAGTAAAAGAGACATGGGCATAGACAAAGCATTCCTTCTCATCTCTCATAAATCTGTCTTATATTGTAGAACCAAGGATATACATTTGCATAATCGATACAAAGTCAGATCCGTAGATCCACATCAAGAAAAAGACAAAAGGCGTCGAAGGTCAGATCAGATCAGATCAAAAGATAGATTACATTCCGGTCAAAAATATATATCAAGATTCTACCGAAAGATGATTATCAAAAAAGATGCCCTTAGGATTACAATCTACTCCTACTTATAGGCTCACTTGGTCGTTACACTTGGTCCACTTCGCAGAGTGACTCATCAACTAATTAACTAAATAACCAACTACTCTACGCTATCTGCTTAACTTCTGCTTTATCCACTCCGCGACTGGTGCTTTACCCTTGTCGTTGTCCCTTTCATCGCCGAATGTACCAAAACTTATGCGCCTTGACCCCGTGCCAACACAGTCCATTACAATGAGAATGTCATATGAACCAAGTGGTAAAATATTCATATTTTCACAAGTGAATAGTCCACCCATGTCTAATGGAAATTTCTCCACCATTTCACTAACTTTTCTCTTGGTTCCTATGGCTAGTTGAACCAACCATGACTTACTATGCTTGGTTTTCTTAAAGCACAAATATCAACAATTTTAGGACTGATATAACTGTGAGTAGATCTAGGGCCAATAAAAATAGAAATAGATTGCTAATCTCAACCACAATTGATTGATGATCGGCATGGCGGTCCTCCAATGCAACATAAATCCTAGGGATAGTCCTTTCCACTTGACCCACAGTTTCAGCCTCTTGGATGTTGTGAACTTGCTTTGCACTCCCATTTTAATGTGGACAATTTCTAATCAAATGGTCCTCTCCACATCCCCAACAATGAAATGGCTCTCTTGGCTTGTCTCCCATCATCCTAACTGGATTTGTCACAACTTGTGGTGGTTACCTTGGTTGATTTATGAAATGAGGAGGATTGAACCCCTTCTTCCTTTGCTCAAACTTCTCATTTTTCTTGTCCTTCCATGCCTTATGGAAATCTGGATTGCTTTTGGCTTGATCATAACAATACTTGGCCTTTCTTATGGTCTCATCTAGAATTTGAGGCTCATCAAACTCAATTCTATCTTTGCATGGTTGAGGAATCCCACTTAGAAAACATTGAATTTTGACTTTATCATCTCTGATATACTTGACATACCTCAACAGCTCCAAAAATTGATTTGGATATTCATCCATATTCATTTGTCCTAACTTCAACTCATGGAATTCTTTAATTTTTCCATCAGAGTACCTATCAGAGAGGTACTTTTGCTTAAATTATTTCTTGAATTGCTTCCACACAATCTTCCTTTCATTGATATTCTTCACTTGCCTAAGGTGATCCCACCATATAGATGCCCTTCCATTCAGATTGAAGATAGCCACTCTTACTTTAATATTTCCATAGTAGTCTTGGACTTGGAAATACTTCCTCATCCCAAGAAGCCAATCCTCAACTTCTTGACCAAATTGTGTCTCACCATCAAATGTGGGAGGTTTGGCCTTCCTAAATTCTTCATGTGAGTTGTTCTTTGAAGACCTCTTCCTCTTCTACATATGAGATGAGGAGATTGATCCTTTAGTGGAATCCTTAAAGTCAGATGGCTCATTAGAAGATATTTCTAGAGTATATTATCTATCTCTAGAAATCCTTCTGGAACTATGGGACCTCTTGTTAGAATGCCTCGAGCTACTCCCACTCTTTTCCTGATTTTATGAGTGATGTACGGAGTTAATATTTCTCTGAATGTCTGTCAAACTTTGGAGCATGGCTACATTCAACTGATTCTGCTCTTATTAAGCTCTAAGAAGCCTCTCATTGCCTGATCTATAATTCTGCAGCTCCTCATGGTTTCTGTAATGTACGGGGGAGTCACTTGGCTCCTCCTACCATTGGATTTTGTCTCTTCATTCTCAATATGTATATTTTATCCCATTGTATCTGCCTCAACTTCATAAGGATCATGTGCATCATCCATGATGATGACCTTCTTGGCCCAACCAAGATCAAAGGTTTCTCAACTGCACTATAATCAATGCTAACCCTTTAACAGTCACTGATATGATTATGGATCTGCAAAAGTATTCATATAACACAATTGTTAGATATATTAAGTTATTAGAAAATTAGAAATCAATTTTTAGAATTCGACTCTATAAAATTGTTCCCCTTTGGCCAAGCTTTCCAACAGCTATAAGCATGCTTAATTTTGATTCCTGGGGACAAAGTTACAGTCCTTCAAAATTGTTAATCTAGCCCAAATTCTGCACTTTTCCTGTAGGTGCATTTAACCCAAAAGGCCAACTTCAGAGACCTGCAGAATATCAACTATGGATATATAGAACAACTTCTCTATTGGCTTAGATAATACATACAACTAGGATTACTCAACAATTTTCGGTTATTTGATCTGATACTCCAATCACTTCCTATAAAATTATGGAATTCACTACTATGTATTTTTCCACTTCTTCTAGACTTCGAAAATTCTGCAGTCCTGTAGCATCCACCCTCATAATCCAAAACATGACCAAATTTATGTTGCTCTAATGGTCGTTACTAAAATCCAGATCCAACTTTGTTGATTAAAAAATAAAATGGGGTCAAGGGAGCTTGTTGTCGGTGTTGCAAGGCGGGTCGAGGGAAGCACCCTCATTTTTTTTGTAAATAAATCAATTTTGTGCAATCTAGCACATAATAAAAATGCAATATTTTATGACCTGGAAAGATCCTGACATGGCCAGACACGTCCCTGTCAATGTGTCGTACATGCCTACCTGTCACCCTGTGACGTGGACATGTCACCTTCTATTGGACACCAAGTCACCACGTTGCCATACCATCCAACCTTGAGCGGGAGCGCATCAACGGTTTTCCCCTTTACCATAAGTGTTAACGCGCCCTCGCGAAGCGGTTTTGGAAAACAGCTCTTAGGGAGGCATTGTCAATAAAAAAGTGACACGCGCCCCAAGTGGTTTTGGGCACAACGTGCCCATCATCCCATTTTATCCGTCGTGTACTTTATAGGCGCACGATGGGTCTGAGTCGTTGATCTTCCATAGGATCCGACAGTCTGATCTCTTCCCGCCTACCATTAATCACCATGCATGTTCCCAAGGTGTGGTGATCCACGACCATCGATCTTCCTCTTCATCCAACGGTCATATCTTCATCCGCACATTGTTAACCAAAGCACAATTTGCCTATGCACTATCAACTGCAAGTGTGGATCTGCCTTAACACTTGATAGTTAGATATTCATCCTCCCTGCACTTCACCCTGGGCATCCTCATGCGCGCGGATATGATGTGGATGATCCACATCATGCCTTCTGCTCACGTGGCTCCTCCATGTCACCCATCCATGTGGCATGCGTGGGGCCCATTTACAAATTATCGAGTTTATAAAATTTTGGATTTAAATAAAAATTTATATTGGGTCTTTATCTTTCATTTAACAAAACTCGATATTAACAGTAGTATTTCATATCCAACCTCATATTTTTTCCTGTAACTATGCGTTTTCGACCCATACAACTCCATTGCTACAACCAGAATCTTTAATACCAATCTCTAACATCCCCATCCCTTAATCTAACCAGTAGGAGGGGACATTAACTGAATCGGGGCCTCAAAATTTTTCCCATAAGCAGAATTACAAATTCTTAATAGCTAAAATGCATGTGCAAACATGAAGATAAAACACACAGCGGGATGAACTAAGTCCACACACATACCATGCAATTTACAGGCATAATTATCACATGAATACAAATAAAATTATTGTACATCAAATACACAAGAATACTTATCTTTAAACAAAGAAGATCCAATCAACTGGTTGTGTAAGAACGATTTTCCACCTATCCATAGGCACTATGTCCAACATATACTCTTTCTGCTGAGAGGCCACCCCCAAGCTAGGCTATGAGGCCACTAGGGTGAAGGAAACACTTATAGGCTTCTCTCTCTCAGCCCACAACCCATTATGCTCATTGTGCTTAGCCAAAAGCTCAACTAGAGCTCTACAGGGGTCTCACTAAGTGTTCACAGCCATGGCACTCCTTCTAATTACCCCACACAACACAAGGAAGGCATTTCCCTTCACTAATCCACAGCTCACTCAGGAAATCCAACCCTTACAGTGCTTACCAGTGTGTGCAAGAAGATTCCAACCTGCTGTAAGTTACTGGAGAACCTCCTACAACATTAATCCATGGATTATCAAGCATCCAAAAGTAGCAGAACTCAATGGGTAAAGGTTCCTAGCTTTCCCAACCTCCATGCTCACTTACAACCATCTATTTCCCTTCAAGAAATGCAGCTATGTCTCCAAATTCGAATTTTTGGGTTGAACAGAGTTTTGGTAATGGTCATGAACAACGATGGAAAACTCTATGTAGTGTAGAAGCTTGCATGAGAGAATGATCAAAAGAGTGTTGACTCCAAGGATATGAGGTAAGGGTGAAAACACAACTGACATAGCTTCTTACCATAGAATAAATAGGACTGCTGACAACTGACATAATTGTCACAGTCCCCATGCTTCAATACCTACATGAAGTGACTTTTCCCACCAACCTCACATATGCATTCAATGATTGGATTAAATAGTCAAGAGAAGGTAATTGGCTCATTTAAGGCACATGGCAGATTTTGGATGAGTTATGAGGTTGACACATGTCAACAAAGGATTTGGTTTCCCATAGGCCCCCTTCCTCTTCCCCTCTGGTGGAATCATAGCCCCTCTAGTGCTCTTTACACAACCATCTTGGACCATTTTATTAATTTCCAGCATAATATTTACATACATTTCGAATTGGCATGATAAGCTAATCATATGGTCCAAATAAAAATATATACATCATACATGCCTAGCCATTCACTAGTTGGGCCTTGTCCTTGAGCTCCATACTAGGAATCCATACTAGCATATTTACATCGTTTTGATTAAATACATTCCAAGTCAAAATTGGGGTATTACAGACTATGGATTCGCCAATAAATGTCATTTAGGGCCTCAAAATGACCCCAAAAGTTTTGGACACGAAAATTCGTAAAAGCTACCAAACTGGAAAAACTATCTTGAACTCGTGGAATAAGTGGGTGGCCACCGATATCTATGTACATCAGTCCTCTAACCCGAAAAACTGCCAAACTGGAAAAACTATCTTGAGCTCGTGGAATAGGTGGGTGGCCACCGATATCCATATGGAGCAATCACCTGACCCGAAAAACTGCCAAACTGGAAAAACAGTTTTGAGCTAGTGGAATAGGTGGGTGGCCAGCAATATCCATATGGATCATCCCAATCACAAGAAAGGATTGTACAAGTGTCTTTCATTATATTGAACCAATATTTATATTCTTCTTTGGATCCCTAATCCAATCAATTAAAGTACTAGGATCA
This sequence comes from Larix kaempferi, assembly GCA_027924585.1. Lineage (NCBI taxonomy): Eukaryota > Viridiplantae > Streptophyta > Pinopsida > Pinales > Pinaceae > Larix > Larix kaempferi. The sequence continues at coordinate 2,658,308 of BSBM01001005.1, read as the reverse complement.
ACATATTTCTATGCTATTATTTTCTTCCCAATCCCTCATTTTTTAAAACTATTAGCTACCAAATATTTCCCAAAGAAATGTATATTCTTTAATACCAAACCTCCTTCCTCTTCAATCTTGTCTATTTTCTTCCATTTTACCTAGGGAATACCCTCATTTTATTGTTTGCTTGTCCACGTAGTTTTGAAACATTTTTCCTAATATTTTCCAAGGCTCCTATTGGGATGTAGGCCTAAGAATGGAAGAACACTAGAACTGCTTCCAATATTGATTTTAACAATGTCAGTCTTCCCCCAATCAACAACCATTCATTACAATAGCGATTAATTATAGTCTAAAAGTTTTCCAATAACCAAAACGAATCTCTCTCCCGATACCCATTTAGTTTCAGGAGAAATCCAATCTCTTGGAGATCCATTGATAAGTAAGAGTATATCGTCTACAAACAAAATATGAGACAAGTATAGGACCCTACCAATATTAACACATGAGATGGATCCCACTCTTCGATCTTCCATAATAGCTCTATTGAGACCTTCAACAATAATTAAAAACAACAAAGGTGATAGGGGGTAAACTTGTCTCAACCCAATTAGAGGATTGAAAAACTTGGATGATGACTCATTTATTAGAACTACGAAATAAATTGAAGTTAAGCATCCCATGATCCATTTCATTTTTGGAAAATTGAACCCCACATGGAGGAGCAACAAGCTGATATAGAGCCAACTTACTCTATCATATGCTTTTGACGAGTCATGTTTCATGACCATTGTTGGTAGTGTCTTCATTTTTATATAATGTAAACCTTCTTGTGTTACTTCAATAGCATCATGCATCCTCTTCCAGCTAGAAATTTATACTACTCTTGAGAATGGCTTCTGAAAAGTTTTACTTGACCCTTAGTACTAAGATCTTTACCATAATTATGTATATACAATTACATAAGGACATTAACCTAAATCCATCAAAAGTTTTTGGATTATTCTTTTTTTGGAATGAGTGCTAAAAGGTAGAACTTAAAACTCCTAAAAATTTCCTTGTTCTCCTTGCCTCTTCAATTACCCTAATTAAATCCTCTTCCAATAAGTCATGTAACCCATTAAACAACTCTATTGGCTAGCCATATAACCTAGAGCTTTTATCCACTTTTAAGGATGCCAAAATTGATTTTCAGCTCCTCCTTCGAGACTTCCTCCATTATCATTTGATTTGCTTTCTTAGTCACAAATCTTGGAAACAAAGTGGTTATTTTCATAATTTTTGCAATGCTAGCTCTATTGAGCTCTTTATAAATAGACTAAAGTGAGAGACCACCATTTTACGTATTTTATGAAGTTTCTTAATTTACTACTATCTAGCTCCTCCATTTCCCATATAATATTTATTATCTTTCTATGCTTTGCATAGTTATGAGTTTTGGGGGGGGATATTTTTATCTCCCTTCTCCAATCAAACTATCCTACGCTTCATTCTCCAATATGATTATCTCTAATCCAAGATGTTTTGCTTAGGTATTTTATACTCCTTAACCTTTTTTCTCCTTCTTGTCAAAAACACGATCCATAATATTCCTCTCATCAAGCTTTTCTATCTTTCCCTTATCTCCTTATCCATGGTTTTATATTTACTAGATGCCTAATCTAACACTGCCACCCTCAATTTTTTTATTGATTTTGCAAACATATAACTTATTGAGTCCCTTGAATTTTCATGAAACTCTACCCATTAATCTTTAACCAAATTGAAACACTCCCCATCCTCTAAAACAACTAGATTAAAGTTGAAAGGGCTTATTATCTTCAAGACCTATTTCTCTAATTGAATTAGGATGGGTAGGTGATTTCATCCCCCTCCAACCTCCACCCAAGACCTGGCCCTATCTGAATTCACTCATTAGGTTTTTAATTACCAAGAATCTATCAAGTCTTTTTGAAACCCATCTTCACTTGCTCTCTTGTTCCTCCAGGTAGGGATATTTTTTATGGGTTTCCCATCCACAAAGCCCGCTTCTTCTATCTTGTCCCTAAAACAATGTACTAGCCTATCCAATCTTACTAGTTATGATCACACTCTAATCTATTTAGGGTAAAATTTGAATCTCTCCCTATAATCACCCTAGGGTAAAATTTGAATCTATCCTTAAAATCGCCCTCTCGTTATTTAGACAATCAAGAGAAAAAAATATTCCCAAAAGGATTTCCTTTCATAATATAAACCATTACAATTTATCATAGAGACCTTCTACCCTAGCTCTTGAAAGAATTTTTTTTCCCATATACCTAATACAAGGAGAGAGGGATTTAGAAGGGGTATAGAAATTTTCCATCCAACTAGGATCCACCTTAAAATGCTTAGTGTATCTACAACTAAACATTTATACTCCTTTGTTATTTTTTCAATAAAATATATAATCTTACGACTGTTAACACCCAAAAAGTGCTCACTAGCTCATTTCCCTATTCACATGACCCATTTATCCACTTTTTCACCATCAGAGCCTCTGAAACCAACAAAAGGTCACCAAAAGACCTGAGTACACCCCTTTTTCCATTAAAAAAGATTATTTTTCCCAAAAAAGCATAAAAAACCCTCAAAAAGGGTCCAAATTCCCAAAAATATTAAAAAGGGAATTAAAATATTATTTTTATTCAAAAAAGGAAAAAGGAGGGAAAAGTACCTAAACCATGTTGGTCAATACCATTTGGTTTCCACAAAACCACAAATGGTATTTCCCACCACCAAAACCTATAAAATGGTGGTAGGGGCTCCTCATTTCACATCCATCCATTATCTCATCCTTATGCTGCTGAAATCTCCCTTGAGCATTTTAGCCATTGCAAACCACATTGGAGAAGAGACCATTGGAGATTGGAGTTGCTCATCCTTGGAGCTATTCAACCTCACCATTAGAGGTATTAATTCCGCAAGCACTTGCTTGCACCATTCTTTCAATACAAATTCTTTATTTTATATGTTCTTGTTCTTGATTTTAAATTATTTTTGTTATTTGCTTAATATCTTTGCTTAGATCCATGAATAGTCTTGTTTAATTAGTTTATTGTTATTTATTTCCATTGAAACTGCTGCTACTAGTTAGCAGGTGCCCATAGCACTAAGCCTGGTTGCAAAACTGGGCCAACAGTTTTTGGCGACTCCGCTTTGGTTTGAACTATAGATCTCTAGTTTTGCCTTTAATCTTAGTTTTTTATGAGTTTTTAACCTTTAGATCCATAGATCTGCCATCTTAGACAGCAGATCCATTGCTGCTCTGAGTTTTGGCCCCATAAACAGCCCGAAATTTTCAATTTTCGGGTTCGTTTCTCGGTTTCCGTGCACGGCTTCCGCCTCGCGGTTTTTTGCCAGACAGTCGCGCGGTCCATCGCGACTTTTCTGCGTTTTTTCCGCGCGGTCCATCGCGGCTTTTTGCCAGACAATCGCGCGGTCCATCGCGACTTTTCTGCGTTTTTCCGCGCTGCCCATCGCGACTGTGCGGTTAAAACCCGCGCGGTCCATCGCGCCTGTACGGCTAAAACCCGCGCGGTCCATCGCGACTGTGTGACCAAAACCCGCGCGGTCCATCACGACTGTACGACCAAAACCCGCGCGGTCCATCGCGGCTGTGCGTCCAAAACCCGCGCGGCTGAATTTTTCATTCGGCCATCCCGATTTTGAAAAAAAAAAAATTTACTGTATTTTCTGCCCATAGCACATTTTTTACAGTATTACATTCTGCATTTTTTACAGCTTTGAAAAAAAATTTACTATTTAAAGTGCATATCTAGAAATCTTTTTAAAAATTTTCAAGAAAGTGAAAGAAAGACTCATTTTGCATTTTCATCTAGATTCAAATTTTTTCCTGTTTACTTCTTTAAAAATCTTGCCCTTAGCAATTTTTTCTTGAAACGAAGAAATCCATTTATTTCTTTTAAAAAGAAGTCTATTATTTGCTTTCATAAATCCAAGAAATCCTTTGTTTTTTGAGCTATTTTTTGAAAAGCATTTAAATTCCTTTTTAGTGAAAAAGCCATAAATATTTGCTTTTTATTTTCGAAAAATCCTTTATTTTTTGAAAATTTCCTATAAAGCATTTAATTTTTTCAAGTTCAGTTTACAACACCTCACGTGCACTCACACGATCACTTAATTGAACTAAGCCTTAAAAACGTACCCTAATTTGAACACACTTTTAACCCCACTTGGGGAACACTAAAAGAATTCTTGTAGCTAGGTAGTATTGGGGGGATAGGTGTTCCAATAACACCCCTCAGTTCTTACATCTGAGACATAGAAGTTGTCCAATTAGGGAGCTAAAATCTCTTAGTACTTTTTGGCGTGGTCACAACCGGTTTGTGGGAAGGCCTCTCCCTTAGGAGGGTTGAAGTCGCGAGGATGGTTCCGGAAGCCTGAGTGGAATACCGAAATCCATTCAGTAACCGAAGGGCTACCATTCGCAGTTCTCGGGATGTCCCTGTATTGGGATATTGCGATCAAAGGACCAAACGGCAGATTTACCTTTTCTCGACGCGTCATGAACGGAGTATCCTAGTAGCCTGTCTTTAGGATTGATTACCCGGTGTCCCTCCCGGTAGGGGGATATCTAGCCGTTGTCTCAACATTCATATTGTCTGACTTGGATTTCATCACCTTGCAGAGGATATCGTCTGTTTGAGTCACAATACTTTTAGATTAGGTGTTTGCATGATTTCAACCTACCTGTGGTCTAGTTACACCTTTTTTTTCTAGGAGCCGCTTGCATGTTGGTATTCTGACCAGTTGTTGCATTCCTCCACTTATTGTAGCACAGCTGCTAGAATAAGTGCCTTTTTTTAGGATTGATTTTTGGCCTGAGAGCCTTCTTTTTTCACTCCCCTTCTTGCACCCTTGGTTGCATTAGGGTTTTGAGTCTTTTATATATATCACCACCTGATACTTAAATAAATTTTTTACCCAAACACATATTCTCACCATTGAGAATTTTAGACGCTCTCGTCGTCTACAGGGCGAACTCCCTGAGTTTAGTCCACTTGGCTCTCCACGTCACAGACGCAGAGCCCTATCCCTTGATTCGACACATCGTCAATCAATTAGACAGTCATCCGATTCTGACACACCTCACTTCACCTTTGATTTGGAGGTAGAATCCGAAAACCCCACAGAGTTACCACCAACCACCATTATGTCTGGAACACCATTTGATCCACTATTTACAACTACCATAGGTCAGACATCCGCAGACCCGTCTGTTGTCGTACCATCCACGGCAACAACCACCCCCTTGGGTATGCCCAATATGGGTAACACTCCACATTTAGGAATGCCTAACACAGGGCCACCACCTGTCATGGGTATACCCAACATGGGGGTCATACCCCCTTTGGTTTCCACAAACCCCATCCCAGGAATCCCTAGTACGATTCCCAACCCAAGTATAACCCATGTTGCACTTGGAAGTGCTATCCCAGGAGTCCCTAGTGCGATTCCTAACCCAAGTGTAACCCCAGTTGCACTTGGAGGCGCTGGCCCATACCAGACTACACTTATTGGAGGGCATATACCCTCCATACCCAGCATACCTTTAGGCGCTACTGGACCCCTACACCATACCACTATGGCCAGGCATGTCCCAGTTCCAGTCACCACATCTGCTAGTCTACCATACATGGCAAGTCTGAACTTGCCAGATTTAGCTAGGCTCACAAACGACCCCATCAGACATGATCCGGCGTGGCCTCAAATGCCCACCAAACTCCCCTCTGACATCCCTAAGTTTGAGGGTAAGGCAGGAGAAGACCCCCAGAACCACATCATGTCCTTCCATTTATGGTGTTCCTCCAACTCCATAGTGGATGACTCAATCCGCCTCCGGCTTTTACAACGCACCTTCACTGGCTCCGCAGCCAAATGGTATATCGAGCAGCCCCATGGGACGCATGCCACATTTACCTCCCTTGCCTCGACTTTCCTACAATTCTTTCAGTTACCTGTCCGCTATGATGCGGGCGTCGAGATCCTACTGTCTTGCAGACAAAACACGGCCACGCATATCACTGACCATATTCATGATTGGCGTCGGCGCCGAAGCCTATGCAAAATCAAATTAGACGACCGAATCTTCCTAGATTGGTTTCTAAAATCCCTCCTTCCTCTCATTGCGAAGGATGTAGCATCTGAAAGACCCCAGTCTGAAGAAGAGGCCATCCTCAAAGCCCAACAGTTTGATCTCATCTACGCCCAGTCGGGTTACCTATACACGATCATACCGGACGCCCCACGAGGCGACTCTGCACGCGGTGACACACCGGGGGCATCACATGCCGTTGATGGAATTATTGGCCAAATTACACCGCAAGCAAAACCTTTCAGTATGGTGAGCACTATGCCTGCCCCAAACCTTTCTAGGGCTACATCAAGTTTCGGAGTGACAACTTCTTATGCTCCAACAAACCAGACCCATCACGTTCATGGACCCTCTTGTCCACAACATTGTTATGGCCAAGCGCCATCAGCATATGTACCTCCTACATACTATGCTCAACCTACGGTACAGACCCCCATGCAGTTCCCACAACAGCCCATGCATTACCCACAACCGGTTGCACCAGCTAACCTCACATCTCCACCAGCTCAGGGGTACCAACAACCCCAACAGGCAAATGGACCACCTCTAGCTCCACCTACATACTATCCACTGCAACCTGCTCCCGCACCTGCGGCTCCTCAGAATCCCCCCAATGCTCAAGGGCATGTGTATGCACAACAACATCAGCCCCAATACCAAAATAACCAACGCAACCAGGGTGGGCAACCAAACCGCGGAAGAGGACGCAACCGTGGAAACAATCAAAACCGTAACCAAGCTCCACAACCTACCCATCCTCCGCAAAACAATAACGCGGCGCCTGCTCATCAGAATCCTGATCGACCACCTAAGCAAGCCAAAAATGCTAATTTACGAACAAACCATCCTTGTTCCATTTGCGGTGTCTATGGTCACTATACCCACGCTTGCCCACATCTGGAGCGAGCTCGACAACTATGGACAAATGACGCCCATCGTCAAGGGCAGGCGGCTCCTCAGCCGCCACCCAACCCTCCACCACCTCAACATCAACCCTTGGTGCTGCGAAACCCCTTTCCAAACCGGGGTGTAGTGAACACTCAGCCGTTAGCCCCCCCTCAGGGAAACGTGCCACCACAGCAGATCACATATGCAGCCCCTGATCAACCCATGTTTGATTCAGGTACTCACCATTTGTTGATGATGTCAACTGCCGATGCCAACCTCCAAACTCGTCGAAACCAATATGGCTCCACTTCTGAAGCACCTCCCGCCGACAAGAATACTAATGTTAATCCCACAGATCAAACGTTACGTATACCTCCGGCTCCGCTTGATGGCACTTCCAAAGCACCTCGCTTCCCACTTTGTCGCATCAACAGTAATCCCAATGCTCGCGCTGCGTCGAATTATAACATTGTCGAAGATTTAGCCCAGTCTCCTGCAGCCATGTCTGCTTTAGAAGTTTTGAAAAACTGTCCTTCACAGCGTAAGACTTTGCTCTCTGCCATTGACCCCAACGATTCACAGCTGATCGCATTCGATCCAGACCAGTCTGAACCACGCCTGCCTTCCTCTTTAGCATTCCAAGTTTCCGTTTCTGTTCGGAATCTTGTCATCCATCGGTGCATTATCGATGAAGGGGCCTCCACATGCGTCATGTCCACATTTGTTTGGCAGAAGTTGGGATCCCCTACTCTCCAGCAGTCCGCCACTGCATTACGAGCCTACGATGGCCGTTCGGATCAACCCCAAGGTCTTTTAGACAATGTCCCCATCCAGCTGGCAGGTAAAACCGTGCTCATTGACATTGAGGTCATCAATGCCCAACTAGACTATAACCTTTTACTTGGTCGCAGCTACATGTATGCCATGCGGGCTGTTGCCTCATCCGTATTTCGCACCATGCAGTTCCCCCATGAAGGACGCATGGTCAAGGTCGACCAGCTCACCTATTACGACCCCAAGGCCCTTGCCACACCTGAAAATGTTCTCCCCATGGTTGAACAACCTGTTTGTGGTGCAACTACCTCATTCATTTCCTCAGTAGGACCCGGACTTTACTCCGAGGCGCCGATGACCTCTACTTTCCAGGCCATTCCACCACCATCACCGGAGACCCACGTCGCGAACCTCTGTACTCTTTCACAGAATACACAACCACCCGATAATCAACCCTCCTTGTTACCCAAACCACCATTGGTCCCTAGTCACATTGGGGTTACACCCATCCACACAATCCCCTTTCTATTTCCTCCTTCGGGTGTAGTAAGCGCCCCGGTTATGGCTACCCTTAGTCTACCCGGGTTAACCTTGGGATTACCCGTGTGGTATATTACGCCTCCCGTTCCTCCACCGACACCAAATGTCATCCTGCAACCGGTGCAACCCATTGTTACTTCTACCCAACCACCTCCCGGTATCAATACTCCTTCGTCATCGACGAACCCCCCTCCATTCATCAGGCCCACTGGGGGCAGAGGCCCACAACCATACACTGCGGTACCCCCACCCATGGCAGTTAAACCTCCCCCCGTGTTTCGTGCTCCTCCCAAATGCTCGTTGTGTGATAAGTTAGGCCATCCAACTCATCAGTGTCCACAGTTACCTGCATTGCAGGAACACATGCAAATGTTGGATGACGACCCCAACATCCCGGTTGTCAAACTCGATCCAAACCCGATGCCTCGTGATAAATCATTGCGTACCAACCACCCATGTGCGATATGCGGTATTTATGGCCACTACTCCCATCACTATCCTGACATCCCAAATTACAGAGCAGCTCTCTACGAGATGAACAATTTGGACCTTGAGACGGCACCCCCTACTATCGAGGAGATCTACCCTCCCCCGTCATCCTCATCCGGAGAGATTAACACCATCTACACGATCTCTTCAAATACCACTACCTCATCACTCGATTTGACCACTCAAAGCTCTCGCAATGATGAAGAGGTTCTCAAGACTCCTACTACCTTTGATTATCCCGGGGAAGACATGCAACATCGTCCATACTTCCTCCTGGAAGAGACTTCATCCACCACCGCTACCCAATCCGCGGTTGAGTCCAAGGATTTCCTTCCTACTAAAATCGACTAGTTAATGTATCCCATGGCCGATATTTCTTCCGTCATCCACATTGACATCTCTGACCCACTTGGTGCCCTTCATACCATCACATTAGGAACCTCCCACAGTGAGCATGAGATCGGAGAATACCAACAACTGTTCCAAGAATTCACTGATGTCTTTACTTGGTCAGATACTGAAATGCCTGGCCTTGACCCCGCCATTTATACGATCTCCACTGGATACCCCTCTGTCCGGTCGGCCCCTTCCATTGATCCCTTTGACACACAGGTTCAACCCTTTCAAATCGACCAGGAAACCACATGTCCACAACATGGGGGCAGGCCCAAAACCTTGCCTACTCATCATCATCGTGATCCTCGTCGGAGATACTGGGGGCATCCACCCCACAAAGGGAATCCCCCATCATCATATCATCACTTCAGTATGCCACCACGACCCACAGCCTCATGGTATAACACCCCGCCAGCAGTTGCTCAATGCCCTATTGATCTCTCTCTGAGACAACATCTGCACCACATTGACACCTCTGAGTTAGGGGGCATAATAGATTACCTCGACCCCGGGATAGGGGGCATGATCAATCATTTTGAACCTTCCCCATCATCTCTATCTCAACACCTCAATGAGCCCATCGTTCAAACCAACACATATGTGATCCACAATCACAAACCCCATGCACATAGCATTGGGGCAGGTCATTAACCCTGCTCACTTTTTCATATTCGTGATCTCAACCATTTTTTAGGTCACGTGTCACTTGTATATTTGAGTTGATTTTATACACATAGTATTTCCCCCCGCAGGTCATCATTTCCCCCCACCACTGCATCATTGGCTGGGTGGGCTCACCTTTATTTGTAGCCATTTTTTAACCTAGTTCTTTCCTTTAACCATTCCGGAGTCCTTATGACCTCCGTTTTTCGCACCATTTGCACTGCCGGATTCATATTTCCGTGCCCGTGATGATGCTTGAGATCATTTCTCGCTCTCACCTTTAGATTTTTCGGGCATTTTTCCTCGTGCCCCCCTCGTCACCTCGGTTTGCGTGCCACATCGGTCGTTCTCCGTTTTCGACGTGCCTTATATCGCCGGATTCAGTTTTCCGCGCTCGTGATGATGCTTGAGATCATTTCTCGCTCTCACCTTTAGATTTTTCAGGCATTTTTCCTCGTGCCCCCCTCGTCACCTCGATTTGCGTGCCACATCGACCGTTCTCCGTTTTCGACGTGCCTTATATCGCCGGATTCAGTTTTCCGCACTCGTGATGATGCTTGAGATCATTTCTCGCTCTCACCTTTAGATTTTTCGGTCATTTTTCCTCGTGCCCCCCTCGTCACCTCGGTTTGCGTGCCACATCGGCCGTTCTCCATTTTCGACATGCCTTATATCGCCGGATTCAGTTTTTCGCGCTCGTGATGATGCTCGAGATCATTTCTCGCTCTCACCTTTAGATTTTTCGGGCATTTTTTCCACGCCCCCTCGTCACCTCGGTTTGCGTGCCACATCGACCGTTCTCCGTTTTCGACAATCCTTATGTCACCGGATCCAATTTTCCGCACTGATGACGATGCTTGAGACCTTTTCTCGCCCTCATCAATCCATTTTTGTTCGGTATAATTTTATCCCTTTTTCGGGCCGAGCAATCCCTTTTACGAAAAAGGCACTTAGGGAGTTTCTGTTAAGCTCTTTTCTGACTCCTAAAACAATGAAAAGATCGTCGAGCAATCTTGCTTCCTTTCATGCTCGCTAAACGTATCTGAAAGGGCGTCTACCTGGTATAAGTTTACCCCTTTTCCGGACCTCGTAGACTAATTACGAAAAAGGTATACTCTAGTCACATCGGCTAGAAGAGTTCTCCATCCGCATCATTTTATGCTTTTTCGGGCCTTGGAGACTAAACTTACGAAAAAGAAACACCAATAGAGTCCACTTACCGCTTTCAGACTCTCTAAACATGAAAGCAACCATGAGCATGAGCCATCCTGGGCTCACAAAATCCACAGGACCGTACCATTTCAGAGCACATTTTATCCCTTCTTGGAGCTCATTAAAACTACGAAGAAGGAATCAATGGTGCCTCTTGGCGCCACGACAGATCACATCTACTCATATGGCAGCTTCCCCATTTTGGTTGCCTTTGTTCAAAGTATTCTGCAGTATGTCACCTTGATAATCCCTCGACAGCACCTATCAGCTCGTCCTCCCCCCCAGAGTCAGTATATACCGTTCAGTCAAAGCAATGATCCCCACACCTACAAGTCAGTTCCTTACGCTGCCAGGTCAACCATGTCATCATGCTCTGAACAAAGGAAGTTTGAGTCTACCCATTTTTTGACCCAGTTATTTCCCATTCCCATAAGTATGTCAGTCCTACCATCAGTACTACAGCACTTCAGTTTTACACCTTGTGCTCCTATCAAGGAAACATCATTGCCTTGTTAGTTGCTGGTCTCCCTCTGTCGACGACAACCACATTGATTCCAGAGGATAGACCTAGAGGTCCCTGTGTCTTGGACTCATTACCATTTATGATGAGTGCCTACGAATCATTTCGAGAGGAATCCTCAGTGCCTCTCCGAATGGTTGTTTCTCACATGCTCGACTTCAACACCTTGATCGCATCGTTGAGACTCGCACAGGGTATTGGTCCGTTCAGTTATTAGTCGAAGACCCTGGATACCACCTGACTCCTCCACATTGGAGAGTCTACCTATGGATACAACCAGTTACATTTTTTCTATAGATATCCGGGTTGCGTATGGCGACAGTATTCCAGATGACTCACAGTCATTGAGTCCATACAGATGTTGGACACCTTCAGATTTAGCAGTTCAACAGTTATTCCAGTGTATCAGTTATTTAGATCAGCCATGATCATGAGTATATCACACAATAATGTCCCCTCTGGACCATTATGATGTACCAGTATATTTCTTTACGTATTAGATCCCCCTTCTTGGGACTAATTGTTTTGTATATGTCTTGATACGAGCATGGGAATGCCCGCCTCGTCCTTTATCAGAGATTATACCTCATTCATATTGAGGCCATGTAATATTTTTTGTTTTTGCAGCTTCCAAGGGCCGTGGCTCCAGTCTCCAACCGGTCTCTTCTCTCCCCTAAAACCCCAGAAAAAGACAAATGAACTATGATGTCTATCGGCCATACGATGAGCTCCTGCCCTCACACATCAGGGGGCAATCTGTTAACACTCAAAAAGTGCTCACTAGCTCATTTCCCTATTCACATGACCCATTTATCCACTTTTTCACCATCAGAGCCTCTGAAACCAACAAAAGGTCACCAAAAGACCTGAGTACACCCCTTTTTCCATTAAAAAAGATTATTTTTCCCAAAAAAGCATAAAAAACCCTCAAAAAGGGTCCAAATTCCCAAAAATATTAAAAAGGGAATTAAAATATTATTTTTATTCAAAAAAGGAAAAAGGAGGGAAAAGTACCTAAACCATGTTGGTCAATACCATTTGGTTTCCACAAAACCACAAATGGTATTTCCCACCACCAAAACCTATAAAATGGTGGTAGGGGCTCCTCATTTCACATCCATCCATTATCTCATCCTTATGCTGCTGAAATCTCCCTTGAGCATTTTAGCCATTGCAAACCACATTGGAGAAGAGACCATTGGAGATTGGAGTTGCTCATCCTTGGAGCTATTCAACCTCACCATTAGAGGTATTAATTCCGCAAGCACTTGCTTGCACCATTCTTTCAATACAAATTCTTTATTTTATATGTTCTTGTTCTTGATTTTAAATTATTTTTGTTATTTGCTTAATATCTTTGCTTAGATCCATGAATAGTCTTGTTTAATTAGTTTATTGTTATTTATTTCCATTGAAACTGCTGCTACTAGTTAGCAGGTGCCCATAGCACTAAGCCTGGTTGCAAAACCGGGCCAACAACGACCCTCCCATTATTTCATACAACGTGCTCACATCTAGGATATGTAATTGCACTTGTCTTTATAGGGCTATTATTTTAAAGGAAATGATCCATATGGATATCGGTGGCCACCCACTTATTCCACTAGCTCAAAACAGTTTTCCAGTTTGACTGCTTTTTTACGAATTTTCGTGTCCAAAACGTTTTAGGTCATTTTGAGGCCCTAAACGAGGTTTTTTGGCGACACCACAGTCCAATCATAGCCAAAGGTAGACCAAGATGGGAAAAATGGGTACTTCTTAGCTAGACCTTTCCAACAGGTTACCGAACGACCTAAACAGAGATCGTATGCAAAATTTGTGACCTCGAGAAACTGACACCTCAACTAACCACCTCAGGGCTTGCAAACCTTTTTACGGTTCATCTCCTAGTGTTAGGTTTTTTATGTTTAGGGTTTTCCCCCTCATGTTTATGATAGGAAGGCCCTTCTGCTTCCTTTTGTAAGGAGCTTGTGATGAATGAGCATAGCCGCCACATCTCTTCTCGGAGATAAAGCTAACACCATTCTAGCTATCTTTATTTTACAGTCTGTTATGTTTCATTCAATTAATGGAATTTGAGTTTGTTGTATCAATGTGTTCCTTGCAATATATCTGTGTATGTGGTGCTATATATACTCTTTCATTTCATTTCTCAAATAAATTTGGATCAATGGTATCATAGCAACCTACTCTTTTGTTATTCTCTGTGCATGTCTCCCCGAACAACGTCGGAATATAGACAGTTGGGTCTCGAACTAGATGAGCTTGGGAAAGACCACTCTTGGCGTCCCAAACCGCTTCCCATGGCCTAGGAAAAGAGAGAATATGTAGCAAGATATCCTATCAATTTTTTGCTCGAGGAATCCCTCACAAGGAAAAGGAATGAGACGATGGACAATTTCACCCAAATCCTTCGATGGATGCTGACAGCAATGGAGGGATCATCAAGAGGTCACTTCGGAGGAACCACACTCTTCAGGGTACAAGTTAAATTTTTTATTCCTTTATTTGAAGGCCAGATCGATGATGATGCCCTACATAAATGTTTGAGTCTGCTAGAAGGGTATTTCTCTATCCACAATTTTTCCGATAGGGAAAAGATCACCTTTTCACTCCTTAAGGTTGTCCCCCGTGTCAAATATTGGTGGGAAACTTATTGTGAGCAAAACTTAACATAGGGGTCTGAAATGTTTGAGGCCAATCCCACTTGGTCCTCTTTTATAGATTCCATTAAGGAACAATATTACCCTTTGGGAAACCCACACTACGTCAAGAGAGGGACTAGACAATGTCGGAGTTCACAAATACCTTCCATACCTTCCGCACCAAGCTATATATCAAAGACTCAGAGTGACATCTAGTTCTAAAATACCATGGGGGACTACATAGGTACATCCAAACCAAAATGGATTTTTTGGACATCTCATCACTAGGAGCCGCTTATCTATATGATGTCAAGGTTAAGCAAAAGAACAAGCAAGAGTGTGTTCATGTGAATCTGCTGCAGAAGCAAGGCAAGGGTAACCCTAGATTGCTGACCAAGGGACATAATAAGGACAACTAGCCCTAGGACAACCAATCCAATCCACAAGCAAAGAAGGGGAATGGGAAAACAAAGAAGGACACCAGGAAATGGTGTGAGTTCCATTAGAGCCCTTGGTACAACACTAATGAATGTCGCTCAAAGCAGTCATTGGTGGCCAAGATCAAAACTTCATAGTCAGATATCGGTTCCGAATCTTATTCAAAACCCAACGCAATAACCACAGACAGGGGGAGCGGATCATTGACGTAGAACCCAACATCACCATCGCTACTGATCCGGATCTTGGGAGCTGAGAACCGGAATGCTTGAATGCCGAGAGAGGTGGAGATTAAGCATGCAAATCTGTCATAAAATTCACATGAAAACCCTACTATTGCATAAGAATAAGCATGAACAAAAACACATGAAGTGAATGGGAGGTGAGGCTCAAAGAGGAGCCCCACCTCTGAAACTAATTACTAATAACTCACTCAAATCTAATTAATCTCACAATGAACAATAGAAAATAGGAGAGAAACCAAATGCGTAACTTGTTCTCATGAGAAGGCATGCTAGGCCTTTATATAGCATTATTACAATGTGTCTTGAGGGCATACCATGGGCCAAAACTATGTGCTACCAAATACCATGGATGAGAGAGGGTGGCCTCTCAATTTAATACTTTTATGGCTTATACATCCGAATTTAGACCATATGCCCCCTAAAATTCGGATCAGCTACCACAAATATCCATCCCAAAGATCCAGAGGATTCAGAGGAAGGTGATCGCCTCTTCCATTCGTAGATGTGGATAAAGGAAACTCCACTACATTTCATTGTTGGTAGTTGAATCCAAAAGAACCTGATTTCGATAGAGGTCATCAAATGGTTGAAGCTGGAAACAACACTACAACCGCAACCCTACAACATTGGGTGGTGTTAGAAAAATAGGATCGCAGAGCAATAACAATAAACAGAAATGCAAATATAATCACACATACACATTACAAGAGAGACACAGATATATCGTGGTTCACCCAACTTGGGCTACGTCCACACTGAATTTGCCAGTCCTTATTATTATTACCGTCCAGCAAGTCGAAGGGATACAACCTGCAGCACAACCGCTGCACTTCCTCTTCTCTGTTTCACAGTCTCTCTCCCGATCTCAAAGATCTTTACAATGCATAAAACCTAATACATCAACAACCCTAGTCGTATTACAATGTCTTTCTTTTATAAGGGAAATACAATGGGAAAATACCATGTGATACCCAAAACCATGGGGTGATTGTACAGTCCACCTACATATCATATAGAACTGGGGTACAAACAAGGCTGGTACAAAATCATCTATGAGACTAGAAGATCTGGCTCCACAACCAACAATCTCCCACTTGGAGACTGATCACAACAACTCCACCGCTGTTGCACTTGTTGGACTTGGACTTGGCAAATTTCTCCTCTTCACCTTCATGCTAGAAGGCCAACTGAAACCGAGCACGAACTCAGTTTCTCTCTGGTCACTGCCTTTGTGAACATGTCTGCAGGATTCTGGCTAGTATGTATCTTTTCCAACTTTAACAATTCATCTTCCAAAACAGAGCGTATGAAATGGTACTTGAGCTGTATATGTTTAGTCCTGGAATGGAATGCTGAGTTCTTTGCAAAGTGAATGGCACTCTGGCTGTCACTATACAATCTGCTATCCTTCTGCTTCTTACCCACTTCCTCCATAAACCTCTGCAACCAAATCATCTCTTTACTAGCCTCTGTAATGGCAACATACTCTGCTTCTGTTGTTGAAAGTGCAACAACCTTCTGTAGTTTCGAAATCCAGCTTACTGTTGTTCCACCTACAGTAAACACATACCCTGTGGTGCTCCTCCTGCTATCCTTGTCCCTGCCATATCTGCATCAACATATCCCTGTAGAACAGTGTCTGAACCTCCAAAACATAATGCCTCACTGGTAGTACCTCTCAAATACCTGAGAATCCACTGTACTGCCTTCCAATGTTCTTTACCTGGATTGTTCATATATCTGCTCACAACTCCGACTGCATGTGCAATATTTGATCTTGTGCACACCATGGCATACATCAAGCTGCCAACTGCTGATTGATAGGGAATCTTGGACATGTAATCTGTCTCTTCTTGTGTCTTGGGACACATTTCCTTACTTAGACTGAAATGGTTAGCCAAAGGTGTACTTACAGGTTTTGCATTCTGCATTCTGAACCTCTCCAACACCTTTTGTATGTACTCGCTTTGAGACAATGTCAATTTGCGATTTTTCCTGTCTCTCATTATTCTCATACCAAGGATTTGCTTTGCAGCACCCAAATCCTTCATCGCAAATGAATTAGCTAGCTTCCTTTTGAGTACATTTATATCCTGCATGTCAGACCCTGCAACAAGCATGTCATCCACATACAATAACAAGATAATATATCTTCCATTGTCTAGCTTCTTGAAATAAACACAGTGGTCAGAATGACATCTACTATAACCTTGTTCTGTCATAAACCTGTCAAACTTTAGATACCACTGCCTTGGAGCTTGCTTCAAACCATACAAGCTCTTTTTCAACCTGCATACCAGATCCTCCTTACCTTTGACCTCATACCCTTGTGGCTGCTGCATATATATTTCTTCCTCCAAATCCCCATGGAGGAAGGCTGTTTTTACATCTAACTGTTCAAGATGCAAATCTTCTATCGCCACTAGACTTAAGATAGTCCTAATTGAATTCATCTTTACAACAGGAGAAAATATTTCATCAAAATCTATACCTTTCTTCTGTGCAAACCCCTTTACAACAAGTCTGGCCTTGTACCGCTTCTTACCTCCTTCTTCTTCCTTCAACCTGTAAATCCATTTGTTTTGCAATGCTCTTTTACCAGCAGGCAACTTAACCAAATCCCAAGTCTGGTTTCCTACCAATGAGTCCATCTCCTCATTCATGCCTTGCTCCCACTTCTTTCTAGTTTCCACCTGCATTGCTTCTTCATAACATTCTGGTTCACCAGAATCAGTCATCAATAAATAATACATTTAAGGAGAGTATCATTCAGGGAGTCTACTTAACCTGGTAGATCTTCTTACAGTTGCAGGAGTTTCAGGTACTTGCTGTTGCTCTTGATTTTCTGGCACCTTCGGAACTTCATTTTCTTTAACTTCATCAAGCACTATGTACTCTGTGCTTTCCTTTTCTTGTTTCTTTCCCTGCAACTGATCTTTATACATGACCTTTTCATTGAATATAACATCTCTACTCCTGATGATTTTGTTATTTTCATAATCTCATAAACGATAACCAAATTCATCAACCCCATATCCAATAAAGGTACATTTCTTGGATTTAGCTTCAAGCTTTGTTCTATTTTCTTTATCAATATGGACAAATGCTTCACAACCAAACGTTCTCAGAAATGAGTAGTTTACCTTTTTATCTGTCCATGCTTCCTCTGGAATACCACCATCCAAAGCACTTGAAGGTCCTCTGTTTATTAAATAAACAGCAGTATTTACAGCATCCACCCAAAACTGTAAGGGCAACCTTGCATGCAGTCGCATACACCTTGCACGCTCCATGATCGTTCTGTTCATCCTTTCTGACACACCATTTTCCTGTGGTGTTCCTGGGACTGTCTTCTCTCTACGAATCCCATGGTATGAACAGTAACTATCAAACTCCTTGCCGCAGTACTCACCTCCATTATTAGATCTGAGACACTTCAACCTTTTTCCTGTCTCATTCTCAACCAAAGCTTTCCACTTCTTAAAAGTAGCAAACACATCAGATTTCTGTCTAATGCAATAAACCCAAGTTTTTCTAGTTGCATCATCAATAAATGTAACATAATAATGAGAGCCACCAAGAGATTGTACCTGAGCCGGTGCCCATACATCTGTATGCACAAGCTCTAATTTTTCATTCTTCTTCTGTTTCCCAACCCTGAGAAATCTGACTCTCTTCTGTTTTCCATAAACACAGTTTTCACAGAATTCCAAACTTACCTGCTTCAAATCCGGCAGCAACTTCCTTGAGTGGAGAATCTGCATCCCCTTCTCACTCATGTGGCCAAGCCTATGATGCCACAATGCTGTATCTGTTCCTGTGGAAGCTAAAGAGATAGAATGGTCAGTATTATGAGGACATAAATATAACGTACCTACTCTGTCTCCTTTTGCTATCACCATTGATCCTTTAGTGATCTTCCACCACTTTTCTCCGAACGTAGATAGACAGCCGCCATCTCCCAATTGCCCTGTTGAGATCAGATTTCTTTTCATAGCAGGAATATGCCTAACATCTTTCAACAACCAATCAGTTCCATTCTTAACTTTTATCCATACCTTACCCATTCCAACAATTTTACATGGCTCATCATCACCCAATAAAACATGTCCAAAATCGCCAGGAACATACTCATAAAAGTATTTCCTATGGGGTGTAGCATGACATGAAGCTCCTGAATCTACTACCCAATAATCACTAGTATTATCTAATGCAAGAATCAAAGCATCTTATAACACATCACCTGCTACATTTGCTTCCTGGGTAGTTTCCTTCTGTGCATCTCCTTTCTTCTTTAGAGATTTGTAGTCTTTCTTCAGATGTCCTTTCTTTCCACAGTTCTAGCACTCTATCTTTCCCAGTCTGGACTTGGATCTGCCCGTTTTAGACTTTCCACGATTACCTTGGCTCTTTCCTCTCTCCTTTTGTCTTCCTCTGCTCTCCATGGTCAATGCATTACCTGATGTCTCACCTGTGCTTTTTCTTCACATTTCCTCGCTAAGAATAACACCAATAACATCATCAAATTTCAAGGTGTTTGAACCAGAGACAGAGTTACTTACAGCCATGACCAAGCTATTCCAACTTTCTGGCAATGAACACAAGATTAGAAGAGCCCTAACCTCATCATCAAAGTTCACACTTACAGAACTTAACTGATTTGTAACAGTATTAAACTCATTTAAATGATCAGTAACAGATCCACCTTCAGACATATTCATATTAAATAAATGCTTCATTAGAAATACCTTGTTGGAAGCTGAGGGTTTTTCATACAGCTTACCCAATGCTTTCATCAAACCCTCTGTTGTCGTTTCTTTTGAGATATTGAAAGCCACCGACGAAGCCAGGCTCAACCATATTGTTCCCAGAGCCTTTCTGTCAAGAACCACCCATTCTTCGTCCTTCATAGTCGTCGGCTGCTTTGCTTTTCCTCCCAACGGTAGGAATAGATCCTTCTGGTACAGATAGTCCTCCATTTGCATCTTCCATAACCCGAAGTTTTGGTCGTTAAACTTCTCGACCTTAAACTTTCCTTCTTCTACCATTGCTCCCACTCGAACCAGAAAACCCTAGCTTCCTGCAGGTTTAACTGCCAAATAGATCTTTGGCTTTGATACCAATTGTTAGAAAAACAGGATCGCAGAGCAATAACAATAAACAGAAATGCAAATATAATCACACATACACATTACAAGAGAGACACAGATATATCGTGGTTCACCCAACTTGGGCTACGTCCACACTAAATTTTCCAGTCCTTATTATTATTACCATCCAGCAAGTCGAAGGGATACAACCTGCAGCACAACCGCTGCACTTTCTCTTCTCTGTTTCACAGTCTCTCTCCCGATCTCAAAGATCTTTACAATGCATAAAACCTAATACATCAACAACCCTAGCCGTATTACAATGTCTTTCTTTTATAAGGGAAATACAATGGGAAAATACCACGGGATACCCAAAACCATGGGCCCGCAAAATAGCTGGAGAAAACAGCCCCAAAAATTTTCTTCGGGGGCACTGCCCCTGGAACCCCGCTGGGGTGAGTGAACAGTCCACCTACATATCATATAGAACTGGGGTACAAACACGGCTGATACAAAATCATCTATGAAACTAGAAGATCTGGCTCCACAACCAACAAGTGGCTCATCCAGGGACAGGACATCCGCACCAGTCAACAATGTCGCCTACCCTACGACATCAAGCCCTTCAAAGATGAGATAATGTGCGGTGTAGCCCCACTTGAAGGTTGTGATGTTCTTTTAGGACAATGATATATGTGAAAGCGTCATGTTGTGTATGAATCTAGACCTCATAGTGTCACCATTACTTAGCGGAACCAACTCTACAGGATACCAGAGGAAATCCCCCCTACTGTAGTGTCTCTCATCACAACTAAGTAGTGCATGAAGGTAATTTCCCATATTGGGAAATTTGTACTCTTCATGATTCGCTCTAAAGGGGAATGAAATATCACAACAACATTCATCACCTCCACACAGTATCTCTCTATACAACAAAAGCAGGTGGACAAGATCATGGAAGCGCACAGAGAAATATTCACCACACCTGCCGTGGTGCCATTACATTGTCAAGTCAAACACTCAATTGATTTAATACTTGGGGCACCTCTACCTAATGGGCTAGTATACAGGCGCTCCCTCATGGAAAATGAATAAATCAAGTGACATATTCAAGAATTATTCCAAAGAGGGCACATTCGACCGAGCTATGCACCTTGCAGGTGCGCAATTGTGTTGGTGCAGAAGAAAGATGGGACTTGGTGACTTTGTATTGATTACAGAGCTCTAAACAAAATCATAGTCTAGAATCAGTATCCCATTCCCTGGATCGATGACCTTCTCGACCAACTCAAGGGTGCCAAGTATTTTAGTAAGATTGATATGAAGTATGGCTATCATCAAGTACCAATTGAGTCGACTGATGTTTGGAAGACCAAATTCAAATATTGGGAAGGCATATTCGAGTGTTTGGTCATGCCTTTTGGCTTGACTAATGCTCCAACAACTTTCATGAGGATGATGGATGATATTCTCTATCCATTCACATATTATTTTGTGGTCGTATATCTAGATGACATCCTCATCTACAACAAAATGTGAGCATAACATTTGTATCATATTCAACAAGTCCTCTGTTGATGTATATGTAACTTCGGAATGTATTTCATCTATGTATTTTATATATATTTATTGTACCCTTATTAGAGATGTGTTATTCCTCTATAAGGAAGTGTCGTCATGTGGATTGACAAGTGTCGCAAGTGTGTGTACTTGTTGATGGGTTATTAGACCACCATGTGTGAGGTCGGACCTGAAATATATATATTATAATGTGGATGTACCTAGCTAGACAAGTCGGCCCCATAAGGTCACTGGGCAAACAGGTTAGTATAAATAGAGATCAGGTGATCTCTATTTAGATCATTCGGAAAAGTATCTCTCTCTCAATCAGAAAGTGGCGCACTAGTGAGGAGGAGGATCATCTGCTACTAGGAGACTATCTCAGTGTATTTTGGTTGTACTTTGGTTGAGCCATTACTCTCTCTATCTCTGAGGAAGTTGTGGGGTTTTTCACCTTAGGGTTTTCCCCACAGAAACTCTGTGTCTCTTGTCTCTCATGCCTTTGATTCTTGTGATGCTTGTCATGCTTATTGTGATTGTTATGCATTGATATACTGTATATGTTATTCTCTCAGTGAAGATCCTAGAGTATTGTGAATTAATGCTCAAAATTTAACATGGTATCAGAGCTAACCTGAGAAGAAGACATTTTACAGTGATGGAAACTTGAGTTTCTTGTTTATTGGGTTTCTAACCACGGTTTTTGGAAAAGTAGTATAGTAGATTGACTCTACTCATCACGGAGAATCTATCTGTCCAATCAGAATTCAATTCTGAGCATTTTTAGATTTGGCCCTAAAAATTAGGGTTTCCACAAAAATAGGAATTTCTAAAATCTGAAGACATAGATGGAAGCTCCTTGCAAAAATCGAAGTTTAGAGCTTTGGATCAAGATTTTTGGCTAGGTAGATCTCCGGGAAACTCAAACCCTAATTCAGGGCTCTCCCTAGTGAACCCGGGAGGACAAAAAGGCAAATCTGAAGGGTAAAGCTTTGCTGATCTCAAATTCTGAATACACCAGGATGATCAACTCATCAAGGCGCATCTCTCTATCCTTCCAGAAAATTGAAATTCACATTTTGAATTTTTAGGGTTTTTTCGACAAACCCTAATCCGGGACCAAATCCAGTTTTCAGCATATCAAGTGGTAAGACCTAAATCTTTTCTATTTCCATTTGAAGTACTCTTTAAGATGTCTCACCACACCAAGCTTGAGGATAAGCTTGAAGGGGCTGATAACTTCCGAGCTTGGAAGTATAGGATTGGGTTAATCCTGGAAGAGAATGAGTTGGACTCATATATAAAGGAAGACATCCCTATCCTAGAGGATGAAGAGGCCAAGGTATTGCATAAGAAGAACTTGGTCAAGGCAAAGAGAATCATTGTCGATTCTATTAAAGACCATCTCATACCCCATGTGTCTTCTCTAAAGACACCCAAGGAGATGTTTGACTCTTTGACCAAGCTATTTGAAGGGAAGAACATAAATCGGAAGATGACTCTGCGGAATCAATTGAAAGGGGTCAAGATGTTGAATGGAGAAACCATTCAATCTTACTTCTCCAAGGTCTCTCAGATCAAGGAGCAACTTGAATCTGTGGATGATGTAGTGGACAATGGTGAAGTTGTTATGACCACTCTGAATGGCCTACCTAGGTCATGGGACTCCTTTATTCAAGGAATCTGTGCAAGAAAGAAATTGATCTCTTTCAGTAAACTATGGGAGGAATGCTCTCAAGAAGAAGCTAGACTTATAGCTCGTGAGGAAAAGATGGGAGGTGAAGATCAAGCTCTCGCAACTCACACCAAAAGAAGCAAGCCTAAGAAGGAGCACTTTCGCTACAAAAGATCCTATCAAAAGAATAAGAAGGATCTAAGATGCTTCACATGCAATGAGAAGGGTCACTTTGCTTCAGATTGTCCCAAGAACAAAAGAGATAATAACAACAACTCCAGCAAGAGGAAGAAGGGTAGCAAAAGAAAGTTCCATGCTCATGCTGCCGAGGATGATGAACCTCCAAAGAAGAAGGCTAGGGCAGAAAGTGATGATGACTCATCAAGTGAAGAAGAGTATGTTCTAATCTCTGCTCTCACAGGTACTATCTCCCATGGTTGTAATGATTGGTTGATTGATAGCGGGGCTTCCAAACACATGATTGGGTTTAAGGAATCTTTTGTGAATCTATCTGAACATGAATCACCCCATAAGGTGAAACTTGGGGATGATTATCAATACCCAATCAAAGGAAGTGGTGAAGCCTCCTACAACCTAGATTCTGGAAAATCTTTGAAAATGAAAGAAGTCCTTTATGTACCTGGGCTCAAGAAGAACTTACTCTCCATCTCTGCATGGGATGCAAAAGGTATGAGGGTTGCATTTGTGGATGGCCAAGTCATAATGTGGCCAAAGGGAAAGACCATAGATGATGCAGTAGTGATTGGAGAGCAAGAGGGAGGATTGTATAAATTGAAGCGTCAACCTGAACATGCCATGATACATGAATCCATGGAGCCAAGTGAACTTTGGCATAGAAGACTTGCTCATATGCATTATATGGCACTTCCAATTGCAAGCAAGGCTGTAGAGGGTCTTCTTGAAATCAAGACCAAACTTGAAGGTGTTTGCAAAGGATGTGCAAAAGGTAAGAACATTAAGAAAGTTTTCCCAAGCAGTGAAAGCAAGGCAAAAGATATCCTGGAAATCATCCACTCAGATGTATGTGGTCCTATGTCATCCAGTTCTATGAGTGGGTATGTTTACTATGTCTCATTTATTGATGACTTCTCCAGGAAGACTTGGGTATACTTATTCAAGAACAAAGATGAGGTGTTTGATAAGTTCAAGAAATTCAAAACCTTGATGGAGAATCAAACTGACAAGAAAATCAAAACATTCAGATCGGACAATGGTGGAGAATTCACCTTAGGTGACTTTAAGAAGCTTTGCAGTGATTCAGGGATTAAGAGGGAGTTGACTGCTCCTTATAATCCTCAACAGAATGGAGTTGCACAAAGGAAGAACAGAACAATCATGGAAGCAGCAAGGGCAATGCTGCATGACCAGGATCTACCTATGCACCTATGGGAAAAAGCAGCTAGAACAGCTGTATATGTGCAGAATAGAACACCACACAAGATATTGGACAACAAGACACCAGAAGAGGTCTTTTCTGGAAAGAAACCTGAAGTCAACCATCTCAGAATACTTGGTTGTCCAGTATACACTCATGTCCCAAAGGAAAAGAGGACTAAACTAGATCCTTCAGGAAAGAAGGGTATCTTTGTGGGTTACAGTGAAAGCTCGAAGGCTTACAGAATATACTTTCCAGGGTTCAAGAAGATTGATGTCAGCAAGGATGAATATAAGTTCAAGGATAGGTAATCCAGGAAACAAAGATCAAGAGGGAGCACACTCCAGCAGCTCCTGCAATGATGCAGATTTTCAGAGGTAGTTGACCATCTTCCTACATTCCACAATAGAAACGTGTAGAAGAAGCTACTTCAGCAGCTCCTGCCAAGAAGCAAAGACTCAGAGGGAGTCCACCCAACAAACAAACAAAGATAAGTATTTCAATTATCATTTCTTGCCTATTTTGTTCAAATAATATTATGCTTATGTTCCTAGACTTAGGAGATGTATTGTGCATATTAGAATGATTGCATTAATGAACAGTATACTACTAATATGCATGTGATGGGTAAGTGGACTATGGCACTGTACAACATTCCAGTGCTACTCATCTAGAATGAAACCTCTTTGCTGACATGTTGGGAGTAGTGCAAACTCTTAACAATGTTCTGGTAAAGACTGGAAGGCATCTAGAAAGTTGTGGAACATGGATAAATGTTGTATTGAAGCATTGGCTAAGATAACTGCATGACTGCATGACATATTTCTTTATGTGTAAAGAATTTGTTCTGAAAATTATGAGATGTTTCTAATCATGCAATTTAACTTGTTTTGTAGGAAAGACCGTATATCTTCACCTACAAAAGGACTACAACATTTGTTCCAGCAACAAAGATATCTATTGAAGATATTGAATTTCCCAGGATCTGGGATGAAGAAATGGAATGCCATGATCCGTCGATCATGAAGAAGATGTTTGGGATGCAGTCCCAAGACCTGACAGGGAGTCACATGTGTGCAGATTGAAGAAAGCCTTGTATGGCTTGTAGTAAGCTCCTAGAACTTGATGTGATACAAAGAGGAAGCTTGCTGCTGAATTCGATATGAAAGATTTGGGAATGATGCATTATTTCCTACATATGGAGGTGTGGCAGAGTGCAGGTGGGATCTTCCTTGGTCAAGGGAAGTACACAGTAGATATCCTGAAGAGATTCGGGATGATGGATTGCAAGGCCATGGCCACACCTATGGCATCGAATCTGAAGCTTCTATGTGATGCTTCATCTGAGCTGGTTGACGTCTCTATGTGTCGTTAGATGATTGGGTCCTTGATGTACCTGACGAACACGAGACCAGATATTTGCTTTGCGGTGAACACATTGAGTCAGTTCCTGACAGATCCGAGGAGTGTTCATCTGGTTGCTGTAAAGCATGTTCTGAGGTACCTGAAGGGTACAGTGGATTATGGGCTCAAGTATGAGGCGAATCAAAAGTTTAACCTGCAGGGTTATGTTGATTTAGATTGGGCTGGCAGTGTTGTAGATAGGAAGAGCACATCTGGGTGTTGCTTCAGTATGGGATCAAGTGTGATCTCTTGGTTTAGCAGGAAGTAGTCCTGCGTAGCACTAAGTACAACTGAGGCAGAGTATGTTGCAGCCTGTTCAGCTAGTTGTGAGGCAGTATGGCTACGGAAGCTACTGTCTGAGTTATTTGATCTCCTGTTGGATGCTACTGGTATCTTCTGTGATAACCAGAGTTGTGTGAAGCTGTCCGAGAACCCAGTGTTTCATGACAGGTCGAAACACATAGAGATCAAATATCACTATATCAAGGATATGGTGCAGAGAGGAGCTGTGAAGCTCCTGTATGTTGCGACGGACGAACAGATTGTAGATGTGCTGATGAAGCCACTAGCCAAGGTGAAGTTCGAGTACTTCAGAGAGAGGCTTGGTGTTCTTCGGATTGATGACACTTCGAGGAAGAAGTGATGGACACATTTGCTGAAGCCATTCCAAGCATGTTGGAAGGAGGATCCTTCACATGGCTGTGGATGTAAGCGCTGGATGATGAGCATCAAGATGATGTTCTGGTATGATCAGTTGGATCATTTTTATATATGTATGCATCATGTTGGATGTTGGATATGATCAGTTGGATCATTTTTATGTATATGTATGTACGCATCATGTTGGATGTTGGATATGATCAGTTGGATCATTTATATGTATGTATGCATCATGTTGGATGTTGGATATGATCGGTTGGATCATGTGTATGTATTTTGTATAAGCATCATGTTGGATGTTTGGACCATGTATCTATATATGTATCAGGTGGATACATTGTATGACCAGGTAGATCATGTATGTTGATATGTATCATGTATTTGTATTTGTATCAGGTGGATACACTGTATGATCAGGTGGATCATGTATGATGATATGTATCAGGTAGATACTTGGTATGCATCAGGTAGATGCATTGTATGATCAGGATGATCATGGATGACGAGCTTCAGGATGTTGCTCCAGATGACATGCAGCAGGATGTTGCAGTGATGATGATCAGGATGATCATGTGTACATCAGGATGATGTATGGTGAGTATCAGGTTGATACTCTGTGGCCGTGGAACAAGTTGTGCAAATAAGCATGTAATTTGTGCCCTGGGAGATTTGCAGATAGTCTTTCCAGGTTTTGCCTATGGCATGTAATTTGTACCCTGGGATATCTGGAAAATGCTCTTTCGAGGTTTTGCTCTGGGAGGACATATAATTTGGCCCTGGGAGATCTGCAGATAGTCTTTCGAGGTTTTGCCTATGGCATATAATCTGGCCCTGGGATATCTGGCAGATGCTCTTTCAAGGTTTTGTCCTATGGCATATAATATGTCCCTGGGAGATCTGATAGGTTGAGTTGTGTGCTCATAATAAGTCCTGGGGGTCTCTTGCGAGGTTTTGCCATGACCACATATAATTTATCCCTGGGAGATCCTATAGGTAGAGCTGTGTGCTCATAACAGCCTGGGATGCTCTTGCGAGGTTTTGTGGTGACCACATATAATCTATCCCTGGGAGATCCTATAGGTAGAGTTGTGTGCTCGTAACAGCCTGGGATGCTCTTGCGAGGTTTTGTGGTGAGGTCACATATAATATGGCCCTAGGAGATCCTATAGGTAGAGTCGTGTGCTCGTAATAGCCTGGGATGCTCTTTCGAGGTTTTGTGACGCACGTAATAAGTCCTGAGGATTCCACAGAATGGCCAGTGATGACGAAGACCTACAGGTGGTGGGCCTACATCCAGTATGAAAAAGGACTGGCTCTGTAGAACTTCCTATGAGGAGTAGAGTCAGAGATTGGTTGAGATAGCAGCAGCAGTGACGATGCATCAATGACAATGATCCCGAGAAGAAGACTTGTCTAGCAGATCTGTGTCGAGAAATACCTTCCTAGTTAAGAGGGAGTGTTGATGTATATGTAACTTCGGAATGTATTTCATCTATGTATTTTATATATATTTATTGTACCCTTATTAGAGATGTGTTATTCCTCTATAAGGAAGTGTCGTCATGTGGATTGACAAGTGTCGCAAGTGTGTGTACTTGTCGATGGGTTATTAGACCACCATGTGTGAGGTCGGCCCTGAAATATATATATTATAATGTGGATGTACCTAGCTAGACAAGTCGGCCCCATAAGGTCACTAGAAAAACAGGTTAGTATAAATAGAGATCAGGTGATCTCTATTTAGATCATTCGAAAAAGTATCTCTCTCTCACTCAGAAAGTGGCGCACTAGTGAGGAGGAGGATCATCTGCTACTAGGAGACTATCTCAGTGTATTATGGTTGTACTTTGGTTGAGCCATTGCTCTCTCTATCTCTGAGGAAGTTGTGGGGTTTTTCACCTTAGGGTTTTCCCCACGGAAACTCTGTGTCTCTTGTCTCTCATGCTTTTGATTCTTGTGATGCTTGTCATGCTTATTGTGATCATTATGCATTGATATTGTATTTATGTTATTCTCTCATTGAAGATCCTAGAGTATTGTGAATTAATGCTCAAAATTTAACATCCTCAACACCCCGCGACAACACTAGTTATATGCAAATCTAGATAAGTGATCATTTGGCATGGAGAGAATTCAGTATTTGGGATACATGGTGGATGAAAATGGTGTGCATGTGGATCTGGCCAATATCTTAGGCATTCTCCACTATATGACCCCGACCACTCTCACAGAGCTTCGCAACTTCCTAGGCCTTGCCAACTTCTATCACAAATTTGTGTTGGGATTCTCTCATATTGCTTGGCCCCTTAGCCAAGTGACAAAAGGAGGATTTAAGACCAAGTTTGTTTGGGCCAAGTCACAACAACAAGCATTTAAGGAGTTGAAGCAACGCTTATGTTCAACACCCGTCCTTACCTTACCAAATCTGCAACAACCATTTGAAATCAAGACATATGCTTTGGACTATGCTATTGACGTACTCCTCACTCAACATGGCCATCCAATGGCACATTATAGTGATACACTCTCAGATGTAGTCTGCAAATACCCAACCTATGACAAGGAAATGTATTCCATTGTCTAAGCTTGTTTCCAATGGAAGTATTACATTCTCAACAAAGAGACAATCATCCACACTGATCACAAGCCCTTGCAGTTCATGCAAACACAAGGGAAGTTGCAGAATGATTTCCACCAAAAGTAGTCCACATACTTGCAACAATTCCACCTGAACATCAAGTATAAGAAGGGTAGCACTAATCGATTCGTTGATTTCCTTAGTCGACCTCCAGTGGCAACCTTGACTACGGTGCTCAATTCTTGTGGCCATGAGACCTCCGGGTGGTCTCAACTATATGACATTGACCCCAAGTTTTCTCCCACCTATCAAGAATTATGTGTAGGCACACCGATGGCAAACTTTCATCTCTAGGAAGGACTGTTATGCCATTTGGACCATCTCTATGTTCCTTCAAGAAAGCGTGCGAAGCTGATTTGGGAAGTGCATTACAGTCGAGTGGCAGGGCACTTTGGCATAGAAAATACTGTAGTTGTATTGTAGAAGTATTTCTATTGGTCGAAGCTCCAACAAGACATCGACAGGTATATCAGAGCATGCAATGCTTGCACCATTGTGAAACCTGCCATTGAGAAGCAAGGGTTGTACACCCCTTTGCCTACTCCCAATAGGCCTTGGGAGTCCATATCCATGGACTACATGTCAGGACTACCTTCAACAAAGAATGGTAATGACTGTGTGTTTGTGGTTGTGGACCGCTTCTCTAAGATGGTCAATCTAACAGGTTGCAAGAAGAGCATCATCACTGAATCCACTGCTAAGCTCTTCTTCAAACGTGTTTGGGTTCATTTTTGGCTACCATAGACTATAATTTCAGATCAAGACAACAAATTCTTGAGCACATTCTAGTCTAGCCTATGGTCACTAATGGCCACCAAACTCACCCAATCAACTGCCTTCCACCCCCAAACCGATGGACATACAAAAGTGCTTAATATGATGATTGTGCATATTCTGAGGATATACAATTCTAAACATCCCCGCACATGGGATGAGAGTCTTCCATATATTCAACATAGCTACAACATAGCCCTTCACATCTCCACTAGACACAACCCTTTCCACTTGTGCTTGGGGTTCTAACCATTGGCCCTAATTGATGTAGCTCTGCCCATTTCCTCAACACTTTAGGACTTTGCCCATGCTCGCACCGAGGTGGACAAGGCCACTCGATTTGTTAAATGAATTCAACACATCCGTCAACAAGTCCATGACAAGCCAATGGCAAGTACAAGAAGCAACATGACCAACATCGAGTTCCGCAGAAATTTCAAGTGGGTTATAAGGTTTGGTTGCATTTGCAGAAAGAGCGGCTCGCGGGGCCTCATCGTAAGCTTCATCCAATTTGATATGGGCCATACAACATCACCAAGGAAGTCGGTGATAATGCCTTCAAATTAAGAATTCCTCCCTTTCTTGGCCTACACTCGGTAGTTAATATGGAGCTCCTTCACCCATATTTTCCACTATTGGACACCTCAGAGGTAGTAGAGCAGTTGGCACTGTCAGAACTCAACCGTAACTATTTGTAGTAGGCTACAGTTGACCGGATCATGGATACGCAGGTGAATGGCACTCGCCAATAGCGTGTTCAACTCTATCGAAGCAGGGCAATTTCTCCATTAAGGCAAGTGGCTCACTAGGAGTCAAATTCAATAGAAGTTTCCCCATCTGATGCAAGAACTTAATGCAATGGAGACCAATTCTTCCTAAGGGGGAAGGACTAATCCAGATGGATATCGATGACCACCCACCTATTCCACTAGCTCAAAATAGTTTTTCCAGTTTGGTAGTTTTTTTACAGATTTTCGTGTCCAAAACTTTTGAGGCCGTTTTGAGGCCCTAAAACAATGTTTTTTCACGATGCCACAATCCAGTCATATCTAAAGGAAAGACTAGGAAAAAATGTGTACTTCTTTGCTAGACCTTTCCAATGGGATACCGAGCACCCTAAACAGAGATCATATGCAAAAGTTATGCCCTCGATAAGTTGACACCTCAACTAACCACCTCGGGGCCCGCAAACCTTTTTACGGTTCATCTCCTAGGGTTAGGTTTTTTATGTTTAGGGTTTTTTCCCTCGTGTTTATGATAAAAAGGCCCTTCGGTCTCCTTTTGTAAGGAGCTTGTGACGAATGAGTGTAGCCGCCACATCTCTTCTCAGAGATAAAGCTACCACCATTCTAGCTACTTTTATTTTACAATCTATTATGGTTCTTTCAATTAATAGAATTTGAGTTTGCTATATCATTGTGTTCCTTGCAATATATATGTGTATGTGGTGCTATATATACTCTTTCATTTTGTTTCTCAAATAAATTTGGATCAAGAAATGACCAACTCTTTGATATCAAGGGATAATATGATCATTGCTTAACCTTGAAAGGGACATCTTGCTCGACGGACCCCTCCAATTGATTTTTGTTTCCCTGGTTAAATCTCTTTCAAAGGCTTTTATTATGCATGTTGGATAAAATATTTCCTCCTAGAATTTGGTAAAGATGGATCTCTTACTTAATGTAATCCCCACCCCCTTCAATACCTGTAATGTCCCTCAAAATACACCCTAAAAAAAATAATCTTAAGGGTCTCCGTAACGTCGTAACTTACATGTTGGACATTAATTAACTTCAATCACTAAATAACTTCTTTAACGTTCTCTTTTTTTATTTACAATAACTTCGATTCTGAGAAGTTTTAGATGTTCTTCTTATGGACATCAGAAGGGGTTCTATCATCTCACCCTACCAAGGCTTTCTTAAATCCCTCATTAAGGATTTCTTACCTTATTTCTCTCGTAGCCTTTTCGACGAAGAACTATGTCACTAAGGTCGTTCACATAATAACAATTCCCATTTTGGTTTCCACATAGAGGTTATCCCTAAGCTTTTGATGTTTAGTACCCAAGTAAATCATTGATCCTAACTTGAGTTAATCATGATTATAAGTACATTATGTCTTATTAAAAGGATTCTAGAGCATTTATAACTCCGTGATAAAAAATCCTCATGGTTATATGATTGTATTCAACATAGTAGATTAAACTACATGTTATAATCACAATTGATAATTGATGTCTTGATTTATAGATTTCTTTCCTAGTGACAGGTGGACATAACTTTTATACTTTTAAAGATAACCATAAATAAAAATTCAAATACAATCATTGTACCGTTTATCAATTTAAATGTAATATATATATATATATACCCTTTCCTTTTATTATTGAACATGCACGTCTTTAAAATGAAATAACTTCAAAACATAATGAACTAGATTATTCTTTTCAATAACCATGAATTATATTCTTGTATATAATAAAACAACCCTACTATCCATTCTTTATACATCAAATAAAGACCTATCCTCTTTGCTTTAAATATAAATATGCAAAATATCCAATCTATTTTATTTTTAAAGTAGGAAGTGAAATATCTACTCCCACTTTCCTTATATATATATATACTTTATGTCAAAACCGCATGGAAAATATAATTCTTTCATAATATCATTTTAATTTTATTTAATTACAAACTATTTATTCATTCTAGACTTCTGATCAAATTCAAACATTAATTGAATCTGAATTATCAATTATCAATTATAAATTATATATTAGTTTTTAATATTTAAAAAAAAAACACTAATTAAATATAATTAAAAAGTTACTCTCGAATCACTTATTGCACACATAGAAATATAACCTACCTATATATATTAATCCTTATAAACCATTATACACATATTAATGAAAACGTGGAGGTTTCTTTATCCATAACTCAAGTAGTTCAAAGGTATAAATTTGACTCGAATCACTTATTGCACACATAGAAATATAACATACCTAAATATATTGATCCTTATAAACCATTATACACATACTAATGAAAACGTGAAGGTTTCTTTATCCATAACTTAAGTAGTGCAAAGGTATAAATTTGACGTCTCAAGTAAACTGCCACATCCAATTTTAACTAACTATATATATATTTAATTTCTTATTCATATGTACTTCTATATATTTGTCTTAAACGTAATAACTATACCTTACTACCATATCTAAACCCCATAACTTATATTTTGACTTCTTTTCAATTGATCAAGACCTAAGGATCAGAATTCCTATATGTATGCGCATAACATATAATTCCTTTTTTTGGTTTACGCTTTATAATAACAAAATGCAGTAGCAATGTAGCTCACTTGGTGAGTGATGAGGCCTGGACTTTTCAGAAAGTGCAGGGCGGGGTTCAATTCCCCTGCACTCTAACGCATGAAAAAAAAAATGCAACTTCTTTTAGTATATTTATATTTATATAGGTATGAGATTCCCTTTTTAACATTGTTCCGGAGTGATATTTATATATATATGTATAACTTAATTCTAATTTATACATATATAAAATTGACCCATTTCATGTCTCAAACATGGAAATCATATAAACTTTTATATAGAGCATAAGAGCATAAGTCCAGGATAAAAGTGACAGGTCAGACCAACTATAACGATAACATTGAGAAAGTCCTTCGACATACACTAAAGTCACCAGTTGAGCTGTCTTTACGTTAGCTTGCTCACGAAATCTGTGTATGGCGTCCATTCAAAGGATAGACAAGGGCACGTGTAATGTTCGAGTTTGTGAAGTAGGGATTAACTCTACTCATCAATGGGATGCGTGAGCTTGGTTTAACATGGAGAAGAGCTAATCAGTATGGGCAACATTGATGTGCACAAGATCGTCAGGTTTGGTGAAAAGATTTCTCGATTTATACTTGCAGGGCGTGATTAGCGTAGTCTTGGAGCATATAACAGAGAAATAAAGAAAGGAAGGCATGCAGGAGACTGGCAGTAATGTTACAATCTAACAAGACGTTTGAGAACAACTCGGTTGGCATTGTCTCAATCATCAAACACGAGATGTAGGGTAATTTTAACAGGTAACACGACTTCAACTGGTGATCAATGTTTTAGATAACAAGCTGTCACGCAATCAATTAGAAAACTACTTGCCAGAGTTGTCAGTTAATGAGATAAAGTGGTACAGGAACAAAAAGGCAGCAAAGCGGTATCACACAGAGGTGGCAGGCATGGGACTGACAGGTTAACCTTTCGCCACAGCCAAAGCGTCATGCGGTTCCTTTATGAGAGTCAGACTTCGGGCCTGAGCTTTATGACTATGCTCAGGAGCATGATACTATAAGTGATAAGAGTGATGACTCCTTTAGTGAGAATGAGGAGCAGGAAGCTCGTGTAGAGATCACGACTGTTGGGATTGGTGAGAAGGTAGTTCTATAATCTTTTCAAAGTCTTTCACTACGGGCACCATAGTTCACCGCTTTATGTTGGCTTTAATTTGGGGAAACAAATAATAATCCACAAAATCTAAAAGTCATAATTTATGGTCACTAAAGATCACTTACTATATAATCAAGCTAACTCAATATGCTATCGCCATGTTGGAGCTACTTATAGTCATAAATCACACATAAAGAAAAACTACAGCCGGTGAATCAATTTCTATAGTAGCCTAGTTTATGTTCCATATATATATATAAAGGAAACAATAGAATGCATAGGAATAAACTGCGAATTTGATAAATGAATCCATACAACATCTACAGGTATAGTCAAAGATTAAGGCAATGTCTAGGATCTATTCAAAAATGTGCAGAGGCAAACTGTAGAGGTATATTATGGGTTTTCTCTACTCGTTGCCAGGTATTGCAGAGCGATCGGTTGGTTATGCATATACATACCAAGAATAAAAAATATTGATTGGCAGGGATTGTTTATAAGGAAGAGAAGTGGACTCCAGATTAAACAAGTGAACTATATGTCCACATCCATTGCTGGATTGTATGATACCAAAAATTCAGATTTTTTGCTTAATATAAACTAACTTATCAAGATAGTAGATCTAGAGGCACCCACTCGTTTACATCGCCAGAATTAAAAAGATAGATAATACATAGAATTTCTAAACTTTTTCTCCCTAACTTGATAAAATCCTATAATAGAAATGTCCACATAAGTTATCCTAATTTTAACCAAGCATATATAAATTGTATAAGGAAATAATATTTTGAGAAAATAGAACCTGCCGGAGGTGGTCGTGCGTCGACAAAGTATTTGTGAAATTTCCACCGATCCACTCCGAACTTCAAGATTCGCCGAAGACCCAAACTATAATGCTTATCTGAAAGAGTAGACTTAACTGACTAAAGGCTTGACTGCAACGTTCCTCCCATCCAATCTGACCTTTGTCCAGCGTAGGTTTTCCCGCCGAGAGTTCACCCCCGAGCTGGGCACGAATCCACTAGGGTAGCAGAGTTAATGCTCTCTTTCCTTTAGTTGATTTTATTAATCTTTTTCCATTCCCTTCTTTGCCTTCGAGGATGAAGAAGAAGAAGAAGACCCCCCTTTATGAACACCACCATGTCCTTTTTATAGTCGTATTTAGGTTTGGAATACTAAGACAAGTTCTTGTTCGAACTTGACTTATTTTAATTTTAGTTAATCTTAACTACTCGACTTACTCAGTCGACCTTTAGTTAATCAGTTAACTGATCTTTAACTCACTGTAATTAATTTACTTTACATAATTATCTTATCTAAACATAATTATATATCTGAACTTATCCTTTAAATTAGTTAACCTTAAGTTAGTTAGCTAATCTTCAACTGATTGACTTTTATAGTCAAATTTTAATTAGTTTAATTGATATTTAACTTAGCTAACATTAACTTAGTTATCTTTAACTGATTGATTTACTTAGTCAATCTTTATTTAATTAATTAACTGAATATTAATAGTTGAGAATTATTCATGCATTCTCATGCATTAGTTACTAGCTATCCATGCATACTCATGCATTAATTGCTTAGTTAATCTTTTCTTCTTTTGTATATAATCTTTTATAGTTGTAAAGCTTTTACTTTTAATCAAGGACAATCAGTCTTTCTTCAATCCTACTTAATTTATTTATCTTAATTGAAATATTATTTAAATATTTATTTATACACACCAATATGTTTTTGGGGGAATAATAAATCATTTTATCTTTTATTCCTAAATTATAATTAGGAAAATATTAAATCATTTTTCCGCTTAGGAACTTTAACACAATCTTTTGTCGAGGCCAATGTACTAATGTGGTTTAGGATAACTTCTTATTTTTACTTAATGGTACTCAATATGGGTTAGCTCTATGCAATTAGTTAGGCCAAGGTAGATTATTTCTACCTTCCGACGATTAGAAGTTTCTCCGGTGTCCTTATCTAGGACTAATTATTAACACACTTTTAAACTTAAGTGCTTGCTTGGTGAACATCTCAGTTCACTTTAAGTGCACACGACATTAGGATGACAAGTGTCATCAAAATTCATGGTTATTAATCCATTCACCCTCTCCCCCTAGTGGATTCCATGCCCCATCTGTTTCATTGCGTCAAGCCTTGAGTCTCCTAAGTCTACAAATTCACTTAATGCTTAGGTAAACATAATCATACTTACCAAAGTTTTACCTACGGAACTCTTGCCATGAGCTCCTTGTCGTTGGCGGGTACACAGTTGTACTTTCTGTTGTAGAAACCCTAAGGGAGAAAAGAGGGATATTACATCCTTCCCCCCTTAAGAATAACACCGTCCTCGGTGTTTGTATCCTTTCCAACTTTATCTTCCGTTTTTAGTTGTCTTTGTAAACATACTTTTTCAGCTATCTTGCTTGCTTTAGCATCTTTTTAAATGTCCTTAATGTTTTTTACTTTTCTTACCTATTCTTTTCACAAACAACACACGTTGTTTCTAGCATTTTATCATAAAATACATGCATACATATGATTTTCCCAAAATAAATTAGAGCATAAGTAATAATTTCCCTTGCAACATCATGTTGCGGCCTTTTCATGGCGACTCTTTCTAGAGTTTGATCTTATTACAAAGCTTTACTTTTGAAATTCCCTGTACCTGCACATCTATCATTCATACATGGTCATGATCTAAGATAATATATTCAAAATTCTCTCTATGGCATTTCTTTTCCAAGTACTTTTGGTCATCCTCTACTTGCTATTCCTCGAAAGAAATAATATTAATATTCATAACGTGAGTTGTGCATGAACATAAGGTAACACATACGTAATCCAAACATAAATATGCATAACTTTTTATTTTTAACAAGTGCATAACATAAATGTATGCGCATACCTTGTACATAACATATGCATAGTAGGAAACCGTTCTTGGTGTGTCATCTCAACACTGAATAAGACTTATTAATCCAGCTGCTCCAGAGGTACCTAATAATCAATAGTGGATGGATTATTGATGCTCCAGATCCTCCAGCCCAACATCAGTAATATAATGAGTTCTTAGTGCTTCCAGAGCTTTATGCTCAACACCTTTTTAATTATCTTGTTGGGTTATATATGTACTCCAGAGCGCACGCTCCGTACATACTATCATAACCCATGTGCTCCAGGGCTTATGCCCAACACATCTATGTACATCGAGGCTTATGCCCAGCACATAATAAAATTCATCCATGTACATCGAGGCTTATGCCCAACACACAGGTCATCCATGTACATTGGGGCCTATGCCCAGCACACAGGTCATCCATGTACATCGGGGCTTATGCCCAACACATAACAAAAGTAATCCATGTACATCAGGGCTTATGCCCAGCACATAATTAAAGTATTCCATGTACATCGGGGCTTATTCCCAGCACATAACAAAAGTAATCCATGTACATCGGGGCTTATGCCCAGCACACAGGTCATCCATGTACATCGGTAAATATTTTGGTTAAGGGTTCAAAAATTCCTTAAAATTTCCAAGAGCTTTATAATCCAGGGTGTCCCCCGTGATTAGCTCAAAAAGGTTTTATAACTCTTTTCTTATTTAAGTTCATTGCTCTTTATTGCAAGTTTCATAAATTAAGGTCTTTTTTAATTCAAGGTCTTATTGAAGTTGCCTTGACCTCGTACCTGCAATAACCTCGGAGTACTATCAGCCATCATGACATATAACCAAAAACTATAATAAATGGAGATATCATAATCTTCACATTGTTAGTCATGCTTTTATGTTCCACAGCCTATTAGCTCAAATTAATCGAAACACATAATAAATATAGAAATCTAGATGCTCCAGAGTCCTTCGACTCAACATCAAAACATAACAAAGGTAAATAATCATGATGCTTCCAGAGTCCTCTCGACTAAACATCAAACCATCATATCCATCTCTTGAGTACTTGATTTAACACTCTATGCATACAATATACTAAACATCATCTTAAATCAAACATGTCACTTCTAGTATCTTGCAAAAAAAACATGTATCCATTATTTTCAACAATTCTTGATTTTTCTATATCAATTGTTATGCTTATGCTTATCATTTCTAAAAATAGGATCTCCAATTTATCATCTTGTTTGCTAAACATATTAAATTATTCATACAAATGACTATCATCAATCTACTGTAAATTTGCATCATGCTATCAGTTATTGAATCATAATTCATGTTTAGGAAATACCTCGTGTGTTACCTTTCATTCACAAGTCTTGGTGAAGTTTGTTGCGCCCACATGCACTTGCATGCTTCATTTATAATCTCTTGTGAGAAGTTCATTTATATGTATCACAAATATCTTTAAAGAAAAACATAAAGTATATTAAGTATATAAATATTTTGTTGTACCCAAATAATCACTTATTTTTCAACAAAGCTAGGTACGACTAGGTTTGTAAGTAGCTTTGATAACTTTATACTCTAATTCACCAATTTTCTTTACACTTCCAGCACTAAAAGCTCAAATAGTTTAAACATTTATCTGCCTAGGCGAACATTTTGAAAGCATAAATATCCTATATTTGAATCTTTTATTTCCATACTTCTTTAGTATTTATGATTTACGATGCATCTTATGCGACCATACATGCAGTGATGACGATCTCAAACATCGTTTTAAATACTAACGACTAATGTACCTATATGAAATTAACTAGTCATGTTGAAATTTTGGAAACCCTTTCATGCCATTAATATTCATGAATTTTAAAATACTCCTCATGATCAACTGATGCACTCTATCCTCTTTACATGGTTGTGGTACTCCCATTTGGGTTTCTTGAAGTATGTCTTCTAAAATTCTATGCAGAATAATAACTATCACTTTTATGCATATATGTCTCATGACTCTTCGGTCACATAAAAGATAAACATATCAATTTTTTTATTCTTAGGTTTATTCTACGAAAGGATTTTAAATCCTATCTTTTACTTGGAACCGAATTCCGTCACAGGACATATCAATCTTGCTTCCTTGACTATATATAAACCAACTTTTAATGATATACTAGTTTGACTAATACTTGCTACGTCACACATGTTTTAATAATATAAGCAACTATTGATAAGGTAATTTATCTACTAGAAAACATCTTTACATTGAAATACTGCACAGAGTACGCAATGTACTTGCACATTTGCGAGTCCATAGGCCCGTAGTGTTGTAACTGGGCTCTGATACCACTTGTAATGTTCCTCAAAATACACCCTAAAAAAAAAATCTTAAGGGTCTCCGTAACGTCGTAACTTACGTGTTGGACATTAATTAACTTCAATCACTGAATAACTTCTTTGACATTCTCTTTTTCTTTTTTTTTACAATAACTTCGGTACTAAGAAGTTTTAGATGTTCTTCATGTTGACATTAGAAAGGGTTCTATCATCTCACCCTACTAAGGCTTTCTTAAATCCCTCATTAAGGATTTCTTCCCTTATTTCTCTCATATCCTTCTCAATGAAGAACTATATCACTTAGGTCGTTCCCATAATAACAATTCCCATTTTGGTCTTTACATAGAGGTCATCCCTAAGGTTTTGACCAATCTATTTTGTTTTTTTTAAGTATAAAGTGAAATATCTACTCCCACTTTCCTTCTATATATATACTTTATCTCAAAACCGCATGGAAAATATAATCCTTTCATAATATCATTTTAATTTTTTAATTACAAACTATTTCTTCATTCTAGACTTCCAATAAAATTCAAAACATTAATTGAATCTGAGTTATCAATTATATATTGCTTTTTAATATTTGAAAGAACACTAATTATTAAATATAATTAAAAAGTTACTCTCCAATCACTTATTGCACACATAGAAATATAACATACCTAAATATATTAATCCTTATAAAAACCATTATACACATATTAATGAAAACGTGAAGGTTTCTTTATCCATAACATAAGTAGTTCAAACGTATAAATTTGACGTCTCAAGTGAACTGCCACTTCCAATTTTAACTAACCACATATATATATTTAATTTCTTATTCATATGTACTTCTATATACTTGTCTTAAAAGTAATAACTATACTTTACTACCATATCTAAACCCCATAACTTATATTTTGACTTCTTTTCAATTGATCAGGGCCTAAGGATCAGAATTCCTATATGTATGCGCATAACATATAATTCATTTTTTTGGTTTACGCTTTATAATAACAAAATGCAACTTCTTTTAGTATATTTACATAGGTATGAGATTCCCTTTTTAACATTGTTCCGGAGTGATATATATATATATATATATATATAACTTAATTCTAATTTATACATATATAAAATGGACCCATTTCATGTCTCAAACATGGAAATCATATAAACTTTTATACAGAGTATAAGAGCATAAGTTTAGGATAAAAGTGACAGGTCAGACCAATTATAACGATAACATTGAGAAAGTCCTTCAACATACACTAAAGTCACCGGTTGAGCTGTCTTTACGTTAGCTTGCTCACGAAATCTGTGTCTAGCGTCCATTCAAAGGATAGACAAGGGCACGTGTAATGTTCGAGTTTGTGAAGTAGGGATTACCTCTACTCATCAATGGGATGCGTGAGCTTGGTTTAACATGGAGAAGAGCTAATCCGTATGGGCAACATTGATGTGCATAGGATTGTCAGGTTTGGTGAAAAGATCTCTCGATTTGTACTTGCAGGGCGTGATTAGCACAGTCTTGGAGCAGATAACAGACAAATAAAGAAAGGAAGGCATGCAGGAGACTAGCAGTAATGTTACAATCTAACAAGACGTTTGATAACAACACGGTTGGCACTGTCTCAATATACAAACACGAGATGTAGGGTAATTCTAACAGGTAACACGACTTCAACTGGTGATCAACGTTTTAGACAACAAGCTGTCGTGCAGTCAATCAGAAAACTAGTTGCTAGAGCTGTCAGTTAATGAGATAAATTGGTACAGGAACAAAAAGGCAGCAAAGCAGTATCACACAGAGGTGGTAAGCATGGGACCGACAGGTTAACCTTTCGCCACAACCAAAGCGTCATGCGGTTCCTTTATGAGAGTCAGACTTCGGGCCTCAGATTTATGACTATGCTCATGTTACACCAAAATGTCGTCACCCTTGTGCAAGTGTCGCAAGTGTTGCAAGTGTCGTAATCATGACCTAGTGTCGTCACCATGACCATTGCAAGTATCATCATCATCACCAAGTGTCGTCATCATGACCGTTGTGATAATGTCGTCATCTAGACCATTGTGTAAACTCTTTGCTCTGACCCCTTGTTGGCTTGGTTTTGCAACCAAGCTTTGTGCAATGGGCACCTATCAACAATGTGATATCAGTTTCAATATAGAAGCAAAAACAATTATAAATCTGAACCTAACATGTGCATATAACAATAAACTTGAAAAGATTTAAGAACGAGAACAAGAAACAAAATAAAAAATGACTTTTGTATTATAATACCTCAAATGGTGAGGATGTTGTGGTGTTGAGCAGCTCCAAGGGTGAGATGCTCCAGGCTCCAATGGTCTCTTCTCCAAGATTGCTACAATGGTCAAGAACTCATGAGAGATTTTGACAGCATGAGGATAGGATGATGGATGGATGGAAAGTGAGGAGCCCCTACCACCTTTTTATAGTTTTTGGTGGTGGGGAATACCATTATGGTTTTGAGGAAACCAATGGTATTGACCAACATGGTTTAGGTACCTTTTCCCTCCTTTTTCCTTTTTTAGATATTTTGAATATTTTTATTCCCTTTTTAATATTTTTGGGAATTCTGGACCCTTTTTGAGGATTTTTTTTATGTTTTTTGAGGAAAAATATTCATTTTGAGGGGAAAAAGGGGTGTATCATGGTCTTTTGGTGACCTTTTGATGGCTTTAGAGGCTCAAATGGTGGAAAAGTGGACAAATGGGTCATGTGAATAAGGAAATGAGCTAGTGATCACTTTTTGGGTGTTAACAGATTGCCCCCTAATGTGTGAGGGCAGGAGCTCATCGTATGGCCGATAGACATCATAGTTATTTTGTCTTTTTCCTGGGGTTTGGGGAAGAGAAGAGACCGGTTGGAGACTGGATCAACGGCCCTTGGAAGCTGCAAAAACAAAAAATATTACATGGCCTCAATATGAATGAGGAATAATATCTGATAATGGACGAGGAGGGCATACCCATGCTCGTATCAAGACATATACAT
Organism: Larix kaempferi; assembly: GCA_027924585.1. Taxonomy (NCBI): domain Eukaryota; kingdom Viridiplantae; phylum Streptophyta; class Pinopsida; order Pinales; family Pinaceae; genus Larix; species Larix kaempferi. The sequence continues at coordinate 2,615,478 of BSBM01001005.1, read as the reverse complement.
AACAATTAGTCCCAAGAAGGGGGACCTAAATAAGACATAAAAAATCTGCTGGTATGTCATAATGGTCCAAAGGGGACACTATTTTGGGATGTGCTCATGATCATAACATGACTGATCTCAATAACTGATACACTGGAATAAAGCGACAATCGTTCTGAATAAGGTCTCAGAAGGGTTGATGAATTGATGAAACTGAAGGTGTCCAACATCTGTAGGGACTCAATGACTGTGATTCATCTCTGAGAAGTACATGTAACTGTATACTCGAGGGAGTATAAAACTGGGGTACATCGGAATACTGTCGCCATGCGCAATCCGGATATCTATAGAAAAAATGTAACTGGTTGTTTCCATAGGTAGACTCTCAAATGTGGAAGAGTCAGGTGGTATCCGGGGTCTTCAACAAATAACTGAACGGACCAATACCCTGTGCGAGTCTCAACGATGCGATCAAGGTGTTGAAGTCGAGCATGTGAGAAACAACCATTTGGAGAGGCACAGAGGACTCTTCTCGAAATGATTCGTAGGCACTCATCATAAATGGTGATGAGTCCAAGACACAGGGACCTCTAGGTCTATCCTCTAGAATAAATTTGGGTGTCGTCGACAGAGGGAGACCAGCAACTAACAAGGCAATGATGTTTCATTGATAGGAGCACGAGGTGTAGAACTGAAGTGTGGTACTGCTGGATTGTAGGACTGACATACTTGTGGGGATGGGAAGTAACGGGGGTCATAGAGTGGGTAGACTCAAACTTCCTTTGTTCATAGCATGATGACATGGTTGACCTAGCAACGTAGCGAACTGATTTGTAGATGTGGGGATCATAGCTTTTAGGGACTGAAGGGTATGTATTGACTCTGGGGGGTCAAGCTGATGGGTGTTGTCGAGGGATTCTCAGGGTGACATACTGCAGAATACTCTGAACAAAGACGACCAAAATGGGGAAGCTTCCATATGAGTAGATGTGATCTGTTGTGGCGCCGAGAAGCACCATTGGATCCTTTTTCATAGTTTTAATGAGCTCTAAGAAGGGATAAAAGTGTGCTCTGAAATGGTACTGTCCTGTGGATTTTGTGAGCCCAGGACTGTTCATGCTCATGGGTGCTTTCATTTTTAAGGAGTCTGAAAACGATAAGAAGACTCTGCAGTGGTTATGAGTACCGTCCTGTGGGTTTTTACGAGCCTAGGATGGTGATTGCTCATGGTCGCTTTCATGTTTAGAGAGTCTGAAAGCGGTAAGTGGACTCCATTGGTGTTCTTTTTTGTAAGTTAGTCTCCAAGGCCCGAAAAAGCATAAAATGATGCAAATGGAGAATTCTTCTAGCCGATGTGACTAGAGTATTCATTTTTCGTAATTAGTCTACAAGGTTCAGAAAAGGGGTAAACTTATACCAGGTAGACGCCCTTTCAGATACGTTTAGTGAGCATAAAAGGAAGCAAGGTTGCTCGGCGATCTTTTCATTGTTTTAGGAGTCAAAAAAGAGCTTAACAAAAACTCCCTAAGTGCCTTTTTCGTAAAAGGAATTGTTCGGCCCGAAAAAGGGATAAAATTATACCGAACAAAAAGGGATTGATGAGAGCGAGAAAAGGTCTCAAGCATCGTCATGAGTACGGAATACTGAATCCGGTGACATAAAGATTGCCAAAAAAGGGGCAACGGCCAATGTGGCACGCAAACCGAGGTGATGAGTGGCATTTTGAAAAAATGCCCGAAAAATCTAGAGGTGAGAGCGAGAAATGATCTCAAGCATCATCACGAGCGCAAAAAACTGAATCTGGTAGTATAAGAATCGTAAACAAAAAACAAAAAAAAAATGGAGGACGGCCGATGTGGCATGCAAATCGAGGCGATAAGTGGCCTTTTGAAAAAAGGCCCAAAAATTATGGGTGTGAGAGCGAGAAATGGTCTCAAGCATCATCACAGGCATGGAAATATGAATCCCGCGGTGCAAATGGTGCAAAAAACGGAGGTCATAAGGACTCCGGAATGGTCAAAGAAAATAACTAGGTTAAAAAATGGCTACAAATGAAGGTGACCCCACCAAGCCAAGGATGTAGTGGTGGGGAGAAATGATGACCCGCGGGGGCGAAATACTATGTGTATCAAATCAACTCAAATGTACAAGTGACACGTGACCTCAAAAATTGTTGAGATCACGAATGTGAAAAAGTGAGCAGGGTTAATGACCTGCCCCCATATGATGTGCATGGGGTTTGTGATTGTGGATCACATATGTGTTGGTTTGAACGATGAGCTCATTGAGGTGTTGAGATAGAGGTGATGGGGTAGGGTCAAAATGATTGATCATGCCCCCTATCCCAGGTTCGAGGTAATCTATTATGTCCCCGAACTCAGAGGTGTCAATGCGGTGCAAATGTTGTCTTAGAGAGGGATCAAGAGAGCATTGACCAACTACTGGAGGGGGGGTGTACCATGAGGCTGTGGGCCGTGGTGGCATATTGAAGTGATGATATGATGATGGGGGATTCCCCTTGTGGGGTGGATTCCCCCAGTATCTCCGACGAGAATCATGATGATGATGAGCAGGCGAGGTTTTGGGCCTGCCCCCATGTTGTGGACATGTGGTTTCCTCGTCAATTTGAAAGGGTTGAACATGTGTGTCAAAGGGATCAATGGAAGGGGCCGACCGGACAGAGGGGTATCCAGTGGAAATCGTGTAAATGGTGTCAATTTCTTCCGAGGAGGAAGATGGTGGGGGATGAATTTCCTCAATGAGAAGAGGGGATATCTCTAGGTCGACGTTGTTCATCTCGTATAAGGCTGCTCTATAATCTGGGAGATTAGGGCAGTGGTGTGAATAATGGCCATAAATGCCGCATATCGCATAAGGGTGGTTAGTGCAGAGCGTTTTGTCATGAGGTTGAGGAGGTGGCTCAAGTCTTACCACTGGAATTCTGGTGTCGTCATCCAACATATTCATGTGTTCTTGGAGTGCAAGAAAATTTTGGACAATGATGAGTGGCATGGCCTACGTCGTCACACAACGAGCACTTAGGGGGAATGCGAATAGTTGGGGGGTTTTTAGCTACCTTGGGGGTTGCTGGGGCGGTGTGAGTTATGAGTCCAGTATTATAATTTGGCGGGCCTCTGCCCCCTGTGTTCCGTAACGGAGGTGGGGTGTTTCTGGACGTTGATGCCATAGTCACTATTGGGGGTGGTTTGTTTTGCAGATGAGCGACTGGAGGGGGTGGGTGGTTGGTAGTAGGGATAGGTTGTACCGGTTGTAAAATAATAGTCGGAGTCAGTGGGGAGCTTGGAGCAAGTAAGTACCATACAGGTATCCCTAATGTTAAACCAGGAAGATTGAGTGTAGCCATTACTGGCGAACTAACAACTCCAGAAAATGGGAACAAGAACGGGATAGTATGAATTGGCGTTGTGCCAATATGAGTAGGCACTGCGGGTGTTTGTGGTAGTGACGAAGGCTGCTGTGTGGTGTGCGACAGGGTGCACAAATCCGATGTTTTTGTGATCGGAAAAGGTGGTGAGATCGATGGAAATGTGGAAGTCATAGGTGACTCGGTGTAGATTCCAGGACCAATTGATGACACAAATGATGTTGGTGCGGTTTGAATGGTTTGTTCAATCATTGGTAGCACATTTTGAGGAGCTGCGGGGGCGTTAGGATCATAATATGTGAGTTGATCAATCTTGATAACGCGTCCTTCATGTGGGAACATCATGAGGCGAAAAACAGATGAAGCCACTACTTTCATTTTGTACATATAGCTACGTCCAAGAAGGAGGTTGTAGTCGAGCTGGGCATTGATCACTTCGATGTCGATAAGAACTAACTTGCCGCCTAGTTCTACGGGTACGTTCGCTAAGAGGCCTTGTGGTTGAGCTGAGCGTCCGTCGTAAGCTCGTAATGCCGTGGTGGATGGTTGTAAAGCAGGGGAGCCAAGTTTCTGCCACACAAGGGTGGACATAACGCAGGTTGAAGCTCCTTCATCGATGATGCATTGATGCACAACAAGGTTTCGAATGTTTACTGATACTTGGAAACCCAAATTTGACGGCAATCGAGGTTCGGCTTGGTCTAAGTCGAAAGCCATCATGTGTGTGTCGTCAGGCTCTACTCCTCCGATGGCGGATAGTAGTAGTTTTCGTTGTGCAGGGCATGTTTTCAGTACCTCTAAAGCAGACATAGCAGCGGGGGATTGTGCTAGGTCTTCCACGACGTTATAATTGGATGTTGCGCGAGCATTAGGATTGCTGTTAATCCTTCGCAAAGGGATGCGAGGGATTTTAGGTCCTCCTTCCAACGACATATTTGGTATGCGTAGTGGTTGATTAGGTGGAAGGGAGGTGGATGCGTCAGTGGGAGGAGTTTCTGGGGGAGGGTTGTACTGATTCTTGCGAGTTTGGAGGTTAATGTCATTAGATGACATCATTAATAAATGGTGTGTGCCTGGATCCGTATGCTGATAATCAGTTGCGGCATAGTTGATTTGTTGCTGGGGTGCAGCAGATCCTTGTGGGGGATCCATAGGGCGAGTATTTACTACTCCCTGGTTTGGCAATGGGTTTTGTAATATCATGGGTTGCGGTTGATTAAGTGGAGCTGGCTGTCCAGCGTGGCCCTGACGTTGGGCATCGTCAACCCAAAGTTTACGTGCTTTCTCTAAATGGGGGCAGTTATGAGTTTAGTGTCCATAGACTCCACATATAGAACATGGATGGTTTGTTCTCAGGTTATTATTTTTGGGCTGCTTGGGATGACGATCAGGATTTTGGTTGGGAGGAGCAGCATTGTTATTATTTGGAGGATTAGGAGGTGGTGGACCTTGATTATGTTGTTGGTTGTTGTCGCGGTTACGTCCTCTTCCACAGTTTTGTTGTCCACCCTGGTTGCATTGGTTGTTTTGATGTTGGGGCTGATTGTGTTGTGTGTACACTTGCCCTTGAGTAGTGGGAGGATTTTGGGGTGCCGCAGGTGCAGGAGCAGGTTGCGGTGGATAATAACCTGGTGGGGCTGGAGGTGGTCCAGTTGCCTGCTGGGGTTGTTGGTAACCCTGATTTATTGGATGTGTTGGGTTAGCTGGTGTAGCTTGCTGTGGGTAATACATTGGTTGTGCCGGTAAATGAATTGGGTTCTGGGTGGCCGGTTGGTTATAGTATGTGGGTGGTACATATGTCAATGGCGCTTTCCCATAGCAATGTTGTGGACAAGAGGGTCCATGAGTGTGATGAGTCTGATTCGTTGGAGCGTATGAAGTTGTCACTCCAGAATCAGATGTAGCCCTAGAGAGGTCTGGGGCATTTATGGTGCTCACCATGCTAAAAGGTTTATTTTGTGCCGTGACTTGGTCGATAATACCATAAGCGGCATGTGATGCCCCCGGAGCATCACCGCGTGAAGAATCGCCTCGTGGGGCGTCTGGTATGATGGTGTAGAGATAGCCTGACTGGGCATAAGTCAAGTCGAATTGCTGAGCTTTTAAGATAGCTTCTTCCTCTGACTGGGGTCGTTCGGAAGCTACGTCTTTCGCTATGAGGGGTAGGAGTGATTTAAGAAACCAATCCAAAAATATACGGTCATCCAGTTTTATCTTACAGAGGCTACGACGCTTGTGCCACTCATGGATGTGGTCAGTGATGTGGGTAGCTTTGTTTTGTCTGCAAGACAACAATATTTCAACCCCTGCATCATAGCGTACAGGTAGCTGAAAAAAATGAAGGAAAGTGGAGGTGAGAGACGTAAATGTATGGTGGGTCCTGTGTGGTTGTTCGATGTACCACTTGGTTGTAGAGCCAGTGAATGTTCATTGCAACAATCTTAGTCTAATGGAGCCATCCACTATAGAGTTAGATGAACACCATAGGTGAAATGACATTATGTGGTTTTGGGGATCCTCCCTAGGTTTTCCTTCAAACTTGGGGATGTCTGAGGGGAGCTTTGTAGGCATGGGTGGCCATGTAGGGTTGTGCCTGATAGGATCGTTGGTTAGCCTGGCTAGGTCTGGTAAGTTCAGACTAGCCATGCAAGGTAAACTAGCAGATGGGTGTGGCGTAGTGACTGGGACATAACTATTAATGGTGGCATTATGTAGTGGTCCAGTAGCCCCTAAGGGTATGCCAGGTATTGAAGGTATGTGTCCTCCAACCGTTGTGGTTTGGGATGGGCCAGCGCTCCCAAGTACAACATGGGTTACAAAGGGGTTAGGAATAGTGCCAAGAATTCCTGGGATCTGGGTTGTGGTAATGAGAAGTGGTGTGATTTCTATGTTTGGCATACCCATAATAGGAGGTAGTCCTGTGTTGGGCATACCTAAAGGTGGAGTGTCCTCTATATTAGGCATGCCTAAAGGGGTTGTTGTTACCATGGATGGCGCAGTAGTAGAAGGGTTTGTGGATGTATCTCCAATAGTACTGGTGAAAAGTGGGTAGTATTGTGATACTGCCATGAGGTTGGTTCGTGATATTTCAGTAGGGTTTTCGGATTCAGCCTCAGAATCAGATGTGAAGTGAGGCGTGTTAGAATCGGATGACTGTTTGGCCGATGACGTGTCGAGTCAAGAGATAAGGCTCTACGTCGGTGACGTGTAGAGCCAAGTGTACCGAATTGAGGGGGTTGACCCTGAAGACGACGAGATCGTCTTAAATTCTCAATGGTGAGAAATATTTAAAAATTTTAGTGTAAGGTGGTGATGTAAAAAACTTGAAACCCTAATGCAACAATGAGTGCAAAAGGGGAGTGAAAAAATAAAGGCTCTCAGGCCAACAATCAACCTCAAAAAGCACTTATGATAGCAGTTGTGCTATAATAAGTGGAGGGATGCAACAAAATTGGTCAGAATACCAAAAGTCAAACAGTTTCTAGAAAAAAAGGGTGTTACTAGACCAAAGGTAGGTAATGGATCATGCAAACACCTAACTAGAAGTATTGTGAGTCAACAAATGATATTCTTTGCAAGGTGATGAAATCCAAGTCAGACAATATAGAGTGTTGGTTCAACGGCTAGATATCCCCCTACTGGGACGGATACCAGGTAGACAATCCTAAAGAGTGGCAACTAGGATACCTCGTTCATGACATGTACGGTTGGGTGAATCTGCAGTTTGGTTCTATCGCCGTTGTACACCCTCTTGGGTGTACACAGAGAACTTCGAAAGGTATCCTTTGGTTACTGAATGGATTGCGGTATTCCACTCAGAATTCCGGAACCAGTCTGGCTACTTCAACCCTCCTAAGGGAGAGGCCTTCCCGATAAATTGGTTGATAACCGTGTAAAAATTATAAGGGATTTTGGTATCGTAGAGGACAACCACTATGTCTCAAATGTAATAATTGAGGGGTGTTATTGGAACACCTATCCCCTCAATTCTACCTAACTACAAAATTCTTTTAAGTGCTCCCCAAATGGGGTTAAAAGTTTGCTGAGTTTAAGGTAAATTTTAAGGCTCAGTTTAAATTATGTGGCAGAGTGGGTGCAAGTGTGGTATTTAAACTGAAATTGATTTGCCTCGCTTGGGCGATTGATTACAAATGAAAGAAAAGACGATTCTAGTTTTGCAAAAAATAAAGGTGTTTTTGAAATGTAAATGCTTAAAAAAACCATTCAAAAATAATGGATCTTTGAAATAATTTGAAGGAAAGCAAATAACACAAATATTTCAAGAAATAAATGGATGTCTTAAAAGTTGCTTGGGCAAAGTATCGAGCAAATAAACAGTAAAACCTTGATCTAAATAAAATGCAGAAAAATCTCTCTTTCAATTACTGAAATTTTTTAAAAAGACTTTTAATGGAGCATTCTAAATAGTAAAAGATTTAATGTGGTTGTAAAAATGCAGAAAAATTAATGCTGTAAAATATGTTAATTGGGCAGAACATACAGCAAAAATAATTTTCAAAAAATTCGCTGAATTAAAAAAAATTGCATCGCGGGTTTTGGGAAAATAGCCGCGATGTGCAGCGCGGGTTTCGGCCGCGCAGTCGCGATGTGCAGCGCGGGTTTCGGCCGCGATGTGCAACGTGTAAAATGGTCGCGAAGCCGCGCGAAAAAAAGCCATGAGGTCGCGATGAGCCGCGTGACTGTCAGGCAAAAAATCGCGAGGCAAAAGCCGAAAAACGGACGCCGAAAAACGAACCCGAAAATAAAAATTCCAGGCTGTTAATGGCAATAGAAGGGGCCAAGATCTAGAACAACACTAGATTTGCTATCTAGGATGGCAGATCTATGAATAAAAATGATTAAAACTAAGAAAAACTAAGATCTAAAGCAAAAAACTGAGATCTAAGAATTCGAAGTCAGCGGAGTCGCCAAAAGCTGTTAACTTGGTTTTGCAACCAAGCTTTTTGCAATGGGCACCTATCAACAATGTGATAGCAGTTTCAATATAGAAACAAAAACAATTATAAATCTGAACCTAACATGTGTATATAACAATAAACTTGAAAAGATTTAAGAACAAGAACAAGAAACAAAATAAAAAATGACTTTTGTATTATAATACCTCAAATGGTGAGGATGTTGTGGTGTTGAGCAGCTCCAAGGGTGAGATGCTCCAGGCTCCAATGGTCTCTTCTCCAAGATTGCTACAATGGTCAAGAACTCATGAGAGATTTTGACAGCATGAGGATAGGATGATGGATGGATGGAAAGTGAGGAGCCCCTACCACCTTTTTATAGTTTTTGGTGGTGGGGAATACCATTATGGTTTTGAGGAAACCAATGGTATTGACCAACATGGTTTAGGTACATTTTTCCTCCTTTTTTCTTTTTCGAATATTTTTAATATTTTTATTCCCTTTTTAATATTTTTGGGAATTCTGGACCCTTTTTTAGGGTTTTTTAATGTTTTTTGAGGAAAAATATTCATTTTGAGGGAAAAAAAGGGGTGTATCATGGTCTTTTGGTGACCTTTTGATGGCTTTAGAGGCTCAAATGGTGGAAAAGTGGACAAATGGGTCATGTGAATAAGGAAATGAGCTAGTGAGCACTTTTTGGGTGTTAACACCCCTAAACTCATTCTGGGCTAAAACACGTCCAATTGAGAGATTTTTCATGGTTAGTTGACCTCTTTGAGTAGGTTGTCGCACTTCTCCTTCATCTAGGGTGCAACATCGCAGTTTCTGGTCAGCTAGGGTGGCACAAGGTCGCACTTTGTCTTCCTACAGAGTGCGACGACCCCTCTTTGTCGCTCTGTGTCCTCTACCAGGGTGCGACAAGGTTGGTTAAAGGCTATTTTGGGGAGTCTCGAGGTCTTTCTAGAAGTTTGTTGAGGTGGAGGCCTATCCCTGGGCTCTAGGTGAGGTGGCACTTTGGTTCCTAACCTAATGGGAAGATCCCTTAACCATCTGCCCCCTAATCGACAACCGACCCTATCTCTTTAGCCCTATATAAACACCCACTCTCTCCATGGGAGGGGGGAAGGTCTATGGTATCCTTATGTTGATAGAATCCATATTGGTGATTGGGAAGCTTGTACCATCTTGGAGACTTGGCTTGGACATGTTGGATGGAGGATGCGACGTTGAGGCTTTGGTTGTAGCTTCATCCTTTCTATGTATTCCCACCTTTTTATACAGTTAATATAATCTATTTCCATAAATGTTGTCTCATTGATGATGTTTAGAAATTTCTTCCTCAACTGTCAGTTTAGATCAGTTATTGTTTAGATATCTTGTACTTCTTGTATTGTTTCCATATTGTCTTGACAGGTCTTGCAGCTGGAGATCTGACGACCGCGAGACTTGGATAAACAACAAGGAGAAGGATCTGCGATCTAAAAGGTATGATATCTAAGTACTAGATCTGGGAAATGAGTTTTGTATTCTGTACTATTTGTTCTAGATTCACTTGAACTAGGGAGATTCAGCTCGCGTCCGCTCGAGTGGATTGTCCGTTAACAAATCTGGTGACCATACTAGGGAATGAACATTATTTTAGTTTTCAATTTGAAGTCATTTTCAATTGATTACTTGCCAAGCCTTTTTCATTTGTCATTAGCCTCCTAAGTTGGTTTCACCATCAGATCTTCACTTTGAAGAGTCTGTTTACCTTCCTCTGAGTTTGTACTTCTTATTTTCAAACCAGTTCATTGCTCATTATCTGGAGAATTGGTTCATTTTTGAACTTAGATCTCGCCTGTCGCACCTGGTCAGTGTACTCAGAGTGACACTGTGTCTTTTTTTATCTATGTTCTTTGTTTGTTGGCTTCTCATTGCAACCCTTCCATTGGTATGCTGCGACATCGTCGCACTTCTCGCATTAGTTAACTGCGACGTCACAGAGTGCGCCGATCTGCCAAAGGTACCTTACAGGCACCCCTTCTCCATTTTTTATTTGAGTTTTGGTTTTGTGTGCAGACTCCTCTGCACTGTACCTTCCAGGAAGAGACCTTTTTGTCCAGCAGTGTTTTGTTTGGTTTGTTTGTATTGGTTTTTGGGTCTTTTGAGATTTGGATTCATGTTTGGCCCTTTGAGTCAAAACTAGTGTTTTGTTTGCATTTTTAAGCGAAATGGGTTCTATTTTAAAAAAAAAAAATCCCCCTCATGGCCGGGGGGGGCCATGAATCGTGCATCCTTTAGTCGTTCTGACCCATCTCAAGGTTTTGAGATCATTTTGGTTCAGCGTGATTTGCTTGTTTTAAAGACTTGAAGAATGTGGGATATCCATGTCTTTTTTAGGCTCTTTTTCTTTGGTTATGCATTTTGTTTCCCTTACATGCTAAGCTATCTGATGGTTATTGGGAAAGATTGATTCTTTGTCTCCACTTTAGTTTGAAGAAAAGCTTGATTTTGTCACTATTTTGCTATATTCATGAAATTGAAAAACATAAGTATTCTTCTTGCTTTAATTTGATCATTTGAAATTCTTGGTCTCACATTCATAAGAAGAAGAAAGGCTTGTTTCATATTTGTGTGCATTTGAGTTAGATAAGATTGTTAAGTGCTTTTCTTTGTCTTGCATTTGATTGGAAACGTTAGTGGAATCCTTCTTTCTGTAGATTAGATGTGTCTTTTTCAAGTGTAAAAAGATAGGAAATGGATTAGAATCATTGCATTTGGTAGATTTTGAGCCTTTCTTGAGTACCTTTGAGTTGTTTAGGTGCTTGTTGTTTTTCTTTGGGGATTTCTGAATGATTAAAGAGTGTTGTAGATATTCTCTCACTTTCTCTATATAGATATGAAAAGCATTTAGTTATCAAATTCCATTTTTGATACATGCATTTGAAAATTGAAATTGCTTCATTATTTTGTCTTATACATTGGGAAGATTAGTTGCATCTTTTGTTTTCTTTGCGCTTTTTAGCTTATTGTTGCAGAATGTTAGAGTTATTGCACTCTAGGAATGAATTCTTCTTTTCGCTACTACTTAAGTACTTTTGGTTTGAAAGAAAGAAAAATCTTTCCTTACCTTAAGTAGTTTTCATTGAAAAGGAAAGGAAAATGTGCATTATCATGTAGTTGAGGATTGCATTATGTTTACATTTATGTACTCACCTCATGCATCCACCTAACCGTACAAGATAAAATTAACGCTAGCTTAGGTTAAAATCATTTAGTAACTGTGTGTAAGTTAGAGACGTGTTCCGACGTCTTTAAGCGTGGCAGTTGTCGTTATTTGCCAGCACTGTATCCCGGGGGTATTGTAGTCTTCCACGTACATCGGTATATCGAGCTCCTTCACGTACCCACCAAGTACCATAATCCATACTTGGCGTATATCGAAAGGTGTATCACGTACTCGACACGTATATCGGAAGGTCTCTTGCCGAACAATTGTGCATTAGACAACACCACTACAGATTTGAGCTCCCACGTACCTTGCGTATATCGGGAGACACCATTAGGATTCCTGAAACCAACCGAGTTAACCATTTGGCCGTCTTGGCAAAGCAATACACCAAGAACAGCACTAGAGGAGATTAGCACACACGTACTGTCCAGGTAATCGGGTATGCAGGCAAGGGTACGGTCCCAATCCTCCTTGTCGCGTCATATTGTTGGACCCTGCACTATATAGCGGTTTGCGATGCCTTGATAATCCTGTGAGGTTCCAGACTTTGAATCCACTCCTATTCACACAGTCTGCTTGTTGCTTTTAGACTTGAGTAGTGTTTGATTTGTGTGGTACTTTAGAGACTCTTAGGAAGTTTAGATATGGAAGGTTCTTCTGGGACTACCAACCAAGGCACCCCTTTCTAGGGTATGCCATTTGTTATTCCCCCTTATGGAACTGTTGGTCCTCCCTTTATGGCTACGTTGAGTCTTCCTGGATTGACGATAGGATTACCGGTATGGTTATTCTCCAATCCAGTTACGCCAAGTGCACCAATCGTGTCGGACCTAGGTCCTTCACCACATGAGCATCAATCTCATGATGACCCTTCTCCTTCTCCGTCCAAGTTTGAATCGGCTTCCATCTCTTCCTCTTATCCTACTGAAAACTCTGATGTTAGTAAGAAGGCGAGTGTGAAAAAGAAGAAAGGGAAGATTAAGAAGAAGACAGATAAGAAAGAGACCGAGCGTCAACCATCTGCCTCTGATGGCACTCATTCTATGAGAACACCTCGTAAGCCAAAGTTCCCTTGCAAACTTTGCAAGGGTGATCACCTTCTCAAGAATTGTCCAAATCTTTCCCGTGTGTTAGAAGTGTGGTCTAAAAACCCCAAATCGCTTGTATCATCAAACTCTGACCATCATGTTGATGACACTCTCTCGACTAGTGACCCGTTGGTGAAGGGTCGGAAGGGTAGAGCTGCAGACCCTTGCTGGCTATGCAAGGGCATGCATCGTACTTACCTTTGTCCAAGCATGGATGAAGCTTCACTATCACATACCCCAATTTTGTAAAAATTATGTAATTGTTTTATTATATTCCTGAGACATTATGTTAAATTTAATGCTAAGTAGGGATTGATGACTCAGCAGAGTCAACAGAAGTGGCGTGTAATTCAGAATATTTTATTATTAATAAATAAATTATGGAGACAACAGCATGGGAGAGCTGTTAAAAAGAGGTTACTGGTCAAACTGGTGGATGGAACTAAGTGGAAAGGCAAAAGACAAGTGGCAGATTCCTCAAACACTTCCTAAGTTGCAAGTGGCAACTTCCCTATATTTGGGGTCATGATTCCCCAAGAAAGTGGAATCAGAGCAGGTGGCTCATTAATGACAGATAACCCAACAAAGACCCAGGCAATCTTTTAAAAATAACTCAATGAACAGAGCTGGGGGCTCGAATTGTTCTGGAGGGAGAATTCATTCAGATGAATGTTATTCAGGAAGCCCATCGAGGAAGAGGGATATACAGTAAGGAAGTTGTTTGAGAGGATTGCTGCAGTAACTTGGTTCCATTATAGCTTATTTGGCTGAGAGAATTTACTTTGCTGCACCTAGTTCCAGCCAGGGAGACCAGAGCAAGCTCGGGGGTCCTGAGAAGTTGCTGTCTGAGCACTTTCTAGGAGTTGGTAGGGAGGAACTGCCTCCCATCGCTGTTGTTGTCCACGGCTTATACAGGTTCTGTTATTTTATTCCTTTATGATTGTTATTTTATTCCTTTATGTTTATTAAATATGAATGGATGTATGCTGTGTTTAATTCCTATATGTCCGAGGAGTAATTAATTAGAAAGATAAAATCTCAGAATAGCCATAGTTAGATTTGGTAGAGTTACTGTGTTTATCAGCATCCCTAGTAAGAAGTAATTATTACTAATTAGGTATCTATACTGTATTCAATATAATAGTAATACTTAAGTAGTAACTTATTATTACATTTATAACAACGTATCTATCATGTATTCAATACAACTATAAGACTTTCAGTATTAGTTTATTAATACAATTATAAACCTAGTTTAATCATAATTTTTGAATAGATAAGCAAGGATTATATATAAATAATTGTACTCTGTATATTACAAAAATTAATTAAACAAATCATAGGAAACAATAGTAAACTTTTAACAATAAAAATTACAGTACTTATAACATGATAAATAACATTGCAGAGGAATGGTAGCCACGGTTAGGTTATCTATACAAATGCACAAACCCTATTTAAATTTAACAAGTCTTTACATTACAACCAAATCAATATGCAAAACCCTAACAGAGAATTTCACAAGGAATTTAACTTTGTTAAATAACTTAGTCATTGTTTTAAAAACAAAAGATTTAGCAGAACCCTATTTGACTCAGTATCAAGCTTAAACAGTATAGTATTAACTTTCACTAAACTCTCTATTTCGACAGAGTCATAATCATAACAACAGAATAAGCAACTAAACAAAATCACGACCGTAGAGTTCGATTTGAACCCTATCATTCCAGTTTTTACAACAAGAATTTATCAGCAGAGAAATAACCTAGTTATTAATTTTACAACAAAAGAAACAAACAGAACAATATTCAGCTCATTCATCGAGTTTAACCATTACGGTTACTATCATTTGTTCAACTCACAAATACCAACAGAGTCGTATTTTAATTAATAGCTTAAGCAATCGAACTTAAAACTCCAACTGTAAATTATTTCGGGTCAAACCCTACCAGCCCAGCTGGTACAAGTAACACTAATGCTAAATAGTTAAGACATTATTTCACCTACAGCCGCGTCACAAATTCACAGTATAGTGGTTCAAAAATTTAATTTACTTACTACTGTACATAGCATCGAATTGAAAACGCATGCGATAAACAAGCCCAATACACAGGAAAAACTTAATATTAAGTCAAATTTCAAAACCTGGGTAATAACCCTGAACCTTTTAAAAATACAGTCACGAAAATATAACCACGAGGCTGTAACCTCATCTACAAGATAGGCTCACAGCCTTCTTTTCCTTTCTTTTTACACATTAAATCTTTTGGAGAAAACCCTAAATACCTAAAGAAAGGCAAATAAGTTACATTTGAATGAAGCCATAACATCCCATTCACATCACAGGGTTAAACTTGTCAAGGGGTTGTGGTAACAAGCAGTTACAAGACCAAACAGAACGGATGCAACCATAGAGTTACTCATTCCAAGTCCAAACCATAACCATCTAACAACCAGCAAGGAGGAAATGCCATGGTGAAAACCAGGCTTACCCAGAAAAGCCATTTGAAGAAGCTTGTGACATCCACGCCTCTGAGAGGGGCCAGAACCTGCAACCACAGAGTGGTATCAACTACAAACTTTAATTGTTAAACTAATTCTTTTAACTGAAACATCGAAGGAGAAAACTTGTAACTTACCAGCGAGTTAAAAGGATTTTCGGTCACCATAAAAAGCCTGTTACTCACGAGCAGAGAAAGTGTAAAACCCCACCCTTACTACCGAATGAACAAACGAGTTGACAGAAGCATGGGGTATCTTCCACCATGGAATCTTTAACAGAACCAAATCAAGAAATTGCAGTCATGCCGTGACAGAGACAGTGATGGTAGTAAGGAGAGAACCCTAGGTTTCCAACAACCATTTGGTCGCCATTAACAACGTATAATGACCCCCACTCATTGCAGTTGACAAGCACAAAGGAGTGTAGCAGCATAGAAGCTGCCACCAAACACTGTAACAGGAAGGTTCGGACAGGAGGGCTCTCAGAGCGACCGAGCCCGAAGGAGAGGGAGAAATGCCAAGCTAGGGTTAAGTCAACGTTTTATATCATCAACACTTGGTTCTGAAACCACCACGTAGCATCCAAATAATTTCATGCAAGTGGGTCGAGGTTCTAAAGTTTTACAACAAGATTCCCAATGATTTGTTTTTCAAAACAAAACCACAGTGGGGATAAACAAAATCATAGCAGAGGTGATTAACATTATGGTATGGATATTCCATTATGGTCGTGACACCATGTTTTAAAACTTGCCATTATTTCATGATGAAAACAATGCCTTCGAACCTTGCATAGTGAACATTAACATTTGCCCTACAATCAATAAAGACATGCATTTGTCATTAGTGTTCAAGATTTCGAAGAGATTCCCATCATTTTTTGCCAATTAAAAATCATAGCATGGGTAAACAGAATTATCGCATGGTTATCTATAATGGTTGCAATACCCTAGTTCACTTGTTATCCTTTAAACAATCAAAACATTAGAATAATACTTGGAACCTTGCTTATTATATAATGAAAACGTTGCCTTATATTCATTTAAACCATACAATATATATATTGTTCAAATTCAGTCTTGAAGCACTCTATACATAGAGGAAATGGATTTGCATTATAAAAATTATAAGGACAAGGGCGTAATATTAAGTTATAAGTGGTTCACAATAACTTATCACTATTTTTCCATATACCCTAGCCTCATGGGAAGAGACAACATATATTGCATCTCTTTTAAGTCCCTAATATAGTGTAGTGGTGTTGGGTATAGTAATTTACAATTCTACTACAATAATACCAATTGCTATGGCTTTGCACATATGGTACAGGACTTGCCATTTCCTTCTTTAGGTGACTTAAACTTGTAAGATTTAAGTTACATAACTCAAAATTCCGGAATAGGGTTACTCTAGTCCTTTTCAATTGTTGTTACAATTTAATAAAAATCTATCAATAGACTCAGATTTCTCGTATGGACAAGTAGACTTGGGTTATCCTTTAGACTCAACAAATTTAAACTTGATAGCTTATAAGTCTCTATTCCATTGTCAGTCATGGAAATAAGAGTAGTTTTCCATTCCAGGCAAACCCTTAAAAATGTTAAGAGGAGACTTGTATCTGACAGTACACCTTATAACTGTTAGAAATAAGAAAAGTAGATATTGGTAACTCCAGGTCTTTTACCATTGAAGCTGCAAATCTAAATAAAGTCTAAATTTAAATATGACATGATGCAATAACAATGGATGAGTAAAAACTGGTATGAGAATTGTCATCCAGTTGTATTCTACAGTGCTAATTATGAAGTATATTTGCATTACAGTAATATCATCAAAGAACAAATATTCCACAGAGTTATTTAAATTATTGGTTCTCCAGAAACATAGCTATCATATTCTCCAGTAACTTCTAACTCTTTATCAGTAAGATTATAAGAAGATCACAGGAAGGGTTCTACCTTAAAACACTTGATAACCTGGCTAGCATGCTTAGACTTTTTACTGAATGATTTGGTACAGCTAATTGATTTATATTACTTTAAAGATTTGTTTGCAGCGACCCGAACATTACCTGTAAATCTGTAAGAGAAAGAAAACCTGTGCATTAGCTTGGAAGCTAAGTAAGCCCAGTCTGCTATGGCAACTCCCCCTTGTGGTTGCAAAACAGAAAACAATCAGTAACTATAAAGAAACTCATATTAAAATTTAAGTATAATAAAAGATCATTCAGACACAATTATGATCACTTGAGCTAATCAAACAGTTAAATGACTGTTTTCAATAATATTACATGCTATTTTAAAAATTTTAAATTTTTTTGAAATTTTTGGGTGTTGACATTCACGGTGGTTGGAAGTTATTACTACCTATCAACAGGTGCTTCCAACAAGTGATAGTAAGTTGTCCCTCGACCCCCTGCTGGTTGACCAAGTGGTCAATTCAGTTTCCTCTGTAATTCATCCCACTCTCCCTTCGGAGAGTAAAGTGATTGAGTCGATCTCATCTCCACTCGATCCCACTCTTTCATTGGAGAAAGTCCAGACTGAAGCAATCACCATGACACAATCTTTGTCTCATTCTTATCTTCCAAGTGAGAGTGAATTGGAAACCGCTAATGTTTTCCTAGTCAGTTCAGAATGTCCTAGGCAAGGGGAGACCCTGTCCATTCCTACAGGACCCCCCCCAAGTACTGAGGTCGTTTCCTTTGATTGGAATGGTCTAACAGAATCTTGTCTTCCTTCGAGTATTCCTTTTCAAATATCTGTAGGAGTTTCTGATAAAGAAATCTTTCGTACGATAGTTGATGAAGGAGCTTCTGTTAGTATTTTATCCTCAACTGCTTGGCAAGCTATAGGTTCTCTTCATCTTGTGCCAGTAACTGACCAGATTTTGGCTTTTAATAGAAGGCCTACCGGACCTTTATGGATTCTCCCGCAGTTACCTGTCACGTTGAGAAATAAAATAATGAAGCAATTACTGTACCATCCGATCTACTCCAAACATCTTTTGTCATGTTTCGTGTCGATTGATGGGGGATTCATCATGGCCCTCCTTCAACGGATTCATCCTTGTCGACATCAACTCATCATCTGAGGATTGAATCTAGAAACCAACCAAGTACCTTAGCCCTGCATGCCTCAATGGCAGGTTACCTTGCTTTCAACATGAGTTCACCTCATTAACTCTTGATTGAAAGATTCCACTAGGCATTCGACTTCAGCTGATTAATTCACGCTTGATGGTATGTACTGTGATACCTTGGGGATCATTGACATTAATGGTGATTCCCCTCGCACTTGTTAACGGTATACATTAATGACCGGTAATCAAGTGGTTTCTACCATGTTCGACTCCAAAACATTGTAATCACATGGATAGACTCGTATCATTGCGGGTTCAACTTGAAGACCTTGGGGAAGTTATTTTCTACCCAGGTTGCGATGGAGATTGTTTGAGACACACAGATCCACTTTGTATTGGTCGTGGCTGTGTTGTCAGTTCAGAGTTACACGGATCCACTTTTGTATTGGTCGTGGCTGTGTTATCATCTCATCATGGATACGATTGTGTCTAGTAGCCATGATTGTGTTCAGTCGGTCTTTACTATCATGGATCTGCAATGTATTGGTCGGTAGCCATGTTTTGTGTTGTATGAGACTTGTGGATCTCAGGTCATTTATACAACAACTCCTTCCAACCAGCAAGTCCTTGCCATTTTTCTTACTACAAAGCATTTCACCTGTCTCATTCTATTAGCTTCATGATTTGGGGGGCATTCTGTTACACCAAAATGTCGTCACCCTTGTGCAAGTGTTGCAAGTGTCGTCATCATGACCTAGTGTCGTCACCATGACCATTGCAAGTATCATCATTATGACCAAGTGTCGTCATCATGACCATTGTGATAATGTTGTCATCTTGACCATTGTGTAAACTCTTTGCTCTAACCCCTAAACTCATTTTGGGTTAAAACACATCCAATTGAGAGATTTTTCCTACCTAGTTGACCTCTTTGAGTAGGTTGTCGCACTTCTCCTTCATCTAGGGTGCGACGTCGCAGTTTCTGGTCAGCTAGGGTGCGATAAGGTCGCACTTTGTCTTCCTACAAAGTGCGACGACCCCTCTTTGTCGCTCTGTGTCCTCTACCAGGGTGCGACGAGGTTGGTTAAAGGCTATTTTGGGGAGTCTCGAGGTCTTTCTAGAAGTTTGTTGAGGTGGAGGCCTATCCCTAGGATCTAGGTGAGGTGGCACTTCGGTTCCTAACCTAATGGGAAGATCCCTTAACCATCTCCCCCTAATACTCAACCTACCCTATCTCTTTAGCCCTATATAAACACCCACTCTCTCCATGGGAGGGGGAAGGTCTATGGTATCCTTATGCTGATAGAATCCATATTGGTGATTGGGAAGCTTGTACCATCTTGGAGACTTAGCTTGGACATGTTGGATGGAGGATGCGACGTTGAGGCTTTGGTTGTAGCTTCATCCTTTCTATGTATTCCCACCTTTTTATACAGTTAATATAATCTCTTTCCATAAATGTTGTCTCATTGATGATGTTTAGAACTTTCTTCCTCAACTGTCAGTTTAGATCAGTTATTTTTTAGATATCTTGTACTGCTTGTATTGTTTCCATATTGTCTTGACAGGTCTTGCAGCTGGAGATTTGATGACCGCGAGACTTGGAGCAACAACAAGGAGAAGGATCTACGATCTTAAAGGTATGATATCTAAGTACTCAATCTATAACTAGATCTAGGAAATGAGTTTTGTATTATGTACTATTTGTTCTAGATTCACTTAAACTAGGGAGATCCGGCTCGCGTCCGCTCGAGTGGATTGTCCGTTAACAGCTCAGGAGCATGATACTATAGGTGATAAGAGTGATGATTCCTTTAGTGAGAGTGAGGAGCAGGAGGCTCGTGTAGAGATCACGACCGTTGGGATTGGTGAGAAGGTAGTTCTAGAATCGTTTCAAAATCTTTCGCTGTGGGCACCATAGTTCACCGCTTTATGTTGGATTTAAATTGGGGAAACAAATAATAACCCATAGAATTTGAAAGTCATAATTTATGGTCGCTAAAGATCACTTACTATATAATCACGCTAACTCGAAATGCTATCGCCGTGTTGGAGATGCCTATAATCATAAATCACGCAGAAAGAAAAACTACAGCCGGTGAATCAATTTCTATGGTAGCCTAGGTTCTGTTCCGTATATGAATCAATTTCTATGCTAGCCTAGGTTCTGTTCCGTATTTGAATCAATTTCTATGGTAGCCTAGGTTTTGTTGCGTATATGAATCAATTTCTATGGTAGCCTAGGTTCTGTTTCAGACTGTTCTGTATATATATATATATATATATATATATATATATATATAAAGGAAACAATAGAATGTACAGGAATAAACTGCGAATTTGATAAATGAATCCATACGACGTCTACAGGTACAACAAAAAATTAAGGCAATGTCTACAATCTATTCGAAAATGTGTAGAGGCAAACTATAGAGGTATATTATGGGTTTTCTCTACTCGCTGCCAGGTATTGCAGAGCGATCGGCTGGTTATGCATATACTACCAAGAATAAAAAATACTGATTGGCAGGGATTGTTCATAAGGCATAGAAGTGGACTCCAGATTAAACAAGTGAACTATAGGTCCACATCCATTGTTGGATTGTATGATACCGAACATTCAGATTGTCTGCTTAATATAAACTAACTTATAAAGATAGTAGATCCAGACTCACCCACTCATTTACATCTCCATAATTAAAAAGATAGATAATACATAGAATTTCTAAACTTTTTCTCCCCAACTTGATAAAATCCTATAATAGAAATGTCCACATAAGTTATCCTAATTTTAACCATGCATATATAAATTGTATAAGGAAATAACATTTTGAGAAAATAGAACCTATCGGAGGTGGTCGTGCGTCGACGAAGTATTTGTGAAATTTCCGTCGATCCACTTCGAACTTCAAGATTCACCGAATACCCAAACTATAATGCTTATCTGAAAGAGTAGACTTGACCAACTAAAGGTTTGACTGCAATGTTCCTCCCATCCAATCTGACCTCTGTCTAGCGTAGGTTTTCCCGCCGAGATTTCACCCCCGAGCTGGGCACGAATCCACTAGGGTAGCAGAGTTAATGCTCTCTTTCCTTTAGTCGATTTTATTCATCTTTTTCCATTCCCTTCTTTGCCTTTGAGGATGAAGAAGAAGAAGAACCCCTTTTACGAACACCACAATGTCCTTTTTATAGTCGTATTTAGGTTTCGACTACTAAGCCAAGTTCTTGTTCGAACTTGACTTATTTTAATTTTAGTTAATCTTAATTGCTCGACTTACTCAGTCGACCTTTAGTGAATCAGTTAACTGATCTTTAACTGACTATAATTAATTTACTTTACATAATTATCTTTTCTAAACATAATTAGATATCTGAACTTATCCTTTAAATTAACTAACCTTAACATAGTTAGCTAATCTTCAACTGATTGACTTTTATAGTCAAATTTTAATTAGTTTAATTGATATTTAACTTAGTTAACATTAACTTAGTTATCTTTAACTAATTGATTTACTTAGTCAATATTTATTTATTTAGTTAATTGAATATTAATAGTTGTGAGTTATTCATGCATTCTCATGCATTAGTTACTAGCTATCCATGCATACTCATGCATCTTTATTTATTTAGTTAATTGAATATTAATAGTTGAGAGTTATTCATGCATTCTCATGCATTAGTTACTAGCTATCCATGCATACTCATGCATTATCTACTTAGTTAATCTTTTCTTCTTTTGTAGATAATCTTTTATAGTCGTAAAGCTTTTACTTTAATCAAGGACAATCAGTCTTTCTTCAATCCTACTTAATTTATTTATCTTAATTGAAATATTATTGAAATATTTATTTATGCATACCAATATGTTTTCTTGGGAATAATAAATCATTTTATCTTTTATTCCTAGATTATAATTAGGAAAATATTAAATCATTTTTCCGCTTAGGAACTCTAACACAATCTTTTGTCGAGTCCAATGTACTAATGTTGTTTAGGCTAACTTCTTATTTTTACTTAATGGTATTCACTATGGGTTAGCTCTATGCAATTAGTTAGGCCAAGGTAGATTATTTCTGCCTTCCGACAATTAGAAGTTTCTCCGGCGTCCTTATTTAGGACTAATTATTAACATACTTTTAAACTTGAGTGTTTTCTTGGTGAACATCTGAATTCACTTTAAGTGCACACGACATTAGGATGACCACCGTCATCAAAATTCATGGCTATCAAGCCATTCACCCTCTCTCCCTAGTGGATTCCATGCCCCATCCGTTTCGTTGCGTCAAGCCTTGAGTCTCCTAAGTCTACAAATTCACTTAATACTTAGGAAAGCATAATCAAACTTACCAAAGTTTTACCTGCAGAGCTTTTTCCATGAGCTCCTTGAGAAAAGAGGGATATTACAATACCCTCTTACCCAATGGCTTTAACTCCCTTCTTGAACCTCAAGTGGTAGATGGGTTTGCTATAATTAGCAAAAGGTTCCTTTGAAGAAGATTCATATGTATTGTTAATAGGATCAAGAAATCCATCATAGATCAATTTTCCTTCTTGAATTGACAAGGGATCGTTCTTTTTCCCTACAAGACTTATAGGGATACCTGATCCCTTATTAAACTCTATGTAATTTCCTATCCCCTTTAAACCAACCCTTAAGGTTTTTCTACTTGACTCTATTTGAGTAAGCTATCTTTCCTTTTCCTTGAAATGAAAATTGTCATTTTTAAAAGGATGGTAATTTGTAAGAATTTGAATTACCACTTGCATCCTTGCTTGTTGAGATTTCTTCCTCTGTTTTCATTTCCCGTGACCCTTGAGAGTCATTCCATCGATCTTTGAGATTCTATCTTGGTGATGCTAGAAGCTCCTTGTCTTTAATTTCCTTTGATTCCTGTAGTAGACTAATTCATTAATTTATAATCCTTTACTAGAACCCACTTTGTTTAGTTTTGGGCTATCAACATTTAGGGTAGTCCCTTTTTTGTTCCATCCTGCCTAAAAGTGGATTCCCCTTATCAAACTCACCACCATCCCTTTGAACAAGATTCCATTACCAGATTTTTTCAGATAAAATGTTGCATGCAATCCACCACAACATGCCCATGTACATTGTCACGTCCCCACTTTGACCCTTGTAATATTTTGGGTTATAATGTAAGTATTGTATGCATGTTATGTATGATTCATAGCGTGGAGCTCAAGGCCAAGGCCCCACTAGCGAACGCTCGATCTAGAAGAGGCAAGTATTTGATATTATGCTACCCATGTGCTAGTGAACCATGGGAATTGTAAATATACATTTTAATATAAAAGCCCACAACTAGCTATGCAATGCAACAAGAGATGGGGGCATGATGTTACAAGGAAATTGGGAGGGAAATATTCAAACCCCTGAGCCAATCAAGTCAAGCCAAGTGTCAATGAGAGAACCCATGAAATCTCAACTACCCATGTTGACTTTTGTACCCAATCATTCATTTCTCCCAATAATTGGTTGAGGTAGTTAATGCCTTGGGGAATGGAGAGGTATGGATGTCCAAATTCGAGTATGGGCAAGCCACCCTTCCTAGAGATTCGTGTTTGGCTTCTTGGGCAAGTAAAGGGCCACGAAATTGCTCCCCAAGCCATTATTCAACCATTAGTCTTGCTTCCTCAGGAGTTGAGAGCTTCCTGGGCGTTTTTCTCCAGAGTTTGTTGTTTTTTCCTACATTATCCTAGCTGGGAAGGGTGTTTTTGTGTTGTATAACAGTGGGGAAGAAAGGGAAATCGATTTGGGTACCAGAGAGGTTGTTTTGGCTCATGGATTGCTGGTATATCTGTGGGAGAAATCGTTTTCTTCCCTATGGTCGATTTTCCCTCTCACAATCTATTTTTGGTGTGCCCACGTTTTGGGGAAAATCCATGTCCATCTAGTTCCTAAGCCCCATTGCTGAAATTGTGTTTCCCAGCCCATATATGAGTTTTGGGTGCAAGAGAATGCTGGGGTTGAGTTGGGTATCCATTGCTTTGGGCTGTGTTGTGCTTGAGGGTTCCCTTTTCCTTGTAGATATCATGCCTAGCTCGAGGGTGGTCTCTGAGTGCTGAAAGAATACAGGCTAGGCAGAGACCTATGATTGGGAGGAATGTTGCAGCGACATAGCTAGTTGTTTGGGACAATTGCACAAGAAAGATAAGTGTTTTCTATCTATGTGTTTTACCTCTGCAGTGTTTAAATTAATGATTGTTATTGATATATTGAGTGCATATGAAAACATGTGTGTGGATGAGTTTATTTCCGCTGTGCATATTTGTTTGATTTACATCTACACACATCTGTTTTATGGCTATGAATCTAATGAATTGGCTGAGTTTTATGATAATCGCCATATAATGGCATCATGTTCCCTTCCTTGCATTGGGTCCAAGGGTGGGTATGTGACATACATGATACCTTGCAAACCTAGATGGTGTTTTGACATATTCCATTAATTGCTTAAGAATTTCCTTCCCTACTACAAACTCCATACTTTTTGAAAGCCCTTCCTTTAAATCTAGCTCAATTAGAATGTAAGTTATAGTCCTATAAGGACTATATTTATATAACACATTGATGTCGGTTTTTCTTCCCAAGCTATCTCCAATATCCCTAAATATCTTATCGGTCCAAATTTCCATGGAAAGTCCTAGTAACTCAACCCATGTCATCTACCTTGTAGATGCTTTCGATTTAAGGTTGAAACGAGTTGACCAATTATGTAGTGACATGAATGTTGACCCCCAATACCAATGATCCCTTAAAAAAATTATTGCATCTTCTTCTATATGAACATGAGCACCCTATCCATCCTGTCATCAACAGGTGCAATTTCAAGGCATAACCCAAAACTTGGCACCATATCTTTTGTAGCCAATTGTTTAAGGTTTGTTTAAAAAATTACCTTCCATAGAATTTCCATGTGAGGGCTTTACCATTATAGTGCATCACTTGATACAACATTACATCTTCCCCAAGCAGCATTCTCACCAAAATTTTCTTTTGTTTCACCAACTTCCTTAACTTCTTCACCCAACTATCACTAGATTTCAAGAATTATTTCTGAACAATCTTTTGTTACCACTCAATAATTCTAGATCTATACCACTCCCTATAAACCCTAAGCCCCTCAAAGCTTCCTCCGAGTTTGAATTCCTTGCCAAGTCCTTTATGCACTATGGATATACCTTTGCTTCAATCCTAGCCATATCAAGTTCAACATATACACCCCGACCATTTGACATGATGATCTGATGGTCATTTACTAACTCTTTACGACTTACCTCCTCAACATTACCTTTGGTAAAGTTGTTGGCTTATCCTGTACTAGGTGTCCTTTACTATATACCACCCCCCTTCAATAGGCTTGACAAACCCATGGCTTTTGTTTTCAATCATTTTTAAGCACTTCTGCCACTTTCCTAAAGTCTTCTCCCATGAATTTGGTTTCCCATGGTACAAAAGTCAGTGATCTTGTGACTAGGTTATTGACCACCTAATGAGACAAATATTTTCTTCCTCTCATAGGGATCTCTAGAATAATCATCTAATTGTTCCCGTAAAACTCCATCCCATTCCCATAGTTTAATTTAACTTCTCTACACTATTTATATTTGCCATCAATTACCATTTTCTTATTCCCATAATTTAGTTTAACTTCTCTACACTATTTATCATTGCCATCAATTAACATTTTCTTTCAGTTTTCAAATACTTAAACAATCTAATAATAAAATCCTTAGCAATAGATTTAATGCTTTTAATTTGGGCTTAACCAATATTTTATAAATTCTACATAAAACTTTTGAACTTTTTTTCCCCGCGAAAAAAAGCATACTATTGTTATTCAAAGTGGCTGAATCAAATAGTACATGATTAGATCCATCATAATCATATTGTCCCATGAGCATCTCTATAAAAGAGAGTCAGATTTCTACATCATACATACATCATACTAACAGAACCGAATTGTCCATGAACATCTCTTGAGAAAGAGAGTCAGATTTCTTCTTAAATACATCAAACATACAACATACAAATGCCAAAAATCCAAAACTAAATAAGCAGGAAACAAAATCAAATCGGGATGTTATAAGAGCTTGAATCAATCATCTTGTTCTCCCAAAATTCCTCTCAAAGCACATAATCATCCTTGCCTTCAAGAGCTAACTTAGACAGACAGTCAGCCTGATCATTATGTTCACGAAAAATATGTTCCAAAGAAAAGGAACTGAAAGAATGAAGTTCCTCCTTGATTCTTCTACACCAGCAGACCAACTCCAACACTTTTATATCATATTCACCTCTGGCCCATTTAATAGTCACACGGGAATCTCCAAAGATCTTAACACTTATCAGCCCAAAGAGATTAGCAACTTTGACAACACACCATAAGGCCAAGAGCTTTGCCTTCATGTTAGAACCTCTTCCACATTTTAGACGGAGTGATAAATTATGATTTTGATTAAAAAAATCACTCCCCCAGCTCCACAATTTCCAAAGTTGGCAGCACCATCAAAAAATAGAACAGGCTCCTTAAAATTGAACTGAAAATCCCCAATATTCCTTTGAACAAAACCAGAATCATCAATCTGATATTGCAGAAAGTGTGAGAGATTAGAGTTGAACGAACCCTGCACATTTGGAGAATGATTTTCAAAAGTTACATTGTTCCTAACATACCACATTGCCCAACATATAAAAATAGGCAAAGTAATAAATTGTTTACAGCTCCCAATCCATTCCTTCAAACACGCTTCCACTGAAGGACCCTTCCATTCACATGTAATACCAAACAAATGATAAAACTTTTTCTAGAGATCCACAACGAATGAACACTCAATGAAAAGATGTGTGACTGTCTCCATGTTTGACTTACATAAAATACAGCAATTGGGTCCAACCCAACCTATCCTAGATAAATTGTCCCATGTCTTCAAACAATCCATTAAAAGGAACCAACTAAAACATTTCAACTTCAAAGGCAGGTTCCAAAGCCAGATCTTCCTATACCACCAATGCTTAGGAAAGATGCATCTTCTTCTAATCAAACAATCATAAGCCGACTTAACTGTTATGATCCCTGATGCTTCGTTACCATACCAAACCACAACATCATCCTCAACTATAAGCCGGATACCTGCAGCATTCAAACCCTGGATGTATGACTCCCATTCACCTATCAGAGCCTGAGGCAGATTTAAATCAGCAGCACTAAACCAATAACCAGCAGCTTCATTTTTAACAATAGAATTAAGAGTTATCAGTCCAGCCCCTCTCAAAAAGCCTGAAAGTCCAGTCAAAAAATTATAAGACTCTTTTAGCCCAAGAATCGGATCCACACCGATGGCTACCTCTGAACCATTACCAATTTTCCAGCAGAGTTTATGAGCAAACCAACAATAGACCTTCATGAACCCTCTCCAAATCGGGGAAACTCCCCTCACCTTCTTCTTTGTCTGTCTCAACCAGTGAGAGATCTTAGAGTTAACGTATTTAAGAAAAATGACTTTCGACCACAGAGAGCCACCATAAATAGCCCTCCATAGACTCTTCAAACGCAATGCATCACTGAAAACAGACAGGTCTTTCAAACCCCAGCCACCTGAAGTGAAGGGAAGAGATAGTCTCTCCCAGCCAACCAAGGTCAAATTAGCACGTTTTAGACCCCCAGTCCATAAGAAGTTAAAAAGAATCCTTCTTAGAGAATTAATCACCGAGCAAGGGACAGGGAGAAGAGAAAACCAATAGACCGGTGTCCCCAACAAAACAGATTTAGCCAGTGTTAATTTACCGCCAATAGAGAGCAAACGGTAAGTCCAATGAGATATTATAGATTCAAAATGCTTTACAAGCCAATCCCAATCTTTAACCAAATAACCATTAGGTTTTAGGAGAAAACCCAAATATGTAAAGCCATTAGAGACTTTACTACATTTATAAGGGACAATGGACTGAATATCATAAACCTTTACATCATCCACCATATTTTGAAAGAGACTGGATTTCAATAAACTTACTTTCATGCCAGAGGCCCTACAGAAAAGATCAATGATGCCATGAAGCCTTCTCCATTCTTCCATCGACGCCATCCCAGCAATCAACACATTGTCAACAAACATAACATGAGTCAAAAATAGATCCTTAGAATTTTTTATGCCTTTGAACAATCCCTTCTCATGAGCTTGCTTAATCAACCTGCTCAATCCATCAATAACCAACAGAAATAATAGTGGAGACATCGAACAACCCTGACGAATCCCCCTTGAGCAACTGAAGAATGACGTAGGAGCTCCATTAACAAGAACTGCAATATTCATCGTATTAACACAAGCCATAATCCATCTGGTAGCTAAAGCTGGCACACCAATCTGAATCAACAAGATCCTCAAAAAATCCCAATTGACCCGATCATAATCCTTTTCAAGATCCAATTTGAACAAAATAGCACTACCCTTCTTACATTTAATAGAATGAAGTAACTCTTGAACAATACCAACAACATCATGTATTTGCCTATCCTGTAAGAAGCCAAACTGTTCAGGAGAAATGAACTTAGAAAACACCGGCTTAAGATGACTTGCAATAATCTTGGATACAATTTTATACGCAAAATTGCAAAGAGCAATGGGTCTGAAATCAGAAAAGGTCTTCGGATCATTCACCTTAGATATAAGAGTAATGAAAGTAGAATTTAAGGCTCCTGATAGATACCCTTGACATCTGGAAAATTCAACCATATTAACAATATCTTCACCCATTATATCCAAGAAGTGCAAAAAAAGCTCCACAGTCCAGCCATCAGGGCCTGGACTTTTCTCTTTAGCAAACATTTTAAGAGTTCTCTCCACCTCTTCAAGTGTAACCTCAGAGCATAATAAATCAACATCTTCTTGATAAAAAAATCTTGGATACAATCTAGCCACTTGAAGTTGAGAGGACAAATCACATCTGTTGTCATCCGAATAAACAAGAGAAAAGTGCTTAAAAGCTTGAGCCTGCAACTCCCCAGCTCTAGCAAAAACAGACCCTTCCTCATTTGCCAATTTCCATATAGTGTTATTATTTCTCCTGGCGGATGAAAAATTATGAAAGAATCTAGAATTTTTGTCACCAGACTTAACCCACAATGCCCTACTTTTTAACTGCCATTCGTTCTCTTCCATCAGATAAATTCTATCCTTTTCGATTTCCAAATTCCTAAGCTTTTCCAAATCAGAACCAACTACAGGCTTCTCAATATTTTGCAAATAAAGCTGTTGTAATTGAGCTTCCACATCAACCAACAACGCCTGTTCCACTATTTCTTCTTGTGAATCCAATTAGTAACCTTTCCTTTCAGAACTTTTAATTTGTAGCAAAAGAGATCAACATGATTTAGATCAGAATCATGACCTGCTTTCAACCACACCTCCTTGACCAGACAATCAAATTTAGAATTTGATAACCAGGAACAATCAAACTTAAAAGGATAATTTAAAGTCATAAAGCCCTCCTCCAATTGCAAGAAGATAGGCCAATGATCTGAGACCTTGGAATCTCCAACCCAAGATCGATACCGGCTGCATTTCCCTAGCAAAGAAGAATTCACTAGAAACTTATCAAGTCTTTTGTGAATTCCTTCACACCCATCTCTTCCATTAGACCAGGTAGGGACAAGAGCCCCTGTACACACATCAACAAGATCATTATCAATAAGATACTCAGAAAAGAAGAGTGCCAACTCATCCAATTTAGCCTTAGAACCCCAGACTTCCTGAGCCAACCTGGTGAAATTAAGATCCCCCGCAACAATGATATTTTCCATACTTAAGATACCAGACGACTGAAGCCCAAGCCAAAAGGCCTCCCGATTTTTATACGGAGCATAGCAATTAAGAACAAAGAAGTGAAGATCTGAAAACTTGCAAGACCCCTCCATTAAAATACCCCAAGAGGTCTAACAAACACTAAAACAATAGACTCCTGGGTCCCAAGCAACAACCAAACCCCCCGACAAACCATTAGAGCTTACTGCAGAAATTTCCCAACCAGGCAAAACCCCCGCAATTTTAGAAATAACTAAAAAATCTTCACACATAGTCTCCTGCAACAATAATAAACTAGGACGAGAAGTAGAGATTAAATTGGAAAGGGCCGTTCTACGTGCAACCCTACCCAACCCTCGAATGTTAAGAGAACAAATAGACATTAGGGGACATTATCACAGGGGGTGAATGCTCTAAGACCCCCATTCGAGACAGACAAATCAACCATCCCCTTCCCGTCCAAAACACCACCAGGATCAGAAACAACACCTGGACAATGCACCATCTCATTCACCTTCAATCTTTCCGACATCGGGGCAAAATTAGAAGCTGAATCATCACTCAAACCCTTCCCCTTCCTAGCAGACTTCTTAGCTTTTCGAATTGTTACATTCTGGAACTTAGCCGCATTAACCGATAGAACATTGGGATTGACAGAAGGGTTTTTCGAGAAAATCGACAAAGGGGTAATAACATCCGGATGAGGATTATAACCTGCTTCATTCAATATCACAGAGTCACCAGCAGTAAAAGGACCACGTTCCAATGGAACAGAGGCAACCCGTTCAACCCCACCAGAATCAACTGATAACCCCAACCCCACAACCTTGCTAGAGGAAGCAAAACTAGGACTCAGGCTATCCTCATTATCCACAGAAACAATATCAGAGACATGTCGCCTCACTGAATGACCAGAAAGCTCCACATCCTCCTTCGAAGGCAAAACATTATCCCCAAACAACCCCCGACAAAACTTAGGTTTAGAAGAAAGAGAGTCACAAAGGTTTACAGGAGACGAGACCCCCTCTTTTCCCAAATTCAACACAATATCACCAGAGGTTAACTTCTTATCTAAAATGACATCAGCGGCTTGAGCTAACAATAAATCTTCCTCGGGGATATAAGGAATAGGAGAGCTAATTCGCGGAGAGAACTTACCCGAAGTAGGAGCACAATCTTCATAAACCCCAACCAAGCTAGGAGAAACTTTAGCAGAGGACCCAGAACGATCGGAGGACTGCCACCAACTTGTTTGAATCTTAGCCTCCGGGCACTAAGCTTGAATGTGACCAGTTCTTTGACAAAAATGACAATGGAACGGGACACGAAAATAATCCAGTCGTTGCCTCCAAACCCTAGGTCCCCACACCAATTCCACCTCCTCCGGCAGACCTCTTGCCATTTCAATCTCCACCATCACCCTAGCCGAACGACGATCAAAGCTATGAAGAGACGAATCGGTACGAACGAACCTCCCAACAGAATTAGCAATCCCCATCAGAACATTTTCAGACCAAAGCTCTATCGGAAGACTCGGAATGAGCATCCACAAGTGACGGATGTTTTGTTTCTCCCGCAATGGATCAAAAGAAAGATGCCATTTCTTCAAACAAAGAGAACCTTCCTTGAAACACCAGAACCTCTTTAGTATCAAGCCTACATGATCAGAATTGGAAAAGATAAACATAAGCCAACCATTTAAGAGCTGCAAAACCCTAGGCATGTCCCCAACAACCGGCAACCAGAACTTCCTAACCCATTCCACCAGGTCCTTCTGATCTCCTCCTGCAAACTCCAAGCGACTGACAATGGACCTGCTACTTAACATTTCAACGCGTTCTAAGTTTGTCTCCTGCGGGATATGGAAACGAATCAGCCCTTCCCTCACCTTCAGAGATTTTATAGCCCTACGTTTCCGAGCCTTGCCCCCCTTAAAACGACAAGGCCATTTAGACTGAGACAGAGGTAAGGTATGAGGCTCCAGAGAAACAGCATCAGCGAAACCCTTGTCCACTCCACAAACCCCTTTCTTCTGCACAGAGGAATAAGGAAGAGGGATCTCGAAGTCCTCCGACCTAGAAAGAAGCCCTAAATGATTGTGATGATGTCCCATCAAAGACCTGCCGACAAATACCGACAACTGCCAACTCCAAAATGAAAGGGACCGACAAATGTCACCGGGCCTACAGGGAAAAGGAAACCGCCTGCTGCAAAATGACCCCACCAACTAGCAAAAACAAAAACCAGAAACAACCAAAAGACCACAGAAAATGAACTGAAAAAACGGGTTCGGGGTGCATAAAAAATGATAAACGTGCACCAGAATTCCCACTTATTTTTATACTTGGTTGGTACTAAGTTAGCTCGCGAGAGCTAACGTGACTCCAAGTCGTTCATCACTCAATATGAGCCCCATCACCAGCAAAGCCAGCCCAAGACTACAGCAAAACCAGGAAACCTAGCCCTCGACACCATGGCTCCATCCCAGGCCCTCCTTCCTTACAGCTCAACCCTAATATCTTAAAAATTTTGAACTTAAAAATACAAAAATGCCCACATTTATTTTTAATAATAAAAATTATCATTATATTACTTTTATAAATTAATATAAAGCTTTTATTTCATATTAAATAATTCATTTTTAAAATCTTATTTTAGTTTAAATTTTTATTATAAATTTTGTTAAATTAAAATTATATTTTAATTTAGTTTTTAAACCAATTAAACATAATAAGAAATAGATAATTACCCTTTAAAAAAAAAAGAAATAGATAATCATTAGATTTTCATTATTGGGAAGTAAGTGGAATCTATTCAAACATACATTTAACTTTCTTAAATATTTTTTGGGATAAATTGTCATACATAACAATATTATAAAATTCTATAATGGACATTAATGATGATGATGATAAGTGATAATAGTTAATGTTTATTTAACTTAATTTTGGTCTATTAGATCTAGACCAATTCTGGTTTATCTCACTTTAAAAAAGAAAAATTAAAAACTACTTAATTTATTTTAAAGTTTTATTTTGATGATTTATGGCAATGATAATAAATAATATTCACTTAAACCAATTACATTAATACAATAACATGTTTTAAAAAATTAAAATAATTTTTTTTTGAAAAAATTTCCTTTAATTTGTCACTTTACCACATAATACTTTAAAAATTCGTTCAAAATGGACTACGTTCAATACTATTTCCTAAATAAAAATTCCATGAGAATGGACTACGATCAATAATATTTCCTAAAAGTGAATGTAAATGAACTATAGCTTGTATCGCTATCTCATTATTGTGTATTTAAAAAAAAAAAAGGTGTATTTTCAAAATTTCTAAAAATACAAAGTAAAAATATCAAATTTTAACTATGTCCGGGACCTCACAACTTACAAATGAGCCCTCCCCCGAATGTGAAAAAGTGTCGGTGGGAACAAGACTAGTGCCCTCCCTTCGTTTAGGAACGATATTTGGAAGAGATTGTTATTATGCATATAGAATTAGATTAATGGTGAAGCCAAAACGCGTAGAAGGGCGCATGTTTTGCAAAACGCGGAAGAAAAGTTCAATTAATAACAAATAAATAGAACAAATCAATACAGCTATGTCAAAGGTGGGAGAAATATAGGTGCAATCGGCGTGCCGGGTCCTTCCGAAAAATAAATAAATAGCAGATTCTATGTTCATTTAACTGTACTTAGCTCCTAATGACCCTCTGGCCATTTGGTGCAGCACGTTCTGGGTATTATGTGGTTTTGGAAGATCCCACTGTTAGAAGCCACCCATTGACATTTTCCGACGAGATCCTGCACCGATCTGCTCTCCAATTGATGAATTTGGCACACATTTGACCTGTTTGGCTCTGTAAAAGGGTTTTGTGGATGTTTCAGGCAGCAGGGATGTTAGGGACATGAGTTGCGCAGTGGTATTAGCTAGAACCGCTGGAAATCATTGAATCAAATCTACAAGGAAGGGGATCAGATACAGTAGGATGTAAACGATTGGTTTGGGAAAAGGGTTGGATGTGGTATAGGTAGAATGAGGAGCATAACATTGGTATGTTAATGGGGCATGGGGGGCACTCTTTTTTTATTAATGAATCGTTTCATGGTGTTCAAACAGAGAAAATGGATCTGGGTTTCTCTGTTTCTCCAAGCTACGATATCTCATCGTCCTCAACATCGACATCTTCAGCCACCAGCAATAACTATATCGAGCACACAGTCTCAAAGATGGATACCTTGGCAGGCATAGCAATCAAGTATGGAGTCGAGGTACAAACGAAATACCCATTGTTTTTCCCTTTACTAGATTGGATTTAGCCATCTCATCTCAAATACGAAGACCATATCAAATTATTAACTGGAAAATTACCATGGCATGAATACTATATTATATGCTAGTTGCTCAGTATCAGATAAGAGAATTATTTCCTGTTATACATGGGAGAAGTCAGATCTGTTTTCTAGGGAGGATGGATTTTCTATTGCACTTGAGGATGGTTTCCTTGCTTGTGGTTGTTGTCTTTGTGATGCCTTCCAAATGAAGTCTCAATGGCATATCCCTTATTGGGTATTTTGTTCCATGTTAAGATGACTGCTTCTCTTTCTACAGGCATTACACACATAAACAATACTATGATGATCCCATCCTATTGTATGAAAAATATGAGATGCGATTCTCTAACATTCTTAACTGTGGGAACCATAAAATGCAGATATAACTTCTTGTAAGCAGAGAATGAAAATTGGGAAAGTTGCTTAACAATATAGATCTATAATCTTTAGCAAAAACAATTCATATATTTTTTTTACACAAACGGTTGATAAGCTTTCATTAAAAGAAGGGCCAAAAATTACAAAATGCAGGGGCTGATTGCACCCTGTACAGGGCTGCATCAAGCTCACCAAAAATTACAAAATGCAGGGGCTGATTGCACCCTGTACAGTGCTGCATCAAGCTCACCCTGTTCGTCAATTACATGCTTGAAACCAAGGTAGATTCTTCCAGATCCCTTAATACTGTAGCATTTGACAAACTGCCCTAGTAGCCTAATACAGAAGAAGTACATACATAAACTGATAAATAGAACTTAAAGACTGAAAATTGGAGCTTTCCAGACATTCTTCCATTTGTGAGGGATGCTCCCAGCATGTGTCTTCCAAGTTGCAGAGTGTAAACTGTAAAATTTTGCAGATACATAATGAAAAACCAAAAAAGGCTGAAACTACCAACTTGCAGCTAAGGGTTACCGGCATTCATAACTGCTCCTCTTGATTCTGCAACTCCATTCCTGTCCACGCTTAAGTCCACGAAATTCCCAGCCTGCGCCATGAAATTCTTCAATTTCTCCATCTTCCTCTCCAATTCAACCATGTCCCTGCTTCCAACACCAGCTTTGCGTTTTTTTTGTGGGTAAAAAAGGCCCAGCATCTCCTCCATATGCTCAATCTTCTCAGCCACCAGGCTGCCCTGCTGCTTAACCTCAAGATGAGTAGCTTGTGACAGAGAAAAGAGACGGGTGAGAATTTGCTTGTATTCCACATTCTCATTTCGAATGACCCGGATTTGTCCTTCCAGCTCCTGGAGCCTGCTGTTCATCTCCAGATCAGGCTGAGTTAGGCCACGGTTTTCCTCAAAGTCCTGAGCACACCCAACATTGACCTGCCTGAGACAGAGGCCACACCCGGGATGTCTATGACTCCTCCAGACTCCAGCCTCTTCATCATCCGCAGGCAACGCTCTATTGCGAGCAGAAATGGGGCCAGCCGACCTATGATGCCCAAAGCACTTCCTGCAACGGTTATCTCCTACCGGAGGGAGTGGAAGGTGTTCCATATTTCTGAGATGAAGCACTAAGATCGTAAAGGAGCGCCTGCACAAAACCTGCAAGAGAACCAGCGTAATCCAGAACTGAGAAGAGCCCGCGAATGTGAAACAGTCGACCCCCCATCCCTGTCTTAAATCATGCCATCGATCATGCATGCTGGCCATCTGTCCATCCGCCAGCTGCAATTAATGTTGATGCACCCTCGGATCTCGCAGAGATCTTGATCGCCATCACCAAGGTGGGTGAGAATTCCAAAATCCACGAAATTGAAGTTTCTATAGTTTGTGAGCTGAAGATTGTAATTCATGAGGTGTAAGGGGTGGAGGACCATGGTTTCAAGAGATAACTCTGTGTTAAGGGATCCAAATATTTGTTGTAGTGACATTATCACAATTGAGGGAGCCATAAGGGAGTCCTACTCCGAGATTTGCCAATACATCTGCTTGCCCGTTTATATTTCTCAGGACATGCCAGAAGGAGACCTTGTTGACCTCCTTACTGATGCTTAGGAGAAGGTGGTGAAGTTTGGAGGAGGGCTTCTTCCTGTTCTTCACAATGTTCCTGGCATCTCGGATGACTATAAGAGAGTCCCCCATCACCATCAGGTTCTCGATGCCCATCCTTAGAGCCAGTTCCAGTCCTTTGATGAGAGTGAGCCACTCCGCTCCATTGTTCGTCTTTCTTCCAATGCCCCAGGCATACCTTGTCATATTGTTCCCCTCGGAGTCAAGGATAACTCCCCCTGCACCGGCCAACCCTGGAAAACAATTCATATATTTAAATGCTTGAGAAAATTGATTTTTTTTATAGCAGGAAGAGAACAAATTTGCTACAAGACGTACTTTCTGTAATATATCAAAATCCTTGCACGTTCAAGAAAATGTACTTATGTATGATTTAATAAGAAGAATCATAGCTAAAGTAGACAGGTTAGAGGAAAGTGTGCTTAAGACACATAAAATGGAAGAAATAATCTGGTTCCTGTTGTTGCAAATCATTTATACGGCTTCATATTTCCTAAAGACTTAGCTATCAGGTAACTTAAGGAAATTACTAAACTCTTTTTTGGTAAATTATACTTGCTACATTGCAACTATTGAAAATGGATATGTGGTAGACAGACTGACATTTCTGGCATGCTTCTGTTATAGAATGTCTTCAAAGTCTAAAATGGCAGTGTTTTTATGTTGCCAACTGTTATCTGTGAATCAGTATTTTCTATCATGAAAATGACTTAATCTTTTATAATCTACAAATGAAAATGAACTCTGTATGCAATTTGAAAAGCTATTTGCTGTTATTTATGCATATATCTCGGTAATGCTACTTTGATAAAGTTTTGGCCCTTGGGGTTTCAATTAATGGTAGATAACTCTTTGTTTGAGCTCCTTTTAAGTTTTTAACCATGTTGCATTCAAGAGAGTAGTTCTAGAGCTGTAGATGGTTTAACTACACCAGCTAGACGATGAGTTGGATCGAGAGCCTTTCTGTCACTTCTTTCTCATTTTGATGCTTGGATTATTTCACTGTTGCAAATTTATGGGCAATCCAACGACTGAAAGGAAATATTTAGCCTGCAATTTGAAACAACATTAATTATTCACCTTTCTACTTAGTTCTTTCCCATCTGTAATTGGAAACGATATTAATTACTTACCTTTCTTCTTACTTCTTTCCTATTTGATGAAGATTTTGCATGCTTGGGACGTTTCTTTGTTTGCAATATGTAATATTAATACTTGTGACAAACCCTACAGCATGTGTTAACAAATTTATGCTAGTAAGGACCAGTAGAGTTTGGTCGAAGATCTTGTTTTCTCTCATGCTTTTCTGTATTGTATTGGCATGCAGGTTTCAGATATAAAACGGATGAATGGATTGATGACAGATCTTCAAATGTTTGCTCACAAGACTTTACACATACCACTTCCAGGAAGACACCCACCTTCAACTGCTTTGTCAAATAGTCCCAAAACTCCCAGGTATATTGACTTGTCATTTTATCACTCCTTGTTCGGTTAATGGAAAAAGTTTTGTAAGCTCTCATGTTATTTAAGTTTTTGCATCTTGGATGAACACTTGAAAGTTGATGAACAATATTAGATTACTTTTTTGGCTTTTGGATAATTTTTCCTCATTTAGTCATGATATCCTCCATAGTTCATTCCTCTTGACTGTTGAAGTATTGGAACTAAGATATAAATCAAGACTCAAGGCCAACTACCTGTGTACATGGGTCCTTAACCAAAATGCTAGACCAGGGCATTTGGTGGGTACCTATGTCATTGGTAGAAATTAACCATGGTGCTGTATGCTGAGTTGTACTGATGCACAACCACCTGTGGAAGGGGAGGGGATTGAGGTCAAGACCGCAGATGGAGATAGAGAACTAAAAATTCTTGGTTGGATACTGTGATTAATCTTGTTCGCTTCGGTGGTTGGTGCTTATGTGTATTTTAGCAAATGCTCTTTCTATGATATGAAAGGTATTTAAACAGTTTATTTTTGCTGTATAAGGCTGCATTTCTAATAAACAGTTGTCCTCTTAGGGTCTATTGCAAGCCATCCACTTGAATGTCAAATAGTCTTACTTCCCCTCAGACCCTAGTGTGACTGTGACCAGAGCTACTTAATACCCATTGTGCTGAAGCCTGCAGTTACGTAGCTGTGATTATGTTGGCTAGCACCCGGCGATCCTAATATTTGTAAAGGAAATAAACCTATGAATCTGATATATTTAAGGCATCTGTATGGTTTGGATGTGTTATTTCTAAAATAGCCCTTGCTTTATCTTTTTCTGGTTAATATGGCATATTTGGCCATTGCTTTTGCCTATTTTCTCATTTTCCAAAATAATGCTACTATGCTTCAGTGAAAGAAATTGTTGCTTGAAGCTGCATTGACTATTTCCTGTAAAACCCAACTGTAGGAATGGTTTATGAACATGGGATAGAGTTCCCAATCTGTGTGTTGTTTGTATATATAGCTCTCTTCCTGTCATTACAGTAATAGGATGTCTATTGACTGTTTGTCCTTGTGTAAGTTCTTGTTGCATGTGCCAAACCTCTCTCCATTCCAGATGGAGATTAAGGAGGTTATATGAGATGATATCCATCAGAAAGATGGCCATTCTCATGAGCACTTCCTTGATAACTTTAATGCCCGTGAGCATCTTTGCTTCTACTTATATACTTATATGGTATGAGATTTTCTGTTTAAGGTTTGTGATATACTCTTGTCAACTCAGGTTGAGGCTTAACGTTACATCACCTGAATATGTATGCACATGTAGGTCACACTTCTGGGTGGTTGAGATGCTCCAGGAGCATGTTCCTATATATATGTCCAATTCGCTATGGAATTAAAACTATCTATCTCTAGTTTTGCAATTCCAGATGATTGATTTCCATTGTCATCTAATATAAGAATCTGATGTATGGTGTTCTTTTTTATAATCTTTTTTCTAGACAGTTTATTCTGCGTCAGTGGGAGCCTATAGAAGTTGAACAGAATATAATCTTTTTTCCTCAAATATCTACAACGGGGTTAAACTACTGCCTTGGTTCAAATGGCTGAGTGAGTCTTTAAACAAATTTCAACCAAAGAGTCAGTCATACCTCTCGTGTCTCTAGGATGATATCTATGGAGCCACAAATTGATGCAGAAATGTAGTCACGTCAATTGCATATCAAGGCCAATAGAACCAAGGAGTATTGGATCAATTTTATACCAAGTCTAAGAGATGTTGGAATTATCGGACTGTTTGTAATGCTCAAACAAAGAATTGAAAATTTGGCTAAGATTTAGCAATTAAAAGTAGTAAAAATTTGAAGCTGCTCTAGCGATTCTCTGTACAATATTCCTTGCAATCTCTTCTTACTATCTGCTCTTGAATCTGAATTCAAACCATAGTAGCAATATTCAAATACGGATATGGATACAAATATGATTCTTTACAGAAAAAATATGTAAAGAAAAAATCTAGCACAACTAAAGTATGGAAGTAGAAATCTCATAAATACAAAAACATACAATTTTTAAATTTTAGAAAATTATAAAATATACATGCCGACCACCTTTTCAAAATT
The DNA here is from genome assembly GCA_027924585.1 of Larix kaempferi. NCBI lineage: Eukaryota > Viridiplantae > Streptophyta > Pinopsida > Pinales > Pinaceae > Larix > Larix kaempferi. The sequence continues at coordinate 2,575,563 of BSBM01001005.1, read as the reverse complement.
TTAAAGTAACATTCACTCAGACCACCTTTTCAAAATTTTAAAGTAACATTCACTCATCATTGTGAGCAATTTGAAACATAACAGATGATATAACAACCTGAAAATAGAGTTTAATAGGTGAGTATGGTCTCATGGCATCAACACATGTGTTTTTTAATGTTGATTAAGTATTGTGTGTGACTTCATTGTTCATTTAGAAGATTACGTGGAAAATAATCACAAATATGTTTAAATGATTACTGGGGTTTTGTGTTTCCAGTTTTTGCTTTGTTTTGTTGTGCAAAATCATTTTTTCTTATGTGATTTGAGTTTATATTTATATATGTGAAAAAACATATAGGCTCAAGATTTATGAATGGCGCCATTGTCTTGTGATGGGGAAGTTATAAATAGTATGAGACTTCAGTTATCATTGGATATGTTGCTATTATAATTCCACTCTTATATTGATAATTGATCAATAGTTGAATTGTTAAAAGTTAAACTATAGACTGAGTATTAGCTATTCTAAATGAAATTCCACTTTTATCTTAAAAATTAAATTTTAATAGTATCAGTTTTGCCAAATTTTGAATTCCATGCGAATTTCCATACACAATCTTCCAATATGGCCGAATCTTGCTACTATGATTCAAACTGGGAAAACAAACATTGTTTTCAAGAACAATGCCTCTATTCTTGCACTTATATTAGACAATGAATATCATTCTCTTTTTAATAGTGCTTTGATTTCTAAATTGATTCATACTGTGGATTGATTGATCCACCATCTTCAATCTGCCAACTAAATAGTTAGTGGAAAGTGGTAAACCTATTCAACATATGCATATTATTGGGACTAGACGATGTCTTGTACAAGGCTGTCAAAAACTACCGTTGAATCATGATGCAAAGCTATTTAAAGTTTAGACTTATGAGTGTTACTCCAGAAAGTTAGTAGTCTGGCACTCTTGTGAAGATAGAAAATGGAGAGCGCTCAGAATCTTAAGCCTCAGATACATGAGATTATTTAGTATTAGACAATGAATATCATTCTCTTTTTAATAGTGCTTTGATTTCTAAATTGATTCATACTGTGGATTGATTGATCCACCATCTTCAATCTGCCAACTACATAGTTAGTGGAAAGTGGTAAACCTATTCAACATATGCATATCTTAGATGCTGATTATTGGGACTAGACGATGTCTTGTACAAGGCTGTCAAAAACTACCGTTGAATCATGATGCAAAGCTATTTAAAGGTTAGACTTATGAGTGTTACTCCAGAAAGTTAGTAGTCTGGCACTCTTGTGAAGATATAAAATGGAGAGCGCTCAGAATCTTAAGCCTCAGATACATGAGATTATTTAGTATTTATGTTAGAAGATTTGTGAGTCCTGCCTATAATCAGTATACATCGTTGTTTGTCCTTTGGATGTGATTTATGTTTTCTTTACATTGATACAGTAAAGCCATCAACTTCTTGTAGGATGTTTGAATTTACCCCTTTGAAATGGCAATTCTGAGATGTCAAATTGTCGTTAATTATGATTTGATATGTTTCTCACATATCTGGGTCCCAAGCTTATCATGTAACTTGTGATTTTGCATTTTTTTGTCCATTGGTTAGACCCTACTTGATAAAATCCGAGGAATGTATGAAAATAGATAAAATAATTTAATTGGGAATTCATTATGGACATTATCATGCTGTAGTAAGTAAATTAGCTTTCTTTACTCCTGAGTTATCCATGATACACGCTGGAAGAAAACACGCCAAAAATTTAGGGAAAGCATGAATGAAGTTACTGGAGTTCAATATCTAATCTGCATTAGACATTGACAGGAGAAAATTCCAGTATTGAACAACTGGCAATGGGAGATAACAAGTCATGTTTATCAGTCAATCAACTTCCAATAATATCTGATGGCTATGCTTCTGCCATATATATGCAATGCCTTAGAGCCAGAGATCTTAAAAGAAAAGAGATGATGATTACTGTTGACTATCCCCAAGGAGAAAGTGGATCCTGACCTCAGATCAATGTTTTCCAGGTTATAAGACCATGCTGGAAAAAGTTAATCTGCTTTGTACAATTTAAATTGAATTGACCTATTCATAGAAAAGAGGGGTGAAACCAAGTAATCATGAAAGTGTAATCAGTAATGTAATTAGGTCCTTAGATTCTTATCATTTTAGAGTCTACTTAGGCCATATTTCACATATCTGGCCTTAATATAGATATTATAAATATGCATGAAGCCATTAACACAAAATCATGAGCTTTTACACAAAATTTGCACATTAACATAAGATTTATGTTGTACCTGATAGGGCACGACATGCTCTCAGAAGGAACTGTTTGTATTTTAAAGATGCACGACCATAGCATGAGAGAAAGTTGGCATTTTAAAGATGCACAATCATGACATGGGAGAGAGACATACAAGATAAGTTATTTTAACTACCTTCTAAACTAACCTATAACTAATGCTGGGTCATTGACATTTATTCTGACCCACAAACAATAGGACTTCTAAGTTCTAATAATATTAGCAACACCTTATTGAGTGTCACTAACACCCCTCCTTAACATGAAATACCACTCTTTGTCTTTGCCCCCTTGAATACAAAATCCGTAATAACACTTATAAAGCAACTAGATGCAAAATCTAAAGAATAACTACAAAATTTGTATAATGTCCCTGTTCAGGCTTCAACAATGCAATACTTGCCCCAGTTTTGGGGCTTTTCTTGGTGTTCCATCTGGTTGGCATAACCTTCCTTCTGAAGGTAGATCTCCACTGGATTCTCATAGTTAAGATAATTTTACTAATGTCCAGCCCAGTGGGCTAGCTCGAGTGGTTCAGTGCTGTGAACTGCAAGTAGGAGGTCACAAGGTCAAGTCCCAGGGCTGGCTATCTATGTGAATGTCGAGGGCCTCACTTGATATCCCCGCTGGGTTAGGTTACCAAAACTGCAACCGAACGGTTTACCCTGGATACCATCCTTGAAATGAGGGTAAGGTCTTGGAGGGTTTCCCCATGATGTGTATTTCATTGAATTTTTATTTATTAATGTCCAACAAATGACCACAAAAGTAGCTAAATGGGACTGCTGAGTAAAGTAGTGCTGATACATAGTGACAATCTCCCACTATCAGATTGCCATCATCCTCTTTCTTTGAAGGTAGACTTGGGTGGACTTCCCTAGCCTATCAATCAACTGGTAATCCTTTACCCTTTCACTGCAGGTTGAGCTGTGAAGGTGTTGATCAAGACAAAGAGTCTTTGCTGGACTTATCAATATCCTCTTGCCATTTGAGTCTTCATCAACAGAATCCCTAATCATGTTGGAACTGTCCTTTTTGACTTGATCCTTTATTGCATCAGTTGCTCAGATTTTGCAGTTCCAGGATGCATGGCCTGATTTTCCCACAGTAGAAGCATTTTTTCCCCTCCTTAGTGCTGCTGCTCACACCTTTGCCACCTCTTTTTGGTGCTAGTGATTTTATTAAAAAAACCATTAAGTCAACCTCCTCTTCATCTACTCATTTATTTTCAGCCATGAGGATTGATATCAGGTTTATAAGGACCGTGAGGGGATTTGACTGAGAGCAAACACTGTGTTATTATAATTTGTGGGTAGGCAATTTAATAACACTGCTTTGGCATCATACTCATCCACCTTGAATCTTACTTCAGACAGCTGGTGCATTAATCCTTTCAGGGTGTTTACATGGCTAGATATGTCTCCTCACTGGGCTTCTTTAAGCCAGAGGATTTTCTTATTCAAGGTAAGCTTGACATTCTGTGTTGTTGACCCAGACAGCTGATTTAATTTGTTCCAAAGTTTTGTAGAACTTTTACTTAAGCCAAGTCCAGATGATGTAATTGTGTTCAGACATTCCCAGTCCTATGATAGGCCCAGCTTTATCTTCCTTTGTAGTTCAGTCAACTAATTTATCTTGTTGTGAGGTGTTTTTCTACTCCGTCGATGATTCTCCATGTCTATATTCATTAAATACAGTTGTAATTTTATTTTTCAGGGATGAAAATTCCTTTCATTGAACTACTCTAACACAGGTTTCTCCATTTTCAGAAAGAAATTAACCAACTTTCTATGTATTTCTCCTTCTGATATAGAGAAATTTCAGGAAAATCAAGTCTTTAGAAAGTAATAAATTTTTCCAGGTCTGCCTCTGCTTCTGTGTCTGAAAAAGCATCTTGTCTGAATAAAAAGTTTCAAAGCATAAAAATACCTCTGTTAGAATCACAGGCATGCTGTTCCAGTCTGCTCACTGATTCCATCAAACAGTCTGCTGACAAATTCTGACATGCCTATGTTGATTTTTCTGTATCTTATTTCAAAGATACACTGGTCAGTTTGTATACTGCTGCCAATCGTTATGAAATAATGTCTGTTGCTGATGCCTGGAATTAATATTAGGGCTCGCTACTTTTGTTGACAAATTTCTCATAAAATGTTTGATTATTGCACACTGTTCTCTCTGCTAGGTCATGCTGCTGTTCATTCTTCTCTTGTAGCCATCAGGTTTGATGCCTTTGCTATTATTTCGCTGTTGACACCTTTTTGCTTCTTTCACAGCCAGTGCTGCCATTCTAAGTCACATGATGCCGTAGACCCCTGAAACGTGACACTCTGGGACATGTGTATATATCTATATATTTAAAAAATATCACAATCACAGAAATAGGCATAAAAATGCAAATTTTTAGGACAATTAGAAAACATTGATACAACTAGTAATGTACTACATTAAACAGACAAGGAATTAGAATAAACATAGGAGTTTAGAATTAGAAGTAGAACCAAAAACTGCAGTTTTCTCATTAAGTCAGTTGATGTCATCAAAATCAAAATGTATTTCATAGATGATAGATGAGATCATGATTCATAGAATGATAAATGAGATCATGATTCATAGATATTCATGATACTCAATACAGAAAAGGGCAGAATGATAGAACTGTAGATAGAAGAATCTCATAGCCCGTTAGTCATCCAGGTACTCCTCCATACCATAACCATAATCATCAAGATCATCCCCACTTCCATTTCCCTCTCCTCCCTTCTCCATATCCAGTCCAAGATTTGCATTTGTTAGTGTGTAGGATGACCCCTCAAGAGGCTCACCATCATCAAAGTGACCAGCTGTAGCATGATACAAGTTAGCTAATACCAACTCAGCACTGTTTTCCAAATTATATCACTTGGAAATACATCCAAGTTCAAACGTTCAAGTCACACTTGATTCTGCTTTACCGTGAGAGATGAATCATTGAATATAGTGTATTGAGTTTGATATTCTTCTAGGGCCTGATTAAGAAGGGCAGCTTTAGACAAGCTAGCACCGTCAATTCTGAGCATAAATATATCAACTTATATATTGTTGGAAAGTTTTTGATAGCTACTATCCAGTGAAAGAAAGGACATTCAACTTGACATTCCTTCAGAAAGTTACGACTTAAACAAACACTTGCTTTTCTTTGGGTTGGGATAGTGCCTGGCTCTAGTGCCACTTTTTAGAGCGCAAAATTGCAGAGGCTTATTAAAGTTGATGATATATGAATTATAATAGAGGTTTATAACAAAATACCCTTATTGATCTCTATTATACATAGAAGATATTTACAAGTATTAATATAAAATACAAGTGGGTGCACCTACACATCCAAGATTGAAAATTAAATACACCTACAATTCAATGCTAGACGCAAGGTTGTCCAAGAAATATTTGGAGTGATTTGAGAACTGTTAATACTATAGTTTGCCACATGGATTGATTTAAGAAATGATAATGTTATATACTATGGTATAAAAATGGGAAGAAACCCTATGGCGTGAAGCTGTACTTCGGGCTGTTGTTAAAATCAATCATTTTAAAGTCTATGTAAACTTTATGTGGATGAAGCATTCTCTGGGGAAATGTTTTTGTTAATGTCTAGTCTGATAATTGATTGGCTAGGGGTTAGAACAAGGTTACTTGGGAGCAGGAGCGGGAGCGAGAAGCGAAATTTTCAAAAGCTTCCGGTTAGGAAGTGTTCCGGAAGCGTTTTTTATATAATATATATTTTTTATATATTTTGATGCATATATGTCAACAAATGCAAGTAGAAGTTCATCAATCATCAGATAACATCATATAACATCATTCATCATTGAAAAGCATGAAATAAACAATAATACCATATAACATCATTCATTAATCATTTACTAGTGAATTCATGATTTCATCAACAATAGGTCCAATATCCATGATTCCATAAGTTATAACATCAAGATTCAACCTTAAAGCTTCAAATTCAAAGGTAGGTTCAGCTTAAAACTTCAAACTTGAAATGCCATGTAATGTTTACAAAAGATATGATACTAAATATAAAAGAGTCAATAGTGCCGAAACTTGAATGTACTGTAAACAAGAAAATACAAGAAAAGTAGATTTTATGGAATCATGGATGTTTTCTCTTGCCACGAGAAATTTCCATTTTCTTTTCTCGTGCTCTTTGAACAATGGGAGTGGGATTATCATCCCCAGTAGCCACCACTGTTGAGCCACGTCTAAGACTCGATCCTGCACGACCCCCCCTCACTGATGCAGATGGAGGTCGTGAACCTCTAGGCAAAGATGGTGCATCTGGAAACGAGGAAGAAGATGGCGGCGCCATTTGTAGTGGTACTGCATATGCGTCATCCTCATCGCCCAAAAGCTCTTCCTCCAAGCGCTCCAAAGCTATGGCTCCATCCTCCAAGTTATGCTCCTCCGGATTGTTGTCCCAAGTGACATATGATCTATCAGTTTTGGCACACTCACAATAATGAGTCAACAACCTCAAGTTGTAATGTACATAAACCAAGCTTTCTGCTCTGTTTTCATTTAATCGGTTTCTTTTCACTGAGTGGATGAAGCTATAGGTGGTCCAACACCTTTCTGCAGAGGAATTGTTAACCACCTGTGAAAGCACTCTAACAGCCAATTTATACAAGCGTTGGCATGTTGAGTCATACATGTTCCACCATTCGATAGGAGGTGCCCTATCTCGATCTCTGATTGCATGCAAAGAACCAAATGGACCAACTTCACTGAGGTATTTGCTTAATTCACTGCGCAATATGTCACATTCCTCTGCATCGGGGACCAACTTGTCTATAGCATTCATGTACGCAAGATGTACCTCTGTATCTGTGTGGGGCTTTCTCCTAACCCCACCCCCAGGTGCTGGTTTGGCCAACCAAGATGGAGAATAATATTTTGGTGTTAACACATACGCTAAGGCATGCAGTGGAACGTTGAGATGTTCCCACCTTTTGACCACATGTGTGTGAATATGGTCATACAAGACGGGATCTTTCTGTTCAACAATATCTTTAATTTGACCCAGCATGCTATCCATCTGCTCATACACCTCCCCAATCACCGGCTTATCTGTATCTGCAAACCGAATCATGTAATAAATAGGCTTTGTGAACTGCAAAACATACTTGACACTTACCCAAAACCCCGCATCAAGAACTGTTTCTTCCACCTCCTGAAAATCAAGCCTGTTAGATGCGGATGTACACCTATCTTTCAAGACCTGCCATGACTCACTTGATACCATGCTAGTCAATGCCTCTCTTACCTTCAAAAGGCGCCTGAAAGTGAGGTAGTAGCTAGCAAATCTAGTCTTTGCTATCTTCAATAGCTCCAACTTTGAGTGACTGCGGAAAATGCCATGGGCATTGCTATGGTTGGTTATAAATCTTATCATCTTCTTGCCCTTTTTGTACAATTCACCAATCCATTTGTATTGATTTTCCTTCAACTTAATGATGTCCTGCATCAAAAGGTTCATTGTGTGAACCAAACACCCAGACCAAAATATGTTGGGGTATTTATCTTCAATGATTGCTCCCGCTGCCTTACAATTAGCATCATTATTGGTTATGACTTGGATGACATTGTATGGACCAATAGCTTCAATGGTTTTGAGTAGGAGTTCTGCAATGTTTATGCCAGTCTTGAATTTATTTGAGTAGTCATGGGCTGAAAGGAAGACTGCACTAGTAGCAGACACACCAAGAACATTTATCAATGGCTTGCCTTTTACATTTGTCCATCGATCTGATACAATTGATACCCCATACTCATTCCAAACATTTGTGAATTGCCCCAAAGCATTTTGGATCTTGCCTCTTTCCTTGTCAAGCCCCACAGTTCTAGCTTTGTCATACCCTGGGCTCTTGTATCCTGCTGGAGCAGTGCGAATGGCGTCTACCATTTCATGCCAATAGGGTGAGCAAAGGATATTGAATGGTATGCCACATGCATAGAGAAACCATAACACTTTTGCATCAACGTCATCCCTACCACCAACGTCAAGGAAATCTGATACTGTCTTGCGTGACCTAGGGGGTGAGAATCCACTACCTTGGGTGGATGGGCCTCCAGTTCTCGGTGAGTTCAATGAGGGGTCATGGTCAACCCTTGCTTTTGATTTGTTTTGTGCTTCAAATTCTTCCTTCTTATACATGGCTCTTTGTGTTGATGGCACACTTTTGCAAACACAAACTCCTACAGTTTTGTTTTCATCACATGGCATGTTCCCACATAGATGTCTTCTTAGACGGGTATATGAACCCGTGTAAGTCTTTTTACAATGGGGGCAACCAAATTTGGCGGTTCCACCCCCCTTGCTTCCTCCCTGCTTGGTGACATATTTCCACAAGGGTGTTGTGTCCTCCTTGGTTTTCATTTGGTTTCCCTCCTCCTCCTCCTCCTCCTCTTCCCCTCCCTCCTCCTCTCCATGGTATGTGCCACTACCCACTTCTTCATCATCTCCCTCTCCCTCATTCCTCCTCCAGTTTTCAATGAACATCATCAAAACAACAAATGGAACCAACAAAAGAAACCATAAACCCATCGTCATGTTTGTTAGACTTGGAAGTTGGAAGTGGAACTAGAGTTTAACCTATTGCCCTGCAATAGAATGATGGAGAAAGCATGGGAAAGAGTAGGAGAGTAACATTTACAATGGCATTCTAGATTCTAGTCAAATTTCAAGCTTAAAAAAATCAAGTCTCAAGCAACAAACATCAAGCATCAAAACTTCAAACACAAAGCAAATCAACAAGAAAGGGTTTAGAGCCTACCTATTTGGATGTCCAAGACTCCAATGGTAGTGAGTGTGCCAACTTGCCAAGGCTCCAAGCATCCAACGATTCCAACCTTCTTCAATCTCCAATGGCACCTTCTCCTCTTCTCTTCTCCTCTTCTCCTCTTCTCTTCTCTTCTCCTCTCCTCTCCTCTCTTCTCTTCTCAAACAAACCAAAGTGACAAAATGGAGTGTGGAGGAGGGCTTTATACCTCAAATCCCTATTCCCCCTTCCAAAACCCCAAGCGTGGACCCCACGAGCTCTAACTCACCATGAAAATCGCGGATTTGGGCGAAGCGCACGAGGAAGTTACGGGAATCGATTTCGGAAGCGTCCGAATCGTTTTTTTAATCCCGGAAGTGATGGGAGAAGCGAAGGGGAAGCAATGCGGAATCGATCTGGAAGCGAAAGGGAATTGACGCTTCGGATCGATTACTGCACGCTCTCACACAGTGGCAGGGAGTGAAATTTTTAGGCCCGAAGCGCACTTCCTAAAATCGATTCCCCCCGAAAGCGAAAGCGAATCATGATTCGGGATAGCTTCGGCCTAGCTTCGGCCGGAAGCTTCCGGAGTGGGGGCGAGGGGAGGGGGGAGTGCTTCCCCGCAACGTAGGGTTAGAACCCAAACCTTTTAGGACATACAACTGCAATTTATGCTAACAGGCTCTGCATATCCTGTAATTCTCCCATGAATCAGTCCTCTTTGGGTTGCATATCTATCAAGTCCATTTACTGAATAAAGTTATAAACTCAACATTTAGGAATTATGTTTAGATGTCTTGAAACCCATATTTCCCTTTCTAGGCCCTTTCAGGGATTAATTTGAATTTCTAATATCCAACTTATTCCTTGTTTTCTCCTCTATGAGGTTCTGAGGAATTCCAGCAAGTCTTTTTCCCCCTTTAATATCCTACAAATCCCTCCAGCTGAGGATTATATCTTTAACAACTCCAGATTTCAAAGTATTGTTACCCTTCTTGACTGGTGATCTGTGGTTATTGGCAATTGCAATGCAGGTTTTTCAGGTTTTCAAATTCTTGTTTTGCCTTGTGTGTCATCATACTTGGTGCTTGTTATTGTAATGGTGGCAGCCCAGTTGGAGTTGCTTACATTTTTGGTGGAAGACATTTTCTCCTTATTGAAGTTGCCTGCAGAGGGTAACTCATTAGTACTGACAAGGTTGAGGCTGTCAGCAGAGCAAAAAAATTTGAGAAACTTAAATTTTATGTGTCCTTGACGCCGGATAAGAATTGTGAGTGAAAACATTCTTTTCTGGACCCTCTGCAGACTGCAGGGTAGCGTCATTCGTCATGAAGAATCTAATAGGTGTCTAGAAAAAGGGGTAGTTTGTACATTTACCTATTTTATTTTTCTTTCACATCAAGGAGTGTATAAAGTATAATTGGTCTTCTGTGTGTATGAGTATTTGAAGGGCATGTTGGAGATTGTGAGGGATTGGGTGAGGTTAGAGTGAGCTTGCTCCCTCATGCCTTAAAAGTTTATTTGCTTTAGTTTGATATCATTAGGCTAATGACTAAATGTTCACATGCAAAATTGAGCCTTTGAAGCCTAGGAAGTTGAAATGGACACATGGGGTGACAGATGGGGATAAACTATAAAACAAACCAATTGCTGCCTCAATAAAAGCATGGTGGATCTTTTTGTAGCGAGGTGTTAGGAGGTCCAAGACTCCAAGCACTAGAGCAGACCCAGGTAGAAGGAAGCAACCTGTAGCCAGTAGTGGGAAGGGCTATTCTCAGGGCCTGAGGAATCTGAAGGTGAAGCTAATCGGGTGTTCTGATGGTGTAAAATAGCAGCAGTCAGTTAGCCCAACCTGAGAGCAACCTCAAGTTATTTTACAATGGCCGAGTTGAAGGAGATTGCCAAAGAAGCTTTTTTTGGGTAAATTATGCTTTCTTTAACTGTTAATATTTGCAAAATATGTACATATAGGGCATTTTTACAAAAGAAGGGTTGTGGGTGGCCACCACAAGCTAGAGTAAAGAAGGCTTAAAAGTCATAAATGCTATCAAAATTTACCTGGACTATCGATCAAAAATATTATGCCACTTGGCCATACAACATAGAAGCCAAGTGTCCCCAAAAACATTTCATAAAGGCACAAAAAGGCATAACATCAAACATTAAGAAGATTGGTTTTAGTTGCTGATGCAATTAGTGGGTGGAAGATTGTCCTTATCATTTTTAGAGTTCCCCGACCCATCATTTGTCAACTCCATGTCAAGTACATCAACATCCAGCGGTCATTTTTGGGCTATTTTCCATTCTCAGAAATCACCATTGGATCTGTTGCCGCCTAGAATCACACCTGGGAAAACGCGACAAAAATCTTCAAGCCGCTCGGTGTGGCCTTGGGGGCAAGCCAAAGTCAAGTGCTCTCACCTGAAACTCGACGACTCCATCTAGGCTTACTCCTAGCGAAGCCAAGGGGGGTGGACCCTAAAAAATGAAAAATCTAAGGTGTTTAATCTACAAAACTAAAAAAATCTAGGAGTTAGAAATTTGATTACAAGACCAATGCAATATAAAACATGATATCATTCATTATCCAACATTATCATCATCATCAACATCATAAAATAATCATCAACAAGATCAGTGCTGATAATGGAGTCAAATAAAGTGTAGTTGAAGTACTTGAAATAAAATGACGATGTTTTGCAAGTATTCTTGGTAAATTTTATTATTTTTGTGGTAATGAGTTGATTATTAGGGATGGGGGATTTCCAATATACCGTGAGGTACTGGAAATATGTCCGGAATTTGACAAAGGTGGTCCCTCACTTGGAAATGTGGGCTGGATCGAAGTCTTTGGGAGGTGTTCAACAGTACACCAAACGAGGGTGCAGTCTAACGGTATCCCGAGGTCACTACCCAGTGGTTCCCGCTTCCTTTGAGAAATTTCCCCACACAGTATCAATAAGCGATTACGTCGAATTTTCGTAAATGGGAGGTTAATTAGGAAATGTTAGACTAATTACTAGTCACTAAGTCCCTTTTTTTTATGATCAACATGTTCAGTCAAGCTGCAATGATCTAGAGCATACGGGGATGAAGCCTTGTTAATTTTATGGATTTTTGAACAATGTTTTTCTTTTTTTATTAAACCCCAAGAGTCTCTTTTCTGGCCAGTACTCGGGCAAGTCCTTATCTTGAACTTCGTACTTTGGGAAAGCAAGGGGGGTTGATTAAAATTGAAAAAATATTAGAAATTGTTAAAAAAATATGAAAAACTAAGTCCTGAGTGAACTTGTGGCCCACCAATGGAACCGGACCAACAAGGTAAATTTTAATCCTAGTTTGATTTTATTAAGTGTCGGAAAAGAAAATCTAAACTAAAAAATGCAAACCACAAAATTTGAGTCGACACAGTCCCCCCCTGGGGGGATGGGGGGTGGGCGCTGGGTTGCCCACTTGCTCTCGTTTAATTTTTCATTTTACAATGCCAATAGAAGTGCCCCAGTCATTGAAAATTGACTCAAAGGCTTGCAAAAATGATAGAAAAAGTACTCGGATGAAGAGGTATGGTTCTTGGGTGCTTTGGATGGCCCAATCTATTGGAAAATGGCCAGAGTTTTCTCCTACTTGTTCATAAAATGCTTCAAAACAATAAGCAAACGTCAGTAAAAAGTGCCCAAAAACACTTAGAAAGTGAGTTTGGGTCACTACAAAAAGTTACTAGAAAACGACTAAGTTAACCTATGGGTTGGGCGCTGGGTAGCCCAATTGCTCTCGTTTAATTTTTCCTTTTACAATGCCAATAGAAGTGCCCCAGTCATTGAAAATTGACTCAAAGGCTTACAAAAATGATAGAAAAAGTATCCGGATGAAGAGGTATGGTTCTAGGGTGCTCCGGATGGCCTAATCTACTAGAAAATGGCCAGAGTTTCCTCCTACCTGTTCATAAAATGCTGCAAAACAGCAAGCAAACGTCAGTAAAAAGTGCCCAAAAACACTTAGAAAGTGAGTTTGGGTCACTACAAAAAATTACTAGAAAAACGACTAAGTTAACTTATGATAAATCAACAAAAAATAACCAAGGAAAGCAAGCTTTCCTTGGGATCTTGGCTTGCTTGTGAGGCAGCCAATGAGATGCACTTTTTAAACTTGCAAGATAATCTTTGAATCCAAATGATTAGCTTCCTACTCAAGCCTTAAGATTTTAATATTATGAATAAATGATTTTTTTTGTAAAGAAACTAGCAAAATAGATCTAGAAAGAGATAATTTTTTTGAAAGGAAATTCACTAGATCTTAAGAGCAAGAAGTAGATTGACTTATGACTGTAAAATGGTATGCAGATCTGCTATTATTCTTTACCAGTAACCGGTAACCAGAATAAGATAGATTGGAGAGAGAGGAAGATGGAGAAAACTTGAGGTGAAACAAGGAGCTTCAGAGCTTTGCTTGTGGAATGTCAAGGGACTGTATCTTCAAAACAAGTGTTAGAAAAATGGAAGAAACAAGCAAGATCTTCACTTCTTCAACTGAGATAACCTGCACATCACAAACTTTGCAAACAAAAGATCAAGTGTAGACATATATATGGAAGAAATTAGTGTTGCATGCTCATAAACAAATGAAGAATGCAAATAAGATCTCTTCACAAACATACATCAAAAAGCTAAAACAATTATCAATCTGAATTAACTTATCTCATAAAATTGCTACTAATTCTTCAAATGAGTACACTTTGATATGAATGCAAAACAAAGCCTATGTACAAATTACCTCCATTAAACCAAGATAGCTCATCCAAACATCAAAAGCAATGCACAAGAGTGACCTCCAAAGTCTTCTTTATGTCTTCAAAAAATATTCAAGAGTTACAATGAGCAAGCTTTCGAATCCCAATTCCAACTAGAGAAAAATGGAGAGGGCAACCTTGCTTAAATAGATAAAGTGAGAGAGGGGGGTGAGTTTGCTCATGAAGAGGGAGGGCGCACTTAGTGAGGGAATCAAGCCACCATTAGGGGCTTGATGGAGGGAGCTGCCACCTCTTTTTGGGCCGCACACTCCTCCATAAAAGCTCCCCTTCTCTTGGGAAATGCTCCCCCTTCATGGGGAAATGCGCCCCCCTAATTGGGGAAAGGATTCCACCCTTTAAGCTGCCCCCAAAACATACTAAAATCATGCCATTAAACCCCTCAACTAATTCTGACCTTAATTACTTCCAACTTCCATCAAAATAGGAAGTGGATTTTTTGACATTTTTCACTTTTTTGCTATTTTTTTCCACTTTTTCGACTTTTTTGATAATAAGTGAAAAATAAAGCACTCAACTTCTTAGGAAAGTAGGTTTTGGGGTATAGTGGGTGCTCTCAGCTTGAAAATGAGCACCCCCATGGCAAAAAAGACCCCTAGACCACACTTTTACATCATTTTTAACTTTTTTAATTAAACCATTAAAAAATGGCTTGTTTTTACGAAAAAATACTTTTTTCTCGGCACTTAAAAAAAACCTAGGGGGACCTAGCACATGTCCATACGACTCAAAATTAGTGTCTAGCATGTTCATATACATTGACCCATGGACTTTAATAACCCCCTAAGGCCTATCCACCACACCAGGCATTCCAACTTTGGAGGAGTAGGAGAAAAACTCAAAAATTATGTTCTGCTAAAACGCAAGACACAATTTATAAGTGAAAAAACTCCTTGGAATACTTTGACTTGATTGATAAGTCCTAGAACGCCAAGTCCTTTACATAAAAATACCATGCTAGCACACTTTATTACAAACCCCGCAGGGCATGGACATGTGGAAAAAATAAAAAAAGGAGCCCTGAAAAAGGCTCGATGGACTTCAGATCACTGATAATGAACATGTAACATGTTCAACTTTGCCCGCTCTCTTGAAAGTCCAACTAAGTACAACTTAGCTGGTAACAGGACCAATCTAACTCTACCTTTTCGACATGCACTTGTAATTTGTTGTGAAAGATTAACACAAATTAGGATTCCGTTAACCTGGTAGAGTCTTATCTACTTGAGCCTGATTAAAGAAAATTACATTCCTATTTTTCCAGATCAAAACGAAACTTCAATTTTAACAAGTTGCTAGGAAGCATGGAACTTGGCATCCTATGGTAATTTATCCCCAGTTGGGCCGATGTTAGGGATCTCAGAGTTGTGATTTAGGATCCCCCCTCTCGCAGATGGACCCGAGTCCTGACTTAGACCTACCAAATGATGCCCTTGTTGGGGTTGGAGTGGGGCCTTGGGGATCACTGTTGCATGTTGGAACTACAATGGAGTATTTTTTCCCTCCCTAGGCTCATTTCATGATTCACTTAGACCCTTTGATCTTCTCTTTTGACTGAGATACATGTGAGTCTTGTTTGAACGATACTTGAATACCTAGTTTATCAGTGTTTCTTAGTTTGTATATAGGAGGCCTAGAGTTGCGAGGGTGTTTGAGGCAATGTTATCAGAACCGCACCGGTGGTCGAACCGATCTACCCTAGGAACCGAAACCGGACAAAAACTGGGAAACACACCGGATCGAAAAAACGGTTGAGCAAAAATACATAAAATATTCATATTTTCATATATATATATATATTCATGTGCATCCATATCCATGTGATGTCAAACCATTATACACAAATATGCAAAGTTTTTCATGTATATAGCAAGTAAGAGTGTATAAAACCAAAGTAGCACTGCGTGCAAATACATATCTGAAGAAAAGTACATCAACAAAGAGGCTATAAATGGCCTCTAAAGTCGTCTATAGTCTAGACTCTAGAATTTAATCCTCTGTCGTACACAGTTCGTGCTTTAGCCCTTAGACAGTCCATACTTTTGGTCTGTACACAGTCACAAGCAAAATAACAAAGGAAAAATTCCAAAAATGAGAAGTGATTGATATGGAGGGTGGGAACCTCCTTTTATAAGGTTAGAAGGGGTTGTGGGTCAAATTAACATCTCACACGTGGTTTTTTTTTTAAATTAAAAAATTTGCAAATCACTGTTTTTGGGCCCCCCCTAGCATTATTGTATGGAATCGGCTAGTTTGGAGAAAATCGATTGGTTTTGTACAGAACCAACCAAAAGCGGTCTGAGCTCATGATTTGGCCTGGAAAACCTTGTAAACTGGTCCAACTGGCCGATTTTGTCAAGACCAGTTGGGTTCTGATAACATTGGTTTGAGGTTCAAGAGGCATGGCTTGTTATATTAGAGACTTGCACTAGGGGACAAGCACCATGGTGGCTTCAAAGGATTTTTCTTGGTTCACGTGGATTCAAATTAGAGGCTTGACCCTCATCCATTGAGACATTTACATTGCAGTGTGCTATTTTCTCCCCACGTCATTAGACTTCGCTCTACCTAGAGATGTAGATAGAGACCCATACTTGGATTTGTAGGAGGATATTATCCAATTCGTGATTGTGGGGGAGCTCATCATCCTAGGGGATTTTAATGCCTACACTAGAGACATGCAAATTCCACTTCACGACAGGTTTGAGGGTGCTCTTTGTCTTCAGGAGATATATCTGGTTTTAGTTGATCTACACAGGGTGTTAATTGATATGCTTGGACCCCTTTTAGCTTATGGAAAACATCTCTTACACCTTGGCCAATCCCATGAGCTATTGATCCTGAATGGCCTCCCTTGTTTCTCAACATACAAGAGATTTACATATTTTTCGCATAGTGGTGGGACTAGTGTGGTCCACTGTTCTAGCCAACCAAAACATGCTCCCTTATATCTGCCAATACTCATTTTTTCCATTTCATTAACAGATCATGCCCTCCTCTCCTCTTTCAGTGTTCACCCTCTTCTTGAGCTCCCCCTCAATTGATACTTTTGTTTGAGATGGAGATTCATATGACTACTCATCTTGCCTTCGACAGTTTCATCCCCCTCTCACTTGTTTCTTATCCCTAGAGTCTAGATTCAACCTCATCCAAATATGATATGCCCCCTTAAGCTATTTGGGATGTAACTCTTAGCCCCTACCCTCATATCACCATATCTCCCCCCTTATCTCCCAATTCTAGATCCTGTCCTATGAATTCCTAGCAAAGTACACCACTGGCAACCCTAACACTCCCTTTTTCACGATCATGCTTCCTACTCCCTCCTTCAGAGTTCTTATCGTTGCTTCCTTTGCTGCAAAAAACACTTATCTCACTGAGAAGATGTGATTTGTGCACTTCTCTCCCTTATTCCCCAAAACCTTTAGGCATATTCTTTTCCCTTGCCACACCTACCTTCTTGTATATCTTGATCCCCAATCCTTGTTTACTCATATGACCACCCTCTATGATATTCTGGGATAGTCTTAGGTTCTTCTTACCTCCCTTCCTTGTGTCACTTGTTTTTGATGCAGAGATGTGGGACGTAGTGTGGGAGATTAACATTAGTAGAGCAATAGACGAGGAAGGATTCTAAGTGGAACTTTCAAATGTGATTTTCCCTTTCATGTATTATGTTGTTGATTTATTTAACCATGTTGTATGTTTGTGGTTTTTGCAATCCTGGCCTCAACATACTAATCACCCATTATACATATTAGGATTTGGGACTGATCCAGACAATTATTGGATAGTCACGGTAGGACATACTTTATCCAAGCTTTTCTGCTACCACCCTTCATGTGTCGTTATCGGATTTACTTGAGAGTCGTCACTTACGGGCTAGAGGATTGGCGGGTTTCCATCCCAGGAATTAGACTATTGACCATATTCTCACCCTTAGAGCCATCTTTGAGAAGGCGAGACATTGCTCTTAAAAATTTTCTACTACTGTGTAGACTTTTGAAAGCGTTTGTCTCAATTCTTAAGGAGCCCGTCTTCTAGTGGCTTTGCAACATTAACATGTGAGAGATCCCCATCACTATTGTCATGTGCCTTTACAAGTTTGTTCTTGGATGTCTCCGTACTATACACATGGTTTTTGATTTTATTTGGAGCATTATCATGATGAAGCAAGGGTGCCCTCTCTCCCCTACCTTGTTTAAGATTTATATTGATGAGTTGGAGTCCTTCATATAGGAGCATATACAATCTAGGGATGGTTGTCTTCACCAAGTCTTGATTTCCATCCTCCTCTTTGCAAATCATGTGATTCGTTTGGCCTCCACTGAGAGGGTTTGTAGAAATAGTTGGATGGATTTTCTGAATTTTGCTTTCTTTGCCATTTGACAGCCAACATGGGTAAAACCAAAGTGATGATCCTTAATGGCTTAAAGAATGTCCTTACAAAGTTCCAATTTTTCTTCCATGGGGAAGAGGTTGAGATCACCACATCTTATACATGCTGGGGGTTCTAGTTTTCAGGGTCTTAGTTTGGGCCGAGGAAGGCACTCCAACCCCAGATTAATAAGGGATATGGGTCCCTTGCTCTCCTCTAGTGACAATTTTTCTAGAACCATTTCTATGACCTATTGTCCAAAATTCTAGAACCATTTCTAAAACCATTTCTATTTTCATGGAATTTATGATTTGGCTTGCAGTTTTGTATGGTTTAGAGGTATGGAGACACAATGTATTTTAGTTGCTCTAGGTCAAGTCGAAGAGTGTACAAACCCTCATGCTCCACTGTATCATTAGGAGCAAGAGGATGGTCCCCCATGACATTATTTAGGCTAATTTTGTAGTGCACTCTTTCTTGTTGGAGACAGTTTTTCGACGAGTCTTGCTTTTACATATGACCAAGTTTTGTTGCCTTAGTTGAGGGTCAATATTGTTGGGGAAATTAGGACTGCATGCACATGCCACAAGTAAATCTTAACATGCTGCAAATAAATGTAAGAATTCACTAGGAGGACCCAAGAATATTTGCCACATCAAAACTATGGTGTGACTTATGCAATTAAGTATTAGAAATCAATAACTCTAAGAAGATGCTAGAAGCAATGTAATATAATCATGCATAAATCATCAAAGGATTGAAGTAGATTTTATCTCACAACCCTTCCAAGGGGACAAAGTTTATCTTTCAATTGGCCCTAATTAACAAGTTCTAGTTATCCTACAATTCATTTGCAACATTTAGAAATAGGAACAAGAATGCCACACTTTGAATGGAGAAGAAACCTTTACACTTCAAGTTGCACCATGAAATATATGTCTATTAGGCTCCAAAAGAGTGAGAGCTCTCAAAATCCAACCATACAAATGAGGGAGAGAGCAAAGCCTTATATAGCTTGCTCCCCAGCCTCCTACAATAAAATAATGATAAGTTCCCTAGAGCTAGCCCAGGATGGAGTAAACAAATACAAACTACTCCACTACTCCAACAAACCCTAACTAAATACATGAAATGAGGTGGTCAAAACCACAAGTACAATATCGAAGAGATATGAGGCCCAAGAAAGAGGGCCTCCATGAAACAAGGGTAAATGATGACAAGTCAAACCCTAAAGCCTCCAAGGCTTCCTAAAGTCTAGTGCTTCAACAAGAAATGGCCCAAAAATGATGCATGAAACCTTAGATCTAGGGTTTGACCCCCTAGAGCTCCTCCAAATGAAAATGACCTCCTTAAAAAATGTGCAAGACAGCCCCAAAGTGGACAGCTCTAACAAATACGTTAAACAAGCCGTGAATAACCTCCAATAAACAAGCAATTAACCCTCCTAAATGGTACAGAATGACAAGTAATCAATTCCCAAGTGAATGCTCAAAGGGAAGGGTTCCCAAAATGTAGAACGCTCCATCAAAGATGCAATATACATCTCCAAGGAGTGGACACCCTCCTAAAATAGGGGGATCGAATACCTCAAAAAATAGATGATCCACCAAAGGATGGCTCTAACCATTATAAAAGAGGGCTCAAAGTGGGATGGCCTCATTGAAGTAGGTTCTAACCAACACTAAGTACTCCCAAATATGAATCAGTCCACCATAAATGACACAGATTCGTCAGCAACCCATTCTCAAGGCTGGACACTATCTTCCCTTACAATGGATCCAAAGGACAGTTGCAAGGAGACTGTTGAGGAAAATTTGGAATATCGAACCCTTTCACTCCTTGAAACAATGACTTCTTCAATCGCTGACTTCTCAGAAAGGAACGTATTCACAAATCCAAGCAAAACAGGACCTTACAAATCATGGATCTCCCTTGGTATACACTTTATGCTATTGCTAATGGTACACCCCCCTCACATGTGAATGCAACCTCAGTGTCCCAGTCCAACAGAAAAAATGTGAAGGGTATTCCACTGATAAAGCTTACAACCATCATAAGGGAGATCCTTTTCCTCTCTGAATCAGAGGCATACCCTGCTGATATGAGGTGAGTTTTGGTTAGAAAACGATGACTACAGTACTCCCATTAGCAAGTTTTACATGCTGGTGTAAATTTGATACCCGACTGCACTATGTCCAGCATTTTTCTTCAGGGCCACTGCTACAGCAAACAATTCTGATTTGCTTCCTGGACAACAGATCTGTGATGTATCTTTTCACTGTGTTTATGTAATACCACTATTCTGTCTGTAGTTTGCCAAAATCACTCATATGCTGGACCCAAACTGCTGTTCAGTATGGCTGTCAACCAGTTCTGCAAAGTAATGTGTGCTCGAATTACCATTTCTTTAGTGCTATCTGAATGCCTTTGGATAATTCTGTTTGATTGTTGCTGGTACAAATTTGTGTCATGCCACAGGATATCCAATACATGCCTTTCCACCAGATCTGAAAGTTTTGATGAACTAACCATCAGGGAGGCTGCAAACATATGACTGTAATGTGCCTTGGGCTATGACTGTCAGATCTGTAAGAGAGGATGATGCTGCTACGGCCCTCAGATTCTGCCACAGGTGTCTGTTCAGAATTAGACAGATCCATGAAAAGTTTTTGCTGTTATGACATTTCCCTTTTGAGAAGTAACCCCAGCAGAGCAATCGTACCAGTGTTCTATTGCCATTTGATTTCTGTCCATATATTAGTCTTCAAATTAGCAGCAAACAATTGACAACAGCACTCTTTTTTCACTAGGATATCCCAATAAAAATAACCATGATATAATCTTCTCCTATTACAATGTGAATGCCCTTTCAGATGGGGGAGTGAAGGCTGCATTTCTTTGCCTAATAATCTGGCCTCAAACAGAGGCTGCGGCTTTCACCAGAAAAGACTCCCAAAAGGCCAAGCATCATACAGATCCATCAACCAATCAAGTGATAAAAAATGCAAGAGAAGGTTTTCAGCCTTTAGGAAGATCCACCATAGGATAGTCCCACATGTCATTCAATAGTGATAGGTTATACCATTAAGGAATCAAATGAGATCAAGTGCACTAGGGCGCTTCACAAGAAACCCCCCAAGTGCCATCATGTCATGTAAGCGTGCCAAGTGTTCTACCATGAAGGACCACATTGCCATGAAGATGCCTCATGAAGGCGCTTTATAAAAATATGACCAAGTGAAATGTACCGTCATCATACAATCATCCATATGGAAGCAAACCAATATGAATCACATCCCATACATGCCAGGGCATCATCATAACATGAAGCAATAATCTAACACTAAAGCACCTAGGCCATCCCTCAAATTGTTACCCCCCACTGAAAATGTGATAAAAATCACATGTGAACATCCATGCAAAATGGGGGTAACAGATCCCAAACAGATCATGTGGTAGTTCCAGCATAGTCCCTTGATTTGGTTGGACAAAAAATTCGTTAAAGCAAAAGAGTCAAGATATTGACTTGACTTGGAAAAACTTTGGAAAACTTGACAAGTTGAATTTATAAAAACAAAAAGCAATTTTTATTAAAAAAATAAATTTCATCAATATGAAATAAATCCATGTCCATACAATGCGGAATATCAATATATACCCAAAATTCATATATACATATGATTTATGACTTTGCAATGAACAATGTTGATTTACTAATCAATATCTAACCTAACAAGGAAAATAGATAGAAACCCATATACGACATGTTTACAATGCTATGTGATGGTATGTGTGACTGGTCACCATGGTTGACAGGTCACGTTTCTTGGTTTGGACATGTCACTTCTCTAATTATTTTTATTTATTGATAGTTATATATATAATATGTGTGTCTTCATTATATTGCCTTCCCTTTTAAAAATATGCTTTGTCTTCAAAGCATATTATGGAAAATCTTTTTCTTGTTTTGCCTTGTAATGCTTCTCATGATTCTCTGTTCTTGTAGCTGTGATGGTTGATGTTGCAAGATGATACGGTCTTCTAAGCATTGAGCAAAACTGTCAAATTGGGAAAGGGTTTGCCCACTCTAATATGATATGCTGTGGAATTGTTCATTTATAGGGTTCTTGTAAAGAACTATTTTATTGTGATTCCAAGATGACTTGTACTTTGAGAGCCAACTTTATTGTCATTAATATTCTTGTATTGTGATTCCCAAGATGAATTGTACTTTTGAAAGCCAACTTTAATGTCATTAATATTCTCAGAACATAGGCTCTGATACCTATATAGCACAAGTTGGTTTTTCCAACTTTGTGGAAAAAGTCAATTATAATATTACTGAACTTTTAATAAAAAATGTGAATTGAACCTTTGTTTTCATTTCAACTTGATGCTTAAAATATATATTCTTACACTTGGGCTTTCGTTTTATAACTTCCTTGTAATAATACCAGTTACTTTTTCTTCCGCAATACCATTTCTCTTTTATTATATCCTTGTATACTTGAATATAACTTAGTTTAATAATCCGTTTTAGTTATACCTCTTCCTTAACTTGGATTATTAAAAATCTTGGATTAATAATCCACTGAAAAACTTGGATTATTAAAAATCTGAACCAAGATACTATTATTAAAATTCTAATCCTTTAACAACTTCCACTCTATAACATTCCCTTTTTTATCACATAGTGCATTAACTTGCAATTTAATTTAGTTATGAAAACCACTGATGTTATCACACGGCTGATATCACACAACGCGGCCTTGGTCAATGGTGTTTAAAATATTGAAGACAGGCGGCTTGATTTGGTGCAACGATGACTGCAGCTTGAGTTAGATGCTTATGCTTATGACCGTACCCGCCGATTGGATACTCTCTCGCTTTGACCATAGTTTACAGTCTCATAGAACGCGTGCCCAGTTGTTCCAAAGTACTAAATTTCATTCTACCAGAAAATGATTCTGCGGTTTAATTCATGGTTTGGCAAATGTTTTGATGTTTGAGGTTGGCTCAACACCTCGTAAAAATTGAATGTGCGTGCAATTCGTTTCTCCCAGGCTAAGACTAATATCCCAATTTCTGGTGCAATCTTTCCAGTATCGGTGGCTAGATAACCCTTCAGTTGGCTCTAATTTTCAATTGTTTCTTTTGATGGAAAATATTTTTATTTATGCAGTCTATTTATATTATTTCTCCCAAGGATGGTAGTTTTCAGTGTCAATCTGTGATGATGATGACGCAGCTGCTACTCTGCCTGTATTGTCTAACTTCCGTATAGTCCATCTTCCTTAATAGTTAACAGTGGCACTCGTATTCTTTGTGTTGTGCATCAGTGTTTTTATGTATTTAGCATGCTTATTTTCCTGTCGGTTTTGATCTCCTGACACTATTCTTCTCTTATTGATTCACTTTAATTTCTGTAGGCAGAGATGATTTCTTATGTTGTATTTTTTTCTTGAAATCTGATTCCATCTTCAGATTTTTTATGCAGCGGAGTAATTCCTTTTTATTTTAAACAAAAATTCTGAATTTTTAATGACAGAAAGCCTGATTTTGGTTAAAAACTAGGAGATAAGAGAAACTCTGGTAAATATATGGCCAAGGTCGGATTGTGGTCAATGACCTGCAAACAGAGAAACTCTGGATGTAGATTTAATATCAATGAAATGAACAATGTTCATTTACTAGTAAATATCCAACATAAGAACAATAGACAGAAAATTGAAATCCATATAGGACAAAAAATATTAGTGATAAATGAATAAATCCATATAAGACAGAATATAAGAAGTAATAAATAAAGTCTGAATGAAGATGTGTTTACAATGCCATGTGATGGTATACTTATACACATTGACTGGTCACCGTGGTTGATAAGTTATGTCCCTTGGTTTGGATGTGTCACTTCACTTATTACTATGATTATTATTCTCTCCTTCCCCCCCCCCCCCCACACACATATATATATATATATCACAGACTTAAAGATTTAAGAATGAGAAGCATTTGATGCTGCTACACCTTGGGCCATGTCAGCCTCAAGGAAATCTAAGTCGTCACGGGTAAATTCAGGGCCATCTTCCTCAACTAGCTAATCAGATGTTGTCCTAAGTCATCTAACTCAATTGCTGCATATGATCCATGCCTCTTGCAGCATTCACCATGAAAACTACTCTGTTTTGATTCTATTACCCCATTTAATAGAAAGAACAGATTCAAAAGAATAAAAAAAATTAGGTAAGCAAGACTCAAATTTCTTACTTTGTATTTGTTTGTTCTGAAGTCAAAGATTATGGTCGACAAGTATACTAGGTCATATAATTACTTTTGTGCTAACCAGGTGTGCTTTTTAGAGTGAATTTTTGCAATCATACTCTAGTTGTGCTTTTAACCAGAAGCACTGCAGGTTGTGCTCGTAACCAGAAGCACTGTAGGTTTGACTTAAGATGGGAAATCTCTCAAGTTCAGGGTTATTACTGCCAAAATTTTGCTACCAAAGACCTAGCCTGTGCCAAGGATGATATGAGTCTATGACACATCACATAAATAAAAAATTAAAGAAAAGTTCTCTAATGACAATCTTTCTTTTTCAAACTGCACTGGAAAAGGCAAACAATTGTAGCGAGCCCTTGTAATCTTGCAGTTGCCTAATGAAGTGGCTTTGAATTTCTTCAGTAGGGAAACAACTCTCAATGCATGTCAAGAGGCCTCTATTTCACCTACCTATCCCCCTGGAATATATTCTTATCATAAAAGTATGCTGGGTGTAAAAAATACCCA
Source organism: Larix kaempferi (assembly GCA_027924585.1). Classification (NCBI taxonomy): domain Eukaryota; kingdom Viridiplantae; phylum Streptophyta; class Pinopsida; order Pinales; family Pinaceae; genus Larix; species Larix kaempferi. The sequence goes on along the minus strand of BSBM01001005.1, from coordinate 2,550,475 downwards.
ACGACATGTAATGGGGAATGCAACCATCTATCCCATCTAGCATCAGTTATTTCCCAAAGAGGCATGTATTTATCCTTGCCATCTCCATATCTGCATTTGATAGCCTCGTTATCCATATCCATTTCCTTGTATATGTAATCCCAGTGTGGGTTTTTCACCATCATCTATTTCTAAACATGGGAATTTGAAATGAAATGAAAATCTGTTATAGATTCTAGAATATGAAATCAATAAAATGGTATAGATACTTATGTAATTTGAATATGAAATAAAATTTTAAAGTCTCCAATCACAAAGTGACATGTATTTCCTCTCGTCCTCCCCATATCTAGTTTTGATGGCCTCCTTGGCCATATCCACCACCTCATATAGATGTAAGCCATTGTGAATTTTTCAACCTTAGCCATTATGAAACATTGAAATTTGAAATGAAATGAAATCAATTATAGAAGCTGTAATACAAAATCCATGAAATGAATTGAAATCAATATTTATGGAAATTTGAATATGAAATGAACTCTGCAAAATTCAAAGTACTTGAGCACTTAAATGATCTCTTTGGTTTTCTTCGCAAAACCATCATTAAACATGGGTAGTAATTTTGATTACTTCTAGTGTTTTATAATGTTTTGACACCATTCACTCAGGTCCCACAAAGATCCTCTTTAGTTTAGTCTTTTGGGAAATCAAACACTGCAAGGAGATAAAATTTGTTGCAAATCTGGTGATTGTTGGACGGACAAGCTCCTTGCCTTCAGTATAAGTTTTTATAATTATAAGGACCAAATTGTGATTGCAGATATATTTTTCTATGTTTCTTGCGTTATGCAAACCTCTTTTATTTTATTAAATTTTTTGAATGTCCTCTAGCAGGTCTAAGTAATCTGCAGCACCCGCAGTCCAAAATATGGAGGGTTGTCTCTCCATTAAAAGTCTACTGGTGGTCATATAATTTGTTGTATTATCAGTAACAATTATGGGTCAAATGTGGGTCAAATGTGCCTTAGCTAGTCAAACTTGTTGATGGTGAGTTTGGCTCGCCAGCAGTTAAAAATGGCACGGGAAGGGGGCCGAGCTGGGTGTGACTTGTGAGTCCAGGTCAAACCTGGTGAGTCTGTAACTATGGTTTCCAAACAGAAAATTGATACCAAGCAGATCCAAGATGCATCCTGCTCAATCTAGATTAACATCAACGTGGATCCTAGACCCTCCATAGGTGAATTTGGTAATATAGGTTTGTATTGGTAATTTGTGTTACTGTCCCTTATTTACTACAAAATGTTTACATAACCAGTGTAGCTAAAAGGCTTAAGATACATAATACAACTCACCATAGCAATAGTACTCTTGCAAGTATATCAGCCATATGTGAACGTGCATTTTTGAAAAAATTTAAGCTGTAGTTAAGGATGATGTCAGGCCTTCCTTAAACAGAACTATGTTGACTCAGGATGGCATGAGCTTTGCTGCTTACTGCTTGGTTATATAAACATTAGTGATGGAATCTATGTTATTAAGGACAATAGTATCAAAGCTATGCGGGACTGAATCTTAATGGAGTGGAGGGCCACCAGTCTCAGGATGTGCAATCCTTTTATTGTTGTTGTGACATCTAATATCCAATTTGCTTGATATTAAGCCACTATCATGTGCAAGAAAAAAATGTAAGGTACATTTTATTCAGGACTGTTCCTCATAGCGATATTCAAGCTTCCTATAAAACCATCTAAAGTACTTGTTAGTTATCCATGGATCCAAACCATACCTGGCGAGCCCATTCTCTACTATAGGAAATCTGTGTTGGAATGTTATACCCAAATTATCTTACCGATATCTTGCTTCTTACAGACAACTATTGTAACCTAACTTTTCTGTTCTTCACGACAACTAAATTTATCAAAAATCAGAAGTTGATTACAGTCAACTCTCGACACCTATGCTGTGCCCAGAATTATTGCAGGCAAATCAAGGATGCCGCTTCTGAAACTACTCGTTGATATAGATGGTCTCACTTATTCAAAGTTCAACTTAAAACTATTCCAATCAATCTTGTTGAATAGCATGCCCTGCATGATTTGTCTTACCATGTCTGGGTGTTCATGTTGTGCTAAATTTGAAGTGATTGAAGACTATCGTTCTAGTTCAAAGTTAAGAACTCATGGGTAGTTGTTTAATATTTCACATCAAGTATTTAACTTCTTATGCTGGGCAATTGGTAGAGTGGACCACACTTTGTTCCTATGTTTAGCAATGAGAATGTTGTTTCAATCTTTTAAAATTTAATCGCCATGAAATTCATTGGGTTACATTATGCCTATACATTATTTATTATCAGAAATTTCAAGCTAAGTGCACTCACTCTGTGTTGTCATTCTTTAATAATGAGCTTGGATTTCTGCGCAGCTCTGTTTCTTCTCGATTACCACCACGTTATGGGATTCGCTCATCATACAGGAATAATGCTTCTGACTCCACAAATGTCTCGAAGACAAAGAAGTCTGAGAAGAGACCGGTTTCTCTAGCAATGAGCCTCTTAAGAGGTTATTATGGTCTTTCTCCATCACAGGAGGGTAATGAAGGAACAGAGATGAAGGTGTACAGAACAGACAATGGACTACACACAGAAGGTGAACCATTTACTCCATCTCAAACTTATGCAAATGGTGGACCTCAAGCTGTAAATAAAACGTCTAATATTTTCTTGAATGGAGATCTACTGAAGAAGGCTGAAAAAGGTGCAAGAGGCGAAGGTTCCTTAAGAACTGATGATGATCTCCTCTTCAAAGAGGTACTTGTTACAGATTCAAGTTGTAATGAAATTGAGAAAGCAAGTGAAAGCTCAGTTAGAAGGCGAACCAAGGTTGAAGGGATGGACTCCTCAAATAGTCCTTCAGAAAATGCCCTCAAGCAGGAATCCAGTTACACTGCAAAAGGTGGGAAAGGTCTGTCTTTGAGGCCAAAAACTGGTGGTAAATTTTCTATGACAAGCGATGCTACATCTGCACTTGAACACCAGTTTACAATCAGCGACCCTTTTATGGCTGATGCATTTATTACAGGAGTTGGTTCATTAAGGGGGTTGGGGGAAAGCCCAGGGAATGGCAAACCAGCGGAAGATTTTATTTCAAAGGTCAGGAGATCATCAAGCACCCCTAGTCTGCAAGATTCTGGAAGGGTCTCGCCAATCAAGTCAGGTTCTAGGTGGCAAACTAAGGGTGATATTCAGGGTGTATCGACATCTTCTGTGCCCAGACCTATTTTTGAAGGAATACCCAGACCGTTGAATGGGAGGAGGAACAAGGCAGCAATGGATTAATGTAATATTATTAGTAATTTTTTTATGCTATCTGCCTGCTCAAGCAATATATAAGTTTCCTGATTGGCATGCTGAATATTGGTTGCATGTGAAGCTCTTTCAGCAATATTTTGATAAGTTGATAGTCTAGATTAAAAAATTCATTTATTTCATCCAATTCTATTTCGTTCATTGCAAAAGGCACTTGCATACACGTATGTGCTCTGGATTAATCACTTAGGACATGAGAATGTTCCCAAGGTTAGATTGTCTCCCTTTTGTTGCTAAACAAGAAGGCATACATTTGCCTTGTATACTGTAGTGAATAATATTACACTTTTCCCATACAGGTTTATGTCCAGGTCTTGAGTATTCTCAATTTGGCTGTAGACAAGAAATTCTCTAAATATATGGAGTTCATGGATCAAATAATACAAGGACAAGATCTCTTGGCAAGACCCTACTTAGTGGATTAAGTTTATTGCTGTGCATGAAGTACTCTTTCAAAGCTTAAATCCTTTCATTCAGCAGTTAATGACTCTTGGATCATGATCTTATCATCAGTATAAGTCTCAATATTTTAAAAACTTGGCCTACTTCCATTTGCATAATTACGCCCCTTTTATTCATCTGGACGTTAAGAATGTCGTTCGGATGCTATATCAAGGACAGACCGCACAAGTACATTGGAAACATACGTGAGCCCAATGTAAACAGGAAAATAGTTTTTTAAAATTTACAAGGATATACAAATATTCCAGTGAAAAACAAAAGAATGTATATATGTATTTTTTAAAAAGCTTTCCTTTTCTTACTCTTGGTATACTTTCAAATAAAAACTGGCCATATTAATACTGCAAGTTTATGTGAAGCCATCAATTCCGTTAAAAATAATTTAACTTTTTTATACTTGTGAAAGTGTGAATTTAAAAGATTTTATCAAGTGTGGAAAAAATAGCTGACTAGTCAGAAAAAAAAACCGATTAATTGGCCACAAAAATTGCCAAAATCTAGATATATTTGGAATGCTGCAACTCTTTTGCAAAAACTGTCTTTTTTTTCCAAAAATTAAAGGTCTCCAAAAAACTCCGAGGCAAAAATCAGTATACATTTTGCACATGGTGAGTTTCTGGTTGCGACTTTGGGAGGGAAGAAACTTCCACCAAGTTTTATAGGGTGAAAATATGGCCATTCATATGATTACATGTTTGTAATCCTATGCAAGTTTGCAATTTCTTATGATTAGCATTTCTTTTTCACTTAAGTGCCTCAACATGCTTGGTTTTGGTGGCCATCTTTAGTTTCCCGTGGATAATGTTGGAGTGCAATTGGCGAAAAAATTGTTGGAAAATTATTCTTTTGAATATTGTAATTCCACAATTTCTACTGATTTACTTTTTCCACAATTTTTAATGGTCCCTAAATGATAACTTCTAACTTTTTGAGGGCTCCACCATGGATGTGCATTGTTGATCACTTTTCAAGATTTCAATATCTCCTAATGGTCTTGGTCTTTAATGGAGAAGTCTTTAAGTTAAATGTCTGGTGATGTATGGGTGAAGTACATTAGAGTACCTAACCACTGTGTTTACAAAGTAGGATCAACTTAGAGAGCTGAACACTAAGTAGTAAGTTTGACACCTAATTGAAAAGGAAAGTGGGTGGAGTAGCAATGTTTCATGTGAAACTTGCGAAATAGGTTTAGAGCATATTTACATTGTGAATCAAAGATTCCCTTTTAGGATTGTTGGATTTGAAGATGAAGGAACTAATGAAGGATTCCCTAAATTAAACATCTCAAATTGGGTCATAAGACTAGACTTCACATGGCTGTTATGGTGGTAATCACTGCTAGGGATAATGAGGTCATCAACATAAAGAACAAGGATGAGGAGGTCATCATTATCATGTTTAGTGTAGATACTGGGATCAGATTGACACATTGAAAAACCAAAACCAAGAAGGAAATTATCCATCTCTTCATGTGAAGCTCGGGGAGCTTGCTTGTGACCATAAAGTGACTCAAGGCAGTTAACAAGAGAGGAGTCACACCTAGCAAAATTGGGATGCTATTCCGTGTAGAGTTCATGCAAGTCCTCATGTTGAAAGGTGCTTTTGAAATCCATTTGAGGTACCTCCCAACCTTGGGAAGCAACAAGTGAAAGAACAAGCCAAATTCAATCCATCTTTGCAATGGGTGCAAAATTTTGAGTAATCAATACCTTTAACTTGGGAGAAATATTTGGCAACAAGGTGTGCTTTGAATTTGTCCACACTTCCATTTGTTGAATACTTAGTTCACTAGAACCACTTGTGACAAACAATATCACAACGTTTTGGGAGAGGAACAAGATCCCAAGTGTCATTTTTTAATAAGGAGTGCATTTCTTCTTACATAGTTTTTTCTCATTTAGGTTGACCACTTGCTTCTTTATAACTACGAGGATCTCTAGTTCCAACGACCATAAGTGTTGAACCAAGTGGATGAAATTGAGAGAGGGTCTTGTGAGAATCATTTGGATCACCAACTGAAGTACCAACAACTTTTTTTCTTTTTTGGACCCATTTTGGAAGAGGAGCAAGAGATCATTAGATTGAACTTGAGGAGTGGGTGGTTCCTTTGCATGCTCATTAATTGAAGAAGAAGGATCATCATTCAAAAAGATACAAGCCCTGGAAAAGAAGAATAGAAAAGTGGCTAAGAAAAATATGTATGCATGCAAGCCAAGGGGTGTTAATCAAATCAAACATCTCTCTGAAAGATAATTTTTGAGGTTTGATGCACAAATAGCATATGCCCTTCAACATCTTCATAGTAGCCAACACAAATACTTTGCTCACTTTTAGGTTCCATGGCTTTAAGCTTTTCATTCAGAATATGGGCCCAAACTTTGTATCCAAACACTCTGAAATGACTTACATCAAACTTGATTTTAGACCAAGCTTGTCTTAGAGTTACATCGATCACTAAGAAGCATGGTTCAAAATATAATTAACACAATTTATAGTTTTATCCCAAAATCAAGGAGTTAAACTTTTAGATTGAACCAAACAATGTGCCATTTTTTCAAGCATGCGAATTTTACATTCATAGTATGTTGGATTTGTATGTCAATGGAGTAAAAATCAATGAATTTTTTATTGACATATTCCCCGCCATTATTGATGCATATATTCTTAATTAGATGGTTGGGTTGAATTTCAACTAGCGTTTGAAAGTGACAAATGTTGAAAATTTCATTATTGAGGTTAATAAAATAAACCCATGTGTGCCGAATGTAATCATTAATGAATGCGATGATGTGTCATGCACCTAAAAAATATTGAGTGGAAAATAGCAAAAGACAAGAAGAGGCCATGCACCATTTGGTGCTTTGAGTATTGTTGCAAGTAGTGGTAGTTCAAATCGCCCAATCGCTCGTGAAATTTTTATCAAATCATCAACGTGAGCAATAAAGATGATGGTAGGAAATGGGTGTTCAAAGCTGTCAAATTTACACAACCTTGAAGAATCATCAACATGTCTAGAAGAAATGACATGATTTGCATCCTTGAGATCTCAAATTACAACATTTTGTGGCAAAAACTCAACAGTATTTCCATCACTTGAATGGGTGATTTGGTAAATTGAAAGAAAATTCATTGATAGGTTAGGAACATAGAAAACATTATTAATTTGACCATTATTTAGATCTATAGTTTGAGCTCCTACAAAATCCAAGGGGAAACTATCACCAACAAATATTTTTCGGGTTTTACAATCATTAATACTAGAAAATAAATTTTTATCATTGGCCATATGATGAGAGACTCCTTGGTCTAAAATCCACTCATTATTACGAGTACATGCCATAGAAGAAAGAACATGAGCTTTGGATGGAGAAGAAAAGGAGGAAGATTCAATAGAACATTGAATTTCTTTAAGGCTGCTTGCAGTTCTTGCATCTTCTACCAACAATGTGTGTCGAGATGCCTTTCTTTGCCGCAAAATGAACTAGTATGGAGTGCATTCTTCTCCTTGGTTTTAGCTCCCTTTTTGGAATATGGAGGAGTTGTTGAAGGGATCTTCATCATCTTTATTGTTTGGATTCTTTGGATAGCTTCTTGAAGGGCTTGTTGCCCTTGTCAAGAGTAAATAAGACTCTATTTGGAACCTGTATCAAGTGCACCTATGTTCAAAAACTTGCCTTTCTCTTTTGTAAAGAAGGTATGGTATAATTAGCACCTAATAGAATAAAAGGTAGTTGAATAAATAGTAAAAAGAGCTTTTAACTTGGAGAGTATAGCCAATATCACTTGGTTGTTAGACTTAGTAATCTCACAATCACTAAGTTAAAGCCTCAATAGTTTGAATTTAGAAATGTAGTCTTCAATTTTTGAGAACTATGTAGGATTGATTGAAATGAGCTGGTTTTCCAATTGATGAGCATATATTAAGTTGGTTTTCCAAGCAGTTGCATAAATTTTAACCATGCTTGTAGTGCATCAAGGGTATGGATATGAAAAATCAAGTCCTTAGATACATACATGCTAATGAGCCCTATTGATTCAACATTTCCATCTAAACATTTCACAAGCTAATCATTATCTAGTGGTGCGAGATTTAGTGCAATGATGATCCGACAAAGACATTCACCTTTGAGTAAGTCATCCATGCAGGGCTTCTAGGAATAAGAATGGTGCTTGGCAAAGGAATCTCTCAATGGTTAGAAGCGACTTCCCAAATTATAAATCAGAACACATGATGAGATGAAATAGAGCACACCAATGCATAGAGCTCAAAAAGTTAGCTAACTTAAAAAAACGGGGCTCAAAAGTGACTTCATATGAGGAGGTTATGCCCTTGAGAAGTCTCCAAAATGTGAATTGTTTTAACATAAAATAAGACAACTTCAACAACATCAAATAACAAATTTTTTTGAACCACTAATGTCACTATGAAGAGAACTAAAAAGTGCATGTTGATGTGGCTGTGGTGTTGAGGGGGATTGGATTACATGGAGGGTTTGAATTTGTGGCATTGCAGAGGAGGCCATTGTGGTGGAAGGGGCGGTTGTGTAAATGGAATAAGAAGTGTGGGGGGTTGTTGGTTAATGAGAAAATAAGAGTTGATGATGGGGAGGGGGTATGTGTCTACAAGGGAGGTGTAGGCATTGATTGTGTTGGGGAGAGCGTTGATAGAGTTGGGAAGAGTGTTGTTGATTTTGTACCTAGGAAAGTGTTCCCCTAGTGACTTTGTACCTAAGTCACTAAAGGGGGAAAAGTAACACGACCCTTCAATTAATTTCAAGTGATGTGAAACTAAATTCACTGTATGAATGTAAAGTGACCTTTTAAATATTTAATGAGTAAGTGAGTGAAATTAAATATGTATGGAGAGAAAAATGAATTTATCTCATCCATTGATTTTTCATCTCAAGACTCATTTTGGGCCCTTGGATCTTGTGACCATTCACTTACCCTCATTGACCAAACAAAAAGGCAAAGGGCAAGAGTGAGGCATATTCATTCTTTATGAGATTTGGAGAGGAAGTTGAGAGAGAGAAAGAGAGAAGGATAAGATTGAGAGAGGATCCATACAACAATGAAGGAAGAGGGATTGCACACATCTTGAGACAAGTAGCACACTTCCCAAGGTTGTAGGCATAGATCTCGAGGCTGTTGTAGCAGCATTTATTGCATTCATACAGTGATTAATGTAGGATGACCGTACATAGATTTGATAGGCCGTTTGCAGCAGTGAGGCACAAAAATAGAGGTTGAGAACATGCATGATTTTATGGGCATTTAAAGTGTGACTGAGTTATGTACATGCACGAAAAACTAAGTGTTGAGATTGGGAATATTGGGTCGTACTGTATCGTACAGGCTTGTAGAAATCAAAGCATTGAATTCTGGGTTTGCTGGGCACGTTTTTCGAAGTTGTGAAGAAGGCACAAAACTCTAGATAAGTCTGTATTTAATGATGAGATTTTATCTATTGTAGCACTGTCATTAATATCTGCAAATAATAGAATTCTCTCTCTCTCTCTCTCATAGGTTTTCCCCATTGGGTTTTTTCTTGGGGCAGTTGCCCAAAATTACCGAGTATGAAATTTTCTTATGTGTGGCTGAGTTTTATTTCTGTTCATTACATTTTTGTAAATTTCTCCATGTGTTTCAATTCTATTTAGTTTATGAGATTAATTCATTTGCATCAGTCATGTTGAATGGGTGGGCGTTAAACTATGAACAGTGAGACTTGAAACCGGGTTGGGGAAACATTGAATCTTTTACATAGTATCAGAGTAGAGTTAAAGAGAGGGGAGCATAATTATAGAGCAGCGATTTTCAGACTTGAGAGAGCCATTTCCTTTGTTCACTAGGAAGAGTTGTTGGACTTTCATTTTCAGTGAGATGGTTACAGGGTTGAGGATAGAGGACAGGTTGGATGGGGCATCCAATTTCAGTCATTAGAAATAAGGATTGTGCTGATTTTGTAGGAGAATGAGTTGTTGGATATAGTCAATAACATGCAAACTAATCCCGTGGTGGTTCCTACAACTACAGATGCAGTAGCTAAGACATCCTTTGACAAGAAGGACATCAAGGCTAAGAGAATTATCCTTGATGCAGTAAAGGACCTTGCGATCCTGCACGTGACTAGTAAGGGATATGCTTATGAAATGTGGGATGCCTTAACCAAATTGTACTAGAGTTCCAATGAAAATCAGAAGATGGTATTGAGAGAGAAGTTGAAAAGCATCAAAATGGATAAATATGAAAAATGTTACTTCCTACCTTACTAGGATCACATAGGTGAGAGATGAGCTTGGATTAGTTGGGGAGGTGGTACTTGGTCATGAGCTAGTGTGGAAAACCTTGAATGGTGTGGCCAAGTCACGAGCTGTGTTTGTGGAGGCCATTGTGGCTAGGGAGAACATGCCTTCCTGGGATCGTCTTTGGGATGACTTTGTTCAGGAGGAGACCCAGAGAGGATATGTGCAGGGTAGTTCATCTCATAGTAAGGATGATAAGAAGAATGTGGCATTGACAGCTAAGGGGAAGAAGAAGAAGTCCAAGAAGGGTCCCAAGGGCAGGGTTAAGCAGCAGGGTGATCAAAATAAATACATGAGCAATGTCAAGTGCTTTGCTTGCCAGGGGTTTGGGCACTATGCTGGAAAATGCCTGAAGAAGAAGAAAGCTTCAGCGAAGATTGATGAGTATGCAACTAGATTTGAGAGAGAGTTTTCTCTTTGTGTTGGTCATTCAGAGAGAGAATCCATTACCAACACTGATGTAGAGGATGAGAGAGAGTACTCACTGTTGGTTGGTCATTCTTTGAGTGCATCCACCACCACATACACCTGGTACATTGATAGTGGAGCTTCTAGCCATATGACAGGTGTGCGAGATATTTTTTCAGAGTTCACTCAGACATGTTTGGATCTGGAGGCCGTGTTGGGAGATGACATGATTGTCAGAGCAGTTGGGAGGGGGACTGTTACCTTTCAGAGGGAGTCCATGGAGCCCATGAATTTAAGGGATTTCTTGTATGTCCCTGGATTGAAGAAGAACTTGATTTCAGTTTCTACGATCAAGGATAGGGGATTTGGAGTGTACTTCCTTGATGGGCATGTGCACATATTTCTTGAGGGATCGAGTCCATCTACATCTATTGCGATTGGAGTCAGATATAGGAAATTGTACAAGCTCTTGTTTCAACCTCTTCATGCTTTGGAAAACAATAGCAACGGTAATAATCTATGCGAGATCTGGCATAGGAGGATGGCTTACTTGCATCATCCAACTCTGAGGATTTTGAGAGAATCTATGGTGACTTGCTTGCCCGAGTTCAACATGGAGCACAATGATGTATTCAGGGGGTGTTCTTTGGGAAAGTACACCAAGACTGCTTTTCCAAGCAGTGATAGTAGATCAACAAGAGTACTTGATTTGATTCACTATGATTTATGTGGTCCAATGTCTTCTGTTTCGTTAACTGGTTTTGAGTACTATGCTACATTCATTGATGACTTATCCAGGAAGACTTGGATTTACTTTCTGAAGAGCAAGAAGTCATATGAGGACTTGTAGGGCTTCCAATAGTTCAAAGCTCTCGTGGAGAAATAGACAAGGAAAAGGATTTGGGTGTTGAGATAAGATAATGGGGGTGAGTATACCTCCACTACTTTCGATGAGTTTTGTGCATAGGAGGGCACCGAGAGACAATTGACAGTTCTGTATACCCCACAATAGAATGAGGTTGTTGAAAGGAAGAACAAGGCCATAATGGGAGCAACCAGAGCGATGCTTCATGATCAAAGTCGTTCTTTATTTCTTTGGGCCGAGGATTGCAGTATAACTGTATACACTCAGAACATGAGTCCCCACAGAGCCTTAGGGTGCATGACTCTTGAGGAGGATTTTTCAGGGAAGAAGCCCGAGTTTGGCCATTTTAGGATATTTGGTTGTCCGACTTACTCTCATGTCCCTTTAGAGAAGAGGGCAAAGTTGGAGCCCATGACAGAAAAGGGTATTTTTGTGGGGTATGATGAGACTTCGAAGGCCTTTCGCATATATCTTCCTTTACAGAGGAAAGTTGTTGTGAGGATGGAGGTGAGATTTGAGGAGGATCGAGCCTTCTGAAAGTCTCGTGAGTCAAAGCAGGGGGAGAAACATGCTTCCACACCTCAGGTGAGCACACAGAGTCCAGCTTCACAGAGTGTATGATCACAAGTATCATGGGTGATTGGTCCATAGGTTACAGGTGCTTCAGGTTTAGGGACACAATCCACAGGTTCACCTAGAATAGATTTAGCTTCTCGTGTTACAGGTTAACCAATTATAGTTTCTGATTCACATGGTTCACTAGTTACTAGTTCTCCAGCTACTAGTTCATAGGTTTCTTGGTCACCAACCATAGGTAGTACTACTCCTAAGTCTCATTCCTTAGAGGATGATACACTAGTATGGGAGGAGTCTTCAGGGAAGAGGAAGCCCGTGTGGCTTAAGGAAACCCTGAAAGAAGCTAAGTCATTTGGATATCCCAAGATACCTGTATGAGAGATTAGGATGCCAGACAGATATGGCATGGCCTTGGTGACTAGTCTTCATGATTCATAGCCTTCCACTTTCGAGGAGGCATCCCAACATCAGGTGTGGAGAGATTCCATGATGGAAGAGTGTCATTCGATCAAGAAGAATAATGTTTGGGATATTGTATCGAGACCGGAGGGGAAGTCAATTGTGACTTCTTGATGGATGCACAAGATTAAGCATGCCCCAGATGGCAGTGTGCAAAAGTACAAAGCTCAATTTGTGGCGAGAGGTTTCTCATAGGTAGAGGGAGTAGATTATGATGAGACCTTTGCTCCAGTTGCTCATTACTCTTAGATTAGAGCAATGATATCCATTGCAGCAAAGATGGGTTGGAAGATCCACCAGATGGATGTGAAGACCGCATTTCTCAATGGGATTATACAGGGAGGTGTATGTTGAGCAGCTACAGGACTTTGAGATTCATGGGAGAGAGTCTCATGTTTGCAAGTTGAAGAAATCCTTTTATGGGATGAAGCTAGCTCCTAAAGCTTGCTACTCCAGGATAGATTCTTACTTGCTATCGATGGGATTTCAAAAGAGTGAGGTAGATCTGAACCTTGACTACATTGTGGTTGGTGATGATCCGCTTATTCTTCTGCTCTATGTGGATGATTTGTTCATTATAGGTGAGGAGAGGCTCATTGCAACATGCAAGCGATATCTTGCTTCAGAATATGAGATGAAGGACATTGGGATGATGCACTATGTTCTTGTATTAGAGGTTTGGCAGGATCCTAGACATATTTTCCTGGGGAAGGGAAAGTATGCAATGGACATTTCGAGGGTAAAAGACTGGGTTTCCAGATTCTCCACGGTAGCCATTTTTAAGGTCGACGTTTCGAATCCTTAACTGGATTCATCCTCCTGACAAAATATTGAGGGAAGTGTTTCTCTAGAGGTGAATAAATAAAGGAGAAGAAGATTAGGTATGCCCGTTCATTTCAAATACCATCATTAAAAATGATAATAACCTATCCCTCCATATTTTTAATTAATATATAAAAATGAGAATTATTAATGTTAATTGTAATAGTAACTCACTGTTATAAATTCCTCAATAATAATCATTAATAATAATAATAATAATAACCTCATTGTCCTTAATAATTTTGAGATGCTAAGGTTAATAATATAATAACCTCATTATAATGTTTGTCACAACAATTCATAAGTAATGAGGCTACTATTATTATTAATGATGATGATTGTTCAAGTCTAAATTGAAAAGTAAAGAAGAGGATAGGTTATTGTTCAGGATCAAACAATTAATAGTCTTATTGGTGATTGTTCAAGTTCAAAATACTTATTAATATTAATAATAAGAATAGTGTCTGTGATTTTTATTAATATTAATAATAAGTAATACTATTAATAATAAGTAATAATGACAAGGTATGGAGGATTGTAGGCTGATGGCCACACTAATGATCACCAACTAGAATAAGCTTCATGCTTTTGAGGGAGAGTGGTGGATCTGACTTTGTATCGTCAACTGATTGGATCTTTGAAGTATTTGGTCAACACCAAGCCAGATCAATGTTTTGCAGTGAACACTCTTAGTGTTTTGCAGTGAACACTCTCAGTCAGTACATGGTTGAGCCAAGGACAGTGCACTGGGTAGCTGCAAAACACGTGCTCAGGTATCGAGAAGGTACGGTGGATTATGGTTTGGATTATAGGAGGATGGATGGTGTTAGGTTGATTGGCTACACAGACTCAAATTGTGCAGGATGTGTGACGGACCGGAAGAGAAGTTCCAGGTGTTTTTTTTCAGTTTGGGATTGGCAGCAGTGCCATGGTTCAGTCAGAATCAAAAGTTAGTTGTATTGATTTATGATGAGGCAAAGTACATGGTACCCAGTCAGGATAGTTGTGAGGCCTCGTGGCTTTGCAAGTTGTAGGTGGGTTTATTTGGTCAGGAGCCGAGGCCTAAGGTTATCTCTGTGACAATTAGAGTTGCATCCAACTCTCTGGACATGTCAAAGCACATTGAGATCAGGTACCACTTCATCTGAGACTATGTCAAGAGAGGAGTTGTAGATTTGCAGTACATTTTAATTGATGAGTAGGTTGCAGATCTTTTGATAAAATATTTTGGGAAGGGCAAGTTTGTCTTCTTTAGAGACAAGTTAGGAGTGGTGCAGAACGACTTCCTCGGTAAGAGGGAGTGTTGATTTTGTACCTAGGAAAGTGTTCCCCTAGTGACTTTGTGCCTAAGTCACTAAAGGGGGAAAAGTAACATGACCCTTGCATTAATTTCATGTGATGTTAAATTAAATTCACTTGATGAGATGTAAAGTGACATTTTAAATATGGGTCAATCCATGAAGGTAGTTCACGATTTTTGGCAAGCGGAGTGGAAAAAATTTGTGCCACGAACCCTCGATCGAGGGTTTTAAAATACCTTGATCGAGGGTTCGCGACACAAATTCGCGGCAACAATGAACCTCGATTGAGGGTTCGCGACAGCAATGAACCTCGATCGAGGAATTTACAAGACCTCGATCGAGGTCTCTCTCAAGCCATCGATTGAGGTTCTTTTTAGCCCTTGATCGAGGGCCTAAAAACAGGCCGAAAGCCCTTTTCACTGCAGAAAAAAAATTTGGTCTGCCTTTCACAAGCTTAAACTATGTCATTAAATGCACACTAATGGGTGGAATTGATACCGTTGGATTCGTCAATGACTCCTATATCCATATACATATAATTTATGAATTTTTATCTTCGTATGCCATTTTTTTTTAATTTATGCTAAAGCTTACCCTAAAAAACCCTGTCGACAACTTCAAATGAGCTCAAAGATAAATCAACAACATTCAAAATACACATCCAAAAAATTTGAAAAAATATACAAGCACTACATCAGTGCGTCCTCTTCAAAATGGTATTTTTAGTTTTGAAAATTATGTAAACAATCAAAATATTTTGCGCACACATGCACATGTGTGCAAAATGCGACTAAAATATTCACTGGTCAGTTTCGAAAAATAATAATAATTATAATTTTTCGAGGAAAATTAAAAGAAAAATATGTACGCACTAGTGCATTCTGTCTAGATCATGTTCACATATTTCATTTTTTTAAATTATTACTTTAACATTTTTTTGCACACGCACGAGCCACTTGTTAATTGCTCTTCAAATTTTTAAGGACACACGTTTCATTAAATGAAAATTTGACATGATAAATGACATTGGTATATTTTAAAAAAAATATCATTGGAAAGCCAACATAATTCACTACATTTTGTTTTTTAACCACATGTCGAAATTTATATGGAAAATATGAGTTTTGAGGGCTTCAATTTAATATATGGGTAAAATTTCCATTTTTCATCGCCATATATGGCAAAAAAGAGTTACCCATCTTCATGGAATCACCTATTAACGAGTGAGTGAAATTTAATATGTATGGGGAGAAAAGTGAATTTATCTCGTCCATTGATTTTTCATCTAAAGATTCATTTAGGGCCCCTGGATCTTGTGAGCATTCACTTACCCTCATTGAGCAAAAACAAGGCAAAGGGAAAGAGTGAGGCATATTCATGCTTCATGAGACTTCAGAGAGGAAGTCGAGAGAGAGCAAGGGAGAAGGAGAAGTCTAAGAGAGAATCCATACAACAGTGAATCAAGAGAGATTACATGCATTCTAAGACAGACAACACCCTTCCAAAGATTGCAGACACAGTTCTCGAGGCTGCTATAGCAATATTTATTGTGTTCATACAATGATTAATGCAGGTTAGCCATACAAAGATTTTATAGGCTGTTTACAGTAGTGAGGCACGAAAATAGAGGCTGAGAACATAAACGATTTTCTAGGCATTTAAAGTGTGACTGAGTTCTGTACAAGCACAAAATACTGGGTGCTGAGATTGGGCAGATTGGATTGTACTGTACCGTACAAGCTTGTAGAAATCAGAGCATTGAATTCTGGGTTTGTTGGGCACATTTTTTGAAGTTGTGAAGAAGGCACAAAATTTGAGATAAGTCTATATTTAATGCTGAGATTTTATCTGCTGTAGCACTTTCATTAATGTCTACAATTAATAAAATTCTCTCTCTTCCTCTCAGGTTTTCTCCATTGAGGTTTTCCTGGGGTAGTTTCCCAAAAATTATCAAGTCTGAAATCTTCTTATGTGGCTAAGTTTTATTTTTGTTCATTAAATTTTTGTAAATTTATCCATGTGTTTAAGTTCTGTTTAGTTTATGAAATTAATTAATTTGCATCAATCACATTGAATGGGTGGGCATTAAACTATGAATAATGAGACTTGAAACTAGGTTGGGGAAACAATGGTTTTTTTACAAGTGCGAGTGGAGATGCAGGGTGGTAGTGCCAGTTAGACGAGTTGGAAGTACGTAGATGATAGTGGACATCAACAAACATAACTACAATGATGTATAGGGATGCACACACAAAAAATTGGGGAAATTATTGGCAATGCACACCGGAAATTGGAAGCCGAAAAATGTACAAAGGCACTAGAAAAACTAGACTTATGGCCTTTTTTTTTGAATTTTAATTTAAAAAAAAAAATCAAACTTAGAACTTTGAGTTGAGAATGTGTGAGATATAACGATTTAGAGATTTTGAAATTCGATTTCATTTAAACGATAAGTGTCTTGAGGTTAATTTGACTGCTCAAGATGCAAAAGTACAATGAATTTATCTCCAAAAGTGTTTGGAATGTGGATTTGAAAAGCACTCATGTAACCACTTTGCAGAAGCTAGTAATATAACTCATTTTGTAATTGGAATTTACCTTATAACGGTTTTGATACCATGTTTGAAATTGCACATGGTCATAGGATCATAACAGAACAACAAACTCACAAAAGACACAAGATATTATGCGGTAAAGTCTACAAAAGGGAAACATCCGTGGAGTAAAGAGATAACTCAATTCTTTCCCAACTTAATCCACTATGTACAATGAGGACCCGAGTCCTTATAGAACAATTGTTTGCATGTTGATTGCTCATTTATTTATAGTGCACTAAGTCACGACTCAATTAACTATGCCTAAAATATTTAGGTGCTCCAAGTTAAGCTTACTTCAACTTGGGATCTATCAATGCATGGTAAGATTAAGATAAATTAGCTAAAGTGAATTTATTTGACAACTTTAATGCTTATTTTTGATAATTAAAATACTAATTATTATGCATAATTTATCATTAGATGTGCAATTAATTAAATTATGTGCACAAATAATTATGCACCAACATTATTCACATTGTTAGGATTGTAATCATATCTTGGTAATTTGGTACTCATCTCCATTAATGGTGAGTTTCCTCGTGTTTGGAAATGAATTCTATCATTAGTTACTCACTAGATGGTTTCTCCCATGGAAAACTATGACTCATTATTCCATTGCAAATATATGTACATTGAACTTGGTTGTGTTCTAGGTCTTCACAATTTATTGGATGTGTCTAGCTCAACATTTAGTTGATCATTTGAACTTGTTCTTGTGAGGCCTTCCTAATGTTGTATAGATATGTTTCAATGTTATTGGAAATGCATATCTCACCATTCACTGTATCATTGGAGCATATTCATGTGAGACCTTTCCAATGACATAGCAACCAAACCATACTCATGGTTTTTTAAAATAAAAATCCTCGTAAACCTTTGCTAGGTAAAAGGAGAACACATGTATTAACAAAACCTTTGTTAGATTTTTTATAGAGTAAGACAAGAACTATAATAATGTAAGATTTCAATAGTAAAGACATTTTTATCATACAATATGAGACGGTGTAATGGTTAAGAACACATGTTTACTTCTCGAACGTCACATGTTCAATTCTAGACGGGGGTATGGTATGTACATGTGTGAGAAAACTATTGTTTGTCTATATTTGTGTACCATTGGAAAGGTACCAATAAATATCATTCTTTCTACGACCATAGATACTTTGGTACCTTGCTTATTAGAATGCAAATTATTTGTTAGCCTCCTTATTAGATTAAGAGAGAATGAAATGAACTAGAATAATAAAACCTCTTGGGTTCATCTCCCATTTCCCATACTTGTACAAGAGAAAAAAACACAACAAATTCAATACGATGTTGGATAAATCTATCAATAAAAGGTTGTAATAAGCACCGAGGTTCAACCACTGAAATGTTTAACTTCTCTCAAAAGGCATCTTACATGCCATAAGAAATCTGGTTGAAAAATCGATCTCCTAAGAAAATTGCCACATCAAAACAATGTATGCCATATCACATTGCTACGTAATCTAAGTTATTCTAGAACTACAAGATAATAGTTAAAGATAATAATGGAAAAATTAGATTCTCATGCAGAAACAATAAAATATAACATATATCATACAACTAATAATGTGCCACTAATGAGATATAATAATAAGATATAATTATAATATAATAACTGTACAATAATAATAATAATATATATTTATTATAAATATATTATATAATATATAAGTGGTTTAATTTGTTAAAGTGATAAAGTGAAAACCCATCTTATTTTTTTTCCTTGGAAAAAGTCGTAATTTTATTTCAAAATAATATGAACAAAATTACATTCTGCACATGTAAGGGAATCACAAGATCCCTACATTGTCACATATTTACTGTCCCAGATTATCCACATATCATATGTCCCAAACTTAAAACAAGATCATAGTATCCGACTGTCCATACAACCCGCAATTATCCCATTGCATATAAACATTTATTGTCATAGAAAAGAATGAATGTGTCCATCGCTGATCGAAGCAAGCGATCGCTGATCCATACAGCCCATAGAACCAGTTATTAGCAGAGACTGTACACATAATTGAAAGTATCCATCACAGGTCCACAGTAGCTGAGCTATTGCTCAGTTCGCTGGCTCAAAATCTTCGTGAAAAGGTCTGTGATAATAACAATAGATACCCTCAGGTGAGTGGGTAGTTATCCTCCATGTGCCAAAAGCTAGTAGCTGCCGCGTCGCTTCTTTTGAGAGCATATCTGCCATCCCATTCCTCTCCCGGTAGATATGTGTAAAAGAGATTTGATTATATAACAGCTTTAAACGAATCACCTCCTCCAGGATAGGTAATAGAACCATCACATGACACTGTGTGATCTCCATTGCCCAATCGATAACTATCCTGGAGTCGCCAAAAATCTGTAGAGTTAGGCAACCTTGTTTGAGTGAAAATAACATCAGCAGCCTGAGAGACATAAGTTCCGCATAGTTATTTGACCCCCTCCCCAAACCAGCCACTAGATGAAAGTATTGGTTCTCAGATTTGAAAAGAACACCCCCCCCTCCACACGCCGCTTGATGGTCGATTGAAGCGCCGTCAAAATAAGCCCATGGCTTGGATCGGTCAATCTGTTCCGCACACACAGATCACAATCTATCCACATGAACAGGTTCCTTGAAGTATTGTGTAATTGACACAACCTGTGCCACGACGCTCGCCATCGGGACCCTGCTATCTTGAAAGATAATTTTGTTTCTGTTAATCCATAAGCCCCAGGCGAAAATGCAAGGGAATGCCCGGAATGATGAGTTCCGATGTGTTGCCCACCACGATTGGAAAGCTTCGATTGCACTCGTACCCTGCCACCCCACATGTATATCCAAGAAATTGCAGGCGTCAGTCCAAACTGCCTGAGAGTACCGACAATGTACAAAAAGATGTGTAATTGTCTCATCCGCCTCCCTACAGAGTGGACAGAAACCCGGTCCCAATACGAAACGTTTTTGCAGTATGTCCCAGGTAGGGGCCTTATTTTCCAAAATAGCCCAGAATAGCAATTTAGCCTTACCAGGACATTTTAACTTCCACAGATATTTCCACCACCACGCCAATCCCCTGTTATGTACATCCACAGTTAGCTGTATATATCCATTCTTTGGGGAGTAGATTCCAGAGGGATGATAATCCCAAATAAGTTCATCGATCCTATTTGTAAGTCGAATATGTGAGTGTCTTAATAACCGAAGATAATCATCCCAATCCCCTTGCATATCACCAGGGATCCCAAGTCGCTGTGCAGAGGTCCACCCCTGATGCCATAGTGTCGTAGTGCCCTGATCTGCAATATCCACCAAGAAATGACATCCCCGAGCTGCCAAAAAATTCCTCAAATCCACATGTAGAGAATGACCTCCCCTGCAGCCAACCCAAGGGTCCAGTCCGATACGTGTGAGGCGCCCATTTCCAATCCTCCACACTAATCCTGAGCCAACCAAATGAAAATGCTTCACCACCGCTTTCCAAACCACAGAGCAATTTGCCCTCGATTTATTGCCCAGCCTGATCCATTCGAGTAGAGTTAGAGGGGCAATATATTTATGATATACCACTCTAGTCCAGAGGCTCTGTGTATGTATAAGTCACCACGACACCTTGGCCCCCAAGGCTTTGGCGAACAGAAATAAATTTTTTAACCCCCATCCTCCCAGTGCTTTTGGAACCGCAATTCTTTTCCATCTGACCCACACCAACGCTCGTTTGTCACACTTACCCTTCCAAAGAAAAGCAAAACACAACCGACGGATCTGCTCCAAAACTCCATTAGGAATCCAAACAAGAGACAGCCAATACACCGGAATTGCTTCCAAAACTGATTTAATCAAAACCAGCCTACCAGCCCGAGAGAGCCAATGGTGACTCCATCCATGTAGGCGCTGTTCAATTTTAGCTATTAACCAGTGCCAATCAGCCTTCAGATAAGAATTTGGTTTCAGGTGAAAGCCAAGGTATTTTAAGCCATCATCAAGATCCAATATCCTGTAAGGTAGTCGTTGAGCCATTCTGAAAGTCTCCTGCTCAGTTAAATGCGAACACGTGATAGTAGACTTGTCAATATTTACTAACATACCCGCTGCTGTTTGCACCAAATTGAGCCCTTCAACCACCTTATCAATATCCTGTCCGGTGCCATCACAAAATATCAGAATGTCATCAACAAAAAGGAGATGTGTAATATACAGTACCTGTGAAATGGATGTTCCTCGAAAGGAACTGTCATTTTTTGCTTTCAGAATAAAACGGCTGAGGCCTTCAGCAACAAGGAGAAACAGCAATGGAGAGAGTGGGCATCCCTGTCGTAAGCCCCTTCCTGCATGGAAGAATGAACTGGCAGAACCGTTGATCAGTACAGCAAAACTCACCGTAGTGATGCAGGCCATAATCCATCTGATAAATTCATAGCAGAAACCCAGGTGAGTTAGAAGCATCCGTATATAGAGCCAACTAACTCTATCAAATGCTTTTGAAAGATCAATCTTGATCACAGCACCCTTCTGTTTCTGCACTTTCAGAGTGTGTAATCCTTCCTGGGCAACACCGATGGCCTCATGAATTTGTCGCCCTTCCAAGAATCCGAATTGCTCACAAGAGATATGCTTTGACAATATATTCTTGAGTCTCCTCGCCATAACCTTAGAGATGATCTTATAGATACAATTGCAAAGAGAGATAGGTCTGAATTCATCAAAGCTGTCAGGCTTGTCCCCTTTTGGTATAAGAGCAATAAAGGTCGAGTTAAAAGGACCATGTACAAACCCAGCCTTTCGCGATTCTTCCACCACATTCAATAATTCCTCCCCGAAGAAGTCAAAGAATCCCAAGAAGAATTCAATAGGCCAGCCATCTGGCCCAGGGCTTTTATCTTTCTGAAAGGATTGCATAACCAGTAAGAGCTCAGTCGGCAACACTTCAGCCATCAGCATTCGATTTTCTTCCTCCCCCACAAAACGAGGGAAAAGCTGAGTCACACGTATAATCTCAGCAATAGAGACCCCAGTTTGTGCAGTGAATAAATCTCTGTAGTGTCTAACACCCAGCTCCGCCAATCCATTAAAACTGGAGACCCGATCCCCTTCAGCTGATGATAGTTCCGAGATAGAGTTTGTGGATTTTCTCCCTTTTGCAAATGCTTGAAAGAATTTTGTGTTCTCATCACCGCACTGAAGCCATATCGCCCTGCTTTTCATTCTCCACATCTCTTCTCGCTCACACAGAATCACATTTCTGCGACGTTCCCACTCCAATAACTCACCTTTCTGCATATCATCCATATAACCCATTCCCTGACTGTGCAGTAATTTGTCGATATTCAACTCAGCAGCCTGCAAATGCTGATCATCTTTCACCCTTTTTTCTTGTGCCCAAAGGATAGTGGCCTCTTTAATGCGCTGTAGATTATGGTGAAAGTGTGCACCCGCATGCTCCTGTGAATCAATAGATCGATGATCCCACAGTTCCTGTACCAATTTTTGAAATTCCTCCTCCTTCAGCCAGCTAGGATTGAATTTGAAGGGACTAGGTGGTTTAGTACTTCTGCCTCGTAACTCCAGTAGGATGGGGCAGTGATCAGAAACCCCACCTGACCCTACCCATTGCCTGACAACATCAACCCCAAGTGCCAACACATCAGCCACCAGAAATCTATCCAGTCTTTTAGCCACCCGATGGTCCCCAGTTCTCTTATTCCTCCAAGTTGGAGTTAACTTGGATGGGAGTATGTCAAGAAGATCCTTCCTGGCGAAGGCATGAATGAAAAAATTTGCCATAGGATCCGGAGCAGCCCGAGGCCCCCACACTTCAGAAGACCCCAGTGAAAGATTTAAATCCCCTCCCAATATCACATCCCTGCCTTCAAAAATATTCATACTTAACAAGGAGTCCCAGAAACCAACCCTATTAGAATATGGCCCGTAGATATTGAGGGCCGTGATCAGCCTGCCGATCTCAGCATCCCAAACTTCCAAACCAATACCAGAAGATATACCCCAAGAACAATCATATCTACAGCTCTTCACCTTCCACCCCGAGGCTAGCCCTCCAGAGCGTCCCCGTGCATCCACTCCTACAAACTTCCATCCTGGAAGCAAAGATTCTAAAGTCCGAACAACATCCTCACTGCCACCCAAAGTTTCTTGTAACAGTAAAACATCCGGTTGATATAAGTCCACCAACCTCTTAAGGGACGATTTTTTAATGGGGCTCGCCAACCCACGACAGTTGAAGGACATAATTTTCATTAGAGACCCCCATCCAGGGCATTCGCTGCTCTAAGTGCCCACTCAATAGAAGATTGTGTGCCCATCACTAAATCGACTTTAGCCCGGTCTTGTGCTTTTGATAAAAGGGATCTGCGTCCCCTCCCCCTTCCCCCCAAAGTAGAAGGCAGATCAGGGAGGCCCTTTCCCCCCGATCCGTCAACAGCAATCTCCCTATTTCTTAGAGCATAGCGGATACTACGTCCCTCAGAACAGCAGGAGTGTTTTGGGGATACATTAGATGGTGAGAAAACTCCTTCCGCATCAGACAACAGACATGTATCCGTAGGACATGGTAAAACAGTACATGCTAGTGGAGGAGGCCCATGACAGCCCCCCTCCAAATCATCAGAAATAGCAGATAAGGGATCAGCAGGTGAAAAGGAATGAGACATACCCTGAGGAGTCGCTGATGAGTCCCTTCGTAATATGGACATCTCCCGAAGCTTGCTGTTGTCCAGAGTCATAGGAATCACTGTAATTGAGGGCCCCACATTAGCCGAAACCGCACACCCAAATGCCTCCATTTCTATGTTCACCAAGGGAGGCAAAAATGCCTCATCTCCAAGTATCACGCGGCTTGCGGAAGGTATCACAGAATCAGAGTTCATTCCACGATCAATAGCTGGCCCACTGCCTTCATCTATCACTGCCTGAGGGTTCTCCGTCAACTTGGGATCAGCACGGTCATCAACTCCTTCATCTACCAATGGCTTACTGGCCCGAAACGGTAAGGGGCAGCCGGCAACCAGATGTCCAGGAGCGTGGCATCTGTGGCACCTAAAAGGCACACCCACATAATCCAGCAGTTGAACGAAGTCCCCATCCCTGGATTGTACAATAATCTCAGCAGAGAGACCCAGCCGAAGGTCGATTTTAACCAAAATCTTTGCCACCGTGTATTTGCCTGTCACGTGATGGGAGTGATCAGAACACACATATTCACCGAGAAAATTCCCTATCTCAGCGAACCGAGTCTCATTCCACATGTGCATGGGGAACCCTGGAAGCTTCACCCACAGCGGTTCTGCATCGATTTTCTCCGTTTTAGAGTCGAAAAAGGGGGTCCATCTTTTCAGAATGATAGGGACGCCCAAGATCGACCAATAAAATCCATCTTATAATCGTGTGATGTATTAATATTAATTTATTATATTATATTAATCGTAATTAGATATATTATATTAATATTATAAATTTGAAAGCCAAAATCCACGTATACATAAGTTTAGTTAGTTATGATACAATATATAATATTGGTTAGTAATAATAGTACTTATATTTCTTTTCTGCAGAAACAAATATTTATATTAAAAAAAAGAATATACATAGTATTGTCCCATGGACTCCATGACTAAGCCTTTTCTACCTTCAAATAGGTGTGTCCCAAAAAATCATACAAACTCCATACATAGATATGTCACAAAATGGTCAAAACATAGATTGTTGTTCTTACAAATTCAAATTTAAAGGCCCTACTTCTAAGCCTTTTGTTCCATTAAGATCCATTGTATTCCTAGTCTTTAATTGAAAGCAACAAATTATCACAAAAGGCCAACCTAAGTTAGAAGTGAAACTCCATAGCTTCCCTTTCCACTCTGAAAAATTCATAGAACACAAAACCGCCTTCGTCAAGCATGAGTGCTTGCTTGGAAAGAGAACCCGCTTGAGTGTTCAACTCTTTGTAGAAATGAGAGAATGAAGTCCATTCAAAGGACTAAAGAGGAACCTGAATTGATTGAATCAATGCCTTAAACAAACCACTTCAACCTTATTTATTTTGTTTTTCCAGTCTATGAATGTCTTCGAATATCCCATTACCCGCAACTTCTTTATGCTATGTTTGGAGGAAAAAACGAGGAGAGTTCACATAGTAGAGAACACAGCCTTCATATTCGAACTGTTCTCTAGAGAATACCTGACGTGAAAATAACGGGACTGGCTCAGATAGATGTAATACCCTCTGGTTTATCCCCTGAACATGTTATTATTATTTTGATGTTGTGAAATATGGCACGAGGTGCCGGGACTATGGTTTGCACATTATTATTATTATGTTATTATTATGAATTAATAAAATAAAAACAACCAGACGACTGATGCCACAAAAGAGAGTATGAGGAACCATGATGTTACGAGCAAGGGGTTGTGGAAAAGTATTTACCTATGTGTTTTAAGCCTATGTTGATGTTGTACACCCTTCTTATGTACTTGATGGACCCTCTTGGTTATGCAACCTGATGTGTTATGTTACTCCTTGGTTTTATTTACCCTGAGATTAATTTTTTTATTTGAGGTTTGGAGTTCCTCTCTCACCTAGTGCGCACTCATGAGTTGGATTAGTGTGTCTGTTGGTGTAGCCACCTGATGTGTAATTCCATTTTACTATTATGGGAATGTAACTCTCATGCTTGTGTCCCTCTCTCTCCCAATTCGAATTTCTCAAGAAGGAATTCAATTTGCTTGTGTTGGCTAGTCACACTTGGGTGTTGGTTCATGCTTTTGCTCTTGTGCTTGTGTTTGGCACTTGTGGTTTTATTTTTCTGTTCTTGGCATGAGATCCTGCTAGTCATTGCGCCCTTGTGGAGGCTATTCCCAATCAGAGTTACTCTAGATCCACTGGTGTATGTCCTAGAATTGCCTTTGGAGATTCTAGATTGGCATCAAGGGTGAGGTCCACTTCAATTCGATTTGACGTTGGATAGAGCCGTGCATTGCCTCTGGAGATCCTGGTTTGGTAGCGGGGGTGAGTTCCATTGCCTTGGATTTGAGGTTTTCCTGGAGCCATTGGAATTTCCATAGATTGAAAGTGCTACTTGCCATTGGGTTGTGGTTGGACTGTTGTCCTGGAGCCACTGGAATTGCCCTATAGTGGAAGTAGAGGCCACACTTGCCATTGGGTTGTGGTTAGAATTATTTCTTGAGAGTATTTTTGGTTGAGTGTGCTCTTGCTTTTGGAATCATGGTTCTAGCTCGGGGGTGACCATTGAAAAGTAAGTTTTGGCTTGCATTGTGTCTACAGCTGGGTGGAACATGGAACGGTCGATTCCAGTTGGGTATTTGGAAAAGATAAGTGCTTTATCTCATGTTTATTTAATTTATTTGGATCTGATCTGATTTATTTATGGATGAACATGAAGTTTTTGATGAAATGTATGAGCTATTTGTGGAATAAATTTCTCATGGAATTCAATCTATTTATGCAAGTAAATTTTGTGAAGGAATTGGAAACTAGTTTTTGGGATTTTGTGCACAAATTGTTTGAAGAAATTATTCTTTGGAACCTCTGTACAAAACTGATATTTCTGCCCCTGTTCATTATATAATGTTTATTTTGATGGTACAATAGCCTCAAAACGGTTTAAGACACTTCTCTTTGATGCTTCTACCTTTTATTCGAAAACTAGTTCTTTGATTGGATTTTTTTGCATAGTTTGGAGACTTGGCACATGAGGTGTTTGTAAAAATGACTAAGTGTTATTTTATTATTATGTATGATAAATACACTTGAAATGTGTGTGAAAATGTGAGGGGAAATCTTCTTGATAGTGTTTGGGAAATGTCTACCGAAATTCTAGATCAATTTCCAATTTCTAGCTCCTTCAATGGAATTGTTTCGAGTATGAAGTGTTTGAAGAAATGTTTGAATTATATATACTTCTACTATGACTTATAAAACATGTTATTTATAGTTTGAATTTAATTTGAATGATTCTATGAGTTGTGGATTTAATTATTCTAGTGATTCCTAGAATTACTAGTCAATTCAGATGAGTAGAATTAGCTAGTTTTGTGAATTATTTAATGGAATGTATATGGGAGTAAAGATACAACCATATGAATATAGGTTACCCCTAATATTCTATCCATGAGCTATAGTAGTCATATATTTATCTTTATTTGGCATTTGGAAAGTTAAATTGGAAACTAGGTACATTGTGGTGAAAATTGATAACTAGTTGTGGATTGAAATATCTGTTTTTGTAAAATCGGAATGCTATAGCCATGTGATCTGATTATAAAATGTTAATGTGCTGTAGGTGGCTACTTATCAGGTGTGATCCTTTAGTTATGGATTCATTTCATTTTGGTTCAGTTATTCAGACTCAATTCCTTGCGGTGAATGTTAACTAATTTCATTGGAATTGATGGAAAAATCACCTTATGTGCAATTGGAATGATATGCAAATAAAAATATAATTTTCTGAAGGTGCACGATTAAATATGTTGTTAATGGATGTAGGATTTATTTTGGTTTTAATGGCATGGTTACAATTTTATTTTGTGCAAGACTAGCTGCTTATATTGGAAAACTAGTTAACTAGTCTTGTGGGCTCTCTTTTGTAGTTACCATGATTAATTATTGTAATTTTGATAATTACGAATTATTTACATGTAATTGGATGTTATTAAGAAATTGGGATTGATAATATATGGTTATTTGTTAAAAAATTGTATTTTTTATAAGTGTCATTGTAACATCCCTACTATGCAAAGTTGCTCAGTTGGACCCAAATTTTGAACCTAGGAATGGTGAACTCAAGCTGCTCCAAAAGTCTCCAAATGCTTTCAAATTGTATAGGAAGGACTTGGGAGTAATTAGGAAACCCTAATACCAACCCTTAGACACTTAAAAGCCTTCTATAAGCATGCAAAAAACATGCTAGAAGCATTCATGGTCTGCAATTTTCAAGGAGGGAGGAAGGGGAATAAAACTAGTCAAATGCATTGGTTGAAAACCCCATAGGGTTAGCGACTATTTGGCCTTCCAAAAACTTTATTTACTTCCCTAATTTTTGATCTGAGACTTGTCTCTATTAGAGGAACTCAAGGACAACACATAGGTAACATTACATCAGGTTTTAGGGTTTGATAGATCTTCCAAAAAACAATAGCTTCTATGGTATATAATTTATGAGAAAATGGTGAACACAGGAAAATGAATTTATTGCACAAAATTTAGTAAGAATTCATGGTTATTCACACAAAATTTTGGGTCATCCATTTAAATTCATATCCATCTCGAATCATAAGCAATACCTCAAAAAAAGTCTGATAATAAACTGATACAAGTCATTCTAAAATCACCATGAGAATACAATGAGGAAAATAGCTTGAATCTAGATATTACTTCGAACTATTACATGAAATTATTGGTATTTCGAGCTATGGATCTCATGATAAGTTCATTATAGATACATGCAGCATACAACATGGCCATATGGTATAAATATCAGTCTTCCATAAACAATATGAAACTAGGAGTGCGCTATCACACTTGTACATGAATATTGAGAGAGTGATGATAGAATGATAGTAGAGAAAGAAGAGTGAACATGAAATCGAACTCAAAGGGGGATTGAACCTGCATAAAAAAATCTCCATGAAGCTCTGTTGAGAGGTTGAGTAGCCTCTCCTTCAACCAACTTGGATAGGAATCTTGTACCCACAAAATTGGTTCTAACGCAGGGAGGATGAACATCCACCGTGCAAGGACAAGCTAAGCTATCCAAAAGTGCAAATGATAAATGACCAAAATATTCTCTCCTTCATCCTCCTTCTCTTTTATTAACATCCAATGGACTCCATGGCTCGAATTCCTTCCAAGAGTCTTCACCCAAATCGAGTTAGGGAGAGATTCTCATGAGAGACACTTGCCATTCTCTTTCTTGCATTCCTCTTCCACCAATTTGAATGGGGAATATTGGCTGACCATAAATCCCCCTATGTGCTTCTCGATGTATATTTTCATCCATGATATGTCATATGTGTCATAGTTCTGCAATCAGGTCTGAATTTGTCATAGATTCTCCATCATTGTTGTCATAGATGCTTGGGAATCTAGATACAAGTGTCACATTTACTCTATGATGCCTCTTCCCCTTCCATGGGAGTTACTCTTCGACTTCAATTCGCCTTCCTAGATTCATGACATGAATAATTCCTCTTCAAATTATCCAAGAACGTTACCCTCCACCTTGGACTCGAATTGGTGAGAAAATGTTGCCATGTGTAGTGGAGAATCTTGCCACATGTAGGTCCCACACCACCTATGCGCCCTCATGACAAAATGACACCTTATTTTTCCTTTATTACCATTTATGTGACCCAATTAATGTGAATTTTCAATTCTAAAGTCCATTTTGAGTCTTGTATCTCCCTTATTCCAAGTCTTAATGTTTCCACCCCAACCTAGGGAACTAGT
This sequence comes from Larix kaempferi, assembly GCA_027924585.1. NCBI lineage: Eukaryota > Viridiplantae > Streptophyta > Pinopsida > Pinales > Pinaceae > Larix > Larix kaempferi. Next base: position 2,520,849 of record BSBM01001005.1, on the reverse strand, counting down.
AGAATGGTGTAAATTGTTTCTTCATGAAATTTATTTGGATGGGGACATTACAGTCCTCCCCACACAAGATTGCTTGTCCCCAATCAATTAAAAATTTGGATGTTGCAAAATTTGTTCATCTTCCCATGTGGCATCCTCACTTGGAAAATCTTTCCATTGCACCAAATATTCTCTTAGGATTCTGCTCCTCAATTTCCTTTCCCTTACCTTCAATTTTTTTTTTGGAATGAGTATGAGCTTCCCTTCATCATCTAATGAAGGAAGTGTTTTTGAAAGGGAAATTTGCTGCCCAATCATTTTTTTAAGACACGAGACATGAAACACATTATGGATTTTACTTCCTTCTGGAAGTGCCACTTCATAATCTCCCTCTCCAACTTTTCGAATGATCTTGTCTGGGCCATAAAACCTTGGCTTTAGTTTTTCTACTCCTTTCCCTTTTATGGTGGTTTGTTTGTACTTTTGTAGCCTCAAATAAACTAAATCATTCACTTGAAAGTTTCTTTCTTTCCTATGTTTATTTGCATATTGTTTTTGTTGATTTTGGGAAACCTGCAAATTGTCTTTTAAGAGCTTCAAAATTTCTTGACTTTCCTCAATCCAATCTTTAGCTTTTGGGGCTCTACTATCACCAAAAATGTGATAAAAAAAGGTAGGTTCTTCATAACCATATAGTTCCTTGAAAGGAGACATGCCAATGGACATATGAAAGGTAGTATTGTAGCAAAACTCACCCAAATGTAGCCATTTAACCCATGCTTTTTGCTACCCACTCACATAGTTTTTCAACTAGCCCTCCAACCATTGGTTCAACCTTTCTGCCCGACCATCAATTTGTGGATGATAGATTGTTCTTGGAGTCAATTTTGTTCCCACCAACTTGAATAGTTCTTGCCAAAAAACACTCATAAATCTGCTATCCCTTTCACTAACAATGTTTTTGGGAAGTCCATGTAATTTGAAAACATATCTAAAGAATAGATCAGCTACTTGTGCGGCATTAAAATATGAGGCAATATAAAAGAAATGAGAAAATTTGGTGATTCTATCCACCACAACAAAAATACAATCCTTACCAAATTCCTTGGGAAAACCTGTGATGAAGTCCATGGAGATGCTTTCCCACTTTTGTTCTGGAATATGAAAGGGTTGTAAGAGTCCAGCATGATGGGTGTGCTCAATTTTTTTTTGTGGAAATATCTTGCATTCCTTCACATATTTCAAAACATATCCCTTCAAACCCTTCCAAAATAACCTTTCTCATAGCTTCCTATATCTTTTGAAGAAACCAGGATGGCATGCTAAAGGAGAATCATGAGTTAAATTCAATTTTTTTTGCTTCAAATTTGAACCATGGACTAAGTAGATTCGGTCCTTATAGTAAATTCGGCCATTCAATACTTTATACATATCATCTCCCTTGGCCCCATCTAATAATTCACAAGCAAGTCTATCTTTGGCACTCTACCATTAGTACATCTTTCCAATCTTTTGAAATGTCCATAAGAGAAATTGAGGGCGTTCTAGACAATGCATCCGCTACAACATTATTCTTTCCTTTAACATATTGTTGGCAAGCAACACCCTTCAGACCAATTTGAGAATTAATTCAATTTATTTCTTTTATGAATCCTTTAACTATGACCAATGTCTTAGGTTATGCCCTTTATCAATACTCATAAAAAAATATATTTTAGTAGTGCCTTCAGAATCTTTGATTTTGAAGGTACTCCCAATAAGGTCACAATCTTGATTAGGACATAGGAATTGGAAATTGTTGTTGGTTTCAAATTGGATTGATTGTCTTCATTTTACTTCTTATTTCTGTTTGATCATCAAGGGTTAAATGATAGATCATAATCTTGGAATTTTGCAGCTCCTAAATTTTACAGATTGAACCAATGATATAAATTGTGGTTATGCAAAGTATTACATTCATTATCCTAGCTATTTGACTTATTGACAATACCTTGTATCACATACTATTATTTTGATCTATCAGTTCTATTTCAAAGAGTTGAATTATCTTAAGGCATGAGTATGATCATGGTAATATTGATATTAAGAGTCCATTTCATGTTGTTATCATATTAATCATCATTTTGTGATAACCATTCATTTACCCCATTCTTAATTTTCATTATTAATTTGCAATGGAAAATATCTACATGATTATAAATCATTTTATTAACACCTTGAGATAAGATTAATTCCATTAATTTTATTATGTTGATCAAACTAATCTGCAAGGTATGTCGATCCTGGTGTTAGCATGAACTATGAAAAGACAAGGTTTGATAGGGTAATTATAATGCGCTACCATTTTATGGATGACAGTGACACAAATGTCATCTATCATTACTATTTGCTTGTCATCCTCCCAAAGCCATCATCGCACTTTGTGCATTCTACAAACTCAAATACCTCTTGCAGGTTCAGGGGTATCATTACCTTACATCCCTCATGCATGCTTGAGTATCTATTGTACTCGAATAACATGAGGTCGGTTACAATTTTGGTAAATCTAAGAGGTTCGATGGTAAGTCTATTTCGCCTCTCGGTTGAGATTTTGAACCTGCTTGTATCTTGTAAGATTAGTCCCATGGCTCCCGTTTCTCATTTTGAGATTTTTGGGCCTGAGTTTTTTGATATTTACCCGTAGTGTGTCGAACCAGTGACCAAAATAGGTTGGATTCCTTTCTTTGAGAAGTTCTCAGGACATAACATGGCAGTAACCCTAGCATTCATGTCCTCGATTGATGGCTCGACAACACGTATTGGGGATGTTGACCTCAATTTAACAGAGGAATTTGTTTCACAATAAATTGGGTTTTCATTAATTAGAGAATGATGGTTCAAAGGAAAACATATGAAGAGCGATGAATGGAAGGGGTTCATGATTAAATCCAATCAGGAGGTGGAATCCGAGTTCGGGTTTCCTTCACGAATGTTGAAGAAACAATGGCGGCCGTTGCTTGAGTTAATCATCAGGTATATTACTTGTGAAGGACATCTGTCCCAAACCCACTTTTATCACCTCAGATTATTGCTTGTGTTCAAGGGTCGTCCTGTCAATATGCCCTATTATTTTATTAACAGTCTACAGAAAATGGTTTGTGCATTCCAAAACAACATAGCTGATAAAGATCGAAGCCTCTTTCATCACGGGCTGATTAAGATTCTGGTTTCACATTGGTTAACTAAATTGGGTGACAGTTGGGATTTATTCCTTACCAGGAATAGATATGGGGTTAACAAAGAATGGCCTCGTCATAGGTCTAGAACTTGACGCAAGCGCACAGGGTTTGATATGGAAAACCCCTATCTTGAAACCAGTCTAGAAGATGGAGAGCCGAGTTCGGTTAAAACCCTAGGTGAAAGTAAACCTGTAATAGAATCCAAGACAAACCTTGAGACAGTTTGTGAAAACCATCAAGCATAAATAAACAAACCTTTGATTATTGATGGCAACCTCGATAAGGACCCCCTTTTTCCAGTACAAACTCATAGTCACGCACGAGATGAAGATGAGATGAGCAAGGCTCTGAGTGACAAGGAAACGTGTCGAACCACCCGAAGTGTGATCGTAGCCCTCTTAGTAGAGAGAAACTTGTTTGAAGAAGATTCCCTTGTCGTCGATCTTAGTGACTCATCGGTGTCTCAACAAAACGACGGTCTCGTGAATTAGGTAGACTCAAAATTCCTATACGATTCCACTTTCGAGGCGAGGGCAAGAAATGCTCAACAATTAAACCCTTCCCTTCAGTCAAATCAAGAGGTTGATTAGAAACTTGCAAAGGTTGAAGAGACCATTGATGAACCAAATCCAAAATCTATAGAAGAGTTTGTCCCTACATCCCAAGCCCATCGGATATCGTCCTTAGAAATTGATGTCAAAGAAGCCCAGTTACTCAATACCTTTGCCGCTGAGGAAATCACCAATCTGAAAGGTGAATTGGTAACCTGGATGGATAAATGGAATTGTATGAAAGAGAAGAAGAATAAGTACAAATCTCTTAGAAAAGATCTGTTGTTAAAAAATCAAAGGTTAATCAAACATAACAGGGTTACTAATGCAAGAGCCCTGAAATTTAAGGCTAGACTGGCTGAGGCTAGGAGAGTCACCCCGGTTCAAGTGTCTGTTGAATCGTCCCAAAAACCCTAATGCTCTTGGAAGATGAATTTCATTTTTGTTTGATGATTAAATTTTTGTCAAATTACAGGGTGTTGTAAAGAATCGATGGATACAAGTAAATGATTTATATTTCTGAGGCCTGTCTTTTAAATGCAAAGTGCTTATATGAGGATACTTGCAGAATCAAAGATTCTGCAGGCATCCTTCACATTATTTTTCTTGTATTTTTATCACTTTGTCATTAATTCTGTTTTGAATGATACAAGTGTCGTTTCGTCATGCATGGAGCATAATTTTGTTGTCTTCAGATTCAAAACGTGTCTACTGGATCTTGTCTAATACTCAATGCTATAGATGTGGAATGATTTGCGTGCTTTCTGGTTTCTTGTTCTATTTATAGCAGAGGCAGTTCTTGGAATATTGAATCCAACAATCATCTTCATCCAGGGGGCGTAATGCTGGCTTTGTCCAGTAAGTTAGTTGTTTTTCCATGCTCTCTCATTCCAAACTTGACTCAAGGGTAGCTTAATTCGAGGGAGATTTGACACCAGATTGTGCTAGATTCTAATGGGCATCTTGAGGATGGTCCACGTAGTCCATATTTGGATAAGGTAGTATTAATGTTAGATGCTCGAGGGGTTCTATATAATGAAATTCAAGACATTGTAATAGGGGTTCGAATTCTAGACTAAAGAGCAAGATAACATCGAAACAGTATAGTTCAATACCTTTTGCTTTAATTTGAGTTTTCTAAACTTATTCTGGAGACTAAACTTATTGCATATATTGGAGACTCTGATCAAGTTTCTGATATATATATTATTGATTTTGTATCTATTTCTTGTTCCTTCTCTATGTTCACTTTGTACCTACATATATATACTGTGTTATTGTATGTGGAGTTATCTTTATGGACTTGAATTAACATGTTGATTTTGAGTTTATGAGCAATTTGTTTAAAATTTGAAAGTAACAGGCTGCTTTCTTGTTATTTCATGTTTTGCATAAGTTGGCATTTTATTATTCCTAATATGTGTGTTTGCTTTGTTCAATATGCATTCTAAGGTGTAATCATAGTTTTTCATATATTCAAAGTTCCATGATAATCAACATTATTTGATTTCCCATTTGAAATCATATTCATTATCATTTTATAGAAGGTTTTCTCTTTTGCAGAATGATTACAGCTTTACTTTAATAGCTGGGGATATATCTACCATGTTGAAGTGTTAACTATATTTCATTTTCAAACTTTAATTCATATCATTACTTCGTGCTCTTGGCCAGGATAGGAAAATAGTCATTAGCTTACTTTTAGCTTAGATTTAGTAGCTACTAAATTTTGCATTAATTAGGATAATCATTAGAGCTAGGTAGTCATTAGGTTTGTCTTTCTTGGTAAGTAGAATTTGAGTTAAGAAAATTGATTATCACAATCATCGAGAGACTCTCTATTTGGAGAGAAAATCACAAAGGCAGCAGGGCATTGATCTTGTGAGAAACAATTACTTTAAACATACATAGGATTGCATTAAGTCCTCTGTGTGAGCTATTTTTCCATAAGTTGGCCAAGGACAGTTTTCCCGGACAACACATATTCAATGTCAAAATCAAAAGCTTGAATATTACTCACCCATTCTTATTTCCTTTCATTGATATCTTTTTGTGTAAGGAAATGCTTTAAACTAGTATGCTCAGTTTTGACCACAAATTTGTTCCCCACCAGATATTTTCTAAACTTGGCCAAGGCATGCATGATGGCCATTATTTCCTTGTAATATGGAGTAGAGTCTCTCACGTGGTTGTAGCTTCCTTCTTTCAAAATTAATGGGGTCTTAATTTTGCTTCAAAACTTCTCCAGTGCCTTCCCCTGATGCATCACATTCCCAACCAAATGGTTTAGAAAAATTTGGTAATGCAAGGACAGGAAAACTACTCATTACCTCTTTCAATCTTTGGAAATATTTTTGTGCCTCTTAATTCCATTGTAAGCCATCCTTCTTTATCAAATCAATGAGGGGAGCAGTCAATTGGGAAAATCCCTTCACAAAATTTGTATAGTAAGTGCAAATCCCAATAAAAACCCTCAATTCAGTGACGTTCTTGGGTGATGGCCAATCAATAATAGCCCTTATTTTATCCAAGTGGACCTTTACACCATCTTTCCCAATGATATTCCCAAGATACAAGATTTCTGTCAACCCAAACTCACACTTGGACAACTTAGCAAACTAATATTGTTCATGCAAGATTTTCAATACAATGTCCAAATGATGTAAATGCTCCTCCTATGTCTTACTGGAGATCAAAATATCATCAAAGAAAACCAAAACAAACTTACGAAGTTGCTTAGAAAATATCTTGTTCATGCATGACTGGAAGGTTGCAGCAGCATTGGTCAATCCAAAAGGCATGACAAGGAATTCTGAAATGACCATAGTGACATCTGAAAGAAGTTTTCTGCACATCTTCCTCCTTCATTCAAATATGATGGTAACCAGATCTAATATCAATTTTTGAAAAGAAATTTGCTCCAAATAGTTCATCCATGAGTTCATCTATCCGAGGAATGGGATATCTATTCTTCATTGTCTTTTTGTTTAGAGCTTTGAATCTGATGCACATTCTCAAGGTTCCATCTTTTTTCTTTACCAAGATAACTAAAGAAGCATAGGACTTGAACTTGGCCTTATGAGTCCCAAATCCAACAGTTCTTTGATATCCCTTTTGATCTCATCCCTGGACCTTTTTGGGTGTCTATATGGCGGTATTTTGATAGGTGAGTACCTGCCTCATACATAATGGCATGTTCAACTCCCTTGTCAGGTGGCCTTCGAGGTGGAAGGTCTCCAAAAACCTTCTCATACTTGTGCAATAGTTTCCTTATCTCTTTGGGATGCTCTGAAATATTTATGCTTGGTTTGGGGGAAGTGATTAAACATTATGAATCCCATTCAATGTCCCCATGTCTCAAAATGGACCTCATACTGTGGGAGGACACCACTTGGTTTGGATAAGTGTGCATTCCCCTCACCAATACTGGATTTCCTTCTGAATATTTAAACATCATTTCAGGTACTTAATAGTTCATTGTATGCTCTTATATTGAGTACAACCATTGGAATCCAAAAACCACATTTGTATAAACAACATTCACCAAATCAAATATTTTAGTAACAAAGTAGTTTCCTATGGTAAGTTGTAGCTTTGGAATCCATGTGTTACATTCCATAGAATTGTTAGCTGGAATGATGACTGTGAACCCATCAAATGTTTCAGTAGGCAACTTTCTCCTCTCCACTAAGGCTGCATCAATTAAGTTATGAGTTTCTCCTCCATCCACTAATACTGAAACCTTCTACCCTTGTACAACTCCTTTTCATAGAAGGGTATGGAACAGAGGCACCCCCGACAATACTGCCATCTTCCCTGTTTCAGGTTGTGGATGATTTTCTTCTACTGTGTCATATCCCTCTTCTTGGGATGAATATTGTGCTTCTTCCTCCATGTCCTCCTCTTCATCAAAATAGACTTCAATGAAGTGTGCTTTTCCCTTAGCACATTTATGCCCTAGAACCCATGGTTGATGACATGTGAAACATAGCTTCTTCCTTTTGAGTTCTTCCTTGCTTGGTCCTTCTTTATTTTCCTTCCCAAATGATTCTTTTTTCCATGGTTTCTTGTCATATTTGTACTTGGAAGGAAAATTGGGCTTGGGAGGATATTTTGTCTTGGGTAGCACATTCTGCAAATCTATGGTAAAGTTCATGGCATCTTTCAATGTAGCTGGCTTGTGATATTTAACCAAAATTTTCAAAGGTTCATCCAGCCCTTCAGTAAAGAGAAATAACAAGTGAACCATGGAGATATCAACAACAATCATTGACAATTTTTGGAATTCCAACATGTAAGCCTCAGGGGTTCTAGTTTGCTTCAACTGTGCTAGTTCCTTGAAAGGAATTTCAAGGTCATTTCGATCAAACCTTTCCACCAACCTGTTAACAAACTCTTCATAGGATGTGATTTGATCATGTCCCAAGTTTTTAATTCCATGGAACCACCAATCATTTGCTTCTCCTTCAAGATGTAGAATAGCCATTTTCAAGGCATCCTCTTCAACCATTGGATTCAATTGAAAATACACATCTAATTTTTGTTTCCAAGCACTAGCAGGACTTTGTGGCGAGCCATTAGAGGTGGGAAGGGGAACCTTGCATGTAGTAGACTTAAATTCTTTATTTTGGAAAGGGATTCTGCTACCTTATTTGGTTTTGAGCTTGTTTGAGACATTGAATAATTGTTCAAATTGTAAGGTCCTCCTACACTCTTCACTCAATTGCTGCCACTCATCTAGAGATTCCTTCATCCCATAATGAGTGCTAGGATCCTATTTAGACTAAAAAACCTTGGGTGTAGTAGCTCTTGCTGAGCTCTGGAAGTGATTAGGTCGATTGTGAGGCCCGATCCTTGAGAAGATTGTTTCACTAGCCACCTTTTTCTCCCCAGAATGGGAGCTACTACTACCTCATGCTGTCAATTTGATCCCAATTTGGAAATCCATCCATTAGAAACCTTGCATTATATTCCTTGTCATTTCCTCAAAAAATGGTTGCATGAACTTTCTAAATTCTTCTCTATTATCTACTTCTGAATCTCCTTTGTCACCCTTGCTCATTGTTTCAGCAGAATTTACCTCTTCTCCCACTTCTTCTTCTTCTTCACTAAAGGCACTTTCAATTTCGGTTTCTAAGGGTGGGGGATGAATTATTGACCTCATTAATGGTTACCCAAAGTAGGTGCAAGGACCATGATCTGATACCACTGTAGCATCCCTACTATGAAAAGTTGCTCAATTGGACCCAAATTTTGAACCTAGGAATGGTCAACTCAAGCTACTCCAAAAGCCTCCAAATGATTTCGAATTGTATAGGGAGGGACTTGGGAGGACTTAGGAAAATATAGTACAACCATTAGACACTTAAAAACTTGCTAGAATCATTCATGGTCTGTAATTTTCAAGGAGGGAGGAAGGGGAATAAAACTAGTCAAATGCATTGGTTGAAAACCCCACTAGGTTAGCGACTATTTGGCCTTACAAACACTGTACGAACTTCCCTAATTTTTTATCTAAGACTTGGCTCTGTTAGAGTAACTCAAGGAAAACACATAGGAATCATTACATCAGGTTTTAGGTTCTGATAGATCTTCCAAAAAACAACAGCTTGTATGGTATAGAATTTATGAGAAAATGGTGAACAAGGGACAATGAATTTATTGCACAAACTTTAGTAAGACTTCATGGTTCTGCACACAACATTTTGGGTCATCCATTTAACTTCATCTGTAGCTCGAATCATAAGAAATACCTCAGAAAAATTCTGATAATAAATTGATACAAGTCATTCTAAAATCACCATGAGAATACAATGAGGAAAATAGATTGAATCTAGATATTACAATGGAACTATTACATGAAATGCTTGGTATTTTGAGCTGTGGCTCTCATGATCAATTCATTACAGAGATAGTTAGTAGACAACATGGACATATGGTCAAAATATCAGTCTTCCATAAACAATGTGCTACTAGGAGTGCGCTATCACACTTGTACATGAATATTGAGAGAGTGATGAGAGAATGATAGTAGAGAAAGAAGAATGAACATGAACTCAAACTCAAAGGGGGATTGGACCTGCATCAAAAAATATCCATGAAGCTCTGTTGAGAATTATGAATGGCCTCTCCTTCAACCAACTTGGATAGGAATCTTTCACCCATGAAATTGGTTCTAAGGTAGGGAGAATGAACATCCACCGTGCAAGGACAAGCTAAGATTTCCAAAAGTGCAAATGAGAAATGACCAAAAGCTGCTCTTCTTCATCCTCCTTCTCTTTTATTAACCTCCAATGGCCTCCATCGATCGAATTCCTTCCAATATTCTTCACCCAACTCGATTTAGGGAGAGATTCTCATGAGAGACACTTGTCCTTCTCTTTCTTGCATTCCTCTTCCACCAATTCGAATGGGGAAACTTGACTAACCATAACCCCCCCCTATGCACCCTCTTAGTGGCTAATTTATCCCTGATATTTCATGTGTCATAGGTATGCAATCAGGTCTGAATTTGTCATATTTTTCATAGATTCTCCATCATTGTTGTCATAGATGATTGGGAATCTAGCTACAAGTGTCACATTTCCTCTATGATGCCTCTTCCTCTTCCATGGGAGTTACTCTTCCACTCCAATTCAACCTGCCTAGATTCATGCCATGAATAATGCCTCTTCAAATCATACAAGAAAGTTACCCTCCACCTTGGACTTGAGTTGGTGAGAGAATGTTTCCATGTGTAGTGGAGAATCTTGCCACATGTAGGTCCCACACCACCTATGTGCCCTTATGACCAAATGCCACCTTATGTTTCCTTTATTATCATTTATGTGAACCTATTAATGTGAATTTGCAAGTCTACAGTCCATTTAGGGTCTTGTAGCTTCCTTATTCCAAGTTTTAATGTTTCCACTCCATCTTAGGGAACTAGTAGATTGGTGGAAATTTTTTCTTCATTAAATTTATTTGGATGGGGACATTACAATCGTCATTTGCGCACTAAGTGTCGTAATTAACACCTTAATTACTAGTTAACTCTGATTAATAATAATTAACCTTTAAAAGTGGTTATCATCTTTGATATGGATTGGATTGAAGGTTTGATGATGTTAGATGATGTTAAGAATCCTTCCCATCCCTTAGATCAAATGTTGGATGTGTTAATGAATTTAAATTAAATTATTATTAATTATTGGATTTTGTGTCGCAATTAATTTTGGAAAAATAGAAATTAAATGTCAATGGTTTATTTGCTATACTAACAATCAAGTAATTAGCCTCAGAGAGCTAATGATATGTACCTGAGACCCTTTGATATCCCCGGGGGACATTACAGGTGGTATCAGAGCTTAGGTTCCAATTCTGCGACTGTTGGGCCTATTATGGATTCATAACTCCGTTTATATGTATTTGGAGTTTATAAATGTGCCTTGTGAAAGAATTTTAACCTCCCTTATGTTAATGGAAGAATAAGAAGGCTCGGTTAAGATATCAGTTTGTTGTATTCTTTAGAATTAATTAATATTCAATATCATATAGTTGTATTCTTTAGAATTAATTAATATTAACCTCCCTTTATATGTAGTTGTTAAAATTATATATAGATATGAACGGATATATATATGTATGTATGTATGTTTGAGTATACTATAATATGTATTTTAAAATATGCAATAATTATTAGTATTACATGCATATGATATTGTGTATATACTATATGTATAGATGTGAACATATGTAATGAATTAAGTGTAAAATATTGGGAGTATTTGGAAGTGTTTGGGAATATTCGAAAGTGTTTGGAAGTATTTGGAAATATTAGGAAGTATAGTGTGATCAGAAGTATTATGTTAGTATATATGTTACTTATAATGCATACTTACTATGATATCATCGGATTAAGTAATTATACTGCTATAATTGTATGGATATTATGGTATAACATAATAATTATACCAGTGTATAAAATATAGGATATATGACTAATATGATGTGTATATGATTAATAATAATATGATCTATGATTGAAGAATTATAATATGTATGTAGACAAATGGACGTATGTATAGAAATAATACATAGTAATAGTAAGTATGTTGTATGGTATGAGTGTATGATGGTATGTTGTATAGCTAGTAATTATTTTATTGTAGAATATTATAATATTTTGGTGGTAGGATGTTTGGTTGTTTGAGGTGACTATGTATTTACTTTGGTTGATAGTATAAGTAGTGTGCTACTTGTAAATAATTAGTAACGTAATACATGGTTAATATATGGGGATTAGATTGGATTTCCATTAAAGTATGTATAACATTGCTATTGATGGAGCATGCATGCAGGCAATATGCATGATTGTGTATGTGTTGAGTGTTTACATAAGTGCAGTATTAGTAGTGTTGTGATGTTGTTGGTTGTATACATGTATTAGTAATCTATGGATATTATATATATCATCATGTGCTAATAATTATATGTTGTGTTATGATAAATAGTAACTATTAGAAATGATTTCTATGGTCGATGTATGATGTTTGAATGGTTGATGTATGTTGTTTGATACTATTGGTTGTTAATGATTGATGTTGGTTGATTAATGGTTGACACATGTACGATATTGTCATTATTGTATGGATGGATATTATTGGTTGTTATGGTTGTCATGTGTATGATTGATGAATGCTGGTTGATGTTGAGTGGATGATGTATGGATGATACTATTATTCATATGGTTTCTATTGGTTGTTATTGCCGTCATTGGTTGATATTGGTATGATTGATGTGCTTGGGTGATGTTATTGAGAAAATAATCAATGTTTATAATATGTGGGATAGATGTGATTGTTAAAGATTAATGTAATTTGATTAATGTATTATGATTGATGTATCCTAATTTGATTGATGTATCCTGAATTTGATTGATGTATTTTGCTTCCGGTTGATGTATTCTGATTGAAGTGTTCTAATTGATGTATTTTTCTTGATGTATTCTGATTGATCTGTTCTGGTTGATCTATTCTGGTTGATGTATTCCGATTGATCTGTTCTGGTTGATCTATTCTGGTTGATGTATTCCGATTGATCTGTTCTGGTTGATCTATTCTGGTTGATGTATTCCGATTGATTTATTTTGCTTCTGGATGATGTATTTTGCTTCTGGTTGATGTATTTTGCTTTTGGTTCATGTGTTCTGGTTGATGTATTCTCGTTGATATACTATGATTGATGTTTGTATGGTCAGTTGATGCATGTACGGTTGTCATTGGTTGATATTGGTGTATGATTGATATATGATCAACATATATTGATATATGGTTGAGGTATTATGAATTTATGTATTATGGACCGACGCCTGTATGACTGATGTATGATTGATATTGGTTGATGTTACTGGTTGACACTAATTACTATTAGTTGATGTATATTGGCTTTTTTATTGTTCTCTAAAGAAGACTTATGCTTTGTGTGGAGATGAAAGGTAGCATGTTTAACTTCTAGTCGTTATGGCCCTTTTTAGTTTCTTAATAGATTGGGATTGTTGCATGTAATTTCGCTTTCCTATTACATTAAGTGCATAAAATGTACAAGTGATCTTTGCTAGAAAAATATCTTTGTGATCTTTATCTTTGCAATCTTTGCTAGAAAATATCTTTGTGATATTTATCTTTGCGATCTTTGCTAGAAAAATATCTTTGTGATATCTATCTTTGCAATCTTCATTAGAAATGTATTTTTGTGATATTTGTTGAAAGGCATTTTGGTGGTATCTTGGTGACATTTTATGTGTAGGTATCTTGGTAATATCCTGGTGGTATTTCCTATATCTTGTTGAAAAGTATGTACGAAACGTGTGACTGATTAAAGCATGATTCATGTACCTTTGTTGAATATGTACTTCATGTATCCTTATATATCCAATACATTACAAGTACCCTTGTTAGAAAAATATCCTTGCGATCTTTGATGAAACTATCTTTTTAGGGTATCCTTATGGTATATCAAATACCTTTGTTGAAAGGCATCTTTGTAAAGTATCATGGTAAATATCATGCATCCCTATAGGGAAAGTTTTTGGGTGATAAATCATGTAAAATAATCTTGGTAATGCATCTCATGTGATTGATTGATTGATTGTAATGCATTGCATATATCTTAGATGCATTTCATGTATTTTTGTTAGAGCAATATTATACCTTAGTACCTTAATCATTAATTAATTGATGGTTATTAGGTGCTAAACTGGTTAATAATTACATCCCTAGGTGTGAACAAGGTTATTATAAGTTGGCTAGAACTTGTTTGGGAAAGTGTGAATTAGATAACAATGTATGGGCCAAGGGTGGTCAAACTAGCTGTTGGGCGTTCTCCCACATGCATTTATTACCATTAGCATGCCTAAGGCGCTGCCCTTCCCTGTTTTATGGGTATGGGTTTGACCATAGGCGCACATGCATTGAACCTAGTCATTTCCCCCTCTTTTGGCTATTTTGGCCCAACCTAGCCTACCTAACTTCCACCCAACCTTATCCTCCACATGTGTGAACCTCATTATGACTTCCCATGCTCACCCAATGTTCACATGGTCATTTTGTACCTGTTTGGGATATTTGGGAACCATTTGGTTAACCTAGGAGATTGTGGCTCAATCTAAGCTAGCTAAGTGTGGACACTCCAAGTGCATCCTATTTCTTCCTATTTCTATATAAGTATGATCCAAACTCATTGTAACATTGGACAATTAACAAACTCTGATATTTGATCATTTATACCTAGTTTTTGATCATTTGTTTTCCAGAAATGTATATGCACTTGTTTCTTGCATAATAAGTTAAATCTTTCAATTGTGAGGTATCTATAGTAGATAGATCCTACTGTGATAGAGATTTTACAATTTTGTTGATAGAGAATATGCATGATGCATTTCATGTATTTGTCGGTAAAGTATATGCATTTCATGTGATTGATTGACTGGAGTGCATTTCATGAAGAAAGAGTACACACTTGATGCACTTCATGAGAATGAATGATGTACTTGATGCAATTCATGAGAATGAATGGTATAATGCACTTCATCAAATTGATTGATACACCTGATGCATTTCATATGATTGAATTGATTAGAATAAGATTTAGGTAGATGAATTTCAAGTATTTTGTTGATGAAGTATCTGTTAAGATTTAATATGCTAAGACAGAAAATATCAGCATTACATTCCATTTCACAATAATAGCATATACATGATCACTGAAAGAACAACAAGCACAACATAAACACAAGAGACATAGATTTATCTTGGGAAACCCTCATGGGGTAGAAAACCCAAAAAAGCTTCCTCAATATAGATGACCAGAAAATACAAAGATGTAATCCACAACCATGAGCTCCTTCACCTCCACAACAGATCTCTCTCTCACTTATGCGCTAATCACAAGTGAGTGAATGTGTGTTAAATGAGGAACAAACCTCCTCTATTTATACACAAATCCGACTTGTCTTTTACATTAACTAGGTTGGCCCCAACTTAACTAATTAACATAATGTGACAGGGCCGACCCCACTAGGGTGGTCTAATAACCCTTTAACCCACATGACTCATACAGGGCCGACCCCCACTAGGGAAGTCTAATAACCCAAGTTACCACATTATCCATGAAGGAATAAAACATCTCCGGATATACAATAAGGTCTTCACAAAGGAATGAAACATCTCCAGAATAATAAAGTACAAATATAATATTCTCAGAAGTTACAATATTTCAACACTCCCACTTAACGAGAAGGATGTTATAACAACATATACAGGAGCAAGGAGTCATCAACTACATGATACATGATACATCTATAAATCATTGGAAGCTTTCTTCATACATCATCACTAACTCAAACAGTTTACTGGAACATCTTCAAGATCTTCAATACTGGAACATCAACATCTTCAATATTGAGTCTTTGTCTTCTGCAGCACTCGAACAACTACAACAACATCATCAACATATGTATCATCTCGATCGAAAACATCTGGATCATCTCGATCAACAACATCTGGATCATCTCGATCGACAACATCTGGATCATCTCGATCAATAGCATCTCGATCAACAACATCACATCATCAATTGGATCCTCTCGATCAACAGCATCTGGATCATCTCGATCAATAACATCACATCATCAACTGGATCCTCTCGATCAACGGCATCTGGATCATCTCGATCAACAACATCTGGATCATCTCGATCAACAACATCTGGATCATCTCGATCAACAACATCTGGATCATTCTCGATCTATGAGTATCTGGATCATCTCGATCTACAGCATCTGGATCATCTCGATCTACAACATCTGTATCATCTTGATCTACAACATCTGGATCATATCGATCTTAGTAGCACAATCTGCAATACACATGATCCAATTCCAGGATGATCAATCCATATCAATTTTAGACAAGTCTCATGTCTATGGACGATGTAATCCAGATATACTTCCAGGATGATCAATCCTTATCAATTTTAGACAAGTCTCATGTCTATGGACGATGCAATCTAGATCTACTTCCAGGATGATCAATCCTATCAATTTAAGACAAGTCTCATGTCTATGGACGAGGCAATCCAGATATACTTCCAGGATGATCAATCCTTATCAATTTAAGACAAGTCTCATGTCTATGGACGATGCAATCCAGATCTACTTCCAGGATGATCAATGCTTATCAATTTAAGACAAGTCTCATGTCTATGGATGATGCAATCCATATCTACTTCCAGGATAATCAATCCTTATCAATTTAAGACAAGTCTCATGTCTATGAACGATGCAATCCAGACACATACATTTTGAAATAAATGTTCAGGGACGATGTAGTCCTATCATCAATTATCGAAGACAGATGCCTACGGATCAATTATGGGACTGAAGTTCAGGGACAATACAATCCCCTCTCGTCCACTAGGGACTACTTTCTCGAAGACATCTGTCTACAGATCAATTTTGGGACCTAAGTCCGGGGATGATACAATCCCCTCTTGTCCACTAGGGACCAAATTCTCAGAGACATCTGTCTACGGATCAATTATGGGACCGAAGTCCGGGGATGATACAATCCCCTCTCATCCACTAGGGACCACATTCTCGGAGACATCTGTCTACGGATCAATTCTGGGACCGAAGTTTGGGGATGATACAATCCCCTCTCGTCCACTAGGGACCACATTCTCGGAGACATCTGTCTACGGATCAATTCTGGGATCGAAGTCTGGGATGATCCAATCCCCTCTCATCCACTAGGGACCACATTCTTGGAGACATTTGTCTACGAATCAATTCTGGGACCGAAGTCCGGGGATGATACAATCCCCTCTCGTCCACTAGGGACCACTCATCGACCTCACTATTGGCATTACCAATATAGGTATCCACATCATCGACCTCACTTTTGATGCAGGCAATTTCATCATCAGCGACCACATCACTCCCCCTTTCGAGGAGGGTCCTTCTGAACTACACCAAGCTTGTCTCAGAAATACTCAAACTTTACTCGAGACAGAGGTTTGGTCAATATATCAGCAACTTGTTCCTTAGTGCTCACATACTCGATATTGATAGCTCTTTTCTGCACCATATCCCGTATATAGAAATATCGGATCTCTATGTGCTTTGACTTATCATGGAACAGTGGATTCTCTGTCATCTTAATACAACTCTGGTTGTCACACATGATCACAGTGGGGTCAATATCTACGTCAAACAATCCTGATAACAACTTCCGAAGCCATATCGCTTCACAACTAGCAGAGCAAGCAATTATATATTTCGCTTTAGCTGTGGTGAGATCCACACTAGACTACTTCCTTCTAAAACACAAGATCAAGGCAGATCCCAGACAATAACATCCGCCTGATGTGCTCTTCCTATCTGATACACTTCCTGCCTGATCAACATCTGTGTAGCCATACAATCTGAAGTCATGATCTCCAAAATAACATAGACCAAAGTCTATCGTACCTTTTAGGTACCTCATCACATGCTTTTGCAGTTATCAGGTGAACACGCCTAGGTTCCACTAGATACTGACTCAAGGTGTTCACAGCAAAGCATATATTTGGCCTAGTATTCGTCAGATACATCAATGACCCAATAATCTGTCTGTACAGAGTTACATCCACTATCTCTGATGAGTCATCAGCTAACATCTTCAAGTCGAAACCCATGAGAGTGGCCATGGTTGTACATTACAACATATCAAATATTTTCAATATTTCCACAGCATACTTTCCCTGGTTAAGAAAGATTCCTTCTGAGCCTTTCCATACTTCCAGTCCTAGGAAGTAATGCATCAATCTGAGATCTTTCATCTCAAATTCTGTAGCTAGATTCTTCTTTCTTTCCATGATCTGTTTCTCATTCCCTGTCAGAAAGAGATCATCCACATACAATAATAGTATCATCCATAACCTAAAGGTAAAGGTTAGGATCAGCTTTACTTCTGGTAAAGCCCAAGCTTGTCAAGAAACTGTCAATTCTCCCTCTGTGACTGAACATCATCCACACACTCTGCATTGAGTGATCTTCTGCATATCTATTTGTGCCATATCCTTCCAGATGGGTCTACTGATATGAGCCTCAAGATCATTCAAACTCTGTGGTGAGTTCCTTCTTGCATCCATCTAAGAGAAGAATGTCATCTGTATATAGACACCATCTTCAACCTTGTAGCAAAGGTTGAAATCCGCATCACCCATGGTGATCATTAAGCTCATCAAATGACTATCGATCCTGGGTGTCCGTACAGAGCTTTCTTCAATTACACCATTAAGAGAATCTTTTCATGATCCTCTTCTTCTTTCTAAAAGAATCTTCTAGCCACGATCCTTCTATAATATGTTTGATTTGTAAGTCTTCTTGTTGAACATCCATCACTCGTTCTTTGGAACAGGTGTTCATCATCATAGCACATGATCTTTTCTACAAATCAAATTTAATCACATAATTAGTAATACTTCATAATCATCAAATTATGTTGACATGATAACCTACTATGCATACTGATATGATTCACATAGTCATGCAACTATCTTGACCAATATTTTGGCACAACACTTTTCCATGTTCTGTATGCATACAGTGGCTATCTAGATGCCTTCCATTTCTACCAGAGCATACTTTCGAGAGTGTGCACAGCTCTCAACATGTCAACAAAGAGGTTTCATTCTAGATAAACAACAATGGAATGTTTGTCCAACTTACCCATAATATGCATATTAGTAGTATACTGTTCAATGCTATATGAATGTTCACACTATGCAGATATATTCTAGGAATATAAATACGCATGCAACTATTACGAGCAATATCATTAACTTATTCAGAGATTCAAATAACAACTCAAATGCTTATCTTTTATGTTTGTATGGTTGCCTCCCGCTTGATCTCTTTATGTCTTTTGAACTTCTATTCATTCTGTACCACTATGCATGCTTGAGTGTGCACTAGTGTCATCCTCATGATCTCATACACAAACATACATTCATTAGTATAATCTCAATACTATCAAAACATGATAATCTTAAGTATGTATGGTCATGATTATTTCATACATAGGTATACTTACCTAAGATCCTAACAAAGTAGGATTCTAACTTGATAAAGGAAAACATACCTGGATTATCAAACTTGGTTATGTCTTAACATACCCAAACAATATCTTTTTTGTTCTCTTCAATGATTTAGAGACCTTGTTCTAGAACCTGCATATCTCATAGGTGAAGCATAGTAGAACAAAGTCATACATACCTCGTAAGCAGAGTTTCTATGCTATCCATGACTATGGATGAGTCTTTGTCTTCATGTCATCATGGTCATATGTTCTTGAACTAGAACTTGATTTGTACCTTTCATGTTAGCGGACAACATCATCCTCATACAATACCACAGTGCATTTGTACAATCATAGGTGTCATAACCCTAATCAATGAATGGCTTCTATCATTCACATGCATTCATTATCAAACAATCATAATTGTACTAACCTCAATAATATGAAGACAAACATATCATGAACAGATTTCAACACATACCTATATCTCCTCAAGTCATACTTGTCATGATTTCTTTTAACCCAATCCACTTTGATTTGTTGAAACTGGATCTGGAGCTAGATTAGGGTTTGTCAGAGAAACCCTAAAAATTCAAACTTTTAATTTCAAACTTCTAAATGGATGGAAAGATGTGGCTTTCTGAGCTAATCAAGCTGGTATACTTCAATTTTGAAAACTGCAAAATTTGACCCCTCAAAATTGCCTTTGAAACTTCTGGATTCACTAGACAGGACCCTGAACTAGGGTTTGATAAAGTCCACTCTTCTGCCTAATCAAAAGGTTTGATCCAAAGCTCTAAACTTTGATTTTTCTGAGGAGCTTCCAGCCGTGGTCACAGACTTAAAAAATTCCAACTTTTGCAGAAGCCCTAATTTTCCACCTTTCCGATCAAAATCCCGAACTAGGGTTTAATCAAGCCCGACCTTCTTCCCAACCAAAAAATTCGATCTTGGTCTCTAAATTTTGATTTTCATGAGGAGAATTCAGCAGTGGAATCCGATTCCAAAAATTCCAACTTTCTTCGAAGCCCTAAATTCCTGCAGTAGTCATAAGCCAAGAATGAAGGTGCTCAAAATCCAATTCTGTTTTGACAGAATTATGCACCTGATTGTTTTTTATGCATCTCTGAAATTACGAATCCACAGGGTCTGAAAATGATACTTGTGGTATCCTGACTTGTCATATTTCCGACCCCATAGGTCTTACCTCAATTGGATTCTCTGAGAAAGAGTTATTCCAAGTGTCGCAACATGACCTGTTTATGGGATAAAACAGGAGAGAGAACTTGTACGGTGTGCCACGTGTCACTGGTCCAACTTCAGCATCTGAAAAACTTACCTGAGAAACTAAAGTCCATGCACTACCTGTCACATTTTACGAAATTTCATTTGGAGCTTCCTAGCCCAAGTTATGACTTTATTTCCCAGGTCACCATTTTATGATTGAGATTTGGAAGAGGCATAAACCCTAACTTGTATTGATCATAAATCACAAAGTACAACGAATTAGAGGCTTTCCTTTGGAAACAAGGTACATGGGGATGTTATATATGACATGTAAAGGTTTCCGATCCTGAACCTTTTCCAAAATGGATTTATAGCGAAAGTTCTATGATGACTGGTTTTTGCTATATAAAACCCTAACCTTCAAATTGTCGCAAGTGAAGCAAGTGTCGTAAGTGCCATGCATTGCCTTCCTTTAGGCTAGCTCTAATTCCATGTTAAGATTTAATATTCTAAGACAAAAAATATCAGCATTACATTCTATTTCACAATAATAGCATATACAGGATCACTGAAAGAATAACAAGCACAACATAAACACAAGAGACACAGATTTATCCTGGGAAACCCTGATGGGGTAGAAAACCCAGCAAAGCTTCCTCAATATAGATGACCAGAAAATACAAATATGTAATCCAAAACCATGAGCTCCTTCTCCTCCACAATATATCTCTCTCTCACTTATGCGCTAATCACAAGTGAGTGAATGTGTGTTAAATGAGGAACAAACCTCCTCTATTTATACACAAATCCAACTTGTCTTTTACATTAACTAGGTCGGCCCCAACTTAACTAATCAACATAATGTGATAGGGACGACCCCATTAGGGTGGTCTAATAACCCTTTAACCCACATGACTCATACAGGGCCGACCCCCACTAGGGAATTCTAATAACCCAAGTTACCACATTATCCATGGAGGAATAAAACATCTTCGGATATACAATAAGGTCTTCACGGAGGAATGAAACATCTCCGGAATAATAAAGTACAAATATAATATTCTTAGAAGTTACAATATTTCAACAGTATCCATATCTCATGTACCTTGTATATACTAATGTATTTTGTGTGATTTATTTCATGCATCATGTATCTTGAAGATGTATTTTATGTATCTGGATGAACAATATATATATATATTTGCTGCTAATCGTGTGGTGTTGGAATGTGAAGAAAGTATCCTTGATGAAGAATATCATGTATCATATATTTTTATGCCTGATGTTAATCATATGGGTGATTGAAATATGATTTTCAGGTGGATGTATCCTTTTTTAAATTTGAAGGCATTGTAAAGAGGATTGAAGACCCTTTGATGGGGATTGAATATCGGCCCTTGCTTCCTTGAGTCCACTCTACTAGTCCCGGTTCTCCCATGGGCAGTGAAGACAGACAAGAAAGTAGGTGGTAGTGGGAAGTATTGTGGTTAGAAAGATGTTATCTATCTGAGGCATGTATGGGCATGTTTGTTATCCTTTTGTAAAGGCATGTATGTAATATGCATCGAGGATGATGAATTGTTTAAGGGGAGGGGGATCTAATACCCTTTGGTTTATCCCCTAGACATGTTATTATTATTTTGATGTTGTGACAATATGGAATGAGGTTTTGAGACTATGGTTTGCACATTATTATTATTATGTTTTTATTATTAATTAATAAAATAAAAACAACCGTATGACTGATTCCACGAAAGAGAGTATGTGGAACCATGATGTTACGAGCAAGGGGTTGTGGAAAAGTGTTTACCTATGTGTTTTGAGCCTATGTTGATGTTGTACACCCTTATTATGTACTTGATGGACCCTTTTGGTTATTCACCTTGACGTGTTATGTCACTTGGTTTTATTTACCCTGAGATTAATTTTTTTATTTGAGGATTGGAGTCCCTCTCTCACCTAGTGCGCCCTCATGAGTTGGATTAGGGTGTCTCTTGGAGTAACCACATGATGTGTAAATCTAGTTTACTATTCTGGCAATGTAACTCTCATGCTTGTGTCACTCTCTCTCCCAATTCGAATTGCTAATGAAGGAATTCGATTTGCTTGTGTTGGCTAGTCACAATTGGGTTGGTTCATGATTTTGATTTTATGCTTGTGTTTGGAACTTGTGGTTCAATTTTGTTTCTCTTGGTATGAGATCCTTTATGTTCATTTCTCCCTTGTGGAGTCTGTTCCCAAGATGAGTTACTCTAGAGCCACTGGTGTATGTCCTAGAATTGCCTCTATAGATCCTAGATTGGCAGAAGGGGTGAGGTCCACTGCCATTGGATTTGAGGTTGGACAGAGCCATGTATTGCCTCTGGATATCCTGGTTTGGAATCAGGGGTATGGTCCACTTCCTTGGATTTGAGGTTGTCATGGAGACACTAGAATTTCCATGTATTGGAAGTGCTACTTGCCATTGGGTTGTGGTTGTACTGTTGTCTTGGAGCCGCTGGAATTGCTCTGGAGTGGAAGTAGAGGTCACACCTCCCATTGGGTCGTGGTTGGACTGATTCCTTGAGATAATTTATGGCTGAGTGCGCTCTTTCTTGTGGTATCATGGTTCCATATCGGGGGTGACCATTGCAAAGTGAGTTTTGGCTTGCATTGTGTCTACGTCTGGGTGGAACGTGGAACAGTCGATTCCAGTTGTGTATTTGGAAAATATAAGTGATTTATCTCATGTTTATTTAATTTATTTGGATCCGATATGATTTATTTATGGATGCATATGATCTATTTGTGGAATAAATTTCTCAAGGAATTCAATCTATTTATGCAAGTAAATTTTGTGAAGGAATTGGAAAATAGTTTTTGGGATTTTGTGCAAAAATTGTTTGAGGAAATGATTCTTTGGAACATATTCTAAAAAAATGATATTTCTGCCTCTGTTCATTATATAATGTGTATTTTTTATGGTATAATAGCCTCATAATGGTTTAAGACACTTCGCTTTGATTCTTCTACCTTTTATTCGAAAACTAGTCCTTCAATTGGATTGTTTTGCATAGTTTGGAGACTTGGCACATGAAGTGTTTATAAAAATTCCTGAGTGTTCTTTTTATGATTATTTATTATAAATACAATTTAAAGGTGTGTGATAATGTGATGGGAAATATTCTTGATAGTGTTTGGGAAATGTATACCGAAATTCTAGATCAATTTCCAATTTCTAGCTCCTTCAATGGAATTGTTTTGAGTAGATTTGTGACTTTGCATATGAAGTTTTTGAAGAAATGTTAGAATGAGATGTACCTATTTTATGACTGATAAAACATTTTATTTATATTTTTAATGGAATTTGAATGATTCTATGAGCTATGAATTTAATTATTCTAGCAATTCCTAGAATTACTAGTCAATTTAGATGAGTAGAATTAGCTAATTTTGTGAATTATTTAATGGAATATATATGGATGGAAATATATAGACATATGAATGGAGGTGACCCTTGATACTCTATCCTTGATATATAGTATTCATATATTTATCTTTATTTGGAATTTGGAAAGTTAAATTGGAAACTAGGTATATTGCGGTGAAAATTGATTACTAGTTGTGGATTGAAATCTTTGTTTTTGTAAAAACGGAATGATACAACCATGTGCTCTATTTATAACATGTTAGTCAATACTGTAGGTGGATAATTATCAGGTGCGATCCTTTAATTATGGATGCATTTCATTTTGGTTCAGTTATTTAGACTCAGTTCCTTGCGATGAATGTTAACTAGTTTCATTAGAGATGATGGAAAAGATCACCTTATGTGCAATTGGAATGATATGAAAATATATATTTAATTGGCTGTAGGTGCATGCTTAAATATGGTTTTAATGGATGCAGGATTTATTTTGGGTTTAATGGCATGGTTACAGGTTGATTTTGTGCAAGACTAGCTGCTTATATTAAAAACTAGTTAACTAGTCTTGTGGACTCTCTTTCCTAGGTACCATGATTAATTATTGTAATTTTGGTAATTAGGCCTTATTTACATGTAATTATATGTTATTAATCCATTGGGATTGATAATCGATGGTTATTGGTTAAACAATTGGATTTGTGATAAGTGTCGTCATTTGTGCACTAAGTGTCGTTAAGTGTTGTAATTAACACATTAATTACTAGTTAACTGTGATTAAGAATAATTAGCCTTTATAAGTGTTTATCATCTCTGTATGGATTGGATTGAAGGTTTGATGATTTTATATGATGTTAAGAATCCTTCACAACCCTTATATCATATGTTGGATGTGTTAATGAATTTAAATTAAATTATTGGATTTTGTGTCGCAATTAATTTTGAAAAAATAGAAATTAAATGTTTATGATTTATCCGCTGCATTAAAAATCAAGTAATTAGCCTCAGAGAGATAATAATATGTCCCTGAGACCCTTTGATATCTATCCCCAGGGGACATTACAATAGAGGACCACCCAAATTCCACACTTAAAGGGAAAACCTTGGCTAGCCCCATTAATATCAAAGTTTAGTTGAGGCATCATCGAAATCCTTGGATTTTTAATATTGGACTCACTCTTGTGCTCAAGAATTTTTTTTTACACCAGATTCATTGTCACCGCTACATGAATAATAATGTCCCAGAATAAACAAACATTCTGATTCCACCATAAAACATACACCAAATGAAATGGGAGGGATTTAAAAGTGGACACAAATATATCCATGAACTAGTATAAAACACAGTTGACAAAGAAGGTCTGAAACAATTTGACTTAGGTTTGAATTTACTGGAAATAATACACCAGACATCCTTTATATAAGAACAAGACACAAGATGGTGAATGACTGATTCAACATCAACTTTACATAATAAACACATTTTCATACCTATCCACCCATGCTTGATGCCATTATCCCAAGTGAGGAGTTTATTTTTTAAAGGTAGCCACATCATAATTTTTGATTTGAACAGACAATTGAGCTTCTGCACCCGATCCCAACACCAATCGTTATCATCCACAAACTGAGATTCCATCTATGTCGAGTATCCCAACTTCATAGTATAGCTACTAGTTAATGATTTTTTTTACCATGCCATAGAATCGAGGTCATCTTCAGACACATTTACAAAAATGGTGCACAACCTGCTAACAAAACCTTTCCATTCATTTTCAAAAACACCTAATAACCCCAGATCATAGGTTGAGTTCCATAGATTCGCTCCCTGGCCCTGGGGATTATAGTATTGTGCATTACCAAGTTAGAACAAACCTCTACCATGAAGAGCTAAAATAAGGTTATATACAAGATGAAAGCTAGCATGTACTCCTATCCACAGATCCTCACATAGTCTCACCTTCCCTCCATCTCCAATGCGCCATGCTATCCATTTTCCAACCAAAGGGAAAGAATTCACCAAAGCCTTCCAGACTAGAGAGCTATTTATAGTTGACTTCACCGACCGCCTAATCCATTCCTCAATGGAGACATTCCCCAAATACCTAGACTTCATAATTTTTCCCCACAAGGAGTCATTATTGGTAAGCTTTCATAAATTCATCACCACAACACTTGATAGAAAAATATTTTTATCCCCCACTGTAATGTCCCTTGTTAGGAATTTTATTAAAATTGCAATTTTCCACTTTTTTCCTTGGTTCGACCTTTGACTAGTTTCGATCTCTAGGTCCCAAATTTGCCCCAAATGATCCCAAATCTTCTGAGAAGGTATATGAATGATATTAGAACATAAATATGTGTTTCAGGGATGCCTTTGTACCTTTAAAACACTTCTGCAAATACTCTTTCAATTCTGGTCAATGTAGGTAACTTTACTAGTGATTTCCCTTTGACTAGTATTGGTCTCTAGGTCTCAAATTGACTCCAAATGCCTTCAAATATTCAAGGAAGGTTTATGAATGATATTAGGAATTGAATATGATGTTCAGGGATAACATATGGCCGCCAAAAGACCTCTGCAAACTCTCTTAAGATTCTGGACCAAGTATGCAATTTTACTAGTAATTTGGGGTTCAAATCCCCCTAAGGTAAGTACTGAAAATGGCTTCCCAAATGCCTCCAAACCCACTCAAATTTATTAACAGAGGTATGTAATGTGTTAAGTATGTTATTAAGGTATCATATGCACCATTAATGGTTTATTACAACTTTTCTCACCCTCTCCCATTCAACTGCAAAAATCCCCAATTCGACCCTTGGGGAAATGGTACTATTTCTTCTCCCAATGCAATTAAACTGAGTAAAAATGCTTCAAATGCTCAAGTACAGTACATGAAACTTGTATAAGACATCCATTGCAGTATATTTATCACTAATATATCAGAGAATCATCCATTCATTCGAAATCATCATCAATACATTGGCTCACAACAAGGTAGTGGGGAAATGGCATTGTTCTTCCATTAAAAATGAGATTTATACATTTCTACCTGGAATTTCGAGCTAAAAATTTTTGTAGATGAAGAAACGAGTATTTAATTCATATTATAAAAGAAATGGGGCATTATAAGCTCCCCCAAAGAGTACAATAGCTCACCAAAAACTCCCTCCCTCAAGGATCAAGAATATGCCATCAAAACTGGAAATGGTTGAAGGAGCGAGCTGCAATAGAAGAAACCATGAGCTGCCCTGTAGCTTACAACTGCAAATAAATACTCCATTAAAGCTCCAAATGAAAGGTCTGAATGGCCTTTCCAATTTCCAACTTGGATGGGAATCTTTCACCCTCGAAATTGGCTAAGGCAAGAAACTAGTCATCCACTAGCTCTCCCTCTTCACAAATGCAATTGCAAATTCTACAAATGATCAAAAGACATTCTCATACTTCATTTCTACATTTTATAACCAACATTAGACTTCTAAGGGTCAAAATCCTCTCAATAGATTCAATAGA
The DNA here is from genome assembly GCA_027924585.1 of Larix kaempferi. Classification (NCBI taxonomy): domain Eukaryota; kingdom Viridiplantae; phylum Streptophyta; class Pinopsida; order Pinales; family Pinaceae; genus Larix; species Larix kaempferi. Next base: position 2,493,355 of record BSBM01001005.1, on the reverse strand, counting down.
TTTCCATTTAGGAAATATTCCACATTTGCCACTTGTCTCCTAGTTCCAACCTTCCATCTTCTCCCAAATTCGATTTTGAGTCTCTTTGGCTTCTCCAACTCCCAAATTCACCTTCCTTGAGTCTATTTTTGGGGCTGACATGTCATAGTGGTCATATGTCAGAGGTCAGGTCTGCAATTTGTCATAGTTGTCATAGATGCACCATCATTGGTGTCATAGGGGCTAGGGAATCTAGCCCAAGTGTCCACAAACTTCCACTTTGACTCTTTATATTCCATGGAGGTTACCAATACTTCCCAATTCGACCTAAGATGCTCAATGACATGTGTTATGACTTACCAACTCACCCAAGAATGTTCACATTCCCATTAATTCGAATTTGCAAAAGAGAGATACCATGCATTATGAAAAATCAAGCTAGTGTGGGTCCCACATCCTCCATATGTCTCCAAAACCATTTGTCACCTAGGATTTATCTTGAATTTATTTATTCAATCTATTTATTAAATACTTGAACCCTTCTAATGTCTAAACATCATTTATTATCCCCATTATTCCAAATCCCAAAGCTTCCACCCCAAACCTAGGAAACTAGTAATTTTCCTCCTTGGCAATTATTTGACCTTTAGCATCAATTTGAAAAACTCTAATGAATAGGGCCAATGTGATTAGGCCATTGTGACCCAATACCAAATTTGGGACATGACAAATCCTCCCTTCCCAATATTGCTTGTCCTCAAGCAATTTTAAACATGGGTGTTGAAGAACCTGCTTTCTGTATAATTCTTTGAAGTTGCCATTGAATTGCCCAACCTTGAGTCTTTGAGTTTCCATGAAGATTTTAGAGAGGAACCACCATGCTTGCTGCTTCACTACTCTGATAAAAATCACTTTATTAAGTGGGGAAATCCATCTCCCATACTGCTTGTTTTCCCAAAAAATTTGAAACTAATGAGATAAAAATTATTCCAGGGTCCTATTACTTGTATTGCACCCCAATAATTAAGAGTGCTCTCCAACCCACACCATTAGTTAAGAGGATTCTTGGATCCCATTTTCTTGTATGCATCCTTCCAAACATCATGAGTACCAAATATATATCATCAAAGTACATAACAATATAATGAAAATGTACATTAAGGATATGCTTCATCAAAGAGTCATGAAAGTGCTTATGCCTCCAAGCAAGTAGACCACCATTTTCCAAGTGCATACAAGCTTCAAGTGACCAATCAAATCTGCTCCAATGACATAGGTGAGGATCCCATGTCCTATAATGCTGCTCCAAAAGGATGTGATATGCATCAAAATATTCAACCATGTATTCTTTCATCCAAGAAGTGAATGAAGAATCTCCACTAAAATCTGAACCAAATAATGAGCAGAAAAAACAAGGAGACTTCAAATGACTCAAATAAGTGTCACCCATACATCCCTGAATGTGAGAGTCATAAAGATATAACAAAGTATGTGTCTTGCAACAAAAATGTTCTCCAATCATAAATCTATTCACCCAAGTATTGGATGAAGTTCCTCCAACATCAAATGAATCAAGTCTTGAGCAAGAAAAACCATGAGTCTTCAAGTGACTCAAATGCATATCATAGGTGCATTCGTGTAGATGCGCATCATCATAAAGTAACAAAGGATGCTGCTGCAAATGTGAATAAGAATGTGCTCCAACCATGTCATAATAAAAGTTAAATCTAGGAGTTCCATAGTCCTCATGTGGCACCATAAAAAAGAACCCTTTCACCCATACTTCATTGAGACTAATACTGCATAACATGGAATTGTAGGATGTAGGAGAATGTACTAACTCACCCAAATGATAAAAAAGTTCAGGAGTTTCATCATGGGAAGGATCCATGTGGGTAGTATCATGCAGCTCCTTCAAAAGTGGGAAACCTTTGTCATAGATTGGTTCCAATGTAGAGGAATCATGCTCTTCTTTAAAAATTGCATAAGCTTCATCAAGAGACAATTCAAGTTCCTCTTCCACCACATCAAGTGTTTGGATCTCTTCAAGTTCATCTTCAAACACATTAAGCACATTCAAATTCCCACATTTCTCATGATCCACCATGTCATGAGAATCCTCCAAACAATCTACCATTTGACAATCTGAAACATAGGAGGAAAAACAAGTATCTTGCAACGTTTCAAGAAGTTGCTCATTTTGAATTGTGAGCTTATGAATATCCTCATTATTCTTCAAGTATGCATCATGTAACAATTCATTAAGCTCAAACAAATGGTTTCTATCAAAAAGCAAATACATGAAATTACCTTTGATGTGGCACATTGCTCTTTGAATCTTCTCCATGTCTTCAAGGAAGGATGTTTCCTCCAATGAAGTAGCTCTCCAACAAGAATTTGACACCAATGCTTGAGTGTCATGGAGAATGTTGAGGGACTCTAGGATCTTATTTTCATTCATCGTTAAGGACCCTTCAAGAAAATGAGGCTCTTACAAATGAACCTCCTCATCTTCTTCAATTTTGCTTGGACCAACTTCATGAAGCTCAAGTGGTGATGGGGAAGTTGATCTTGGTTCTTCTTCAACTGCTACAAGGTCTTCATTGTCATGCTTAATGAAACTTGTACTTGTAGAAACACTTTCAAAAGTGATCTCTATGTCACCAACATAGAGGTGTGAGCACCCATCAGTAGGTACTCCTTCATAGTTTAAGCATCCATCAGTAGATGCTCTTTGGTTCATGTCTAAGCTAGAAGGTGTCTCGAAATGATCTTCCATATTTTCAATAGAATCTTCTTCATGATCTTGTGATGTCTCTTCCTTTTTCTCCTTAAAGCAAGCTGATGCATTTTGCCCCTTATTTTCCTTAGGATCAATATATTTGGAATCTCTTATTGAATAAATCTCAAAAGCTCTCCTCAAGGAGGACATCATTTCATGTACACATATATGATACTCGCTCCAAGGGTTTTTACAAGAAGGGCATAAACCTTTCTTCACTAACTCCACATCTTCATTTTTGGGCCTATTTTCAAAAACATGTTCAGCATAGTACTCAAAAGACATGGCATTTTGTGTATTTTTGCTAAAAGCAAGATATTCTTGATATTTTTGATATTGTTGGGGCAAGGTTTTATATTTTGCTCTCCATCTTTGGAACTCACTCATAGAATTATCCTTGGTTGGTGTGACACACTCATATTCATCAGATTTAAATTCATAAGAATAATCTTCATTTCTCTTGAAATTGTAAGAAGTGTTGCATGATGGCACCTCTTCCTCATACCATTCACATTCTGCTTCATATTGCTCATAAGCATCTGCATATTCCTCATAAGAATTGGACTCATAGGATTCATCATAATAGTAAGACATGGCTGCCAATTATTCTTGAATGTATGTACCTAATACACAGGTGCAAGGACCATGCTCTGATACCACTGTAATGTCCCTTGTTAGGAATTTTATTAAAATTGCAATTTTCCACTTTTTTCCTTGGTTCGACCTTTGACTAGTTTCGATCTCTAGGTCCCAAATTTGCCCCAAATGATCCCAAATATTCCGAGAAGGTATATGAATGATATTAGAACATAAATATGTGTTTCAGGGATGCCTTTGTACCTTTAAAACACTTCTGCAAATACTCTTTCAATTCTGGTCAATGTAGGTAACTTTACTAGTGATTTCCCTTTGACTAGTATTGGTCTCTAGGTCTCAAATTGACTCCAAATGCCTTCAAATATTCAAGGAAGGTTTATGAATGATATTAGGAATTGAATATGATATTCAGGGATAACATATGGCCGCCAAAAGACCTCTGCAAACTCTCTTAATATTCTGGACCAAGTATGCAATTTTACTAGTAATTTGGGGTTCAAATCCCCCTAAGGTAAGTACTGAAAATGGCTTCCCAAATGCCTCCAAACCCACTCAAATTTATGAACAAAGGTATGTAATGTGTTAATTATGTTATTAAGGTCTCATATGCACCATTAATTGTTTATTACAACTGTTCTCACCCTCACCCATTCAACTGCAAAAATCCCCAATTCGACCCTTGGGGAAATGGCACTATTTCTTCTCCCAATGCAATTAAACTAAGTAAAAATGCTTCAAATGCTCAAGTACAGTACATGAAACTTGTATAAGACATCCATGGCAGTATATTTATCACAAATATATCAGAGAATCATCCATTCATTCGAAATCATCATCAATACATTGGCTCACAACAAGGTAGTGGGGAAATGACATTGTTCTTCCATTAAAAATGAGATTTATACATTTCTACTTGGAATTTCGAGATAAATTTTTTTGGAGATGAAGAATAGAGTATTTAATTCATATTACAAAATAAATGGGGCATTAGAAGCTCCCCCAAAGAGTACAATATCTCACCAAAAACTCCCTCCCTCAAGGATCAAGAATATGCCATCAAAACTGGAAATGGTTGAAGGAGCGAGCTGCAATAGAAGAAACCATGAGCTGCCCTGTAGCTTACACCTGCAAATAAAGACTCCATTAAAGCTCCAAATGAAAGGTCTGAATGGCCTTTCCAATTGCCAACTTGGATGGGAATCTTTCACCCTCGAAATTGGCTAAGGCAAGAAACTAGTCATCCACTAGCTCTCCCTCTTCACAAATGCAATTGCAAATTCTACAAATGATCAAAAGCAATTCTCATACTTCATTTCTACATTTTATAACCAACATTATCCTTCTAAGGGTCGAAATCCTCTCAATAGATTCAATAGATTTCCATTTAGGAAATATTCCACATTTGCCACTTGTCTCCTAGTTCCAACCTTCCATCTTCTCCCAAATTCGATTTTGAGTCTCTTTGGATTCTCCAACTCCCAAATTCACCTTCCTTGAGTCTATTTTTGGGGATGACATGTCATAGTGGTCAGATGTCAGAGGTCAGGTCTGCAATTTGTCATAGTTGTCATAGATGCTCCATCATTGGTGTCATAGGGGCTAGGGAATCTAGCCCAAGTGTCCACAAACTTCCACTTTGACTCTTTATCTTCCATGGAGGTTACCAATACTTCCCAATTCGACCTAAGATGCTCAATGACATGTGTTATGACTTATCAACTCACCCAAGAATGTTCACATTCCCATTAATTCGAATTTGCAAAAGAGAGATACCATGTATTATGAAAAATCAAGCTAGTGTGGGTCCCACAACCTCCATATGTCTCCAAAACCATTTGTCACCTAGGATTTCTCTTGAATTTCTTTATTCACTCTATTTATTAAATACTTGAACCCTTCTAATGTCTAAACATCATTTATTATCCCCATTATTCCAAATCCCAAAGCTTCCACCCCAAACCTAGGAAACTAGTAATTTTCCTCCTTGGCAATTATTTGACCTTTAGCATCAATTTGACAAACTCTAATGAATAGGGCCAATGTGATTAGGCCATTGTGACCCAATACCAAATTTGGGACATGACACCCACCCTCCAATATTTTTGGGTTAAACGACCACTGACCATTTTACAAGAGGAATGCCATATGGGGAATTTTTTTCCCGACCAAAGAAATTAGAAAAATTTATTTTTAACCTTTATAAGAATAATACTTAATTATATTAATATTATAAATATAAAATTCAAGGCCCACTTTATATACTCACATATACATGACTTTAGTTAGTATATAATATTTATTATCTAGTTAGAATATAATATATAAAGTGGTTAGTTTTACACTATATAATTAAAACCATTTCCACCTAGACAACAATTATATAGTAAAAATTGCCGAGCAAAGAATGCTTTCACTCATAATGTATATAATATAATATATATTAGTTTGTTAATATATGATATATAATATAATATTAGTCAGTAGTATTTAGTTATATTATATTAATATTATAGATGACATTAGTTATTTAGTATTTAATATATATATTAGATAGTTAAAATATAATATATAAAGTAATTAGTTGTTACATTATATAATATAAATTATTTCCACTTAAGCAAAAATTATATAATAAAAATTTCCAGCTAATAATGCCATTGTGCACTTCTTTTGAATTTTAAAGAATTTTATTTTCTAAGAGAGTATGCCATAGAAATTGGTTTTAGGGTTTGTGGGTAACTTCTAAAACCATATTTCCTCTAATGCATAAGTAACTATTGTTTTACTATCCAAGATGGATACTATCTAGGAGAATGATTGTTGGTGAGATATTACAACTCAAAGTTAAATAACCTTTGAGGTATTCATTTATTGTTGGTGAGATATTACATCTCAAAGTTAAATTACCTTTGAGGTGTTGCATCTCTTATGGGAGAAATTTATATCCAATATTGTTTATTGTAACTCAAAAAGAAAGATGGATAATTTTATTCCATTTATTATATCATAAGCAATTTAGTTTATTCATTATTATTTTATAAAATAAAGTTTTACTTGTTGAGATATGGTTTAGCAGAAAATATGTGGGAGTTTACCATCGTTAGACCATGTTTGATTCTCAACAAAGTAGGGATTCTTTAGGCCGACATTTCAAGGAATGTAGTTATGTTAAATCTGACCTATTCTTGGTATATTTGGTATATTTAGATATATTTGGTAGTGGGTTGGGGGAATAAGTCTTTGAATTCGACAAAACAAGGGGGTGTTATGGTTTGATAAAGAAAAAATAAAGTTTTAGATTATAATAAGTTCTTTAGAAAATTTTCACATGGATTTATTATCATTATAATTTAAGGTGTTTCTCATATTACCATTTTGATTTGAAATTCTTGCCTCAATCATATCTATTAGAATTATTTTTACACATGAATATAAATATTTTTTTCCAAGAAAAAAATGTATCTCTATTCATAATGATAAGAAAATACAATCTTCAGTGCCTTTCAACAAGGAGAAAAATGACCCCAGAGAAGAGCGGTATTTGATAATACTAGAAACAACCTCTCACTTAGATAAACTGAATAATTTTCAATACAAACAGAGTAACATATAACTCACAAGCTAGATTAGATCTCAAAAATTAACAAGAGAGAAATCCAATGGGGGAGAAAATTCCCCCCTTGGAATTATTCCAATTGTAGTGACCCCATGTGCAGCAAGAGGATCTGTTTCAACCGAGCATGAACCACATGATTTAATTCTTGAAAAACATGCTTAAAACAGATTGATGAAAACCTCCCACAAATCATCTTCAAGTGCTCCACCAGATGAACCAATCCAATATTCCTTGTCTCTACTACACCCAACATGCTGTTTATAACCAATTGAGTGTTGCCATACACCTGTAAACTGTGTATTCCACACCTGGCCGCTTTTTTGAGCAAAAATAAAAGACCCTTGAATTCTGCCAAATTGTTAGTGACATTCCCTAAGCATCCCTTTCCTTGAAAGTAATTATCCTTTGAAATAAAAAGAACAAAACCGAACCCACTCCACTACTAATTGTTCTCTTGGCTGGCTCCATCTAAAAAGGACCGGGGCTTGCTCTCATCCATGTTTAAAGGCACTATCAAAATCACAGCCCTAGGGATAAATTGTAGACAAAAGGACTGAAAAATAGAAAGAGACTGAGACACTACCTGAATGGGAAGCCTTGCATGATCCTTGAATAAAACACCATTCCTAGATATCCAAATACCCCAAGAAACAATCAATGGAAGAGATATGAAAACTTTAAGACCCAAGACTTCAAAATACCTCTTAAAACACTCTTCCACTGATTTCCTGTCCCACAAAGTAGGGGTATTCAACATCCTTTCAACCTATTTCCAAACCAAATTGGAGAAACCACATGTTGGGCACAAGGTTTTGTGTTTTGTAAACTAGTTTTGTGTTGATTTGAATAGGGGTTGCATGGCGAAGTGGATAAAGGAAAGCGCACCTGCAAATAGTGGAAAGGGGTAGTGGTTGATTGAGTCAACCAAGAAATTGGTTAAATAAGGTAGGAAGTTAGTTAGATTTTAGGTCCACCTAGTGGGCCGTAGGGCTATGCCGAAGAGTATAAATATGTAATGGTTTGGGTAGAATAGGTTGTTGATGAATTGAGAAAGGAATGTGACGAAGAAGTAGAGGATCCCATGTACCGTTTTGTATGACTGCAGATTCTTTTGTAAAAGAGATATGGATATGTAGGCGGTGTGTGTAGATCTATAAGAACATGAAATGCTTTTTATAATGGGATCTATGAATAAAATAAGCATTTTAGTGGTTTTCTCTCATTTTGGTTTCCATGTTAAAATCTATGGTGTCCTGTGTATGTGAATGTGTTTGAATGTGCTTGATTGTGTTGATTATGGAATGCTGATTAAGAAAATTGTTTTATTGTAATGGAACATGAATGCTATCTATTATGATATACTGCACAGCTTATTCATGCATGATAATGGTTTTGTGGATTAGTAGATATGTGTTGAAGTCTGGTTAATGCATATTGTGTTAAAACAAAGCATGATATCCTTCACTACTATAGAAGCTTGGTTCTTACAACTGCCATAGGTGCTTCTGGTGAGATGTTTTCTGCTCGTAGGAAATGCCGAAAGGGATAGTATCTTAGGGTTTGTTGGTTTGTGTCGTAGTGAATCTGGGTCTGTTCATATGTGAGCCAACAAATGGTTCTATTTCCGGGACTGGGATTTGCTATTGAAGGGGATGTGGTACCCGATTAAGTGTCGACTAAGCCATAAATTGTGGAATGATTAGAAAAGGAGTGAGAGTTTACCGAAGAACATAATATGTATCCTAGGATCACCTCGTAAGAATGGTTGGGAAGGTATGTTTTTTTAGATATACATGAATTTTTCTTTGCTGAATTCCCTATATTATTATTTGAATGGTTCTCGAAGTTAACAAAGCCGAAGAGATGCTTCTAGGGAGGATAACCAATAGTTTATACTCTTGAGAAAATCTGAAGGCTTGAAGGTATTAATAATAAGATCTCCCGTGTTGTTGATTATTGGCTTGATAGTATACTTTTGGGTTATGTCATTGAGTTTGTTGTAGAAAATTTAGAGTATTATAGCATGACTGAAAGAGAATTTTTCAAAGGACCATGAGGTAGGTGATTGAAATCTATGTATTTCTGGATCAAGATGTTACTTTGTGAAAAGGGTATTACGAGAATGGAATTTGAGGAGTGAGCATAGTCGCACATCGAGAAATGGGTATGAAACAAGGGAAGGTATGAGAATATTTTGGAGAAGAGTGAGTTGAAATGTTGAGGGGATAAGAGAGTGAAATGAATGACGAGTACGGATGTTTGCGAAGTGGAGTAAGGTTTCGGAATTGTAAGAGGAGAATGACTGTGATAGGGAGAAAGGAGGTTTGCAATGTGACCGAAGATTGTGACTACATCGCTATGTTGCAGCTCAGGGAAGATTCAGTTAGTACATAAGAAGGAGAAGATGAGGAATATCAACTCATATCGAAGGAAGAACCAATTGAATCATATTAATATGGATGTTGCGACATACCCACGACCCCACGTTACTTCTATCCCATCGCATCTTGTAATAACAACTAATAATTGTCGAAGTACCAAAATAGTGATTCAGCTAGTAAAGGTCATAGTTCAACAAAATAGAGTAGTGGTAATATTGGCCCTATAGTTAAAAATCGACCGGTACCTTTGCAACATAAGATGGTAGGAGATGATATGAAGTTGCCACTTTTCCATGGGAATGGATTCGAGGATCCAAAGCAGCAATGGTTTCATTGCGAAGTGGCGTGGAGTGTTAAACAAGTACAAGACGATGATGTAAAGAAAGCACAATTTATCATGACTGATGGGTCCAATTTTTAGGTATTTGATAACCATTTTTCCACAGTCCAGCTCAAGCAATGGTGAAGAAACACACTCAATTGTGGGAAAAGTGTTTTACTTTAATTATTTAATGAAATTGTTTTTATGATTATTCCTGTATGTTAGAATGCATATCAAATAAACTAAGTATATGGGAAACCAAGCGTGATTGAGCAGGTTCAGGGTCATTCAAGGATGGACGTGTAGAAGACTCAAGGATCACCAAGCTCGGCGCCCTGTTTCCTGATTTATAGAGGACGCACTCCCACTTTCAAGAAGAATCGGCATTTTGACAATCAATTAGGATCAGCATTAAATCATATAAATATGGACCTCTCGGGTAGCGAGAGGCCCCTGCTGTTATTTTGGAAAGACATTATTTTTAACATTTTCTACACTATTGAGATACTGAGAAGTACAGACTTCTATTTTGACATGGATTTTATATCTTAATGAAAGATTGATGATTAATTCCAGCCAGTGTTTCTAAGCTTTATTCTCTCCCGCGTACGGGTAAATGACAAGTTGGCTCTCCAAATGAAACAGAACCCTATCTAAATTATGAACAGAGGATGGTGACATATAAAGGACATAAATTAGCTCTCCTATGCATCATCATTCAGCTTATAATATCTGCTACAACTCTCTCAAATCAGATATATAATTGCTAGTTTCAACATAAGGGGAAATGGTAGGAAATCTTCACTAAATGTTATGAAACTCAACCAAATGCCTCCAAATTATTGTCTATTGAACATGAAAATATTTGAACACATAACTTACAGTCCATTTATCAGTAATACATCATTCATCCACTTAACCATTAGAATTTATCAACATATCATTAACTTGCAACAAGGTAGTGGGGAAAATGGAACTGTTTGTTCATTAATGAGCAATTTTGCATAGTATTTCTTGGAATCTCGAATTGTGGCTCTTCTGAGCATGAAATGCAGAGCATAGAAATCATATTACAAAATAATGGGGCATCAGAATCTCCCCTAAAGAGAATAGTATCTAACCAAAGGCACAATTCCTCAAGGATCAAGAATATGCATAGAAAACTTGAAATGGTTGAAGAAGCAAGATGAACTAGAAGTTACCATGATATGCCCTGTAGATTACACTGGAAACAAATGAATCCATTGAATTTCCAAATGAAAGGTCTGAATGTCCTTTCCAATTACCAACTAGGATGGGAATCCTTCACCCTCGAAATTGGTGCTAAGGCAAGTAGAGTAGCACTCCACTAGCTCTTCTCTCCAAATGCAATTGCAAATTCTAAAAATGATCAAAATCTGCCTTCATTCTTTGTTCTTGAAATTTATAAAGTTTCCAAGCTCTTTATGGGTCGAATTCCTTCCAAGAGATGCATTCCAACTCAAGTTGGGAAGAGATTCCAAAGAATGCCACTTGTACAACAATTCCTAGTCTCCCACTTCCACCAAATCACATGTGGAAGCATCTTAACTGCCCTAACTCCCTTGAGTGTCCTTTTGGAGGAAAGTTTTAGCCCTGACATGTCATATATGTCAGATGTCAGCCATTAGGTCTGATTTGTGTCATAGGTGTCATATAATCTTCATCATTGTTGTCATAGAATCTAGGGAATCTAACCCAAGTGTCACAATTTCTCTAAGATGCCTCTTCCTCTCCCCATGGGAGTTACTCCTCTTCACCAATTCGACTTCCTTAGCTCATGAAATTCCATATGACACCTCACCATCCTCCAAATATGTTTCCTTACCCATAGATTCAAATTGGATGAAGTGCATACCAAGTGTGTGGAGGGAATCTAGCCACCTAAGGACTCCATAAGCCTCCAATTGTCTTCATGACCAATTGCCACATTATTTTCTCAACATTTATTATTTATGTGACCCATTTTAATGTGAATATGGTAAACCAAAGTTATTTTGGGTCCTATAGCTCACTCACTCCAACTTTTAATGCTTCCACCCCCAACCTAGGAAACTAGTAATTTTCCTCCTTGGCAATTATTTGACCCTTAACATCAATTTGAAAAACTCTCACGAATATGGCCAATGGTCTTAGGCCATTGTGACCCAATGAAAAATTTGGGACATGACAAATCCTCCCTTCCCAATATTGCTTGTCCTCAAGCAATTTCAAACATGGGTGTTGAAGAACGTGCTTTCTGTATAATTCTTTGAAGTTGCCACTGAGTTTCCCAACTTTGAGTCTTCGAGATTCCGTGAAGATTTTAGAGAGGAACCACCATGCTTGATACTGCACTAATTTGATTAAAATCACTTTATTAAGTGGGGAATCCATCTCCCATACTACTTGTTTCCCCAAAAAATCGAAACCAATGAGACTAAGAATTATCCCAAGCTCCCATTGCTTGTATTGCACTCCAATAATTAGGAGTACTCTCCAACTCATACCATTAGGTAAGAGAGTTCATGGATCCCATTTTATTGTATGCATTCTTCCAAACATCATGAGTACAAAATATATATCATCAAAGTACATAACAACATAATGAAAATGTATATCAAGAAGATGCTTCATCAAAGAATCATGAAAGTGCTTATACCTCCAAGCAAGTAGACCACCATTTTCCAAGTGCTTACAATCATCAAGTAACCAATCAAATATGCTCCAATGACATAGGTGAGGATCCCATGTCCTATAACACTGCTCCAAAAGGATGTGATATGCATCAAAATATTCAGCCATGTATTCTTTCATCCAAGAAGTGAATGAAGAATCTCCACTAAAATCTGAACCAAATAATGAGCAAAAAAAACAAGGAGACTTCAAATGACTCAAAGAAGTCTCACCAATACATCCATGAATGTGAGAATCATAAAGATATAAAAAAGTATGTGGCTTCCAACAAAAATGTTCTCCAATCATAAATCTATTCACCCCAATGTTGGATGAAGTTCCTCCAATATCAAATGAACCAAGTGTTGAGCAAGAAAAACCATGAGTCTTCAAGTGACTCAAATGCATATCATAGGTGCATCCATGTAGATGTGCATCATCATAAAGTAACAAAGGATGCTACTATAAAAGTGAATAAGAATGTGCTCCAACCATGTCATCATAAAAATTAAATATAGGAGTTCCATACTCCTCATGTGGCACCATCAAAAAGAACCCTTTCACCCATACTTCATTGAGACTAATGCTGCAAAACATAGAATTGTAGGATGTAGGAGAATGAACTAACTCACTGAAATGATAAAAAAGTGCAGAAGTTTCATCATGGGAAGGATCCATATGGGTAGTATCATGCAGATCCTTCAAAAGTGTGAAACCTTTGTAGTAGATTGGTTCCAATGTAGAGGAATCATGTTCTTCTTTAAAAATTGCATAACCTTCATCAAGAGACAATTAAAATTCCTCTTTCACCACATCAAGTGTTTGGATCTCTTCAAGTTCATCTTCAAACACATCAAGAAAATTCAAATTTCCACATTTCTCATGATCCACCATGTCATGAGAATCCTCCAAACAATCGACCATTTGAAAATCTGAAACATAGGAGGAAAAACAAGTATCTTGCAACTTTTCAAGAAGTTGCTCATTTTGAATTGTGATCTTATGATTATCCTCATTATTATTCAAATATGCATCATGTAACAATTCATTAAGCTCAAACAAATGGTTTCATCAAAAAAGAAAGACATGAAATTACCTTTGATGTGGCACATTGCTCTTTGAATCTTCTCCATGTCTTCAAGGAATGATGTTTCCTCCAATGAAGTAGCTCTCCAACAAGAATTTGAAACCAATGCTTGACTGTCATGGAGTATGCTAAGGGTCTCTTGGATCTTCTTTTCATTCATCTTCAAGGACCCTTCAAGAAAATGAGGCTCTTGCGAATGAACCTCCTCATCTTCTTCCTTCTTACTTGGACCAACTTCATGAAGCTCAAGGTCTTCTTCCTCATTATTATTCTTCTTTAACTGCTACAAGGTCTTCATTTTCATGCTTAAGGGAATTTTAGCTTGCAACAATACTATCAAAAGTGATCTCTATGTCACCAACATAGAGGTGTGAGCACCCATGAGTAGGTACTCCTTCATAGTTCAAGAATCCATCAGTAGATGCTCCTTGATTCATGTCCAAGGTAGAATGTGTCTCGAAATGATATTCAATATTTTCAATAGGATCTTCTTCAAGTTCATGTGATGTATCTTCATCTTTCTCCTTCAAGCAATCTGATGTACTTTTCCCCTTGGTTTCCTTAATATAAATACATTTGGAATCTGTTTTTGAAGAGTACCCAAGAAGTCTCTTCTAGAGGGAAATACCTACATTCCCTGAAGCTTCAAATTTTTCATTGCTCTTTTCACCCACACACATATGATTTTCTCTCCAAGGTATTTTACAAGAAGGGCATAAACCTTTATTCACTAAATCCACATCTTCATTTTTGGGCCTATTTGCAAACACCCAATCAACAAAGTCTTCGAAAGGAGGGGGATTATATGTACTTTTCTTATACAAATCAAGATATGCTTGATATTGTTGGGGCAAGGTTTTATATGTTGCTCTCCATCTTTGTAAATCATTCATAGAATTATCCTTTGGTGGTGTGAAATACTCATATTTATCATACCTAGGTTCATAATAATAATCTTCATTCCTCCTGAAATTGTAAGAAGTGTTGCATGATGGCACCTCATCCTTATACCATTCACACTCTCCTTCATATTGTTCACAATCATCTGCATATTCCTCATAAGAATTGTACTCATAGGATTCATCATAATAGTAAGAAATGGCTACAACTTATTCTTCAATGTATGATATTAAATCATAGATTCAAGGACCATGCTATGATACCACTGTTATGTCCCTTCTGAATAAAATTTCTCAATGTGCTCAAATTAACCAAATTTCAACTCTAGGTATATGTATACAACTGATTCCAAAATCCTCCAAATAATTTCAAACTTGGTGAGGAATGTAATGAGGGGTCATGGTACACATTAAAACATCTATCATACATATAATAAACTGATATACCCAACCATGGTATTCAATTTTCAAGGGAAGAAGTTTCGGGACAAGACTAGTCAACTTGGGAAGTGGAAATCCCCCTTAGGTCTTGGAACAAAGCTCTTCCAAACACTGTACAACCTTCACTAATGATGGGTATTAGAATTGTATATGTTATTAGACATTAATTAAAGTATATTTTCAGCATTATATGTGGTTTTGGGGTCGAATACGTATCCAAGATAACTTAGGGAATTTACTAGTAATTTTGAGGCTCAAACCCCCAAGGGTAGATGGCTCCAAATAGATCCAAATGATATCAAATTGTACTATAAGGTGTATGGATGATGTTAAAACATAATAAGGGTGTTTATAGGTTCCTTCCAACCTTCAAATTACTTCTGCAACTCACTTTGGTAATCTGGTCAATGTAGGGAGTTTTACTAGCAAATTATGGTTCAAATCCCCTTAGGGTAAATGACAAGTTGGCTCTCCAAATGCAATAGAAACCTATATAAATTATGAAAAGAGGATGGTGACATATAAAGGAAATAAATTGGCTCTCATATGAATCATCATTCAGCTTATAATATCTTCTACAACTCTCTCAAATCAGATATAGAATTGCTAGTTTCAACATAAGGGGAAATGGTAGGCAATCTTCACTAAATGTTATGAAACTCAACCAAATGCCTCCAAATTATTGTCTAATGAACATGAAACTTTTTGAACACATAAATTACAGTCCCTTTATCAGTAATACATCATTCATCCATTTAACCATTCGAATTTATCAACATATCATTAACTTGCAACAAGGTAGTGGGGAAAATGGCAATGTTTGTTCATTAATGAGCAATTTTGCATAGTATTTCTTGGAATCTAGACTTGTGGCTCTTATGAGAATTAAATAAAGATCATATAAATCATATTACAAAATAATGGTGCATCATAAGCTTCCCCAAAGAGAATAGTATCTCACCAAAGCCTCAATTCCTCAAGGATCAAGAATATGCATAGAAAACTTGAAATGGTTGAAGAATAAAGTTGAACTAGAAGTGACCATGATCTGCATTGTAGATTACACCTGAAACAAATGAATCCATTGAATCTCCAAATGAAAGTCTTGAATGGCCTTTCCAATTACCAACTAGGATGGGAATCTTTCACCCTCGAAATTGGTGCTAAGGCAAGTAGAGTAGCACTCCACTAGCTCTTCTCTCCAAATGCAATTGCAAATTCTAAAAATGATCAAAGGATTCCTTCATTATTTGTTATTGAAATTTATAAAGTTTCCAATATCTCTATGGGTCGAATTCCTTCCAATAGATGCATTCCAACTCATGTTGGGAAGAGATTCCAAAGAATGCCACTTGTACAACAATTCCTAGTCTCCCACTTCCACCAAATCACATGTGGAAGCATCTTAGCTGCCCTAACTCCCTTGAGCGCCCTCTTGGAGGCCATTTTTATCCTTGACATGTCATATGTGTCATATGTCAGCCATCAAGTCTGATTTGTGTCATAGGTGTCATAGCATCTTCATCATTGTTGTCATAGAAGCTAGGGAATCTAGCCCAAGTGTCACAATTTCTCTAAGATGCCTCTTCCTCTCCCCATGGGAGTTACTCCTCTTCACAAATTCGACTTACTTAGCTCATGAACTTCCATATGACACCTCACCATCCTCAAAATATGTTTCCTTACCCATAGATTTGAATTGGATGAAGTACATGCCAAGTGTGTGGAGGGAATCTAGTCACCTAAGGAATCCATAAGCCTCCAATTGTCTTCAGGACCAAATGCCACATTATTTTCTCAACATTTGTTATTTATGTGACCCATTTTAATGTGAATATGGTAAACCAAAGTTATTTTGGGTCCTATAGCTCATTCACTCCAAATTTTAATGCTTCCACCCCCAACCTAGGAAACTAATATCTTTCCTCCTTGGCAATTATTTGACCCTCAACATCAATTTGACAAACTCTCATGAATATGGCCAATGGTCTTAGGCCATTGTGACCCAATGCAAAATTTGGGACATGACAACATATTACTTGACAAGGTGGGTAAGGCATAACTAGTAAGGGATTTTAGCGCAATGATTGCTGCGAAGTTTTTATTTGAGAATGTGGTTACCAGATTTGGTTTTCCATGGATTTTAATGAGTGATCATGGATCTCATTTTCTCAATAGGACCATTGAAGCATTAACAGATGAATTTCAAATTTACCACCAGAAAAGTACACCATATCATCCTCAAGCAAATGGGAACATTGAAGAGTTTAATAATATTTTGAAGAATGCCTTGACCAAGATATGTAATGTGAACCATGATGATTGGGACTCGAGAATACCGACAATATTATGAGCTTACAGAGCAAATTGTAAGAAGTTGACTAGTTATGCACCATTTAGGTTGGGATATGGTCAGGAGGCTGTCATGCCTATGGAATATATTGTTCTGAGTTTAAGGATTGCTACATTTAAAGAAATGTTAGACACTAGAGAATTAAAAGAAAGGTTGTCACAACTACTAGAATTAGAAGAAGAAAATTTCATTGCAAGTTTTCATCAGCAGGTACAAAAAGCACGAGAAAATGCCTAGGATGACCACCATATAAAGTAAAAGAAATTCTAGGTCAGAGACTTTGTTATGCTCTATGACAATAAGTTTCTTAAACATCCTGGTAAGTTTAGGATGCAATGGTTATTACCTTATGTGATTAAGCATGTAACAAAAGGAGGTGTTGTGCAATTACAAAAGTTAAATCAAAATTCATGGATGGGTTAGTTAATGGGAGTCGGCTAAAAATCTACATGGATAGCTGCACTTCCCATCAATGCATATAAGCATAACTACGACGTATAGGTGCTATGTGCTGTTGAAATGAGAAATAGATGCTAGAAAAGAGTTTGCACAAACAAGTACAAAGTGTTTTTAACTTAGTTAGTTGTCAAGGTGATTTTGGTTTGTATATATTAAAAAAAACCGTGCGAAGTATGTATGATGCGATGAATTTGGGTGCATTGATGACAAAAGGTGCATTAAATACAATACGTGGTGGCGATGTGTGAAAGGAATCCATAATAATTAATAGGAATAAATGTCAAATTAGTTAAATCCCGAGGAAGGATTTGGTTAGGTGCGTTCAATTTTGGAATTAATGCAGAGAAAAGGAAGGATGGCCAAACTTTAAATTGATTGTAGTGTCGGAAGTGAAGTCTGAGAGTGACCGTGTTTGAGTATGCGTGAGAAGTCGCTTGAAAAAAATGTTAAAGAATTCATGGTGACTAGAATCCCACAAAGCCAAGTAGAACCAGAGGTCATAATAATAGAACGACCATTGGTGACGTCCGCAGTGAAAAGAAGGTCGCCAATGCCAACAAGGAAGAAACTGTGAACAAGAAATACTAAAGCACACACAAAGGGGAAGCATGACACATAGGTTTTTTCACAATGATGCTTTTAGACAGACGGTCTCTCATGGAAGGAATTTTCAAAAGTTCAAAAAGAGATATGTTAGCCTTTACTCTTTTCAAGTCATCAACTAAACTATATTTAATCTCAGGAATGATAGTCTCTTTCTGTGTTACTGCTTTGCCTTGATTTGGTGTAGATGTTGAAGGGGAAGCTTCCTGTGAAGATTGTCCTTTGCTTCTTGTGTTATAAGGATATTGGACATTAAAAATAGTCCCAGGCTCATCTTCCTCTTCAGAAATAGGGAGTTCTGAAAAATAACTAATGGTGTTGACCTACTGGTCCTCCTCTTCATCAGGTGGTTCAGGATCCTGGTTTTCTTTAGGATTTTCATCAGGGCGATCAGGAGGATTCTAGGATTCAATAGCCATAACTTAAAAAATGGAATAGATTTCTTCATAATTTAACCCCTCATCAGGATTAGGTGGAGTTTGATTCTGAGGGGGATTTTAAGGTCTCCTAAAAGGTGGTCTTACGAACCCTCTGTTATTGGTTTGATTTTCAGTGTTGGTCTTTTTCAAATCCACCATTTCATTAGAGATCTTCTGCATAAATTTTTTCATATCATTCATTTCAAAAGGATCTTTATTTTGCACAGTGGGTTTAGGAGGGTTCTCTTGTTTCTTGCGTGAGGTAGAAGGTTGATCAGATTGAGTGTCGGGATTATATTTTAAACAAAACATGTCCTTTTCTACCTGGATGGCTTCAACAAAATCCTCTTGCAAGTTATCCTTATGAGCTCTCTTGACCCACATGGCAATGGGGATAGGAATACCTTTAATGTAATATGCAACCAATAATTCTTCTGTAGGAAGAACAGTGGTAGGGATTCTATTTTTCAGATAGGATAATCTCTGGTTGAAATCTTTAACCCTTTCTTTTCCCTTTATTTTCACTGAGGATAGATCAATGACCAGATCCTCAGGATTTTTATCGTCTCCAAATTTTTGGATTAATAGGGCTTCAAAATCATTCCAAGAAAAGATCGATCGGTCTTCCAGGGAAAAATACCAGGTAGATGATTTCCCTTCAAAGGTATAAGGGAACAACCTACAGACTACATCTTCATGTATCACAGTTCTTAGCCTAATAGCTTGCATAAAGGTTTTAATATGGTCTTCTGCAAGATATTTATCATCTGGATTAAATTTAGGAAGCCATTTTTCTAGGTTTTTGGGAAGTCTATGTTGGTCTCCAGGAATGAATACAACATCTTGGTCTAACCAAGGTCTGTTTTGTCGATCTCCCATTGGTCTGTCTTTTGAAGAAGAAGAACTTGTGGATGACTCACTGTCTAATGATTCCTCATATGAGGATGAAGATGAAGAAGGGGGTATTGGTGGTGGTCCACCTGATGCAACGTTGGGCTGTGGGATATTCTGATCTTGATCTGTTTCTTCAAATAATGATTTGATTTGGATTTCAGGAAATAGTTCCTGTCGGGTTGTGTTCTGATTATCCAAATTTTGATTATCATTGTCAATCTGTGAGTTGTTGGCTTGATGTTGTTTGGATAATATTTGTCCTAGGTTCCGATTGTATTCAATTCTCTGTTCAACCTGAGGAGTGATATCATGACTACTT
Organism: Larix kaempferi; assembly: GCA_027924585.1. Lineage (NCBI taxonomy): Eukaryota > Viridiplantae > Streptophyta > Pinopsida > Pinales > Pinaceae > Larix > Larix kaempferi. The sequence continues at coordinate 2,473,531 of BSBM01001005.1, read as the reverse complement.
TTCCTTAATTTCTCAAGGGTGGGAGGCCCTCTAGTAGGTGATACAAAAATACTTTCAGGCCTTCCTGTTCCTTGTCCTGTTACAGGAGTAGCAGTGACTATAGTTGGATCTTGAACTGGTTTCTTCGTAGATGTGGATGCTTGAGTATGGATCCTAGTAACAACCGGTATCCTTGCTGAAGGAGGTCTACTAGTGTTTTTTTTAGGCATGACTGGTCGTGGCCCTCCTTCTAGAACCATTTGTTGAAACCCTGGTGTGATGCTGGAATATTTTCTAAGGAAATGAACAGAAGGTGACAACCCAATCTGAAAGGCTTCAAACAACCCTACGCAAGAGTGGTTCTATCCCCAAATTGTTTGGTATGACTGACTCCTACTGATATCAGGCCTCCGCTAGCACTTATGTGAGTGGATCAAAATGGATCTGTCTTCCTGTTAGGGAAGAATGCGAAGAGTTTTATGTCTAAGGGGTAAGTAATATTAGCTTAGGAAATATCTAATTAGGTTAGACCCGAATTAGAAAATGTGATTTGAGTTTGCAGAACAATCATATCTTAATTATTAAATAAGTATATCACAAATTAATAAACATATGAATTGGGTCTGTGCTTATCAGCTTCAGACAAAACCAGACAATAATAATTGAATAATTTTACCGAAAGAATTAAAACATAAATAAGACTGTTTTGTTGTGATATGCTAATTGAAAAATTAGCATCAATATAATTATGACTGTTTATCAATTGCAAAATAAGATAACATGAGTTAAATAAAGAAATTCACTTAACACATAATAACACATGAACCGTATAATAAGAGAAATCCAACCTATAGATCGATGTATAAAAAATTGCAACATAGAACAAAATTCATTCAATGATTGAAGTGAGAAATCAAAACCTATCAAAGAAATTTGACAAATGTGCAAAAGAGATGGCCAAGAGAAAATGATTGTATTTCATTAAGTCTGCAAAAAATTACAAATCCTCAAATAATAATTACATCAAATAATAAAGGACAGATTTTGGTTGATTAGTTGAGGGTTTGCAAGTTGCGACTAGGGTTTGCAGGTGTCAGACTAGCCTGCGGCTACCTGCAGGCCGGTCGCTAGTGTAGGCTGAAGAGTGTAATGGCGTTGATGGGGTGACGTAGGTCTGTTACATTGAGATTGGAATTTTCTTGGTTTTGTTAGGACCCTGACCGGATACCTTTTTAATTTTTTTCCATTTCTTTGTGGTTTTTACTGAGGATCACTGCAGCTACTACAATGGGTTTTGAAGAGGCTTTCGATTACAACAGTGATCACTTGGAGGCATGCAACATTTTGGCCTCGCCAACCGGTGGACCTCGGGCTGAGGTGGAAGCTAGGTCATCGTTTGGTTCTGTTGGTGAACCGGGTAGGCTGGAGCAGGTACCCCCTTCTGATGTGGATTTCTCTTCAACGGGTTTCCAGAACTTCTCTCCTTCTTCGTAAGAGGTCTTGGGGAAACCCTACGCTTCTTGTTTTGGTGCAGACTCTTTTGTTGATGTTTTGGGTGGTTCTACCTGGGGTTTTTCGGGACTACACCATTCCTTGTTCACTATCCCTGATGCACAGCCGAGACCGTGTGGGTCTTCTGATTTTATGGATGGTTCTGGTGCTGGTTTCATCTCTGGTTTTACCGGGTATGGAGGGGGCCTTCAGGTTTCACATGACAGTTCTGTGCTTGGCTTGAAACATTTGAACGAGTCTGGTTTTCTTGCAAACTTCCTGGGAACCCTTGAACAACAGGGCTACCCAAGTCCATCTTCGTGAAGGGCTGCGAGTCCGGTATTTCGACAGGGTCAAGAGGAGGAGGGTGCAGAAACTTGCTCCCATAAGAAAATCAGAAGGAAATGGTCAAAGAATAAAGGAAAGGGAGAAAATTACACGCTGGGTAAAGACATTGGTTTCCACTAGATTTCGGAGATGGCTAAACTGCCACTGGTTGGGCGAGCATATGGTCGGTCCTTTGCGCTGCGGTCGATGATTAGTTGGGCTAAGAAGAATTGGATGGATCATCTTGGATATGTTCCGGAGGTGGTGGCCCTTTCCAGGAATTGGTTTGCCTTCCATTTCACACAGGAGGACCATGCCCTTTTGGTTTTGAGTCAAAACTGGAACTTGGATCAAGTGCCTTTCTTACTCAAACCCTGGGACCCCCTCTTTGATTCTAGTAGGGAACGAATGGACACCATTCCTCTATGGGTTCGCATGCCGGGCCTCCTACTTCACTATTGGTCTGAGGAACACTTCAAGAACATAGGTAATATTTTGGGCTCTTTCCTTGAAGCAGGTTTATCTTTCAGGGAAACAAAACACCGTAAGGTTACCCGAGTTCTGGTGAATATCAATTTTAGGGATGGTCTTGTGGATGAAATGGACTTATGCTGGGGTCCCTTTCTTTTTCCTAAGAAGCTGGATTATGAAAATGTTCCTTTTTAGTGTTGTCGGTGCCATGAGTATGGGCACCCAATGGCTGATTGTAAGCTGCCGCTTCATACTCTTAATGGTCTCCCTTCACAGAAAAAAGGGGCTTTGGAGAGAGCTTTTCATTCAACTCCAGTTTCGCCTCCTCAGGGGGTGTCGACACAGGAATCTGATGGTGAACATGATCCCAATATTCAAGACATTGGCTTCCCTCCAGCACAATCAAAGGAGATATATGGTGGTCTGCAAGCACCTCTAAGTCTTCAAGTGCGCTCCTTCACGGTACTATTTTTCCCTGTAACACTCAGTCCTTTAATTTTAATTTTAATTTTATTTTAATTTTAATTTTATTTTATTTTTATTTTTTTTCTGAAAAATGTTTCCTTTTCTGGTCTTGATTGGATTGAGGGTCTCAAGAATTTGACCATTTCCTCCCATTTTCTGTCAGCTCTTCCCTTCATCCCTAACTCCTCTATTCCGAAGGAGGATACCTTGTCCTCTTTACCAGTTGTTTACCTTCCTCCTGATCCTAATCCTTCTCCTTGTAAGTTCCCTTCTATGTCTTCCCCACCCTCACCCCCTGACTCCTCAGACTTCGGGTATTTTATTCGTTTCTCTGCTAAAATACCTTCGGGAGGGCTCGAGAAAGGCAGGGTGAAACCATCCAAAGCAATAGGTTGTCAGTCTTTCATTTCAAAGGATCAGTCCAGAGCTTGCACAGACCTGCTTGAAGGGAAGCAACAATCTATCGAACGGGCACTTAGATCAGTGCGAGCCCAGAAGAAGGGCCAGAAATGAAACTTATGTCCCATAATTTCTGAGGTTTTGTTGGTCCCTCTAAAAGATCAACATTACGGAGGGTGGTCAGTATTGAACACCCTAATATTATTTTGTTGCAAGAGACGATGTGAGTAGGGGAAGAAGTACAATATCGATTGATAAGTTGGTTTCCAGGTTGGAATTTTGAAGCTTTGGATGTTAGAGGAAGGTCTAGAGGACTGGCTGTGGGTTGGAATGAAGTGAAGGTGAAGGATTCCAATTTGTGGGGGATGGAATCTGTCCTAGGTGTGAATTTCTCAGCTCTAGACATTGATGTGGATTTAACTGTTATCAATGTCTATGGGCCTTAACTTAATCAAATTCCATTATGGGAATCTTTGTTATGTAAATATTTGATTAAAGGTGATTCTGTGATTTTGGGTGGGGATTTAAAATTCTCTCTGGTTCAGGCAAAAGTTTGGGGTCCTCATGCATAGGTTGATCCACTTACAGATTTCTTTACTCAGAAACTAGTCGAAAGGAACTTGGTTGATGTGGAACCTATCCACATCAGACCTACTTGGAAAAACAACCACGTTGGAGATAGTCAGGTGGCTAAAAGACTTGATAGGTTCCTGCTGACAGAACGGTTGGTGGACAGGTTTTTTCATCTCCGGTAGTGGGTTGGTAGTGGAACTTGTTATGATCACTTCCCAATTTTCCTTGAACTAAAATATGGACCTAGTAAACTGCCTATTCCCCTGAAATTTAACAAGGTTTGGCTTAAGGATCCATCCTTCTTCAACTTGGTTAAGTCGGTTTGGATTCCTTACAGTCCTGGGGATTCCATCTCTTTTTCTTTCCAGTTTGCTGCAAAAATTAAACGACTGAAGGGGCCTATTAAGAAGTGGGCCTATGAGAAGAGGCAAAGGGAGGAGCTGGAACTCAAGCAGATTGAAGAATATCTGTTGTTAGTCTATGAAGGTGATGGTGGTGGACTTCTGAACCAAGAATCCAAAGACATCCTGGTCCATTTGGAGGGAAGACAGAATACGCTTTTACAGGAAAAGGAGGAGACCTGGAGGTTGAAGAGAAGGGCTATTTGATTAGAAAGTGGCGATGAAAATACTAAGTTCTTTCATGCTTATGCAAAAGGGAGGAGATCCTCCAATACTATTTGGAGCCTGGAAAATCAATTTGGAGAATCTCAGAACTCCTTTGAAGGTCTAGCTGGGGTCGGGGTTAATCATTTTTAGAACCTTTTCAAGGCCATCGAACAAGTTTCCATTGAGGAAGTGATCAGTGTGGCTCAACTTTTCCCACGTTTTGTGGAAGAAGATGACAATAGATCTCTGATGGAAGAAATCACAAAGGATGAACTGAAAGAGGTCATCTCTAGTTTTCAGAAATACAAAAGCCCTGGTCCCAATAGGTGGACGATCGAATTCTTCCTAGAGCTTTATGATTTCTTCGAAGACTATCTGCTAAAAGTGGTTGAAGACACTAGGCAAGCTGGTAAGATTCCAGCTAGTTTTAACACTACTTTCATTGCCTTGATTCCTAAGACGGATTCCCAAAATTCCCTGAATGACTTTAGACCTATATCCTTGTGCAAATGTATCTACAGGATAGTCACTAAAATCATTGCAAGACCTATCAGGGCTATCCTCTTGAATCATATCTCTGAAGAACAATTCGGTTTTCTGGAAGGATGTCAGATTCATGAAGCCATAAGGGTGGCACAAGAGGGAGTACACAGTATTAAAACAAAGAAGTTGAAAGGGGCTATTTTAAAAATTGACCCGTCCAAGGCCTACGATAAAGTAAGTTGGCTCTTCTTAAGTCTTCAGCTTACTCACCTTGGTTTTGACACCGGTTTCAACAGATGGATTATGAGCTACATCACCACTATTTATTTCGCTGTCCTTATTAATGGGGATGCTTCCCCTTTTTTTCACTCGGGACGTGGCCTTAGCAAAGGTTTCCCTTTATCGCCTTTGTTATTTCTGTTATTCGCTGAAGGCCTAAGCCGTGCTTTTAAGGACGCCAGGAGGCGTGGTTCCCTTAGGGGAATTCAGATTGCTCATGATCTATAGATCACACATCTACTATTTGTAGACGATGTCCTCATATTCTGCTTGGGATCGAAAAGGGATGCACAAAATCTGAGGGAGATACTGGACCTTTTCTCCAGGGAAATTGGGATGGAAATCAATTCTAGAAAATCCACCTTGACTACAAACCTGCTCAGTGACGGGGAGGTGGCTTCTTTTATCATGGTTTTTCCTTATACCCACTTATCTTTGCAGGAAGGTTTGAAATACTTGGGTTTCATTTTGAAACCTAATTATTATAAAATTCAATACTGGAAGTGGTTGAATGAGAAGTTGGAGAAGCGACTGAAATGTTGGAGTCACAAGTGGCTCTCTAGGGCAGGGAGATTGGTTTTGGTCAAGTCAGTTTTGGAAGTGATCCCTGTGTATTGGATGTCGCTGTCATGGATTCCCAGAGGCATTTTGGATGCTGCAAGACATTTATGATTTCATTTTCTTTGGAATGGTAAAGAGGATGCTTTTGTTTCCCCTTGGGTAAGATGGGAAAGGATTGCTATTCCTAAATCCTTGGGGGGTTGGGGACTGAAGAACATTTTTTCCTTTTCCAAAGCGTTGGCAGCCAAGGGTGGTTGGAGATTGATTAATATTGGAGGCTTATGGGCTCAGGTGATGCTTCACAAATACATTGTACCTAACTCGATCGAAGAATGGATCAGTAGCCCTGTGAAGACTCACTCTGGCGGTTTTGTGATATGGAAAGCGGTCATTTCTTCCTTCCATATTATTGAGAGAGATCTGGTCTAGAACATTGGAAACGAAAGCAAGGTCAAGATTGGCCAGGATCCATGGGTAGGTTGTGTTATACAACATCTATTACCAGAAGGGACGGTGGAGGCATTGCGACAGAGAGGCTTGGTGTTCCTCAACCAACTTGCTGATCCTGTGGCGACCATTTCGGGTAGTCAAGTATGGATACTGACCAACTATTATGGTTTGAATGAGGTTGATGAACTCAAGATTTCTAGGTATCTTAGGGTACTCAACTGTGATCATATTTGCTATGATTATAGTGAAGATGAGCTTATTTGGGACGCTAATCCTTTGGGGATGTATACCCCCAAAGGTGGTTTTCTGAGGATTACTGAAGATATTGCACAGGGTGTTCATGTATGGTGGTGGAAAGTGCTATGGAAACTCAAGAGCCTCCCAAGACTCGGCTGTTCATGTGGTGTGTCCTAGAAAACAAAGTCCCAACCTGGGATAATCTACAAAAAAGGAATAAAACAGGGGTAGGGGTGGCATGTTCTGTGCAAATCAGATGGGGAAATTGTCTGTCACCTCTTTCTACATTGTACTTATATAAAAGCAGTTTGGGTGGAATGTTCACAGTTGATCAATGGTTTGTGTAGGTGGGAGGGGGTTTCTCTGGATCTAGCGTGGAGAACATGGTATAATGAACCCTTGCTCAAAGTTTTCAGAGCTCTTCCTCTACTGGTTCTTTGGGGGGTGTGGTTAGCCCACAACCAACTCATTTTCAATGAGAAGTTATGCTCCTCGTTTATCACTGCCACAACTTGTTGTGGCCTTTTGCCTTCCTTCCAGCAAAAAACTAGAATTAATAGGGTTCGGGATATACAGTCGGTGGATATTGACAGGACTCAGCTATGGGGGTTCTTTGATGGGGCCTCACAGAATAACTACTGCGGGGGGTGGGGCATTACTTTATCTTTCAACTAATCACTACTTCGAGATGTCCCTGGGTCTTGGGGCTGGAAGCAATAATTTTGCTAAAATTCTGAGCCTTAAGTTCCTTGTTATTTTTGTTGTTGAGAGGGGATGTAGAAACATTATTGCTTTTAGGGATTCTACGAATGTGGTTAAATGGATTACAGACACTCAACTTTGTCAGAATTTAAGACTCTCAAACATATTGACCTCCATAAGGTAAGTTTTGAACTCTTTTGATTCTTTTGCTTGCATTCATGTCTACAGGGAAAATAACCAAGAAGTGGATAGGGCCTCGAATGCGAGGTTGCGGCTGGATATGGGTATATGGAAGGTAAACGAATTTTTTGATGGAGAGGTTCATGAATACTATCATCGACCTTTCATAGAAGGAGCTGTTATGCCTCTTTGATTACTAGTCACAACACTTATCATATACAGTTTTTTGTTTTTTTTACTTCCCCACACTGAATAGATGTCTCTATAAGAGGCTTTCTATGTATATATTTTTGTTTTTGCTATTGTTGTTTACTCTTGGTATTTTCTTACCATCAGCAACTTGTCCTATTTTTTAAAAAGCTTTAAAGCTCCAACTATGTCATGAAGAAGACAACTGGTCTTAAAAACCGTCCTGATTATCAACATTACACTTGTCTAAAGTGTACTTTTCAGAATGTAATTTTGTTCTCGGAAGATGAAATAAAATTACGCTTTTTTTCCAAGGAAAAAAAAACAAAGGAAAGATTTCCCATAAAAACAAGGATTACAAAATATTACTAATCTAAGACTTCCCAAAGGAAATTCGCCACTTGGACCATACATTTAACAAATCATCAACATCCTGATATTTAGCAAGCTCAAGCGCCAGCTGGGTCTTGCAAGTAAAAGATTGGACTTCTCTTTTCACCACATTATGACATTCAAGCAAAAAAAGGTCGATCTTCATTCCTAAACTGATGGGTGCCTCAATTAATTCTTTAATATCCGAAATGTGAATATAATCCAGCTGTTAAATTTGCTCCTTGGATTCTGAACATATCTTATCGACCTGCTCAATCGTAAGCTTAGGTGGACAAGCTTTTTCAATAAGGTCTAAGGTTGGAAATTCCAGCATGATCATAAAATTATCAGCTGCATACCACCTCCTGCCCCAAACTGCTTGTGCTTCTTGAATGGTGCACTCAACTGTTTCACAAGCATGTTCCCATGATTCCAAAGTGATTCCGATTCTTGTAAACTTGATGTTGTCCAGAACGGGGATATCTTCAGGTTTATCTTTAATGTACTTCCTCCAATCTACCACATCTTCAATAGCCCTAGTTGCTTCTTCCCTTATCTCATTATGTTGTTCCAGGACATCAGAATGATGCTCAAAAACATTATATGTCTCTTGAATTTCATTCAGACATTCAAATAGTTCAACCAAAAGGTTCTTATGATCTTCATTTATTTTAAGAGCTAGCTCCTTAAATTCTTCCTTAAAAAATTTAGAGAAAGAAGAGGTAGCTGCCACGACCACTGAATCTTTCAATTGCTGCTCAAGCAGTGTGATCTTTTCAGCATAGCCTATATTTAGCACTTGTGCTTCCTGTAACTGCTGCTGAAGAGATGCATTCTGCACATGTAGGTCTTTCAATTGATTATCATGCTCTTTTTTCAACTCTTGTAGTTGAACTTTATGTTGTTCGTTAATTTCAGTCTGCTCCTGCCTGAGCTTTTGCAATTCCTGTTTCTTAGCCTCAATCTCTTTGTTCAAAGAAGTGACAAAGTCATAATTGGCCCCTGCAAAGGCTCCCATTGATGCAACAGTTTCAAGCACTTATTGTTGCACATCAGTGGGTGTTTTCTTCCAAATGACTTGGTTGGGAATAGGGCCCTGCATAACAGTCCCTTCCCTATGTCTTTTAGTACCCCTTTTCACTTCTGCTTTCTCTGACTTGCTGTAAAAATATTCTCCCAAAGAGACCACAACATCTTCTCCAAAATCTGGCACTATGTCCACTGTGGAAATAGACACATCAGATGTTGTGACCAAAGGTACAGTTTGGGATACAACAAAAGTTGGAATAGGCATGGTGATTTGGTTGGTGGAGATGGAAGGATAAATGATATTGGAGATTGATGGTAAAGAGGAGGAAGTAGAGGATAAAGCAATGATCTCTGGGAGTGATACAAAAATTGGGATCACAGGTGCTTCTATAGGTAGAGTAGCGACTTGGATTTTAGAAGCTTGTGTAAGTGGAACAGGGGTTGGATCCATGACTGACTCTTGGGAAGTCACCATAGGGATGACCAATGGCTTAGTTGATGTGAGTGCAGGAGTTATGATATCAAGTGATGAGATGGGGGGTGAAACAATTGTAATGTCTGATGGTATGGAATAGGTTATAACTGTGGCGATGGTGACCTCTGGGAAGTTAAAGTCAAGAAGAGAGTCATCAATCACTATGCTCTCCAAAGGATCAAAAGAGGTAGGGGTGACATAAATAAATTCTTGCAGGGTGACAGGAAAGGAAATTGGGCATGAAAACTTGGAAGGAAGGGTTTCATCGTCCACATCACTATCTTCTATATGTAGCATTGTTACCTCTGGTACTGTAACTTCAATCTTTTGCTTTTTGGATGGCGTTGTTGCAGCAACATCCTGATTTTCCACCCCCGATGACAGTACTTCCAGCTCCCTTTTCATCTCAGCAGCAGACTGGATCAAGGCATTGAGGTTAGCCAAAGGTTTTTGCTACGGTGTGTCCTCAATAGGGGCCTTACCCTTATCATCAACATGGTAGGTCAGTAAGAGAGGGGTGCTGGCTTTTTGAGCTTCCTTTTCTGCTTTGTCCTTTTGAACTTTTTCATCAAGTGACGGCTCAAATTTTCTATATTGCAAAACCTTAGTCTTGAGCTCTTGTTTGTGAGATTTTCAATTGTTAGGAACTAGATTCATAAGACAATTTCACATGGAATATTTCAGACAATGAGAGAAGAAGAATAGAGAGAATAAATTGTGGAAGTCACTCTGTATCTTATTCATTGATATGATAACAATATATAATACATCCTCCATGGAGAAAATCGAATTCCTTTGAGGCAATTTGGAAAGAGCAAAAAGAAAATGCTTAGAAAATACAAAAAAAACCCTAGGTGGCAAAAGCAGTTTCCAAAACTGTCCTAGAGGCTCACGAATTTAGTAAGTATGGTATGGCAGCTCATGAGTGAGGTAAATAGAATGTATTGATGGCTTTAAGAGAGTAGATATGATGTGGAGGTCGAATTGGTCAAGTGGCAAGAGTTTCCAAGTCAACTAGCTTTTCCTTTTCCACCAGAAAGTAGAAAAAACAGGATAAAGCTGTCTAAATCAGGAAAGTGTCTTTCTAATTCAGGAATAGAATAAGATCAGACAGAATCCAAGGAAACCTTATCCAGAATCCATCCAAATTCATTTTGGTGAGTTAGGATGGCATGTGGTCCACTAAAAGACAAAACTGACCTATTTTACCTAGTCAAAACTCAGGAAATTAATCATAAATGATTAATTAATTTATCCTAAGTCTAGAATGACATAATGGTTTTTTCATAGGATTCCATCTATGTTCATTTTAATATTGATATAAATGAGCTAATTTTCTTTTAGCGAAGCCTAAATGTTTGCAAACATTTTTTTTATTATCTCTTTTAACATTATACAACATTCATTTTTCCCTCCGTGTGTATAGAATGTAAGGGAAGAGGTTTCACCTTGTACCTCATGGAATATGTGATATTTGTTTATAATATAGCTTTGTTTTACTTATTAGTTATTACATTACAATGCATTGTTTGTATTATGGTTAAGTCTATTCACTCTCATTTGGATCTACGATGACTCTAATTAATGCTGCTTTGTTATATGTTATGTTTAACATAGTTTATTATGTATCCTACCCCATCAGGAACATGGGTGTGGTGACCTTATGAGGGGATCCACCATTGCCCCATCGGTTTATATTAGGAGCTTTCTCCAATATAAATACATATATTTATATAATTGTATATATACACAATATATTTATTGCATAGCTATACTATATTATCTGTTTACTTATAAAGAATTATGCTATGTTTCAATTTGTACAATTTGTAAAGTGGCTTTCTGCCATGGAGTTTATTACAAAACATTATTACAATTATTTAAAAACAAAAATAGTATAAGTAAAAATATTCTAGGTTTTTAATACATTTTGGTCATAAAGATCCACTAAAAGCATAGTTGATATACAAAAAAATATTCTAGATAAAATAACCAAAAAATTTCAATCACTAAATATTTTAGATAAAATAACCAAAAAATTTCAATCACTACTAGGTTAACTGTTAGTATTCTTAATCATTTCTATGCAAATAATATTTTTGTAAATTAATTTAAATAGACTTATGAACTAACAGAAATAACTTATTAAATGCAATAAACCCTGCATAGTTCTAACAAAACTTTAATGAACACAAATAGAAAATATTAGTCTTTTACTCAAACCCTATAAATAGAAAACTTAAACAACTTATGTGAATCTCTGCTTTTTCCAACTTGCTATGGAACTTCCATGTTCCACCCTACCATAGATTACTGCTGCTATTCATAAACTCTCAACTTAAGTAGATAATCACCCCCGAGAAAGACCAAGCTCACTAAGAAACTAGAACCTAGGGTTGTTTTTTGTGTGTACTCTTCATTAATCTAGACATGCCAATAGGATCTCTTTATTTAGTTCTCTGTTTGAGTGCATAGTCCAGGACCAAAAATCACTGAGCGCTCAATAGGAAACCAGGTTGGACTTGTACTATGGCAATGGGAAGACTTGCCTCTCGAATCTCCCTTAGCTACGGTTTATTTTTATCTTCTTAGTCCATTTTCATGAATGGCTTTTCGCTCTATTTTGGCTTCAAGAAAAAATGTTATTAATTACTCTATAGTTTTAATTTCTTAGTAAGCCCGGTCTCTCATGAACATTTAAAGAAATAATAAACCACTGTAATAGCATAAAGTGTTATTTGTCCATGATGCCTTACATCATTCATAGGTCCAAGTCTCAAAACATACTTACATGTAGATTCATTATTTATTTACATGAGGTAAAACTCTTGGAATGCTACATGTATAAGGCACTTTTCAAGGCCGTGAATGTTGTTGCGTCGCATCAGGTTGTAAGAAATGACCTATAGAGACATTGCAATTCCATCCAACTCAATCCATTCACCCTCTATTGTGTCTTGGGTCATATCTTGAATCCTTTCCAACCAAGGAATGTCTTTTCTTTTTTTAAACCATGGGAACAGCAATCTCCCAAAGATATATCCAACAGCCGGCAAGTCAGATATCCTTTCTTTCCAATAAAAACAACTCAGATATCCTTTCTTTCCAATAAAGACAACGATGCATTTAAGGCTCGCCTTGCTGCCACAACTGTTTTTTCTTTTCTTCAGATGACAGCTCAATATGAGAAACTTCCTCATTATCCATTTATATCTTCAGTCAATTCTGATACAAAGCATCACATGCAGAGTACTCTCTCCAATCTTGAAACTCCTTGAGGTTTTATGATATATTATGCTGTTCCAAAGAAAGAAGAAGTTCAGTTGGCTATCGAGTGCACCGAGTTTCTTCTTCACATTGTTAAACCAAGTACTTTAGTATTCATTTTCAGTGGAAAAATATTTTGAAAAGCATTCAGCTGCTAGTTCCCATCGTAGGGCTCCGACTACAATAACTTCCAATGTTCTAACCTTCCAAATGCAATTCATTAAACAATTTCCCTCTTCAACTGTTCAATCTGCGCCCACAGAATTCAAACTTCTTCAGATGTGTCTTCATTGATAACCACTGTATTCTGTATGAACTTTGCCCGTTGCACAAACTTTAGTGTACTTAATGTTTCTGTTGCACAACAGCTGGACGGACTAATATTTGTGATAACTATAGTTTTTGAGTTTCCACCAAGTGAATCCTGTAATAGAAAAGTGAGCTTGGAAAAATGGTATGGAACATGCCGCTACTTTCCATAAGAAATATCAACTATGCTCATGATTACAAGTCCCAATGTGAGAGATATTTGTTGCTTCTTTTAAATGGCCACCTTCAGCACCAGAGAGCTTATGTCTCAGAAGCTTCAAAACAACAAGGCATTGGAGAAGCTTTGACCTCTGCACCAAAATTATTATACTTTTCTTCAGACATGTCCTCTTGTTTATTCTTCAACTTTTCTATCATTTCTTGATGCTCAGAGCATAAAATTTTGAGATCATCAAGTTGTCCTTTCCTGAGCTTTGCTCTTGTTGCTACTTCCAATCAAGGAGTTAAGATAACTTGTCTCGCAGGTTTGATATCTCCTCTAACATAAAATCTTGTTCACCCCACACATAGAACTCCTAGTACCTCATCATTTCCATTTGTTAACCATATTTTGGAGAAGCAGCGCCCTTCTATGTCATTTTTTGTAAAATAGCTGCGAAGTTGTTTTATGAGCTTGATGTTTGCTATTGCAAGACGAGTTAGCTCAGGGTTACGATCGATCCTTCCTCGAAGAAGCTTTATTTCTTCCTTTAATGCCTTATTCTCTTGTGAAACTAATGTTTCCATGACATAGAACCAGCTGCAGCAGATTCCATCCTTGTGATTTTCTCTTCATGGAACCTCAGGAACATTTCAACTGTACAATTATTCTCTTGTGAAACTAATGTTTCCATGACATAGAACCAGCTGCAGCAGATTCCATCCTTGTGATTTTCTCTTCATGGAACCTCAGGAACATTTCAACTGTACAATTATTCTCTTGTGAAACTAATGTTTCCATGACATAGAACCAGCTGCAGCAGATTCCATCCTTGTGATTTTCTCTTCATGGAACCTCAGGAACATTTCAACTGTACAATTATTCTCTTGTGAAACTAATGTTTCCATGACATAGAACAACCTCAGGAACATTTCAACTGTGCAATCTTGAAATGATAATCTATCAATTACTTGAGCAAAAAGTTCCAAAACTTGAGTGTACACATGAACAAAATCAATGTGCATCAGGAGGTATACACCTTTTTATGCTGGAATACACCTCTGTGTCTTTTGACAGAAGTATCTTCATTGTCAAAGAAATCCATCTGCATGGGTAATGCAAAGGATATCTTCTTGTGTGTGAAAGAGGAATACAACCTCTTTGTGATGGTTAAAGGCGATCTCTGCATGTACAAGAAAAATCAACTCTTGCGTGTAACTGGAAGGATAAACAAGCAAAATCCCCTACGCATGCAACGTCCCATTTCTCTTGATCAATACCCCACTTTGTGTCCAAATGCATCCAAAAAAGTGTTGTGAATGCATTTTTCAATGGACACTCATTCAGACATTCTTATAATTATTTGACAGACTTGGTTGGGAATCCATGGCAGCCGATTGTTTCTTGTAATATAACTGAGTCCATCATGACATTCCTGACCGCTGTACACAAAGCACTGTTTCTTGACATCAGAAAGCATCACCACCTTGTGCCACCATCAACCTTTCCAAGCCATCTTTACACTTTTCTTTTGCATTTATGCCAATTGCTTTGACTTCTTTATCATTTCATGATTTCTGTCATCTACACTCCTAGAGTTTTTCCCCCTTTTTTTAAATTCTCAAAAAGTGTTTTGGATCCTTTTAGGCATATACGAGAGCCATGGTAAGAAGATAAACATTTTCATTCTTTTGGAGCTTTAATCTTTGTAGCTTTGTTCTGATTTCTTTTTCCAAATATTTCCATGAGGCTCCCTACTTATTGGACCTTTACATTCAAAATTTGTCCCTAAATATTTTTCATCTCCTCTTTTCTTTCACACTTCATTAGATTTTCTTCCTCGATTATTCCTCATGGATTGACTTCTTGATTTCATGCAGTTTTGGGCTTTGTGGCCAAACCTATCACAACTGTAGCATCTCATTGTATGACAAAACTTTGTTGTGTGCCCAACATAATTGCATCTCCGACATCTCATTAAGTTATTGGACCTTCCTGAATTTCTCCTTTTATGACTCTTGCATCCCAATGCTTTACGACCAAAGTTCTGATAAGAAAAGCAATAGCCATTGAAGGTGTTTCCATACTTGAGTATATTTTGACATGAGAAGTCTGCTTTTTGATATGCTTCTTGGTTTTTACTTTTATAGCTTACACTCCTAAAGCTTGTATTTGGTCTGTTACTACACTTTTTCCCTTTGAGGAGGATGACCATTCCTCATGTTTGTGAATGGGGTCTACTTGCCCCCTTCTTCTTTCTTATTGTACCCAAAGCTTGTATTTGGTCTGTTACTACACTTTTTCCCTTTGAGGAGGATGACCATTCCTCATGTTTGTGAATGGGGTCTACTTGCCCCCTTATTCTTTCTTATTGTACCCAAGACCAGTTTTGTTTTTTGCTGGTCTTTGACTATTCCAAATCCTATCTAGGATAGTTGAGCTGTTCTGGAATTTCAAAGTTGCATTTGCCTTTTCATTTTTTAGGTTGACAACTTCCAATTCTAGCTTGTGACATGATTCTTCCTTTTCAGTCAAGCTTCCTCAAGTTGAGTCTTTAGACTGATAACCATTTCTTTTGTCTTTTCTAAGAATTATGTGCATTTATTGGGATTGTCATATGTCTTCAACTCTTTCACTTCTTTTGTTAGATTGGGATTGTCATATGTCTTCAACTCTTTCATTCTTTTGTTAGATCAACAACTTTAGTCTTCAATCTTTTGATCTCTTCTTCTTTGTCGTCTAGCTAAAACTTGTGTTCATGATCTTCATGGTTATTTTTGTAAGATTGATCTAGTTGTTGTTGTAGCAACATATATTTATTTTGAAGTTTATCCAACTCTTCTAGAGTGCACATAACTTTGTATTCAATATGGTCAAGAGGCTCCCTAGAAAATGAAATATATAAACCTTTTATTTGTCCCATACAAATCTCCTCTAATGCATCTATAACATCAGTATTAAGATTCAATAGTTTTTCTTCAATGATTACTGAGGTATGCATCAATTCCTTGATGGAGTTGTCTTCTTCATTGATGATTGGGGATTGCATCAATTTCTTGAGTGTTGTCTTCTTTATTGACGACTGGGGATTGCATATATTCCTTGATAGGGTTGTCTTCTTCATTGATTACAAGTGTTTGCATCAATTCTTTGACAGAGTTACTTTCGTTTGTGTTATGTACTTTAATCTAATAGGTGTTCTCCAACTAGAGCCATAATACTTTAGCAGAGGTGCAGTGTCCCATCTTTTTTTTTACTTGGTCTGAGAGTCCATCATGGATTGCTTTTTTTTTACTTGGTTTGAGAGTACATCGTGGATTGCTTCTAACGCCATTGAATTGTTTCTATTTGCTTCTTTTGAAGATTTGGATTTGTTCTTTGAGATAGTTAAGTACCAAGGCCTACATACTATTGAGTCCCACACACCAACTATATATATATATATTTCAAGAACTTTTGAATGTGAAATATTATGACTTTTCACATAAGTCACACCTCTTTATTAACATTTTTCAATAACCACATAACTCTTCATTTCAGCATTTTGAATGTGAAATATTATGACTTGTCACATAAGTTACACCTCTTTATTAACATTTTTCCATAACCACATAACTTTTCATTTTGGCATTCATTAAATCATTTTTATTTCACATTTGCAAATACTATGAGTAAATAACCATGATCTTTGATTTCTTTACTTTTTCACTTAAAACCTTTTTAATTAAATAATTCATTCATGTAACTTCTTTTTAATTCACTTTCACCTATCTTATTTTTAATCCACTTAACTTCACCTAACTTTATTTTTAATTCACTTAAATTAATTTTTAATATAAACACCCCTTTTTAGTATTAAAACTCTTTTTTAATATTAAAACCCATTTTTTTAAAACTCCATCTTCAGAAGGACATATATCCTCAACCATGACGAACCACGAGGGGTTCCACATATCACTAGAAGTGGCATGACAAAGGATATCAATCCAAGAGGGTTTTACATGTTTTTGTAATGTCCTCTGTCTTCTTATCTTCAGTTAAGTACATGGTTGTAGATCTCGTCCTGAGTTGACATCAAATTTTCCAATAATTCAAACTTAGCTATCTTCTAAGGATTCCTAGTTGAAATCACATTCTAATCATTTAATAATGACCACTAAAAATCTCAATGGTACAATATGTATTTTCAAAACATGGTATTATACCAGGGTTATTTTTTGTATATAGGGTAATATATATGTTTTATATATTCTACTACGCGACAATATTATATATTAAGTTATTCAATATATGTGGTATCCATAGCCATGAATACAATCTTAGTTTCAAATTATAATGTAACATTTTTTATAATGTTTTATTCTATTCGCATATTTGTAGGGTTAAGTTTTAATGGTAGGTTGTAATCATTATATAAGTTTAAAATGGTTATATAAAATGATTGCTTTACTCCGGAATTACATTAAATGTTGAATAGTATAAATATCATTTGTGATTGCTCTACGCCCAAATTGTATTAATTGTTGAGCAACATAACTATCATTTGATATGTGACCTACTTGTCGAGTATCTTCAAACTTGAAGAAATGAATGATGGGACATTAATTCATACCTGGTTGCAAATTGGGAGGGATTTCCAAGTGTTGTTTCATACTCTCCTTCAATGCATACTTGCATTGATTAATCTACTCATTAATTCACTTTGTTTCCACCCTCCACGGTAGATGTTTGAATAATCTCGAATAGTTGGATGGTTCTACTCTGAAAAGTATCTCTAGCTTAGAGTCGTATCTCAACTAGGCACTGAGAACCCATATAAGTTTTTCTACTATTCTCCCTTCCAGTGCTTTATGTTCCTTGCTACTATTAAAAGAAAATGATTGAGGGGTTTCTTCTGGAGGGTTTCAAACTTCGTTGTTGGGTTTAAAAAATAGAATATTACAGAGGGAGGGCTTACTTGGAAACCCTTTGGTATATAATGAAGAACTTGTTAGTGTCCCTTGTGAAAGGTCTACTAATTGTTGAGGAACCCTCACTCCGGTGTATTCAGGTATTTATACATTTCATTTGTTTTGGTCTAAGAACCTTTTGTTATTCTCCTTGAGGATTTACCAGTGAGAGGATAAGTGTTGGGCACTATTTTTGACCCCTTTTTGCCTCTTAGATAACCTTCATTTCCTTCATAAAACCTCCATTTTGAGTAGAAAGCCTTAAAGTTCATCTATAAACCTTGGTCAAAGAGGTATAATGTCATTTGCTTATTAATAAATTGAGTTTTGTGATTTTTTAGGCATTTTAACTAGGATTTTTACTTAGACTATGGGATGTACTAACTTCCTGTATTACCTCCAAAGTTGAGTAATTGCAGGGCAGTTAGGAGGGAAACGGAAGATCAAGAATGGATCCTTAATGTCCATAGATGGATGAACATCCAACAGTCAGGTGAAGTGGCCTGTGCAGATGTCGAGTCAATCAGAGTCAAAGGTGGCCACCTGTTCTGCGTTCAACACAAAAGAAGGAACAATGCTGATTTTGTGGAACTCCACGATTCTGAAGATGATCTCGATTAGCTCTTAGCATTAATTAGATGCAGGTTTATAGCAATTACAGTTTGATTTAGAATTTGTATAAATCATTTGCAAGACAATGAGAAATTTTGGATCACGATTTTGAAGAGGAACGCACTTGTGCTTCCAAACTGCGTGGTATCTCTGTGTAAAACAATTCTGGTGAATGAATACAAAGCTTTAGTTCTGTGAAATCTTTCATTGTGCGTTGAGCAAGGCTTTGGAGGGCCCCCATCGTCAAACTCTCACACTTTCCTGTTGCCGGTAGATCGATTGGATGTTGCAACGATTTACTTCTGGTGTTAGCTATCTAAATTGTGTTAATGGTATGCATTTTATTGTAATTTCCAGTTTATAAATCGTAGAACAAGTTTAGTCAAGTTTTAAATCGATTCTATTGATGCTCTGTTTCTTTCATTTACGGTTTAAATTACAAATTCTGTCACACTGTATATCACTGGCAATATTGGATAAACGCTGTTCTTCACTGGTTAAATGCTAAGAATATCAAATGGTTCAAACCACGACCTCCATGTATTGTTCACTGCTGTTTATTTGATAGTGAAATGGTAAAAAGACATTTACAAATTATGAACACTGTCTTGTAAGAGAAATTGATTGGTAATTGTCTTTCAGCGCTGGTAGAATTTTGCAGTTTAATCCTAGGGTTTATAAATTTGTTGTTTAATTAATTTTTACCTCAGTCTTTCATGCTTTCACAAATCAATTACTGTATGCTTAAAAAGGAAACAATGAAATTACCCTTGTAAGAGGATTTTGTCTCTGTGAGCTGCAGTATCTTAGTTTCTGTCAGTAGATTTAATTACAGATAGCTAAATTCTCAATGAGTCCAGCTTCTCTGTCCTAAACTTGGATGTGTCTCGAAGTTCACAAACCCGGATTGATTTTAAATTCAAGTTCTGATTAACACTGATAGATCAGAGCCCAATATTTTGGTGCCGTTGCCGGGGAGGCATTGTAGAAGCAGGCTTAGAAACTTTGGTTTTCTGATAAAAACAAAACTTTCAAACAAAAATATAGATTAGATTTCACTTTTATGTTTAGACTAAGAGACGAGAAAGGAAGATTTATTAAAAACCCCCCAAAAACAGAAATAACAGGAGCTTCTCTTCCAAAAGGGTTCATCTCAACAGTTGGTAAATTCAAAATGTCTGAGGAAGAAACATCAAAAGGCCCAACTGCAGAACAGAGAAGGGAGTACGACAGGATGTTAGAAATAGAAAATAAACGCAGACAAGAGAGAAGGGAAGAAGAAAGGAGGGAAGAAGAAAGAAGACATGTGAGGGATGAAGGAATAACAGAAGATCAGGAAGCCACCTTTAAATTTCCTATCTTAGACACTAGCGTTATCCTAGGGGAAGAGGTGAAAATGAAGAATATTCCACCCTCTGTCTTACCAAACTTTTATGGCATGACCTCTGAAGATCCTGACTCTTTCCTATTCGAATTTGACATCTTGTGTCGAACCTATGGATATACTGATGACACCCATAAGCTCCGTCTTTTCCCTGCTACTCTTAAAGCAGCTGCCTTGAAATGGTTCATGGGTTTAGGAGAACACTCTATCACTAGCTGGGATGACATGAGGAAGATTTTTCTTCGAAAATATCAAGCATATTGCAGATCAAAGGGGTTGAAAGATGACATTTTTGGCATGACTCAATAGGAAGATGAGAGTTTGGAGGAATATTTAGAAAGATTCTCATACAATTTACAGAAATCTAAATACAATTCTTTAACACCTGAAATGATTAGAACAATATTTTTGAAAGGAATAAGAGAAGAGTATTTGGACATTTTAAATGTTATGGGAAAAGGTGACATTTCTTACCTTCCTTTTGATGAGATACAGGACTTATGTCAGAAATATTCCAGAGGAAAGGATCGAACTGGGAAAAGAGATAGCAATACCAAAGCAACTAAATCTGCAAACAGTGGTATTTCTAAAGCTGAGCTTGGGAATCTGCTAGAAGATTTCAAGACTGATTTATTAAGCACCTTAGGTACACAAGTGGAGGCAACAAAAACCAAAAAGAGGCAAGAGCAACAGGACCAACAAGATCAGGCTTTGTCTATTTTTTGTCCTAAATGTAGAAAGAAACACCCACTTAGAGAGTGTCCTTTAAATACTGTTGAAATTTGTGGCTTATGCACTTTTAATCACAAAACTGATGATTGCCCTAGATTGAAGGAACTGCAGGCAGTTCGACTGGAGGAAAATCACAACATGGAGTCTCTTTACTTCATGGGACAAAGGAGACCTTGGCAGCCACGATTCTCAGGTATGTCTCAAGATCCTATGCAGCAATTTAATACAAATTATCAGACTCCTGTTCAGAATTCATGGAATGCACCCATGCCTTGGAAAACTTGGTCTCCTCCATTAACCCAATCTGCTCCAAATTGGAGAGGTTATGCCCATGGTAATCAAACATATCAGCAGGATTATTTGCAGCCATACCAACAACCTTCAGCCTATCCCCAATACCAGCAACAACAAGTCCAAACTCCTTATCAAGCCCCACCTTTTCAAAATCCATCTTTTCAACAGCCCAATAATATGGCTCCTCAATTGAGTACACCACCCCAACAACTTCAATTTCCATCTAATCATCCTCCACCTCGGCCTACACAACTGCCAGCTCAGCCAATGCCCAATCCAAATAATAAAACCGACAGACCCATGTATAATGTTGATGATGGGGCAGTGCTTCCCTACTCCATTCTTCCACTGAAAAATATCAATTTGAGATCTGGTAAAACCTTAGAAAAACAGTCTCCTGTTATCTTAGAAGAATCACCAGCAAAAGACAAAACTCCAATAAAATGGAATACAGAAAAATATCAGTTAGAAAATCACAGTCAACGAGGGAACACAATAGCGTCTTATCCACCTCCTTTTCCTGAGAGGTTAATCAAGGAGAAACCTTCGATTTCCTTACCTGACTTCGATGTTCTGAATGAGTTAACAAATGTATATGTTAAAATTCCTTTACTGCAGGCTCTAAAAGATATCCCGATTTACACTAAAGCAGTTAAAGAACTCTGTCTTAACAAAAGAAGAAAGGACCCATCGAAAATTCACGTGGTAGGCAATCTAGCAGGGTTAATGTCCAACACCGTTTTCATTGAGAAATATGTAGATCCTGGAATTCCAATGGTTACAATTACCATTAATAATTTTTCCATCCCAAAAACGTTGATCGATTTAGGTGCTTCCATTAATGTCATGACCCTAGAGACAATGAATTACCTTCACTTGACAAATCTCAGACCCACCACAACTATCTTAGAATTAGCTGATAGATCCAAGATTACACTTGAAGGGGTCTTAGAAGATATTATTGTTTCTCTAGACTCCTGGGAATATCCTGTTGATTTTATAGTCCTACAGCCAAAATCCAACTTAGGAGGTCACCCATTGATCCTTGGCAGACCCTGGCTGGCAACAGCAGATGCTTTCATAGGATGTCGATCAGGAAGCATGCTTATTTCGCATGGGACAGAGAGGAAACAGATTGCACTTTACCCTTCTGCCCAACGACCTTCCACATTAGATCAGCTGTCATGGATTAGTGAAACCAAAGAACAAGAAGAAGAGGTAATTCAGCCTATTCTAAGTATAAATCAGTACTTCGATTTCCAAGAAGACAACCACGAAGATCTACTGGATCATTTTATTGCTGAACCTGATATTTCTGCAAAATGACAAGAAATGGAATATTCTGTAGCAGAACAAGTTATGGGTCATAATTTCCAGGAAAATTGCAATGTTCATTCCCTAGCATTAGCACTTGATGACGTTTTTAATGTTCATTCCATCACCGATATTCACAGTAAAACTGTAGAAATCAGTCCAGGCAAAACTCTGAAAATAGGTGCACATCTTACCACATCACAGGAAGAACAGTTGACCACTTTGCTAAATAAATATTCCCACGCATTTGCCTGGGAGTATACTGATATGCCAGGCATTCATCCTGAGACATGCACACACCACATTTACCTAGATGACACAATACGACCACTGAGACAGCCACAACGCAGAATGAACCCTATGCTAAAGGAAATAGTCAAAGACGAGTTACAGAAGTTGTTAAAAGTGGGATTTATATACCCCATCTCCGACAGCCAATGGGTCTCACCCTTGGTTGTTGTTCCTAAAAAAAATGGTAAATGGCGTATATGCATCGATTACAGGGAATTGAATAAGGCAACTTTAAAAGACTATTTTCCATTGCCTTTCATTGATCAAGTACTGGATGCTTTAGCTGGAAAAGAATATTTTTCATTTTTAGATGGCTTCAGTGATTATAATCAGATTAGTATTGCAAATGAAGACCAAGACAAGACCACCTTTACATGTCCCTGGGGCACCTATGCCTACAAAGTTTTACCTTTTGGCTTATGTAATGCCCCAGCTACCTTTCAGCGAGCTGTTTTGGCCATCTTTGCAGATCTGATTCATGAGTGTGTTGAGGTTTACATGGATGACTTTTCTGTATATGGACGTACCTTTGAAGATTCCTTAGCAAACTTAGAGAAAATTCTGAAAAGGTGTGTTGAATCCAACCTTTCCCTGAGTAACGAAAAGTGTTTCATGATGATGACTGAAGGGATAGTTTTAGGACACCACGTTTCTTCGTCTAGAATAAAAGTAGATCCTGCTAAAATTCAAGTCATTAAAAATCTGTCTGAACCCACAACTCAAACAGATGTGAGAAGCTTTTTAGGGTATGCAGGCTATTATCGTAGATTCATTGCAAATTTTAGTAAGATAGCCCTGCCATTGTTTAAATTGCTTTCAAACGACGTGTGTTTTACTTGGGATATTGATTGTAAATCTGCATTTCAGACACTTAAGGAAAAGCTCTCCACTGCTCCCATTTTAAGGGGACCAAATTGGACATTTCCTTTCCATATTTCCACTGATGCGTCTGCTACTGCAATAGGAGCCTCATTGGGCCAAAAAGAACATACTTTGACTTATGCTATCTATTTCATTAGTAAAAATCTAGCACCTGCAGAGCTGAATTATACAGTCACTGAAAAAGAGATGTTGGCAGTGGTTCATGTTGTAAACAAATTCCGTCATTATATCACTGGCTATGAAGTTTGTGTTCATACAGATCATTCAGCTTTACGCTATTTAATGAATAAATCTATCACTAATGGTCGGATTACTAGATGGTTGTTATTATTGCAGGAGTTCAATATCACAGTTTTAGATAGGCCTGGACGAGAAAATCAGGTGGCAGATTTCTTGTCTCGCTTACACAATACTGGTGAGGTTGTTCCGGTTTTAGATAGTTTTCCTGATGAGCATCTATTTGCAATTTCTGTTATCACTCCTTGGTATGCTGACATTGCCAATTATTTGTCATCAGGCCAACTACCACCATCTATGACCTCTAAAGAAAAAAAGAAGATTATTAAACAAAGTGCTAGCATATCTGGATTAATGGTGATCTCTTTTATACAGGATATGACTTAATCATAAGAAGATGTGTCCGACAGGATGAAATCTTCGATATTTTAAAGGCATGCCATGATGAACCATGTGGTGGCCATTTTGCCGACAAAAGGACAGCATATAAAATACTCAATTTGGGGTATTATTGGCCTTCCATTTTCAAAGATGCAAAAAGGTATGTTAGAAGTTGTGACACTTGTCAACGAATGGGACGCCCAGTCCGGTCTGATGAAATGCCACTCCAACCACAGATTCTCATTGAACCATTTGAAAAGTGGGCCCTTGACTTCATTGGTCCCATTCATCCACCATCACATGGACAGAAGTACATTTTGGTCTGCACAGACTATGTTACTAAATGGGTAGAGGCCAAGCCTTTACCAAGAGCTACGGAGCAAACTGTGGTAAATTTTCTGTTTGAAGAGATCTTTGTTAGATTTGGGGTGCCTAGGGAAATTGTGACTGTTCAAGGTGCCCAATTTACTTCCAAATTAGTGCAAGAGATAGCAGAAAAATATAAGATCAAGCACAGAAAGTCCACTCCTTACCATCCACAAGCCAATGGCCAAGTGGAATCTACAAATAAAACCCTAGAAGGCATCATCACTAAGACCGTTCAGATGCATAGGAAGGACTGGTCAGCAAAGCTTACTGAAGCATTATGGGCATATAGGATCACTTGGAAAAACAGTACTGGTTTTTCTCCTTATCAACTGGTTTATGGTAAGCAAGTCCTCCTTCCCATTGAGTTTCAAGTTCATACTTTCAAGTTAGCAGCAGATTTGGGCATAGATCTTTCAGAAGCTCAGCAAGAAAGAATACTTCAGTTGAATCAGCTGGATGAGATGAGGCAGGCTGCCATAGAACACAATATTCTAATACAACAGCAGAGGGCTCAATGGCATGACAAATTTATCAAAAAGAAGCAATTTCACATTGGTGACTGGGCACTGTTGTTTGACTCCAAGTTTAAAGATTTCAAAGCCAAATTTACTACTCATTGGCTTGGTCCATATGATATTGTCGATGTCTATGACAATGGTTCAGTAAAACTTCAAACCATAGATGATGAAGCACATAAATTTGTGTTCAATGGCCACCGGCTCAAGCTGTACCACAAACCTATCAACATGGCAGATTTTGTCCAACAGATTTCACAGCAAAAGGAACTGCAAGTGCTGGATAAACACCTCAGTGTTTTTCCTTCACCTGCTCCTTAGCTGCTCTGATACAGCTAGCAAATAAAACAAAAAAAAAGAGAAAAAAAAATTCAAAAAAAAATAAAAAAAAAATATATATATATATATATATATATATAAAAAGAGGCAGTTTAGTTGTGAAAACTAGTTCGCTGGTACAATATAAACTGGAATTTTCTGTGGAAAACCAGGCTTGCCTGGCCATTGAAAATTCCCAAAAAAATCTTTTTCTATTTTCCTGTTTTGTTTTACAAATAATGCAGATCTTGTTTGACTTGAGGACAAGTCAAAAATTAGGCCTGTGAGGGGGATAAACTGTCATTCTTTTTTAGAACCCTCCGAGTCTTTTTCAAGCAAAAGATTGTGATTTTTCATCAGCAGAAGGGACCTGATTACCAGCAATTTTATCAGCAGAAGGGACCTGACTTGTGGTAAGACAGAAGAGATCTATGAAGAGACCCGACCTTCAGTGAAAATGAAGGAAATAGAGACAGCAGCAGATAGAAAACATCAGATGGACAATCAGAATACAAGCCAATTTCACACTGGCAGCAAGCTCATCAAAGGAACATCAAGCAAGTCTGTAAGAATTTATGGTTTTTATGTTTAAAAAGTTTCAAAATTCTTTTATTTATAAGTGATGACATCTTACAAATTTGACTGCCTATTATTGCCATTATTCTGATAAGTCTCTACCAAGCTCCTTATTTACCTTTCATTAATCTATGCCATTACCTCACTTAGTCTCTGTCAGCACTTCATTTTTATCTCTGCCAATACTTCATTTTCCACCTTAGGGGTCAGAATGGTTGACATAATCAAACCCAAGAGAAATTTTACATGGTCAACATCTATACTGGACTCTACAGGAAATGTACTGCATTTTATAGAACATACATTGCATTCTACAGGAAGTATACTGTATATTACAGGCAGAGTTTCAATTTGGTTTAAAAGGTAAACAAGGTCTCTTTCTCAGCAAAAGTAAAGCATTGACATAAAAGACTTTCAAAGGTTTCTTTTGTACATGTATATAGTGCATCATACAATGGTTAAATTGAAGAAGGAAACAAGGCATAAATACATCTCCAGCATAGTTTTTATGAAAGGAAAAGGTTTATTTTTGAGAGAGAAAAGAAAACTTCTTTTATACAGCATGTTTATTAAACATAGGGCATATGATAAATTGAAGTATATATATTGCCAAATTGTTTACTAAACATTGGGCATATAAAAAGATTGATATGTTTTCTATCCTAAGTAAATCATCAAATAGAAATGCCATATTATGTAATGATGGAGGGAAAACGTGGAATGATGCCCACGACAGCACGCAATTAAATTTGGTTCCTGTATTATGCAAGTCTAAAACACGACTCATTTATTCTACTTGAGGCCGAGTCAGTTATTATTCTGCAAAATCGACTGCTGTGTGAATGTAATTGACAGAGAGAAAGGGCTGTGGGTTACAGGAAGTGTGAATACAAGAGTTGTTTAAGAAATTGCGCAGGAAGAAAGGCAATCAATGAAGAGGAAGCTGCGAATACACTGTGGAGATCGTGCAAGAGGAAGATAGTGGCACGAGAAGAAGAGGTAAATTTAAAAGCCCTTCTCCTTGTTAAACAACTCTGCTCAAACCAACAGCAAATTTCATAGATTCAGAATATTATTGAGGGGATAGGAAGACGAAGGCAGCGTTAAAAGATAAAAGATTCTTGTTTTCTATTTTTCAAAATGTCATCTAGATTGGAACCAGAGGTATTTGAGCCCGCAGATGTTCATGAAAAATGTTTAGAAATTTTCAAGAAAAATCAATGGGTGCCTTTCTTTGAAAAATTCGATGGGCACAACGATAATGTGAGCTTAGCCTTTGCTGGCTCGTTTGATGGAGAAAAGGCTACAGTAGGGAATTTAAACTTCAGGCTGTCTGAAGACATTTTGGCACAAATCACTGGTCTGCCACAGCAGGGAGAAAGGTTCTTCAAAACCAAGCAATTCAAAGAAAAATCATGGGTACCCTTTTTGTGCAGATCTAGAGCAGGGTCAGTCAACTGGAAGAAAGGCATACCAAGGAGCTGGTTGGTTCATCCTTGGGATGAAATGGTGTACATCATACAAAGATTCATCACCTGTGAAGGGAGATTCAGTATCGTTTACCTTTACCATATCAAACTATTGCAGCACTTGACAGGTGAATGTGAGATAAATATGCCCTTTTTCCTGTTGCAGAGTCTAACCAAAATGGCCAAGGCTGTCCAGAAGCATGAAAAAGACAAATTGACAAGTCTTTTCCACTGTGGACTTATCAAAATCATCATCCAACATGAGTTAAGAAAGCAGAATTTGACATGGACAGAATTTTTAGTTCAAAATCAATTTGAAGAGCAGGAAGAATTGCATGAAGAGGTTCCAAAAGAAGAGGAATTGCTGATGATAACATGCCCTGAGGCAACAAGTTCAAAACTGCCAAAGGATAAAAAGAAGAAAGAGGAAGTATTGCTCATTCCTGATGATGAAGACAGCCTTGAAGCAACAAGTTCAAAACAACCTCAGAGGAGGATACGAACTAGGAGTGCAATGAAAGAAGATAAACAGTTTCAAAAACAGGAACAAATCTTCACCACTTACCAGAGGAAGCCAAGGAAGAAGCAAGCTCATAGCCAGCCAGCATCAGAGGATGAAGAACACCCACAAACTGTGGAAAGACAAGAAGAAGACTTAGCAGGTGAAATAGGACAGGGAACCCCAGATGCTGATGAGATAATGAGACAAACAAAGAAAATAAATCTCTTCTTAGATCAGCAGGAGAGGGAGAGGGAGAAGGAGAAGCAGTCAAGACAGGGAGTACTAAAAGACTTAGCTTCTCCTTCCTCAGAGCCACAAACTGTGCAAGAAGAAAAGAAAGAGGGTTCAGTACAGGGAAGTGACGAATTAGGAGTGGACACCAGTTCTGTCAAGCCTTCAACGAAGAAGAAGACTTCCAAGAAAAATAAAGAGATCAAGAAATTGAAACTTGAAATCAAGGAGTTGGAGCTCAAGAATGAGAAATTAAAAAAGGACAATCGGAAGCTGAGAATTCAGAGGACACACATTTCTAAGACTGCATCCAGATGGAATAAGCAGAAGAAGACCTACAAAGCTAAGTATGAGAGGCTGAAGGTCCTTTATGCATCTCCAACATCAACAGATGCATCATCGCAGTAAGAGATTAGAGGCAGGATAATCAGCAGTAAAATTTTGGTTTTGAACAGGATCAAGGTTTTTTTTTTGGCATGAGGACATGCAGTAGTTTCCTTTTGGGGGAGATGTTGGGCACTATTTTTGACCCCTTTTTGCCTCTTAGATAACCTTCATTTCCTTCATAAAACCTTCATTTTGAGTAGAAAGCCTTAAAGTTCATCTATAAACCTTGGTCAAAGAGGTATAATGTCATTTGCTTATTAATAAATTGAGTTTTGTGATTTTTTAGGCATTTTAACTAGGATTTTTACTTAGACTACGGGATGTACTAACTTCCCGTATTACCTCCAAAGTTGAGTAATTGCAGGGCAGTTAGGAGGGAAACGGAAGATCAAGAATGGATCCTTAATGTCCACAGATGGATGAACATCCAACAGTCAGGTGAAGTGGCCTGTGCAGATGTCAAGTCAATCAGAGTCAAAGGTGGCCACCTGTTCTGCGTTCAACACAAAAGAAGGAACAATGCTGATTTTGTGGAACTCCACGATTCTGAAGATGATCTCGATTAGCTCTTAGCATTAATTAGATGCAAGTTTATAGCAATTACAGTTTGATTTAGAATTTGTATAAATCATTTGCAAGACAATGAGAAATTTTGGATCACGATTTTGAAGAGGAACGCACTTGTGCTTCCAAACTGCGTGGTATCTCTGTGTAAAACAATTCTGGTGAATGAATACAAAGCTTTAGTTCTGTGAAATCTTTCATTGTGTGTTGAGCAAGGATTTGGAGGCCCCCCATCGTCAAACTCTCACACTTTCCTGTTGCCGGTAGATCGATTGGATGTTGCAACGATTTACTTCTGGTGTTAGCTATCTAAATTGTGTTAATGGTATGCATTTTATTGTAATTTCCACTTTATAAATCGTAGAACAAGTTTAGTCAAGTTTTAAATCGATTCTATTGATGCTCTGTTTCTTTCATTTACGGTTTAAATTACAAATTCTGTCACACTGTATATCACTGGCAATATTGGATAAACGCTGTTCTTCATTGGTTAAATGCTAAGAATATCAAATGGTTCAGACCACGACCTCCATGTATTGTTCACTGCTGTTTATTTGATAGTGAAATGGTAAAAAGACATTTACAAATTATGAACACTGTCTTGTAAGAGAAATTGATTGGTAATTGTCTTTCAGCGCTGGTAGAATTTTGCAGTTTAATCCTAGGGTTTATAAATTTGTTGTTTAATTAATTTTTACCTCAGTCTTTCATGCTTTCACAAATCAATTACTGTATGCTTAAAAAGGAAACAATGAAATTACCCTTGTAAGAGGATTTTGTCTCTGTGAGCTGCAGTATCTTAGTTTCTGTCAGTAGATTTAATTACAGATAGCTAAATTCTCAATGAGTCCAGCTTCTCTATCCTAAACTTGGATGTGTCTCGAAGTTCACAAACCCGGATTGATTTTAAATTCAAGTTCTGATTAACACTGATAGATCAGAGCCCAACAATAAGTACTAAACAACATTTGATAAAAACTATGTTTAGAGGAATGCAATTTTTAATGAGACCTTGCAACTAACTTCTGGGTAGTTATTAGTATTTTCCTCAGTTTTATTTCTTTATACACACAGTTTCTCCATTGTTCTTCAACGCTGCATCCATTTCAGGTAAAAATTTAGGTGATGGTATTTCACATCTTAGATTTTATACATATATAAAGTGAAAAATATTATTTGTTTAATACTACTAGTTAGGGTTTTAACCAAGAACGACATGTTTATCTATTTTCCAGGTGTTGTTTTCCACTCGTAGTTTACTTACACCTATTATAAAGCTTGTTTTCGAACCCATAATAGGTACCTTGTTATTTTCGGCAATGGCTAGGTGGTTGATGACTCTAGATTAGACTATAGCTTTCGGTTGACTACATACTTTGGGAGATTTAGAGTTCATATCTCTCCAATGTTGTATAGGAACTATGATATAGTTATTTCTTTTGGGACAAAGATTCTTGCTCTCTATTCTATTCTCTTTGGTTTAGAGTGAATGTAAACTATATTATTTACCTACTAGGGTTTAAACCTGATAACGAGTTTTATATATATATAAAACAAGTTTCTTTCTTGAAACTTGTTTTTAATATAATGTTTAAAATCAAATGTTTCATGATTATAAGTTTCTGTAATGAAAACTGTAACATTTCTTTTCTTTTTTCGTAATTAATCCAAATCGTCATGTTTTTTGAGATTGTGTTATTTAATAGCTAGGGTTTAATTTGCTTCAAAAAAGTATATAGATAATTTCATGGTATAATTCTGATTTTATTATAGCTAATAGTAGTTACGATAGTCTTCAAAATAAAAGATTTTATAATAGCTAATAGTAGTTACGATAGTCTTCAAAATAAAAGATTTTATAATAGCTAATAGTAGTTACGATAGTCTGCAAATACATACATTAGTTCATACTAAATCACAAATTCAGAAAAAAGCCACAAGAAGAACAGGGAGAAGAAATAGTTATCATTATTTATCTATGCACCTTACACTTTTAGATCTCTCTCTTTCTCAACACAAATCCTCTTTCATATATATATATATATATATTTATTTATTTATTTATTTATTTTTTTCTTCAGTGGGGTGAATCCCTCTTTCCAAAAAGAGAGGGCAGTAGAACTCCTCTACAATAATAGCTTTACAATCCAATAACCTTTGACCACAAATTCATGAATAAGACACAAATTTGTAATAAATAAAAAAACGAGGCAAAGTCCAATTAATTTGCTGCGCAGTTAGAGGAAGGAATGCGATTGTAGAGACAAAAAATTGCAGCGAGAATAAACCATGTTCAGTGGCGCTTAACAAATCTTAGATGGAGTTATACACAGTACAAATAAGGGAAAATGCATCTCTATTCATTGACATATAAAAATGTATATGTACATGAAAATTATTCAAGTAGAACTTAAAACACTAATGATCACAGGTAGCCAAATGTTTTAGCTACTTGCAATTGGGTTTATTCATTGTACACTATGTGACTATGTCTTTCCAACACCCACTCAATCAAGAGTGTACACAGTCATGCTTTAGAGTCCAACACAAAGCCTTCCCTACGAAATGTTCTACATCCAGTGCATACTTCCAATGTTTTGCCCGATCACATTCAACTCTTTATTCATCAAACAAAGGTTTTGTCTTTGAAATATATGTGTAACCATGGAACCTTTTTGGTAGTCTCTTATCCCTCCACAATCTTCTAAAAATAGGCCGTTCAGGAACAATTTCATCCACTTCATCAGGATCCAATGGTATAGGTTGTGACTCCACTACATGATAATTTTCCCAATCAACATGTCTTCCACCTGCAAATCATGTAAGGGTTGGATCCTTGCATCCTTGTTGATTCTTCCAATTGAACCAAAAAATGAACACCATCAAGCTTGAAATCAAATCTCTGAACTCCTTTCTCTGTAGCATATTCCATGCTCCAATTTCTCCTTCTCCTTTGCAACACCACATCTAACTTGTCAAAGATCACATCCCTACTTCCGATGGGATGCCTTTTTTTCTACATCATAAAACCTATAAATTCTAGCATCACCATCATAACGAATCATGATGCATTATACATTTTTGTCATTTAAATTATTTTACTTTTCATTAAACACATGTACATATGCAAGAGCATTGGACACCTTCAAATGTCAAATGTTTGGCTTCCTCCTACACCTATCTAAGTAAGCTGAAAAGATTACTACATGAATTACTTCTTAAGAATTCAATGTTCCCGAATCCTAAGCATTCAATGTTCTTGAGCTGATTTTGAGGAGGAGGTGATTTCTTCGCCTTTGGGGTTCTTCTTTGAATGTTATAATTAAAGAGAGTATAATCATTTTCCAACTGTTTCCACCCTTTGATGGTCATGTGATCTCTCTTTTCTCACCCCGGGTCTAGACACTAGATCGAGATTGATTCAAGATCGGGTGCTTTCCTTATGACGATTGTTGGGCCCATGAATTGTCACCTTTTTTACCATTTGTTTATGCAGTGAACGTATCCGTTCACTAAGTTAAGGAACGAGACCGTCTTCCATATTTGAGGTAAATGAAAATAATATATTTGATAGATGATAGCATAAAAGATAATATGTTACAATGATGGCCCTGCCTTAAATATGGCTTGGGCATTTGATGTTGAGGAGACGCCTCATTTCATAACCTAACTTTAGTTAACCTAATTATTAATTATTTAATTATTATCTTATTTTATGTTCGTAGCATTGCCACTCTCTTAGAAAGGCTTTGTCCTCAAAGCCTTATAATTTTGGCACATTGTTCTTTGTGATGTCATGGCTGACGATACATGTCGATACAAACTACTAAGTGTAGAGCATAACTTCCGATATGTGGATGGGTCAATCCATCCCAAATTGATTTGTTGCTGACTGTTGGGATTCCCCACTGATCTGTCATTAAGAGCTTTGATCACATTAGTACCATCGTCTTTCGACATTTCCCACTTTTCAGAATATCCGTTTTTATGGTTGGGGTGTCGATAGGGAATTTTCACAATGTCATTTTCTTTTACGAGTGTCATCTTTTGAGCATTGATCTGAGTTGGGAGTTTTATTTTCGTCTCTTGAGGTTTTAAGGTTTCATTATGTATCTTTTCCAACTTGTTTTCTAATTGCCTGTTATCATTTTGAAACTTCTTGATCAATTCGACCTGCGATTTTCTGTCATCTTCATACTTCTTAAGTTGTTCCTTAAGATCTTCATTATGACTTCTGATGCAACTATTTTCTTCCTGCTTGTCTAGAAGTTTTCCTTCAATGTCTTCCGTAGATTGTTTTGTCTTCTGACTATTTTTCAACTTCTTAATTTTGGTGACTAGTGTCTTGTTATGATTTCTTAATCTGAAAATTTCTTCGGAATTGTTGGATAGTGTTTTATTACTCTTTGCGATCTCCAGTTTGTGTGCCTTTTTAGAGTCGTCATTTTGTTGTTGAAGAACTTTTATCTGTTGTCGACATTGGCCGACCTCTGATTCTTGACTTTCTAATTTATGCTGTATCTGAGTTAGTTCTTCATCTTTGTCGCTAACGATTTTGTTCAAGCGTATTATTTCTACTTCGTAATTATTTATTTCCTTCTTTATATCTTGATTTCCTAACCTCTGATTGAATTCATTTTCGGCTTTTAATTCATCAATTTGCGCATATAATTTTTCTATACGCCTTTCCTGGTCAGAGATTTTTATTTCATTGCACCTTTCTTGTAATTCAATTCTTATTTCTGAACTATTATTTATGTCGCGCAATCTTTCATTGTCTTTTTTATAACATTTTAACATGGCTTCTAATTCCTCTATTTGTAGTCGCAAACCAACTTCCATGGTCTTCCACTTCTTTGGTGATGGATGCTCGTTCTGGACTATAGATGGCCTTCGACTTCTTTGATGAGTCTCCCTTTGATTTTGATGTTTTTGATGATAGATAGTCTCGGATGATTTTGACAAAGTCTTCCTTTGACGATAGATGGCCTTTTTTTTTCTTTTTTCCTTTTTTTTGATAACTGGTATTCTTCAATTTTTGTCTCTATTTTTTTTATTCTTTTCTTTTGACTTGATTTTGCTCCTTTTTTAGGAATTAATAATTGTAATAATTTATACAATTATTAAATAGATATAATAATAATTATTAAAGTATAATAATAATTTTGATATTATTATTAATAATTATATAATAATTACAATAATAAAATATTATGGTTTATTTGGATAGTGAAACCCAAAAAATAGGGTTTTTATTTATTTATTTATAATAATATGTATTATTATTATAAAGTTGGTAAAATTTTAATAAAACAATAATATACTATAATAATAATAATAATAATAGTAATATTTTTTTGTTTTGATTAAAATTTGTGTTTTTTGTTCGTGTAGGGTTTCAGCCTGAAAATGGTAGTTGTGGGAGCGGCGCTGGCAAGGTGGAGTTGAATGGAGGAAGCGGGAGGGAGTAGAAAGGGAGGATAACCGAGGGTGGTGGAGGACAGTTGGGAGGTGCGGCGGAGGTGGCGTGGTTAGGGCGGCAGCTGCGGGAGTGTGGTGCCGTGGATTGGAGCGGTGTGTTGTGCGAGTGGCAGCATGGAGCGGGTGGACGCAGTAGTGGGGAATGGACACAGAGCAAGGGCGAGCAGGGTGGTTGGCGGGGAACTTGGATGTAGTAGAGCGAAATAGAGTGCAGGGAGGGTGGCGGAAGGATGGCGGAGGAAGAGGCAGTGCACGGGGGTTGCGTGCAGGTGCAGGAGGTCGTGCAGGCTAGAGGTGGAGGGTGTGCAGGCGCGGGGGTGCGGGGAGTGGAGAGGCTTTGTAGTAGGGAGGAGGTGGAGCAGGAGAAGGAGCTGGGGCTGTGGGTAGGTGCGATGAGTGGAGGAGGGCACTGGTAGAGGGAGCGGCCAGGGAGGATGGTCCAAGGTATGGCTGAGGAGGCGCGTGGGAAAGAGTGGGGGAAGCGCGGGGGCTCCGGGGTATGGCGTGAGCACGTGCGAAGATGGAGGCACAGGTCGAGGTGGAGAGGGAATGTTGCAGGCGTGGGAAAAGGAGCACGAGGCGGACGAGGGAGGAGATGGAGGGGAGAGCATGTGGAACAATGTTTTTGGGACTGGAGACTGCACAGTGATGATGGTGGACGGAAGTGCCGAGATGAGAGGAATGTGATGGCTAGCAGCCAGCAGATGAAAAGTGATGTGGGGAGAAGAAGATAGAGTGAGGAATTTGTGGATAGGGGGAGATGAATGGGGTTTTTATTTTAAAATAAATTTGATTCTGGATGGATAAAAGCCCGTGTCAGATCAAAGATCCCAGTTCAAGGAAACCTTGATAGGATGGCTAAAAGCTAGAGATCAGCAGAAGCCCGAGGAAGAGCTTGCTCTGATACCAAATGCAATGACACTAAGTTAAGGAACGAGACCGTCTTCCATATTTGAGATAAATGCTAATAATCTATTTGATAGATGATAGAATAAAAGATAATATGTTACAATGATGGCCCTGCCTTAAATATGGCTTGGGCATTTGATGTTGAGGAGACACCTCATTTCATAACCTAATTTTAGTTAACCTAATTATTAATTATTTAATTATTATCTTATTTTATGTTCGTAGCAGTTTACCTCGTTTTAAGCTTATTTTAGTTCATTCTTACCTCCTTTTGATACCATCTTGTTTATGATTGAAGTCCTAGACCCAAGGTACATCCTCTCTAAGTATTACATTGTTTTAAGTTATAATTTAACTATTTAAAGTGGTTTTGTGCTTAAGTTGGCTTATTAATCAGATGATTCAGGATCTTGTGCGAACATAGAAAGAATAGGTTGATTGTGCATTGAACATTGGATGCTATTACTTCCTCATGGACCTAAGAACAAGCTATTTTTAGAATGTTGTTACCTACGATGCTGCTACTTCTTCTCATACAACGTTGTCATCATTTTTGACACATGAGAATTTAGTCTTCGACCGATGCTCAAGTGTGAATTATATGAATTCCAGCATGGCAACATGTGGTTATTCAAAGATATGGAAGTCTCAACATTTACGAGATATCATGTATAATTTTATAAGTTAGTTGTAACAACAATCAGTGAGTAACAGATATAGGCTATAAATTGTATGAAAAACCTTGAGAATCTATGATTCTCAAGGTGTTCAATTATTTTCATTTAGGAAAGTCGTTGCTTGAATAACAATATAAAATATGTATCATGTCGGTTGCGGGGCGTATGTAGAACAAATAATTAAGATTTGGAGGAAAAGAGGAGCATAAGCATAATATTGTTGTGTCTTGTAATTGGATCATTTCTCTTATAATATCAATGCTCTTTTGATTCTTAAAGTCTTTAAGTGTGTGCAATAGCCCTGGTAAGAGAAGGAAGGGCCCTCTTCCCTAACTAGGAGCTGCTTGATTTATCGTTAGCTTTTTAGATAAATTGTTACTATGTGTGTGTTCTATTAATTTCCTTATTACTTCATTATTGATTCCAGAATTATTATTTCAGGGTTCTCATTTAGATGATTGGTTGATGAGTGAATGTGTATTTATGTTATTGAACAATCCTCTATTACTTCCTTGAATTAAATTGTAGAGAGAATTAATTGGGTTTACTTAAGTTAGATGGCATATTTAATTTTATAGAAGCATTGTTTCTTTAAGATTTGATAGATGATTGAATTCAACTATTACTTTTCGATGAGATTTCATATTGTAAGAGTTTGGTGATTGATCATTGACTTTCTATAGATCCTGATTTATTTCTTGTAGCAAAAATTTCCTGAAGAGTGAATTATTAGCGACTGAGTGGTGTAGTTAAAGATTTCCTTGTTTTTCAAGTTGTGTGGATTATTGTAGAATGATTTTCAGATGTCGAAGTGGTTTTAGTAGTGTGCTTTCTGAAGGTTAATTGTTCCAGAACAGAGTGTCTGCAGAGTGGTAGTTATTATTATTATTTTATTATATGGATGAATGTTCTTAGTTTGAGTGTCTTGGATGCTACATTATCTCATTAGCTGCATTGAATTTGGTTTTCCTTACAGCATTAGAAGGAATTTGTATTTACATATATTTTGCGTGTAGCCTTGAAAGTAAATGTTCCTAGATTGACATTTAATGTGTGTGCTAGTTTGGTGATTTTGATAGACCATTATTAGCCCCAACATTTTGGCATCGTTGCCGGGGAGGTTACAAAGGTGCAAAATTGCAACTTGTGTTGTTCCTTTTTCTAGATGCATCACTTTCAATTCTACTGAGACCCGAGATATAAAGATGGGAGGTAAGAACCTATGCATCTATCGTTGATTCCTTACATGGGGATCATTTGTGGTAGACTCTTGTATCATTTGAACTAAGGTTTTCCTTTATTTAGTTTTTGCATGAGTAAAGTAGCATATGGAATCAATGAATGGAGGAACAAATCCTAGGGGTAGAGGCAAACCACCATATACTAATAAAATTGTAGGTAGAGAGGAACGTAAAGGCCAAGGGTGATAAACATACATCCAAGAAATCATCGAGAAGGCCGAGTCGGAATCCACATCATGCCACACGTTTGAAGTAGTACCCCAAGCAGGTCCCAGCTGTCGGCACTCCACACAACGGAGGTTGACTACTACTATAGAAGGTGAGATACATGATCTTTCAGAACAACAGAGTGAGAATATGGAGTTGATTCCACAAAGAGGATCAACCTCGCCTATCATAATAACAGGACTTGATTCCCATTTACTTCCAACAAATCAAGGCCTTACATACCAATCGAAAGGCACGGGGAAACATAGGGGGTTACAATTGAACATCATATTTTAATAATTCTTGAATTTTCCCCTCTGGATCAAGGAAGTTCTATCAAGGCCTTTGCACCAAAGACAGAGGAATATATTCTATTTTAATGGGTTCCTATTGATTTTGGGATTCCTAAGGGATACTGGAAATTATGGGAAGACACAAATCCAAGAACGATGGTTGCTACTACGTCTACCATCGAATTCCCCATAGTTGATACTCCAAGGGTGGCACCAATGAAACCCATTTCGTTGTCTGCTCTCCTGAATTTTCACGGGATAACCACTTAGAATCCAGATGCCTTCCTATTTGAGTTTGACATATTATGCAGGAGTTACGATTACACTACTGATTTCTAGAAACACAAATTGTTCCCTGCCACCTTGAAGGGGGCAACCTTGAGGTGGTTTATGGGATTCGGTGGTGGATCTATAATGATGTGGGATGAAATGAAGAATTCCTTTCTTGCAAAATATTAAGAATATTGCAGATATCAATACCTCAGAGAAGAAACTTTCAAGATGACTCAAAAGGAATATGAGAATTTGGAGGACTACGTAAAATGTTTCCAAAACAACCTCCAAATATATCCACATTCTACATTGGGAAATGAAGTCTTGAAGACAAT
Source organism: Larix kaempferi (assembly GCA_027924585.1). Taxonomy (NCBI): domain Eukaryota; kingdom Viridiplantae; phylum Streptophyta; class Pinopsida; order Pinales; family Pinaceae; genus Larix; species Larix kaempferi. The sequence goes on along the minus strand of BSBM01001005.1, from coordinate 2,435,102 downwards.
TATAATCCAGGGGATGCAAGATGAGTGGCTTGACATGCTAAACATAAAGGGAAAGGGGGATATCTCTAAGGAAAGATATGAGACCATTTGCGACTGGTATAGGAGATGTTCTCGAGTATCTTCCAGAAACAGGATAGGAATTAGATATCTTCCTACCAAGGTGACCAAGTCAGCTAATGACGGAGCAACTCGGACAGAGATAGGAACCCTATTGGAATATTTCAAAATAGACATCCTCGGGACCTTATCGTCATAGCTATATGTGTTTCAAATGAAGCAGAGACAGTTTGAAGATGAAGAAGATAAGGTATTAGTCGGTTTATTTCCATGATGCAGACAAAAACACCCAGCCAAGGAGTGTCCACTCAATGCTGTGGAATTATGTGCAATCTGCAACAAGGGCCATCCTACAAAGTCATTTCCATTAATACTAGGATTGAAGGCGGTCTACCAAAGTACCAATGAGGAAGTCGAACCAACATACTTTCTAGGACAAAAGAAACCATGGAAGAATCGACCTCCATGTATGAACCAAGACCCATCTACATTTTTCAATAGTTGGAAAAATCAATATATGTCTCAACATCCGCAAAACCAACATACACCTTAGCAATCACAATTCTCTACCTGACATTGCCGAATTTTGCAACATTTTCAATATCCTTCTCCCTAGTACCTTGGCCGGCTTAGTCAAGCTAGAACCCAGCATGGTCTCAAAATTGGCAAAACAACCATTTCCCCACACAACAGTTCCCGGTGCCACAACCTTTATTACCTCAGCAATTACCAGCATTGGTACCTTTTCATCCACAACTGCAACTTCCTATGAACATGCCTGTGAATACTCAGATGAATGCCCTTATAATTTACCCCCAATTACTTGTATAAGGAAACCCCAACCCAAATAATAAAGCACTTCAGCAAGATGAAACGACTACTTTCCATCCTACAGCATCATCCCTTTGCAGTGCAATGATATTCAATTAAGTTTTGGAAGGGAAATTCAACCTGAGGATCCACCAATAATTACGGAAGAAGAACCCTTATCTCCCAATATAGAGAAACCATAAGAGGAGGATATGAATCTCAACCAAGTCACAACCCCATGAGTAACAACAGTTGTTACTATTTTAACTGAATCTCAGGATTGTTACCCCTCCATACCCGGAAATACTAGCAATACCAAGGATACCCCCGCATCCCGAGTTCAACCTTTTTGGATAACTCCATAATTTATGTGTTAAAATACATTTGTTACAGGTAATCTGGGATGTCCCGATTTATGCTAAAACCGTTAGGGATTTTTTCCTCAAGAAACTAGGAAGGAAACCTAAGGATCCACCAACAATTCATGTATTGGGAAAGTTATCCGACCTTATTCTAGGGAAGATCACACCTATCAAATACGACCGTTACTATCCAAGTTCAGGGGAAATTTTTTCCTAACACTTTAGTTGACCTTGGCGTAGCTATCAACATAATGACAAAGGAGGCCTAGGAGGCACTAAACCTTGCAAATTTGAGATTGACCCCCATTGTCCTAGAATTAGCAGATAGATCTACTATTACACCGGAGGGGATAATAGAGGATGTTAGCATCTCAGTAGACCGTTGGGAATATCCAACCAGTTCCCTTGTACTATAGACTAAATATCTTTTAGAAGGCCACCTCCTAATCTTTGGAAGACCGTGGCTAGTAACAGTTGATGCTTATATTAGTTGTAGACCAAGAAATATGACTATTTCCCATGGGGATTTTAAAACGAACCTAACCCTCTATCCTCTAGAAATTCCTAGTGCGACTTGTGAAGAATCTGCATGGGTTGATTTCGAAATTGAAAATGAAAATGTACAACATGTCCTCACTATTAAAAAAGATCTGAATTTTAGGGATGAGACATAGGATGACGTTATCTCTAGTTTTATCAGTAACCCAACCTCTGTCTCCCACCCTGCATATCAATTGATACATAACACAATAGAGGATAATATAGAGGATAATCTTGAATGTGAACCAAAAGATGAAGAGGAAATTCCAACAATAAAAATCCATGGTAGCATTCCTATCGAAATTGAGCCTCATAAAACTTTAAACATAAACCCAAATCTGACTCCAATGCAAAAAGACCAGTTGCTAGAAGTTTTTAAATCCGAAAAAAAAAGACTTTTGCATTGGATTATAGAGATATGAAGGGTGTGCACCCTGATCTCTGTACGCACCACATCTATATCAAGAAATAATGTATCCCAAGTAGACAACTGCAAAGGAGGATGAACCCTGCATTACAAGATATTGTCAAACAGGAGCTCCAAAAACTTTTGGATGTTAGTTTTATTTATCCTATATCTGATAATGAATGTGTATCACCTCTTGTCATAGTTCCCAAGAAATATGATAGATGGAATATTTGCATAGATTACAGAGAGGTGAATAGGGCCACAAAAAAAGACCATTTCCCATTGCCCTTCATAGACCAAGTGCTTGACACTCTCTCGTGGAAGATTTTTTTTTCTTTTCTCGATGGGTTCAACGGCTACAACTAGATCCAGATAGCCCCTGAAGACCAATATAAGACTACTTTTACCTGTCCATGGGGTACGTTTTCATATCGAGTTCTTCCTTTCGGTCTCTGCAACACACCAGCTACCTTTCTGAGGGGAATTTCAAGCATTTTCTTAGATTTGGTTAATGACAGTGTCGAGATTTTCATGGACAACTTTACACCATATGGTACTACCTTTGAAAAATCGTTATCTAACCTAGAAAAAGTGCTCAAGCGATGTAAATAGGTTAATCTTTCACTGAGCACAATGAAGTGCCATATGCTAATAATAGAAGGGATTGTGTTGGGACATTTTCTTTCCACTGCAGGTATTCAGGTCGACCGAGAGAAGGTTAAAGTAATATTTGACATGCCTCCACCCAAGACATAGAAAGAGGTACATAGTTTTTTGGGTAAGATTGGTTATTACTGTCACTTCATGGAAAATTATTCGAAAATTGCCTCTCCTTTGTTTGCTTTCTTAATGAAAGATGCATATTTGTCTTGGACTAATAAATGCGATGCATCTTTTGGGATATTAAAGGAATTACTGTTTACAACCCTTGTTTTAAGAGGACCAGACTGGAGCTTTACATTTCACATTGCTTCAGATGCATCTGATACAACTGTTTGGGTGGTATTGGGTCAGGAAGAAGACAAGAAACCATATGCTATTTACTATGCTCGTAAAAATTTAACTACAACAGAATTAAACTGTGACAGTTACAGAGAAGTAGTTTCTTGCAGTGGTGTTATCAGTCAACAAGTTTCGACACAATATCACAGGTTATCCCACTTTCATTCACACAAATCATTCGGCGATCAGGCATCTTGCTAACAAACCTATCAAAAATGCATGAGTCACTAGATGGTTGTTACTCCTACAAGAATTTGACATTACAATTGTCGATAAGCCTGGTAAAGATAACGTAGTAGCATATTTCTTATCTAGGTTTGTCACAAATAGGGATGATTCTCCTGTAGAGGATGACTTTCCAGATGAACATTTATTTTCAATTTCTATTCACACACCTTGGTACGCGGATATTGCTAATTTCCTTGTTGTAGGAAAGTTACCTAACCATCTTTCTCCCAAAGAACGACAAAGGATTATCCAGCAGAGCACAAGTTACTCGTGGGTGAATGGTTTTCCTTTTTATACAAGACTTGATCATATTATCCGAAGATGCAACCAAGAAGACAAGATTCCTAATGTTTTGAAGGCCTGCCATAACGAGCCCTATGGGGGGCATTTTGCTGATCGAAGGATCGACCACAAAGCATTGCATATGGACTATTAATGACCTATTGCTTTTAGAGATGCAAAGGAATATGTATAGAAGTGTGATAGTTTCCATAGAATGGGCCAACCCATTCAATCATATGAGATGTCGTTACAAGTTTAGATGGTTATAGAGCCCTTTGAGAAGTGGACCCTTGACTTTGTCGACCCATTTAACCCTCCATCTCAATAGAATGTTAAATTTTTAGAATATACTTCAATCTGATCTAGGATCTTAACTGAGAGAACAACATGTACAGCAAATCTACAGCATATCAATCATGGACACAATAATGCAAGCACACAAGAGACACAGAGTTTACTTGGGGAAAACCATAAGGTGAAAAGCCCCAATAACTTCCTCAAAGATAGATAGAGCAATGATACAACCAGAATACAAGAGATAGTCTTCTCCTAGCAGCAGAGCCTCCTCCTCCACAAGTGCGCCACTCTCCCAAGTGTGAGTGAGAGAATAGAATGTGTAAAATGAGAGAGACACACTCTTTATTTATACACTAACTTGACTTGACCTTTACTCAACTAGGTCGGCCTCAACTTAACCACTTAACATAATGCTGACTGGGCCGACCCCCACTAGGGTGGTCTAATAACCCTTTGACCCACATGGCCGACCCCCAATAGGGTGGTCTAATAACCCTTTGACCCACATGACTTATACAGGGCCGACCTCAATAAGGTGGTCTAATAACCCATCAAGTATAAGTTATGGCACTTACAATATAAATGACGACACTTCCGTATAGAGGAACAATAACATCTCTATAGGAATACAACCACTTCCGTATAGAGGAATAATAACATCTCTATAGGAATACAATATGCATATATGTGAAATACATTCCGAAGTTACATATACATCAACACTCCCTCTTAAATAGGAAGGTATTTCTCGACACAGGTCTTCTAGCACAAGTCTTCTTCTTTGGATCATCATCACTAGATAATCGTCATCGAGTCATCATCATCGTCACTGTTGCTGCTATCTCAATCAATCTCTGAATCTACTCGTCATAGGAAGTTCTACAGAGCTAGTCCTTTTTCATACTGGATGTAGGCCCACCACCTGTAGGTCTTCGTCATCACTAGCCATACTTTGGAATCCTCAGGACTTATTACGTGCGTCACAAAACCTCGAAAGAGCATCCCCGGCTGTTATGAGCACACGACTCTACCTATAGGATCTCCCAGGACCATATTATATGTGACCTCACCACAAAACCTCGCAAGAGCATCCCAGGCTGTTACGAGCACACAGCTCTACCTATAGGATCTCCCAGGGATAGATTATATGTGGTCACCACAAAACCTCGCAAGAGCATCCTAGGTTGTTACGAGCACATAGCTCTACCTATAGGATCTCCCATGGACAGATTATATGTGGTCATGGCAAAACCTCGCAAGAGCATCCCAGGCTGTTACGAGCACACAACTCTACCTATAGGATCTCCCATGGACAGATTATATGCCATAGGACAAAACCTCGAAAGAGCATTTTCCAGATATCCCAGGGCCAAATTATATGCCATAGGCAAAACCTCGAAAGACTATCTGCAGATCTCCCAGGGCCAAATTATATGTCCTCCCAGAGCAAAACCTCGAAAGAGCATTTGCCAAATATCCCAGGGCCAGATTACATGCCATAGGAAAAACCTCGAAAGACTATTTGCAAATCTCCCAGGGCCAAATTATATGCTCATCTGCACAACCTGATCCACGGCCATAGAGTATCAACCTGATACTCACCATACATCATCCTGATGTACACATGATCTTCCTAATCATCATCACTGCAACATCCTGTTGCATATCATCTGGAGAAACATCCTGAAGCTCGTCATCCATGATCATCCTGATCATACAATGCATCTACCTGATGCATACCAAGTATCTACCTGATACATATCATCATACATGATCCACCTGATCATACAATGTATCCACCTGATACAAATACAAATACATGATCCACCTGATCATACATGATACATATCAACATACATGATCTACCTGATCATACAATGTATCCACCTGATACATATACAGATACATGGTCCAAGCATCCAACATGATGCATATACAAAATACATACAAATGATCGAATCGATCATATCCAGCATCCAACATGATGCATATATACATATACATATAAGTGATCCCACTGATCATTTCCAACATCCTCCTGATGCATATATAGAGCAGTAACTGGAGCATCGTCCTGATGCTCATCATCCAGCGCTTACATCCACAGCCATGTGAAGGATCCTCCTTCCAACATGCTTGGAATGGCCTCTGCAAATGTGTCCATCACTTCTTCCTCGAAGTGTCATCAATCCGAAGAACACCAAGTCTCTCCCTGAAGTACTCGAACTTCACCCTGGCTAGTGGCTTCGTCAACACATCTGCAATCTGCTCGTCCGTCGCAATGTACAGGAGCTTCACAACTCCTCTCTGCAGCATATCCCTGATATAGTGATATTTGATCTCTATGTGTTTCGACCTGTCATGAAACATTGGGTTCTCAGACAGCTTCACAGAACTCTGGTTATCACAAAAGGTACCAGTAGCATCCAACGGGAGATCAAATAACTCAAACAGTAGCTTTCGTAGCCATACTGCCTCACAACTAGCTGAACAGGCTGCAACATACTCTGCCTCAGCTGTACCCAGGGCTACGCAGGACTGCTTCCTGCTAAACCAAGGGATCACACCTGATCCCATACTGAAGCAGCATCCAGATGTGCTCTTCCTATCTGCAACACTGTTTGCCCAATATGAATCAACATAACCCTGCAGGTTAAACTTTTGATTCGCACCATACTTGAGCCCATAATCAACTGTACCCTTCAGGTACCTCAGAACATGCTTTACAGCAACCAAATGAACACTCCTCGGATCTGTTAGGAACTGACTCAATGTGTTCACTGCAAAGCAAATATCTGGTCTCGTGTTTGTCAGGTACATCAAGGACCCAATCATCTGACGATACATAGAGACATCAACCGGCTCAGATGAAGCATCACATAGAAGCTTCAGATTCGATGCCATAGGTGTGGCCATGGGCTTGCAATCCATCATCCCAAATATCTTTAGGATATCTACTGTGTATTTCCCTTGACCAAGGAAGATCCCACCTACACTCTGCCACACCTCCATACCTAGGAAATAATGCATCATTCCCAAATCTTTCATATCGAATTCAGCAGCAAGCTTCCTCTTAGTATCTGCAATCAATCTATCATCTCCTGTTACAAATAAGTCATCCACATATAGGAGTAGAATCACAGGATTCCCTTCCTCAACCTTGTAGTAAAGGTTGGAATCCGCTTTACTCTTGGTAAAGCCCAAACTAGATAGGAAACTGTCCATCCTACCATACCAGGTTCTGGGAGCTTGTTTCAAGCCATACAAGGCTTTCTTCGATTTGCACACATATGACTCCCTGTCATGTATTTCAAAACCGAGTGGCTACTCCACATATACTTCCTCTTCAACTACACCATTCAAGAAAGCAGTCTTAACATTCATCTAGTGTATTTTCCATTTCATTCCTGCAGCCAGGGAAAGTACTGTTCTGATGGAAGTATACCTGGCTACAGGTGCAAAATTTTCTTCATAATCTATTCCCTCTTTCTGAGAGAAGCCACGAGATACGAATCTTGCCTTGTATTTCTCTACACTGCCATCTGCAGCATGCTTGATCTGATAGATCCATATGGAAGTCATAACAAAAACTTCCCTTTAGGTCTTGGGACTACATCCCAAACATCATTCTTCATGATCGACGGATCATGGCATTCTTCCCGTATCCTGGGAACTTCAATATCTTCAATAGATAATTTTGTTGCTTGAACAAATGTCGTAGTCCTTCTTTTGTTGGTGAAGGTATACGGTCTTTCCTACAAAACAAGTTAAATTGCATGATTAGAAACATCTCATAATTTTCAAACAAATTCTTACACATAAAGAAATATGTCATACAGTCATGCAATTATCTTAGCCAATGCTTCAATACAACATTTATCCATGTTCCATAACTTTCTAGATGCCTTCCAGTCTCTACCATAACATTGTTAAGAGTTTGCACTACTCCCAACATGTCAACAAAGAGGTTTCATTCTAGATAAGTAGCAATGGAATGTTGTACAGTGCCATAGGCCACTTACCCAACACATGCATATTAGTAGTATACTGTTCATTAATGCAATCATTCTAATATGCACAATACATATCCTAAGTCTAGGAACATGAGCATATACATCATTGAACAATTTTATTTAAGCAAACAAATATGCAAGAAATGATAATTAAAATACTTATCTTTGTTTGTTTGTTGGGTGGACTCCCTCTGAGTCTTTGCTTCCTTGGAGGAGCTGCTGGAGTCCTTCTACACCTTTCTGTTGTGGAATGTAGAGAGATGGACAACTCCCTCTGAATATCTGCACCCTTTCAAAAACCACTGGAGTGTGCTCCCTCTTGATCTTTGCTTCCTGGATTACCTGTTCTTGAACTCATATTCATCCTTGGTCCCTATGCATGCTTATTAGTATCATGATTGTGTTATCCTTGTGATCTCATACAAAATCATACATTCATTAGTATACTATTAAAACACAATAATCTCAAGCATGTATAGTCATGATCATTTCAAACAGAAATAATAAGCATTAGCATTCAAGGTTTATATAGGACTCTTATGGTTAGTCATATCATAAGAAACATAACATGTCTAAACCTGTAATTACTCAAACCTATGACTCTTCTGGTTTGCCATATCATTAATTAAGGTAAGACACATAATATGCATATACCCATGATTATTCAAACTTATGACTTTATGAACAATCATCATCAATCATGCCATGCATACTTATATGATAGATCCTATGATATAAGAAACACAAACCTGGTCACCATATTTGCTAGTTATGTCTAGCAATGTGTTCTTGTTCTCTTCAATGACCTGCATAACTCATTAGTTAACTTTTGCAAAAAAAATTATACATACCTCTATGTGATCCATGACTATGGATGAATATTTGTCTTTATGTCACCATGGCATGTTCAGGCTGTCCCTTCAATTTGTACAAACCTCCCTCTTGCTCTCCAATCACTACTGCATCATCGATTGTTTTACCCTTTGGCCACATTAGGACTTGGCCATCTACAAATGCAACCCTCATACCTTTTGCATCCAATGCAGAGATGGGGAGTAAGTTCTTCTTGAGCCCAGGTACATAAAGGACTTCTTTCATCTTCAAATATTTTCCAGAATCTAGGTTGTAGGAGGCTTCACCACTTTCTTTGATTGGGTATTGATAATCATCCCCAAGTTTCACCTTATGAGGTGATTCATGTTCAGATAGATTCACAAAGGATTCCTCAAACCCAGTCATGTGTTTGGAATCCCCACTATCAATCAACCAATCATTACAATCATGGGAGATAGTACATGTGAGAGCAGAGATTAGAACATACTCTTCTTCACTTGATGAGTCATCATCACTATCATCACTTTTTGCCCTAGCCTTCTTCTTTGGAGGTTCATCATCCTCGGCAGCATGAGCATGGAACTTTCTTTTGTTGCCCTTCTTCTTCTTGTTGGAGTTTTTGTTATTATCCCTTTTGTTCTTGGGACAATCTAAAGCAAAGTGACCCTTCTCATTGCATGTGAAGCATCTTAGATCCTTCTTATTCTTTTGATAGGATCTCTTGTAGCGAGAGTGCTCCTTCTTGGGCTTGCTTCTTTTGGTGTGAGCTGCGAGAGCTTGATCTTCACCTCCCATCTTTTCTTCACAAGCTACAAGTCTAGCTTCTTCTTGAGAGCATTCATCCCATAGTTTACTAAAAGAGATCAATTTCTTTCTTGCACAGATTCCTTGAATAAATGAGTCCCATGACCTAGTTAGGCCATTCAGAGTGGTCATAACAACTTCACCATTGTCCACTACTTCATCCACAGCTTCAAAGTTGCTCCTTGATCTGAGAGACCTTGGAGAAGTAAGATTGAATGGTTTCTCCATTCAACATCTTGACCCCTTTCAATTGATTCCGTAGAGTCATCTTCCGATTTATGGTCTTCCCTTCAAATAGCTTGGTCAAAGAGTCAAACATCTCCTTGGGTGTCTTTAGAGAAGACACATGGGGTATGAGATGGTCTTTGATAGAATCAACAATGATTCTCTTTGCCTTAACCAAGTTCTTCTTATGCAATACCTTGTCCTCTTCATCCTCTGGGATAGGGATGTCTTCTTTTATATATGAGTCCAACTCATTCTCTTCCAGGATTAACCCAATCCTATACTTCCAAGCTCGGAAGTTATCAGCCCCTTCAAGCTTACCCTCAAGCTTGGTGTGGTGAGACATCTTAAAGAGTACTTCAAATGGAAATAGAAAAGATTTAGGTCTTACCACTTGAAATGCTGAAAACTAGATCTGGTCCCGGATTAGGGTTTGTCGAAAAAACCCTAAAAATTCAAAATGAGAATTTCAACTTTATGAAAGGATCCAAAGATGCACCTTGATGAGCTGATCAGCCTGGTGCATTCAGAATTTGAGATCAGTAAAGTTTTACCCTTCAGATTTTCCTTTTTGTCCTCCCGGGTTCACCAGGGAGAGCCTTGAATTAGGGTTTGAGTTTCCCGGATATCTACCTAGCCAAAAATCTCGATCCAAAGCTCTAAAATTCGATTTTTGCAAGGAGCTTCCAGATATGTCTTCAGATTCCTGAAATTCCTATTTTTGTGGAAACCCTAATTTTTAGGGCATAATCTGAAAATGCTCAGAATTGAATTCTGATTGGACAGATGGATTCGCCTTGATGAGTAGAGTCAATCTACTATACTACGTTTCCAAAATCTATGGAGAGAAACCCAATAAACAAGAAACTCAAGTTTCCGTCACTGCAAAATGTCTTCTTCTCAGGTTAGCTCTGATACCATGTTAAATTTTCAGAATATACTTCAATCTAATCTAGGATCTTAACTGAGAGAACAACATGTACAACAAATCTACAACATATCAATCATGGACACAATAATGCAAGCACACAAGAGACACAGAGTTTACTTGGGGAAAACCATAAAGGTGAAAAACCCCAATAACTTCCTCAAAGATAGATAGAGCAATGATACAACCAGAATACAAGAGATAGTCTTCTCCTAGCAGCAAAGCCTCCTCCTCCACAAGTGCGCCACTCTCCCAAGTGTGAGTGAGAGAATAGAATGTGTAAAATGAGAGAGACACACTCTCTATTTATACACTAACTTGACTTGACCTTTACTCAACTAGGTCGGCTTCAACTTAACCACCTAACATAATGCTGACTAGGCCGACCCCCACTAGGTTGGTCTAATAACCCTTTGACCCACATGGCCGACCCCCAATAGGGTGGTCTAATAACCCTTTGACCCACATGACTTATACAGGGCCGACTCCAATAAGGTGGTCTAATAACCCATCAAGTATAAGTTACGACACTTACAATATAAATGATGACACTTCCGTATAGAGGAATAATAACATCTCTATAGGAATACAACCACTTCCGTATAGAGGAATAATAACATCTCTATAGGAATACAATATGCATATATGTGAAATACATTCCGAAGTTACATATACATCAACATAGAAATCATATATTCTCGTATGTACGGATTACGTGACCAAGTGGATTGAAGCAAAGTCTCTTTCTAATGAAACAGAACAGGTCATCATGGATTTCTTGTTTAAGGAATTTTTTGTCCGATATGGAATGCCAAGGGAGATAGTTACACACAAAGGAAAACAATTTATTGGGAAAAAGATTGAGCAAATGCTTTCAAAGTATAAGATTTGGCATTGTATCACTTCACCATATCACCCACAAGCCAATGGGCAGGTGGAGAGTACAAATAAAGTATTGGAAAATATTCCTACAAAAATTGTGGCCAACCATTTCAAATATTGGGATAATAGATTGTCGGAAGCTTTATGGGCACACAAGACGAATTGACGAAGTACCACAGGTTTTTCTCCATTTGAGTTGGTAAATGGTAAGCATCCAATATTCCCAATTGAATTTGAAATCAATACACTTAGAAGAGCTATAGAAGTCGGATTAGGTTTAATAGTATCTCAAAAGCATAGGTTGGATCATCTCAATGAGATGGATTAAATTTGATTAGTAGCGTTGCAGCATACTGACATTGTTCAACAACATTGTGATAAGTGGCATGATAAACTCATTAAGAAGAAGGTGTTCCAACCTAGAGATTGGGATCTATTGTATGGTTCCAGATTCAAATATTTTAAAGGAAAACTCTGGAGTAGGTGGCTGGGCCCATAAGAAGTGGATACAGTATTCAGCAACGGGAATTTCAAACTGTTCACCATAGATGAAGACCGTACACCCCTGCTCGCAAATGGACACTGTCTACGGTTGTATCATAAGCCATATTCAAAATATTTTTTCATTTAGCAGATCTCTTCTAATCCACATTTGCAATTGTTGTTGAATGAGGAACATTCCTCTATGTCCACAACAACTTGATTCAAAAAAAGGAATAATCTTGACGGTGAAAATTTTGTCGAAATGTAGTCAGGCAGATGTCAGCTAAAAACTAGTTCTCTAATGATCTGCATCTAAAACAAAAAGAATAATACTGACTGTGAAAAATAACATTTGAACGCAGTCAGAAATCAGAGGTAATTTGAGGTCTAAATGGGCCTCCTAAGGAAAATAATAAAATAATAGTTAAAATAATAAAATAATATTATAAATTTTGAAGGAAAATACACAAAAACTAATTTTTGTTTTCATATTTTCAACTTATCTCCATGTGGCTTTACTCAATATTCGAGCGGGATCACTTGTTGGATGCAGAATTAATCTATGCATCCAATGAGTGATCCCGCTCGAAATTTGAGTAAAACCACATAGAGATAAGTTGAAAATACGAAGAAAAACAGTAACTTTTGTGTATTTTTCTTCAAAATTTATAATATTATTTTATTATTTTCCTTAGGAGGCCGATTTAGACCTCAAATTCCCTCTAATGCCTACTACGTTCCGATGGAATTTTCACAGTCAATATTCAAGTAACATATTTTTTAATGTATTTCTCATTTTTTGTGCGACGGGATCCATCAAAAGTATGCAGTGTGGGTACTCATTGGATGCATAATTGAATTCTACATCCAACAAGTGATCCCGCTCGAAATTTGAGTAAAACCATAGGGAGATAATTTGAAAATACAAAAACAAAAATAAGCTTTTTTATGACAAATAGCCAAGTCAACCATTATGGTTGACTCATTTTCGTGAAATTCTATTGGTTCTTGAATTCCAATGCATCAATGGCTCGTTTTCTTATAAGGCCCATTTTAGAACCCAAACTTCTTTTAATGTAGATGTCAGCTAAAAACTAGTTCTCTAGCGATTTGCATCTATTAAAATAAAAAAACTATGTTGTTACTTTAGGAATTTTGAATTTCGGGAATAAAAATCTATTGTTACTTCTCCAGGTGTTGTTACTTCTCCAAGTATTGTTACTTCTCCAGGTGTTGTTACTTCTCTAGATATTGTTACTTTTCCAATTGTAGTTACTTATTCAAGTGACAACATCGATATATATTAATCTTTATTTGTTTGATTAACTATTGTTACTTATACATGTAACAACACGATCAAGCAACATGTTCGTGTGAAAAAATAACGCCACGTGGGGAACAAAAATGTAATTACTCACACTTGAGTTCATTTTCATCAAATTTGGTTTGCACCAGCCAATTCAACAACTATGATCTTTCACGAACTGCTGCCACCTCCAGTTGATTCATCTGCACCTGTCCAAACCATCAAAGGATACCATGCTCTCATATGCTCCACTGATCATGACGATGGGTAAGTTAACTCAGGTACAGATCACTTAAATGTTTCATTATTTCATAATTTAATGCGGTACAAAATTGTTTGACACTTTAGCATTGATTAAACATGGACGCCCAAGGTAATTAAGTTGGGGGGTGCGGTATTCCCCAAAACTGATCCTGTTAGACCATGTAGGCCATTCAACATGGGTAATTAACCTTTCACATGCCCATATCCGTTAAACCCAAAAGAGGAAAATTGCCCAATTTAGATTAAAGCCTCACCACCTTTCCATTATTGCATGGGAGCTGAAACTTATACTTGTAACAAAGATTTGGTATAGTCTCTTAAGCTAGCAATAAGCCAATAGATAGTTGAAGATGGGGGGCTCTACAGTACGCCATGAACTGGAAGATCTAGAACAACGTCGGTTAAATAGGGAGATGTATCAGTCACTATTCCAAAATGTTGGTTGGGCCGCATATTTTGAGAAACTACACGAGTTTGATGAATAAATAACACTGCAATTTGCTCAGAACCTCGATGAGGAGAAATCCATAGTCAAGGGGAATGGAAGTTTTGTTTACAGAGGAAAGTCTAGAGAGAACAATAGGCCTACCCCTAGAGGGAGAATGATGGTTCAGCATGAGAACATCATTAGCACAGGTAAAGAGAGAATTATGCAGGGATGGAGAGGTGTTGCATAGGCAAGGGAAGGGTTACACTTGAAGCTCATTTCCCGACATTTGGAAAGAAGTGGCCATGTACATTCAGAAGTACTTCACCTGCGAAGGAAAATATTAGGTAATCTTTGTCTACCATCTTAAATTGATTACTCATATGAGACATGGCGAACGATTAAATATCCCTTTGGCTCACTACAATTAATGGTGAGAGCTAAAAGGGGTGCAAAACACCCTTTAGCAGCACTAACGCATCATGGGCTAGTTAAACTTCTTATTTTGGATGCACTCAAAGATGCTCAGTCATCTTGGACCCAATTTGTGGGCCTATAGGAACAAGCTGAAGAGGAACAACAAGATGAGGAAGAACGGGATGAGGCATAGGAAGATGAGGAAATGAGACAGGAAGAACGGCTGGGGGGGGAGAAACAGGGACTATAAATGAAGTGGATGAAGTTGAAAGGATGATGATTCTGAAGAAGTGAATGACTAGACGAGGGGTAATCCCATGCTGTCCCTTTCAAAGAGCGATGTGGAAATCATCGAGAAATACCCCCCTCAAGAGATATTGTAGTTGTGTATCATTGAGGAAGAGAAACCAGTAATGCCCCCTACACCAGAAAGAAGAAAGAAGAGGACAATGAAATTTGTGGTGTTTTTGCTTAGATGTAGGATGAGGTCGATGGGCCTATAGCCACCCATTTTACAACTTCCTGTCATCACCCCTAGAACTACTATACAGGAATCAACCGAGGAAGAGGGTGGAATGGAATAAATGGATCGAAGTAAACCTAATGAAATGATGGTTGATACGGAGAAGGAAACCGTAGTCATTTCCTCATAACCTGTCAAGGAGAATTCCACACTTGCTCCACAAGAACTAGGAATGGATTCAAGGGGAGAAGACGTGGGGGCTTCTACACAGGAAATGACAGAAGTGATTGCCAAATAAAATTCCATGTCTACTCCACAAGAACCAAGCATTAGCATTAAAATTGAGACGAAAACGGCTTAGCCTGAGAAGGAAACCCCTTCTTTCCGACCAGAATTTGTCATGGAAGATATGAGGCCAGCTCCAGAAGAACCTGGTAAGGATACGATGGGATATGGGGTTTCGTGTTCAAATGTCGAAGTAATGACCAAAGAAGAAGGGGATACACAAAATCCTAATGTGGCCAAATTCGACCCAACTAGGTAAAAAGTGAAAAAGGGGAGCCCAGTACAAAAGGTAAGAGAAGGAACCCCCCTTATTTAGTTAAGTAGGTTGCAAGGTTAACTAGGATGGATCATAAATTAAGGCAACGAATCAAGGCATTGAGGAAATAGATCAAGTAATTGACTAATGCCCCAGGCTTAGATGCCCTTGCTCATGCAGCTCAAATTTTTGAAAAGAGGCATTTTCTGAAGAAAAAGGAAAGGAAGGATGACGGAGAAAGAATGGAACAATCCTCAGTATGGGAGGACATCCTGAATGAAGCGGGGTACAAGAAAGGGAGGAGAGAGAATTGCACAATTTTGACCCAAATTGATTTACCTTTTCCCCTGTTACTGCAAGATGAAAAGGACAAATGGAAAGCAGTAGTAGAATCGTTTTGGGAAGGTGTGGTGTCCTTAGCAGAACAGAAACAGACCACTTAGGCCTTGGAAAGAAGAAGATGGGAAGAGATTGCCCTCTATAAGGAAAAGGAATTAACTTGGGAAGCAGATAAAAGGAAGTTGAGGATGGCTTAGGAAATGATTAGGAAATAACCAGAGGAAAAGAATGGTATACAAACACTAGTTCGTGAGTTATTGGGTTGCAGAGCACCATCTCTTGTGTATGCCTTGTTTTTAAAAGAATAGTCCTTCTCTTTTAGTTAACTGGCATAGTTAAGGGTGAAAATCCTTTAATTACTGATGTCAAGGGTTTCTGGAGCGTTTTCTTTCAGGTGGATGTACTTACACATCATTCTTTGTGTGAATTCTAATTGCATAATTTCATTTTACCCCTGGAGCAAGACTTCAACCCGGTACCCTTCATTGGGGATTTACAATTAAGAGCTTTTGTGTCTTATATGTTGAACCAAATTAGGTAGAAGGTGGCACAAGACACTTTGGAGTCTAACTAAGCTACATATGAGCTAACTATAAGGGCAAAGCCTTCCAATGAAACAAATTTTAATCGGGCTCAGGCCCCGTTTTATAGATACCCTAAGGCGGCTAGAAGGTTTGTTTCTATTCAATCACAGGTTTTACCCATTGTGTGTAGTGTATCAATGACATTTCTTCTGATGCCTTGGGAAGTAGTAAAAGGAGATGGCAGTTGTCCTCTACAGCAGTCAGAACTAGGGAACCTTTTGGGTTCCCTAATTTCAATAGGGCTATGGGCAGATTAAACATATATATACAGTGCATTCAACATAGAGGGCCAAGGTGGGTTGGTATGAGGCTACATTTCCTTCTTATTTGGTTACCCATTGAAAAATATAGGACTTTGTATGATTTGAATAGTTGTGGGGAAGTGGGGTGATGATTTCAGCAGGGTTTAGGGTCACTACAGAAGAGACACATGAAACATACCAACTCAGTTCTTTGCATGAATCATTTGTTGAGGTTAGATATTAGATGGGATGCATGAGGAAATGCATCAAGACAAGTTGCGGGGAGATGTTGGGCCCATGAATTGTCACTTTTTTTACCATCTGTTGACCCTGTTTTAAGCTTATTTGAGTTCATTCTTACGTCCTTTTGATACCATCTTGCTTCTGATTGAAGTCCTAGACCCAAGGTACAACCTCTCTAAGCAATACATTGTTTTAAGTTATAATTTAACTGTTTAAAGTGGTTTTGTGCTTAATTTGGCTTATTAATCGAATGATTCGAGATCTTGTGCGAATAGGGAAAGAACAGGTTGATAGTGCATTGAACATTGGATGATGTTAATTCCTCATGGACCTAAGAATAAGCTATTTTTAGACTGTTGTTACCTACAATGCTGCTACTTCTTCTCATACAGTGTTGCCATCATTTTTTACACCTGAGAATTTGGTCTTCGATCGATGTTCAAGTGTGAATTATACGAATGTCGACATGACAACATGTGGTTATTCAAAGATATGGAAATCTCAACATTTGCGAGATATCGGGTATATTTTTATAAACTAGTTGTAACAAAAATCAATGAGTAACAAATATAGGCTATAAATTGTATGAACAATCTTGAGAATCTTTGATTCTCAAGGTGTTCAATTATTGTCATTAAGGAAAGTTGTTACTTGAATACCAATATAAAATATGTATCGTGTTGGTTGCGGGGGGTATGTAGAACAGAGAAGTAAGACTTGGAGGAAAAGAGGACTGTAAGCAGAATACTGTCGTTTCTTGTAACTGGATCCTTTCTCTTATAATATCAATGCTCTTTTGATTCTTTACGTCTTTAAGTTTGTGCATCAGCCTTGGTAAGAGAAGGAAGGGCCACCTTCCCTGACCAGAAGCTGCTTGATTTATCGTTAGCTTTTTAGATCAATTATTATTGCGTGTGTGTTTTATTAATTTCCATATTACTACATTGTTGATTCTAGAATTGTTATTTCAGGGTTTCTCAATTAGATGATTGGTTGATGAGTGAATGTGTATTTCAGTTATTGAACAATCCTTTGTTACTTCCTTGAATTAAATTGTAGAGAATTAATTGGGTTTATTAAAGTTAGATGACATCTTTAATTTTATAGAAGCATTGTTTCTTTAAGATTTCATAGATGATTTCCTGAAGAGTGAATTATTAGCGATTGAGTGGTGTAGTTAAAATTTCCTTGTTTTTCAAATTGTGTGGATTATTGTAGAATGTTTTTCAGATCTTGAAGTTGTTTCGGTAGTGTGCTTTCTGAAGGTTATTTGTTATAGAACAGAGTGTCTGCATAGTGGTAGTTATTAAATTTCTATTTTGATTTGATGGATGAATGTTCTTAGAGTGAGCGTATAATTGGATGCTACTTTATCTCATTAGTTGCATTGCATTTGGTTTTACTTACATCATTAGAAGGAATTTGTATCTACATATATTTTGCACGTATCCTTGAAAGTAAACGTTCTTGGATTGACATTTAATGTGTGTTCTTGTTTGGTGATTTTGATAGACCATTATTAGCCCCAACAACGTTCATGCAACAAAACTTTCGCAGACATTCCATAACAGTTGGTCAATGCAAGAAAAGAGGTGATAGGCCCATTCAAGGATGATCTGAACTAATAGGTAGGGCACTAACTCAATTGCTTACTAGAATGATGTTAATGAATTTGCACCCACTGGAACAATGTCAGATTGATCTAGAACTGAAGGAACCATAATTGAACAATATTACTTTGGTGGTCTAGACTCTAGATTGTCATCATTGGTGCTTGTCCACCAAAATTTGTATTATAATTTTCAATGGGGATGTACTGCAACCTGTTGACATGAGCTTTCACACCACTACACCCTCTAGGTCGAGCATCATTGTTAGAACCTACATGTAAATCAAAGAGTTAGAGTGACTTGACACACCCTGTGACTTGAAGTCATTTTGGGGTTGGGATATTTTACTATTCAAGAATAATCATTGTCAATGTAATACTCATATTTCGTTGTCTCATGTATTTTATTGTCATGGTCATTTTATTCACATCAACGAAGCATTGAATTTAGAGTGTGTCTTGTATCCAATAAATCACCTATAGCTAAGGTACCTCTTCCTAAAAAATAGAGCTAGGTAAGTGAGCTAGGTAAGTATCTTAGGTTGGCTAAGTCCTTCATAGTTGACCTTAGAGAAGGCTTGGCTAGGGTCTCCCCGGTTAGTCTAGGTTTTTTCACTACTAAGTCTAGGAAACCTAAAAGAAGAACTTTCTCCATAGTGACACGTTGAGAGGAAGGTCCATACTTGTGTCGAGTTAGTGATTGATTCCTTGCCAATCCATTAACCACTAGGTTGTGCATAAACATCCCCTAACTCTTGAAGTATGAAAGGAAAGCCTCGTATTCATTCATACCACATGGCTATGAAGGTTAATTCATGAAAACCCATGTCCCCTAGTACCACATCCAATTCATCACCCACACCTAACTTATAGACCTAGTAAATGCATCTTGTCTTAGAGGTTTTCACATGTAATACAGGTTAATGATGGTCACACCATGGTAAATCTAAGCCAAAGGGATAAAAATTGAATGAGTCATTAAGCCAATAGAAAATTGCACTTGGTTGATCATCGCATACCTTTTTTCTACATATTTGGAGGCATCCACTTGATCACATGTGTGGAGGGGTCCCCTTAAAGTTTGAAAGTCCAAGCATCTTTTGATGATGTGACACTTTATTGATGATCTTTGTGGGATGACTAGGCACCACATTGTTAGGAACCCATGTCAACCCTTCTATTTACTTTGTTAGTATATTGTTGTTGAACGCATATGCTTTGTAATTCGTCCCGTAGTATTTGTTGATCCATAGTTTGTCTTATTGTTGTTGGACGCATATGCTTTGTAAGTCGTTCCGTAGTAATTGTTGATCCATAGTTTGTATTGGCCCATGGTTTGTATTGACACATGGTATTGACCCATGGTATTGGCGCCTAGACTTAGTATATAAGTTTGTGTTCAGACCAATGAAGGTACCGTGAAGTTATTTGTATTGAGCTTGCTCAAAGGAGGTTGCCCCCTCGAAGTGGCCTGCGATCAATAAAAGCGATTATGAGTTCTATTATTTATGTTATCTCGCATGTTCTCATTAATTAATTGTTGCAAGTTCTTCACATCTGGTATCAGAGCACTTTCTTGGGCTCGTTGGGTGGAATTTCTGCCATTTTTTTTTCTTTCTCATCTGTTGCACGTTCGGAACTGGGAATAATCCATATCCGCTTAACTGTGGGAAGTACTTGGGCATAAGCCCTAAAACTCATTGTGAGGAGTACCACAGGAACCCCAAAGTAGTTGACCCATTGAGAGGACCTTCCAGTGAAAAGGGCAATGACCCCTACTTGATTGACTAGTTCCCACCTGTGAGGTAAACCAAGAGCTGTCGTTTGTGGAAAAACGGTTATCGGTTTTACCTGAGCCGTGGAGTGAGGGGTACTTCCCCAATACGCAAGCTGTCAGACAACATTGGTGGTTGAGTGAAACCCCTGAACTATTTGGAAGCCGCACATACCTGGGGTCCATATATATTTTCAGTTGAACTGTTGCCGAACACTTCCACTTTGTTTCAGATCCAACCATTTCAGAGCTATTCTGAAAGCCGTTTTCGATCCATTCGACGTCGTTTCAGATCCATCTGTTGTCAATCCCTTCCGCGTCATTTCAGATCCAATTGTTCTGATTCCTTCTGCGTCGTTGCAGATCCATTTCTGAATATATATATATATAATTCCGTTTTTTTGCCATATCTCCCTTGTTTTAACTTCGTTTCCCTTGAAACTTCCCGGACACCCCTGCAATCCCATTCTGCATATTTCATTCCTGGGGACCCTATCCCAAATTCTACTTCCCAAAGCCATAAATCTCACATTTGTCTATTTTTAGGGTTTTCCATAACTTCTTCAATTTTTACCCACTCGCCTCCAAATTTTGCCACCATGTTCATTCCCTATTTCTACTTCTTTGTCCCTTTGACAAATTTTCTCATTCTTTCACCCTGCTTCTAAAATCCCCATTTTTTTCTTCCCTGTCCATCAAAAAGTGTCCAAAACCTAGTCAAACCCCAATTACCCATCCGAGTTTCTCCCAAATCCAAATTTTCCTTTACTAATTAAGCTTTTGTTTGTGTTTTTCTATCCATTCCCCACCCCCCCCCCAAAAAAAAAACTCTTGGTTATGTTTGTCACCCGCGCAGGAGCAAAAACCATGGAGGAAGAACTTGCATCCATCCAAACCAAACTCCAAGATCTGGATGAAAAATTTCTCAACCTCCACCTTCAGCATTCCGCCATGAACAATAACCGATAGCAAGAATCTTCTGCAGCCAATGGGTTCTCTTCTTCCAACAATTTCTGTGGTCCGAAGCTTGAATTTCCTCGCTTCAATGGTACTGAGTTGACTGGATTGATCTATCGTACATAACAGTATTTCAGTCGGCATAATACTTTTGATGTCCAAAAAGTTCCACTTGCATCCTTTCATTTGGAACAGGAAGCCCTTCAATGGTACCGTTGGTACATCAAGGCTCATGACGAGCCAAAATGGACAGATTTTTGCCAACTCCTTTTGCAACGATTTGGTCCTAGTGCTTTTGATGACTTCACCGGAGCACTCACTAAACTTCGCCAAAGTGGCACTGTGATAGAGTATCAGATAGAATTTGAGAAACTAGCTAATCACATAGAAGGATTGTCTGATGAATTCTACAGGAGTTGTTTTATCAGTGGTCTTGAGGATGAAATCCGGTCAGAGGTTAAAATGTTCTGTCCCAACACAATGATGGAAGTCCTAGGGTTGGCTAAGTTGGCAGAAGACAAGATTGCAGCCCAACAGTGCTCCAAACCCACTTTTTTTCCCTTCCAAAATATGGGTTATCAACGACCTCCCATCCCGCCAGCTCCTCGACCAACTCCTACTTTTAACTCATAGTATTGGCGCCTAGACTTAGCCCATGGTTTATATTGACACATAGTATTGACCCATGGTATTGACCCATGGTATTGACGCCTAGATTTAGTATATAAGTGTGTGTTGAGGCTTATGAAGGCACCGTGAAGTTAATTGTATTGAGCTTGCTCAAAGGAGGTTGCCCCCTCGAAGTGGCCCGTGATCAATATAAAAGTGATTCCGAGTTCTATTATTTTTGATATCTCGTGTATTTGCATTAATTAATTATTGCAGGTTCATCACATAATTTAAGGGGGAGGGGAATGTAACACCCCAATTTTGACTCCATTGCATAAAATATGTAAATGTTGTAATATCGTTATAAAATCATGGTGAGGATCCCAAGGCCAAGGTCCCGCCATCGATTGATCATTTATGGATCGACAATTAAATATCGATGCATGTGGATTGCGTGCTAGCCTGACACAATGGAATTGTAAATATGATGTAAATGTATTTTAATAAAAATACCCACAACTAGCTATGTAATGCAACAAGAGTACGGGGGCATGATTTTTACAAGGAATAGGGAGGGAAATATTCAAACCCTTGAAGCCAATAATGTTAAGCCAAGTGTCAATAAGAGAACCCATGAACTATTAACTACCCATGTTGAATTTTGCACCCAATCATATATTTCTTCCAAGAGGTGGTGGAGGTAGTTATTGTTTTGAGAAATGGAAGGTATGGTTGTCCAAATTTCGTGTATGGGCAAGCCATCATTTTGGAAAAACATGTTTTCCTTCCCGGGCAAGAAAAGACCCACATATTTGCTTCCCAATCCATCATTCATCCATGTGCTTTGCTGCCTCACCCAGAGTTTTCCTCCATTTTTCTCTAGTTGAGAAGTCGTTTTTGGGTTGCAGAATGACTAGGAGGAAGGGAATCTTGATTTGGGGGTCCATGGAGGCTGTTTTTCCCTTTTGAACGCCTATATACCTATTGGAAACTCGATTTTGTTCCCCAGGGGTCGATTTCCCCTCTCCAATTTCGTTTTATTATGCCCTTTGGTTGTATGACTGTGTAATTGTTAAATGGAGTACCAACTGTTAGGAAATTACCTTGAAATTGTTGTGGTTTGGGGTTAGATGCATCCCTTTCTTTGGATGGAACTTGTGTGTAAGCAACCGAGAGTAGAGAAGGATTGTGAATTAGCTTGATAAACCTAGTGAAAGGTGTAACCTCACCAAAGATGATAGGGCTTTGGCTACTTTTCTATGCACACCCTAAATAGCACTAGAAGGGAAGGTGTGGCCTGAGGGACTGTGGAGCAGTGGAGGGGATACTTCCTTGTGTTGGGTGTGTAGGTATTGTGGGTGCCAAGTTAGCTAAATATTGTAGAGGTACCAAAAGATCCATGGTTGAGCTCACTAGCTTAGCAATTCCATCCTTCCTACTGCCTTAACAGCCTGATAAAGCCAATTGTGGATTGGCTTGGTTGAGATGTGTATACTTGGCTATGTGTTAGTTGTTTTTCCCTTTTCCTTTTGGAAATCATGTCCAGCTTCAGGGTGGCAGTTACTTTGAGAGATTGATGAGCACAACTGCCCTATGGTTGGATGGAACGTTGCGATTGCATAGCCAGTTGCTTGGGAGAGCTTCATTTCAAGATAAGTATTCAATGAAAGCTTTGTTGTGCTTCAATTCATTATTTATTCAAGTGTTGAATGGAATGAATACTTATGTTGGCCATTTATCAATGATGGATGTGATTATTATGCTTGTTTATGCATGCTAGGTGTGTGTGTAGCATATTTTATTTTCCGTTGTGTTTATTTGAATTATACATCTACATATATGCATTTTGTTTGCATGAATCCATTAAAATGATGATGGGGCTAAGTTTTGTGAAATCCCGGGTTTAGTGTCATGTTCCTTCTCTTCAGTTGGATTGATGGGAGAGGACGTGACATTGATTCTTTAATAGGAGAATAATAAAGTGAATCCAATTGCAATGCTTAGTTTTTGCACAGTGTGGAATGAATCCTTGGGAGGATTATAATAGTTTTACTGTAATCATATATAAGTGGAGATATGGCTATAGTCTAATTTAGGCATGCATATCCTCAATTTTGTGGTTCAACAATTTAAGGTCTAGATTTAGACATAGGTTATAAAATTTGGGGGGTGCGGGGCATGTTTTAATTGTGAATACCCTATAAATAAATTTTGAGGAATTTATCCCAAGTAAGTTTAAAGGGGGGATCGTTAGGTGAATAGTGACTCTGTTAAGAGTAGTTAGGTTAACTTTGTTTAGGTTGATGATGGGTTTACCATTGGTAGTTTATGGGCCCATGGAATGCAACTATCATAAGGTTTGATGTACCCCATTGTAAGGCACGTAACTTAGTTGGATTAACCAAGGGTAATGAAAATATCTTTGCACTTGGTTTTCCAATAAATAGTTTATAAATCTCTCCCAATTTTATATGTTTATTTTGTTTTTTTGCTATATTTTATTTTGAATTTCTAAAATCAATCTTTATATATAAACAATATATATGTTTTTATTTTAAATTATGAAAACATTGTATTTTTTAAATAAGTTTAGCAAACTCTTCACAAGAATTATCATTAATTAATAAAATGGCTTATATTTTGTAAGTTTTACATACTTATTTTACATATATTTAAATTATCACTAAATATTAAAACAAAATAATTGTGAGTATTTATGTATATAAATTTTTTTGTTTAATGCAATCATCTTTATTTCTCCATCTACCTTAATGTTTATCAGTTTAATTGCATTTTGTATAAAGAATATAGGGCATCACTTTTATCATGTCCTATGGAACAATATGGTAATTTTATTTTATGGTCTCTTACTTGGATATATAGGATCCTTTTTATTATGTAAAGGAGAAAACTAGTAATATATTAACAAATACGAGATATAACAATGTGATGATCAATATACACTTTATATTAAAGCAATTAAGGCTAGATAGATTGACAAATGTACAATTAATGTTGCATAGGATGATAAAGATACACAATTCAATATCTTATTATGTCCCTGACATATATTTTTCGTGAAGGTTGATTAGTTCGATGGTCAAGCATATTCATTTTTGAGTTTTCTAAAATTTGGCTATGGTGTAATTTTTAGATGGATTAAATAAAAATGTTAAAATTGTATTTATCCTTCCTTTTATTGGCTCCGTGCGTGGTTCTATGCTGATGACGTTTGCCTAGGGCGCTGTGCCCCAGGCCCCGCCGGCAGGCTCTCGTAAGCCATCAATAAATGCGTGTTCATGTCATAATGGTTGAAATTAATATTCACATGGGCTTTGTCCTGTGCGTCAGTTCCCAGAAATCAAATTTCGCTAGATTTTCTACGGCTTGTATTTTATTTTTCTGAACCTTCAGCTCCTCTGCAACCCTCCATAAGTTTCCTCTACTATGTTTTGCATCTCTGTCTCCGAGTGTCCTGCAGTTGCTCGTCGCTCGTCAATGTGAGGAGGGTCGAGAGGGCTTTGTCCTCTACGCCGGTTCTCACCAGTAATCAAATTTCGCTAGATTTTCTACGGCTTGTATTTTATTTTCTGAACCTTCGGCTCCTCCGCAACCCTCCAAGTGTCCCTGCAGCTGCTCGTTGCTCGTCAATGTGAGGAGGGTCGACATTCTGACCATCTGTTTCCATAGTAACCTCATGCCTCGTAGCTTAAACACCATTCTACCTGTTAATTTATCCGGATTGACATCTAGTCTAGCTCGGAGCAGTGCATCCTTTATTAGTAAAATTATTTCGCTGGATTTGCTAAGGCTTGTAGTTTAATTGATCCTGTTGTTGTGCCTCCCAAATATCAATGATGAATTTGGGTCATCTAATCACTCGAATCTGCAGGCGTTCGTTCGTTAATGCCGAAGGATTTGGATCACTCTTCCCCTCATATGTTATGCGTGAAGGCTCAATTATCAATGAATGCTGATTCAGCTCATGAATCTGATGACAATGACGACTCCTCATTTAGTTATATGAAGGACGACCATAAATCTAAAGAAATCCTTCAACGACTTTATGATAAGTGGTTGCTTGAGTTTCGCCCCACCAGAAAGATGGATGAAGATGAGTGTGCCATGCAATTTGAGATATCCAAACTTAATGTTCACTCTGTCCACACCTTCAACAAGGAGGGCCATTCGTCGACACAAGGATTGAATCAGTGTTCAGACCAAACCGAAGCCAAAAGGGAAGCTATGTGTGTGGACCTATATGCGATAATGGAATGCTTGGAATGAAAATGCCCAAGGTATTAAATTTTTCATCCTTTCTCACCTGTATCTTCTTTTGTCTCTTTCTCCTCTGCTATCGTTTCCGCATATTGACTCAAGCTAGGGTTTTATCCACGAACCCTGGTTTCTTCTCTGACTATCTACAATGGTTGTTGTCGGGGTTTTGCTGGAGTCTTTTCATAATTTATTTTGACTGGCAGTCGTTTCTGTTTTGCATCAGCCAATGCTATCATTTACGACCGCATTGCAGGTATGCCTCTGCCTCACCTTTTCTTGAGGTTAGTTTTTCTTTCCACAGACAACCCGCACCAATTTTGGAAGGCAGTCGCACGTTTCTCGTCATAAATATTCCACGAGCAGTCTCGTTCGGAATTTTTGTTTATTTTTTGAATTTTTTCATATTTCCTTCCGTGTAATGTATTTCTTGAAATATTTAAAATAGAAGTGAAGGCTGGGAGATTATTAGAGTATCTTCGCCTTTTTGGTTTCTTCTCCACATGCCGGTTTAGTGGTTTACTGGAATGGAGCTATGATCTGCATGCCTGGTGTAGAAACGTGGAGAACTATTTCATTGAACTGGGTTATGATCTACAAGCCAGTTGTGCGGCATGCGCTTTTAATGTGCATTGGTAATTGACACACGGCTGCATAACTCCAAATATCCATCCACTAAGTGATCTCGAGCTGAATGTTGTCTTTTGTCCGGGACCCTGGGTGGGATGGATAAATTAGAGCATGTAATGATTTTAATACTTTTAATACTTTTGCTTTTTGAAAACAGTTTTTTTCAAATATTTTATACTCTTGTTTTTCCGGCACTGTGGGTGGGAAGGATAAATTATAACATGTAATGATTTTAATACTTTTAATATTTTTGTTTTTAAAGAACAGTTTTTGATAAATATTTGATACTCTTCTTTTTCTTTATCTAATATATAAAATATCTAAAATGTTATCATAAATCTACCTTTGAAATCGGTGGACAATCCCTGCTAAAAGTGAATTTAAACCATCCTGGAGCGTTTTAACCTCTTACAATCCTGAAAAACAGATTCCTTTCCTGGAAATGGTCATACCAGCATTGATCTCGCAAAGAAGATTGATCTATTTATTCATATATGTTAACAATTATACCCATACGACCATCTTCAACAATTTCCAGGTATATCGATTTTCACATAAAATTTCTTTGTATTTATCCTAGTTAAGCAGAAATCCCCAGCTTGGCAATTTCAGACCTTGTATCCATACCAATAGATCCCCATTACAAAGTTTTTACTTGCAATGCGAGCTCATTCACGGTTATGTTATAAACATTCGTTTAAATGATCCTCTTTATATATGTGGAATTGGTTTTCTCTTTGTATATATTCACTGTGTATATGCATAGGCAGTATCTCCTCATGCATAAGCAGTATCTCCTCTCATGGCGCATTCAAAGCATTGGTGATGGTATCATGTAGATCAATTAAATTATTATTAATTTTGTTTTTATTTTAACCAAATCAAGATGTAACATGACTCGTGAGATGTATTTCTCTTTGAATTGTGTTCATTGAAATCCAAATTAACTAAATTGATAGTGTTATGTCAATGCGACAATCCCATTGGCGCAGAATCTATAACTTTATATTTACTTTACTTTGCAGGGCGGTATTGGAGTTTGTTAATTATTTTGGTGCTTGTTAAGCATTTTAGTTTTTGATCTTATGAGAATCTTATAATAATTATATTTACTTTACTTTGCTAGGCGGTATTGGAGTTTGTTAATCATTTTGGTGTTTGTTAAGCATTTTAGTTTTTGATATTTTCAGAATCTTATAATAATTGTTATCTTTTATTGTTTAAATTAAGATTTTTTATTATCTTTCGGTGTGCTTCACAGTGGACCCACGTTACTGGTTTGGGACAAGTATTTTCATTAACCTACGGTGAAGTTTGAAAAATAGTTACGCAGGAAACCTTCTTACAAGTGAACACATTATAAAGTGGGATATGAATTTTAACAAAACCGAAATTACTTAGCATGTATTTATGTTCATAAATATGTCATAGTACAAGTGTTTGGAATTATTGGAGAACTTGAATATTAGGTGGAATCGGAAAATATTTTATGTAATTTGATATTTGTTGATTTTGTACTTTTTATTTTTATTTTTTTTCATCGTTGAGCATAAGGGGTTCTTTAGTTGATGTGAGGGAGTATTATTTCATTTTTCTGGGATTTCCCCTCATTCCATTCACAGTTTAAGGCAAGAATTTGTTCTTTACTCCGGTTTATCTTAATATCTTTACTCCTGCTCATCTTAATATCTTTGCTCTTGCTTATTTTAATACTTGAGGAACAAGAAGATAACTTAAAATAATAGGGGATTTCAATAAAAGAAAAAAAGAAAGCGTGCAAGGATTTGTTCTCTATTCCTGCTCATTTAATATCTTTACTCTTGCTTATTTTAATACTTGAGGAACAAGAAGATAACTCAAAATAATAGAAGATACGACATCCCAAAAACAGAATAATTATAATTATATAGTCCAAATGATAAGAATTCTAATCATAATGAGAGATTGGCCCATGTTCCTCTAATCCGGGTCAGAACTCTCTTTATATGTATATATGGGACTAACTAATATATTTATTGTAATTTCCACTACTCTATTCAGAACGACATGAATATAATAACATGTTTATATATTAGAAAATGAAAAAATGAATGCCCAAACTTTTATGGATACCTCAGAGGCTTGCGTTGATATTCAATTAAAGTTTGTATTATGATTTATTAATAAAAATATGATTAAAAATTACAAAAGAAACTTGAAAAAACCTAAAAGTTGTTTGATATAATTACATCTTATGCCATTATTTAAGAATGTGTGTTTTGATATTTAAAAAAACAACATTTTTAGATGAAAATATTATGAATAAATTAATTTGAATAATTAAATTGAAAAGTAATTTCGGTTTTGTTAAAATTTATATCCCACTTTATTAAAGTGTGTTCACTTGTAATAAGGTTTCCTGTGTAACTATTTTTCAAACTTCACCGTAGGTTAATGAAAATACTTGTCCCAAACCAGTAGTGTGGGTCCACTGTGAAGCACGCCGAAATAAGTGTCACCTAAGTAGAGTTCTGTCTCCATCTACTCACACATGTAAATGGAGAAGTACGTAATTCCAATCCATTCGATAATAAGTGGAAAAGAGTTAGGGAACCGATAAGGTTAGTTTTCTTTTCTTTGACAATTAAATTATTGAAGTGTTTTCAGTTTCTCAAGTAAAAAGAGATTAAAAATAGTTTTTGATTTTTTACAATTAAGTGGAAAAAAAATATTAAAAAAAAGTTATTTAATCCGTTAAATGGTTAATTATATATATATATATATATATATATCATACAATAATTATAACATCAAAGTAAAATATGTTATCATTTTCTGAGTCAATTTAGAAATTATAACATTAAAGTAAAATATGTTATTGTTTTCTGAGCCAATTTAGAGGTTAATTGCAAAAAAATATTTATTAAATTAATTTATTCACCACAAACACTTTATTCCTTCAAATATGTTAATGAGGACATTTTAAAATTAACAAAATAAATAAATACAATTTACACAATTAACATATTCTCTTGGATTACAATATAAATACATTCAAAGAATGAATATTTTAAAAATATCAAACTAAATAAATACATATAATTCACACAGGAAACACATTGTCTTGGATTACTTTCAAAATACATTCAGACTAAAATCCACCTAGAAACTCTTAAATTTACTTTCAAGGGATATTCTCAAACTGGGATCCCAGTGTAGTGCAGTGTGCCCTACGATTCTGTCGGGTTTGTTATTTTGTTCAGATATTCTAACCTATCCCATCCTGATTTTAATGTCTTTAATTTCTCATGTTCCTTTATCTAGAAAGACTTGAGTGTGAGCATCGTTCTAGATAGAAACTATTCACTTGGTCATGGATGCACACACTCCAACAACTTCAGGTTTTCAATAGTCAACTTCTCTAAATGTTCCATGAATTGCATATCCCACGGAAGGTGATTTTCACTGACATCATGAAACTCCAAGGAAAAATCCCTTATCTTTGACCACTTTCCTATAATCCCCTCATTAATTGGGAAATTCATTTGGACTAAGACATTTATGAGGCAATGCAAACTATGCAGGTCCATTAAACAAGCATACATTCTTTTGGCATTTGCCTCGAACTACAGTGGAACGCTTTCTTCCATTCTCAATCTTCAATCTTTCCAATGAAACCATTTCCGACATCCCGTGTGGAAGATTTCCTAACATTTTGCATCCTAATATGTCGAGGATCCTCATATCTTTGAGTTCACTTATCCTCTTTGGGAGGCGTTGTAGCCGTTGACAGCTTCCAACATTCAAGACTTTAAGCTTGTTCAAGTTGACAATGGTTTTAGGCAATTCACATATGCCTGTGCCCATGCATCTATGTTAAAAAATGCATTAACGGTGTTGAAGATTTGGATGGTGGAATGATACCTACTTGATGGTGTTGGAAAGGAGGGAAGGTGTCTAAAAATGAGAAAAATATTGACTAATTGTGTTGCAACAAGCTCGAAGCTTCGTATGGATATTGTAAAGCTTCAAGAGGGGCTTCATCGGGTGTAGAGTATTTGCAAAGGAGAATATAGGGTTCACCGGAGGACGGGGCGCAGGCTTGGGATATGGACATTCAAAAATCCATGCATTGGTGGTGAGGTTGACAAGCTGAATTCCTTGTCATCCCAAGGCGGCGAAGGGTAGATAGGGTCTTGACGGGTCCCGCAATTTCCAAGGAAGAGTTGAACGCCAAGAGGAAAACGACGAGAGGCAAACACCGTGAGGGGGTTTGAGTCTCAACGATGCAAATCATCGAGAGAATAACCCACTCCAATGGGAGTGTAAGTTGGAAAATCTCAAAGCCAATCCCAATTATTAAAGTACTTTTTTTTTAAAATTTCGATAGCATTCCATGAGAGATCCTTTATAGAGTTGAACTTTGGGGCTATGAGTGTTGTTTTTTAATGGTTTAAGAATGTCCAATTCCAATATCTGCACCAATATGGGTTCCTACTCGGGTAACTACATGAGTAGTGGGGCCTAGTTCTCTCATCGTCCATTTTGACTTCTACATTTACCAAATTAACATTCCTTTGTATATTGCATGCTTCCCAATGCTTAATGAGCTTGGGATAGTCTTCCCGCATGTGTCCAATCTTGGTCTCTAGGGCTAAGGACAATCTCATGTAATGTGTCCAACATTATTGCAATTGTAACAATGAACTGTGCCAGTGCTCCCATCAATCAAGTGAAGTCTGTCAACTACAATTGTAACAAACATCAAGTAGCAATGTCAGGGACATTGTCACCTCGTGGCTCTTGTTATATATAACATTAATGGTTAGTATCTTATTCGCTATGCAAAGCTCTTCATAAAATAATCTCGAAGTTAATTGTTGAAAGGTTAAAATCCTGCCTCGCCACTCATATTTCCCTTAACAATTTGGGTTTTTGAAGGATAGAAGTATCCATGAGGCTCTAGGAACTGCCAAGAGTGTATACATACCATCAAAACAAAGAAGTTACCTTCTAAAGTTCTCAAGATTGATCTAGATAAGGTTTATGATAGAACCAGCTGGATGTACTTAAGGCTAGTACTCTTGCAAACAAGACTTTCGCTCCAATTTGTGAATTGGATTTTGTATTTCATCGGTTGTGTTTGCCATATTGATCAACGTAGCAACTTCTCCGTTTTTTAAACTTTAGAGAGGGCTCCGCCAGGGCTTCCCTTTGTCCGTGTACCTTTTTTTGCTAGTAATGGAAGGACTCAGTCAATCTCTGATTGAAGCAAAGAATTGCAACAGAATAAAGGGCTTATGTATTGAATATTTATCAGTTACACACATCTTCTTCATAGATTATGCTATGTTGTTTTTAGGGGATTCGGAAATGGAGACACTAGCTGTCTAGGAGATTCTGGTACATTTTAGTTGAGCTACAGGAATGCTTTTAAATTTAGGTAAGTTGGCATGCTATTTTAGCAAGATGGAGACCCAACAGATGCAAAATTTTCAGAATCAGATGTCGATGGATCAATTCCCATTATCAGAGGGCTTTAAGTATCTGGGTTTTTTCCTTAAACCAAACTGCTATGTCAAAGCCAATTGGGATTGGCTGATCAATAAGGTGGAAAGGAGAGTTACCTTCTGGTGCAACAAGTATTTATCCCAAGGAGGTAAATATGTGCTGATACAAGTGGTGCTCAATGTTATCCCTATCTATTGGATGATTTTAGCTTCTATTCCTAAAGGAGTTGTTCATAAATTAAGAAGGATGTTTTTCAGGTATTTATGGAAAGGTAATACAGACGCATGGATACATTGGACATCATGGACTACAGTTTCAAAACCGAATAATCAAGGAGGTTGGGGCTTGAAGGAACTCCATCGGTTTGGAAAATTATTGACAACGAAGTCTACTTGGAAGTTTATCACTAAGGAAGGTAAATGACAATCTATACTAAAATCTAAACATTTGAAGAATTTGTCTATTCTGGAATGGATAAGGGCCCCTATCAATGATTGTAAAGCAGGGTCTATGGTTTGGAAAGCCATTGTAGGAGTCTTTCCAATCATTGGGGATTTACTAGCTTGGGTGGTTGGAGATGGTCATAAAGCCATATCGGGGAATGGTAAACTAGTGGGAGTAATATATCAAAGAAAACTTCCGAAAGGGATGATCAAGCATCTCAACGAACAAGGATTTATCTTCTTACATGATGTAGCTGGGATTGGCGGGCCCATCAATTTTACTCAGAATTGGAGAACTGCATCAAAAATTAATTTACCTAATAGATGGGTAGAACGCTGGAATCTATGGGTTTTTGACATGAATAAGGGGTTCATTATATTAAAGGAGTATCCATATTCCTTGGTCTGGACGGGTAACCAAGAAGGAGGAAAGTATGTCGTTCATATTGCATACAATATTTTCTGGAGTAACGAGGCTATCCTTGATTGTTGGTGGTGGAAACCTCTTTGGCAAGTTCGGGTGCCCCAAAAGCATAAGATCTTTATGTGGCTGGTAATGAGAGGAAAGGTACTAACATGGGACAATCTGAGGAAAATAAATGTTGCGAGGGCCAACTTGTGTTGTCACTGCAGGGGAGGAGAAGAAACTATCGAACATTTGTTTATGGAATGCCCATTCTCTTATCAAGTTTGGAAAGGATTGGAAGATATCCTTTATTTGGTATGGCTATGGGAAGCTGATTCTATCGAAGGAAATTTCAAATATTGGTTTACAAATCCGCTCCTTAGATCTACACGATGTATCCCTTACTTAGTTTTATGGAGTATTTGCAAGGTTAGAAATGAAGCTATCTTTGAGAACAAACACTTACCTGGTTTCTATGTTATCTCTAATGTGCCAGCTACCTACAAGTTTTTTATTGACAAAGAAAGCAATTATAAACCCAGGATTATGAAGGATATCTGTATAGAAGCGGAATGTACGAGTCATTTTGATGGGGCTTGTGACGAACTTGACAGAGACCGTGGTTTAGGGGGGGTTATTCTTCTTCCGAACAAGGAAACAACAAAGTTCAAAGCAAATGGGGGTTTTGGATCAAATAATAGAGCAGAAGGCTTGGCATTGAGAACACTGATGCAGATTGCAGGAGAGGAGTCGGTGCAGTCCCTACACCTTTTTGGGGATTCATAATTATGGATCAAATTTATGAAAAATGAGCACAATATATCAAACCTAAATCTCACAGGTATAGGACAAAATTTGGACTCAATAGCACAATCCTTCGAGGTCCTAAAATATAACCATGTGTACAAAGAGAAGAACGAGACAACTGACGTCTTGTCCAAAGAAGGTCTTCTTCTTCCTACATGTGTTTGTGTGATGAACATAAAAAAGGGAGCACAACAGGTAATCACAAGGAAAATTATGGACTTCATGGCCCGAAGATAAAGATTTCTGGTTAGGGGATTGTTAATGAATGATGAAAATTTTAAGGTTTTTAAACCACGAAAAATCTATGATGCAAAACTTATTGAATAGTGCAATTTGTAGCTGAATGATGTAATCTATATTTCTTATGAATGAATAGGTTATGACTTTTTTCTATAATATATATATATATATATATATATATATATATATATTATTTGCTTAATAATATAACATTGTGATAATTATTTTAATATTAAATCAATTAATTAACAACCAATTAATTTAATAATACACATTATTATTAAATAATTTTTATGTATAAGAAAAAAAATTATATGCATTATGAAAATTTTACAAAGTTTATGAATATTGGATTATTATTTATAAAAGAAGATAAGTTGCTTTATTAATATTTGTAATTATGATTTAATTGATTTTTATTTATAATTTAAGTTTCAAATTTAAATTTGAATTTTCTATAATGAGAAATTGTAATGGTTCTATTTTTGAATTTGATATTTTAAATAATTTAGTAATTTAAAAAATGGTTTATATATTAATAATATTAAATATTGATGTCAAAACAATACAAACAATTTAACAAACTCAGATTTATTTATTGTAATTTATATTATTTTTTCAAAAATAAATATATTTAAATTATTTAAGTTCACTTATTATTTTGAAAAGTTTGCAATTTTACAAGTTTTAAGATTTTTAAATATTAACATTTAATATCAATTTTACAATTTTTAAGATTTTTAGATATTTACATTTGATATATATTGATAGGGATATAAATAATTTTATATTGATATAATCATTTTTACTTATATTAAAATTTACTTAAATTTTATTTTTATTTTAAAATTAATTTCAAATAATTAATTTATTTTTAATTAAAAAGTAGAAACTAAGTTATACACAACTCTTGTTATTATTGTCATGTCAAATGTAGTATCTTATGTCTATAGCTGTCTAATATCTTAAGTTGGATATTGGTGCCTTTGTATTGGCTGTTTCCTGTTTTGAATGATTGTAATGACCCACTTATATATATTTTTATAATAAATATATAACTGTTTTTCTATTTGAAAAAAAAACTCCAAAAGTATGAGTACAATGCCTCACCCCAAGACAACGATATAAACCTTTTGCTTGTAAAGGTATGACTAAAACTTTGGTAGGATAGTCAAGATCTAAGGTGAAAGAACACTGTACAATTTTTAGTTTTAAATTATTTTTTTATTAATAGATTTAAACTTTCATTGATTTATGTAATTTCAACAATGTATATATATAATTTCAACGAGATTTTGAATAAAAATATTATTTAGAATTAACAACCATAATAATGATTTAATTTTATTTTAATTTTTTAACATAAAATCTTTGATTGCATGATTAAAATTTCATTTATAATATCAAAAATAAATTAAAAATCCTTTAACATCCTATAATAATGTAGTTTCATAAAATATGTATACAATCTCAGAATGCAAATTTTCACAAGATACTGTGTTATGATTAATACCCAAGTTTCAATAATTATCAAACATAAAAAGAAGTTAAAAATATGTACTAAATTTAAGGAAAGCAATTTTCAAACTTATATCTACCATAAATATTATTTAGAATTAACAACCATAATAATTATTTAATTTTATTTTTATTTTTTAACACAAAATCTTTGATCAAATATTTTGCATGATTAAAATTTCATTTATAATATCAAAAATAAATTCAAAATCCTTTAACATCCTATAATAATGTAGTTTCATAAAATATGTATACAATCTCAGAATGCAAATTTTCACAATGGTACTGTGTTATGTTTAACACCCAAGTGATACTGTGTTATGTTTAACACCCAAGTTTCAATAGTTGTCAAACATAAAAGAAGCTAAAAATATGTACTAAATTTAAGGAAAGCAATTTTCAAACTTATATCTACCATTTTAACAATTCCATCCAAATTGTTGCTAAAAGAGTCCAGAAAAAAAAGGTTAGTAGAAAAATATCTGACCTACTTTTTATTTTTTTTAATAGATTCAGCAGTCGCACCGGAGAATTAATAATAAGGGTAGTAGTGTCCAGTCTGCAATAGAAGACAAGGAAATGTTCACATCGGGACTGCCTCGATAATCGAGTTCATGAGCTGATGGTCCATGGCTGGCTGCTAATAATCCACCTGTTAAAGACATAGCCAATGAACATGCTCGTCAAATTGGCAGTGAGCTCGCTGGCACGCAGACTACAGCACCTGCCTGTTAAGATCATAAAGCCTTTACTAAAGAGATTTGACAGTACCGTAAAAGCTGGACTTGCGTTTAAATTTTGATACCTTTCTGAGTTGCATCGACGGATCAGGCTGAATTGAATTGTCGCGTGTAATGTTGGATCTCCACACCCAGCCAGGCAGCCATAGTGCAGTCCTATCAATGTTCGTGTCACTGTAATGTCATAACTTCAACTTGCCAAATGCTCACCCATCTGGAATCTGAATCAAGTTCAGTTAGTGGACAGACGTATGCAACAACAAAAAGTATAAAAAATATTCATTCATGTTTCCGAACCTCCAGCTGCAAAATAGCTATAATGACTCTACAGAAAGTATTAGGTAGATAGGTACTGCTGAAGGTGTTACGAGAAAATATGTTGTGACAGCCGAGCGGGCGCAACCATTTGCCAATGGACCCGTCACAAGAAATGTAACCCACTGCCTCTCTCAGCCTCAAGTTTGGTTGCGTGCCCGTCAAGTTACCATGTCCATAAATTAGGTGCTCGGAACTATTTTTTAATCCCGATCTTTATTTAGACTTTCGTACATTCAAGCACTACTTTTGTGCAACTCGACAATGCCAATGCCCAGTTGGGAAGGAGGGCGTATTATGTACTACTGGTGTGTTCTCATAATGGTAATTCTGTGCAGCCTGGTACTGGGATGTCAAAGTGCAGCCTTCAACGATTTCTTCTATCCCAGTTGGGCTCTTGATCATGTTATGTCCCGAGGGGAGTTGCTTCAGCTGAAGCTCGATCACACTTCTGGTATTTTTGTTCCTAATTTCTCTACTTATGCTGCTCATGTAATGAAGTCTCATTGATATTGTTGTGTTGTGATTGCAGGTGCAGGATTTGCTTCGAAGAGCACGTACATGTTTGGAAAAGCAAATGTACAGATCAAGCTTGTTCCTGGAGACTCTGCTGGCACGGTTACAGCATTTTATGTAACTGCCATTTCCCATACACTTGTTGTGTGTCAATGAATTGCTATGCCATGCTTTGCACTGGCAATAAGTTAATACTTGTTTCTACTTGGTGATCATGCAGATGTCTTCCCAAGGTGATCAACATGATGAATTCGACTATGAATTCTTGGGGAACACTTCAGGAGAACCGTACGTTGTGCAGACGAATGTTTATTCAAAAGGAATTGGCAACAGGGAGCAACGCATTTTCTTATGGTTCGACCCAACTGCAGATTTTCATTCCTACTCCTTCCTCTGGAATCGCCAACAGGCTGTGTAAGCAATATACCATATTAATTACTGTGCCCACTTTGTTTATGGATTACTGTGTTTGATGAAAATTTTACTGATTGTTTGATGGATGGAAGCAGTTTCTTCGTGGACGATGTGCCGATCCGGGTTTTTCCCAACAATGAGAAAAGAGGAGTGCCATATCCTCAAACCCGCCCGATGGGTATCTTCTCCTCAATATGGAATGCAGACGACTGGGCTACTCAAGGTGGCCGCGTAAAGACAGATTGGAGCCACGCCCCATTCATTTCCACATACAGAAATTTCAACATTGATGCGTGCAAATACAGCGGCACGCAGTCATTGACCAGTAGATGCTCTTTGTTGTGGGATCAGCCTGCCTACGCTTCACTTAATGCAAAACAGAGCATGCAACTCAAGTGGGTACACAAAAAATACATGATTTATGATTACTGCAAAGATTCAGTCAGATTTCCCACTCCTCCAGCAGAGTGTGCTTGAAGCGGCCTTTCCCAACTTGAACTCACACCAATATCCCGCATTTTTTCTTGAATTCCTTGTATATTTGAGATTATAATTACATTCCTGTATACTCTTGTAATATTCCTGTGAGCTTAGACAGTCGAAATCTCTTAATATGAATATTATGAGCGTTAGTTCTGGTGTGAGATTCACTCATCTTGTAGGCTGTGATCACGCTCAAAATAATGTTTCGGTGGCAGTGCAGGAGCAGCCTGGTTATTCATATAATTAAGGTAGGATCTGAAAGAAAGATCACAGGCTCTCCTCACCCTGCGCAGTAGCCATGAGACCATAATATTCGAAGCACCAAAAGTATTCCATAGCTTGGAATATGCTGACATAAGAGACTCGTAAAATACAATAAAATTTAAGAAGCATATGGGCTTCTAGCATAGAAGGTCGTTTAATTATGTGTTGCCTGTTAAGCCTGAAATAATTAACCATTCATTTGCACTGAAATAATATGTTGATCTTAAATTTAAATATGGTTTTCATTGAGATGTTTATAATTTTTTTCGTAGAGCAAAAGAAAGAATATATCAGTAAACCCGTTAAATATCTTAAATTTAAATATGGTTTTCGTTGAGATGTTTATAATCTTTTTCGTAGGGCAAAAGTCATCTTTATAATTCCTACCGCAATAAAATTCTCTTTTCTTTTTTAAAACTGGCAGCGTTCAATTAGTTGATTTGTATCAGATTACTCTCAAACCGTACAAAGCACCGCATTTATGAGTTTGAAATGACTGATTTGAAATGAATGAGTATTCGAGGATATGAAAATATATAGAGAGGAAACAGTCACTTGTTTCTCATGATAAACATTAAACAATAACATTATTAGTATCACAACCACAACTTCTACTCTTTTCCGAAAGAAAAAAAAAATTGTACTCATGTTATTCCAGTGAAATAAAAAAATTACAAAATCAGTTGATTTGATCGAAAACAAAACAGTTCATGTCACAAGAACACATCAGGGTACTAGATACGAGTCATACAAAAACAAATTAGAATGTAGTGAGTCACATCATGAACCCTGAATAAGTGAGAGAGCCCTCTACCCATCCTTCCCATCAAGTGCTTTTTTTGACAATGCATCCACAACATCATTGATCTCCCTATAAACATGGTCTATAGTAAGATCATAAAACCACGACATTAAGACAGAAATCCTATCACACAGATGAGCAAGATAGATGTTGTTTTCATTTTATGATGATGAACCTGGGTGTAGGTTAGTCCTCATTAATCAATGCCTACTATCTTGAAGTTTTAATGGATAATAATTAAAGTGGTTGATATCCATTATTAAAAAATGGTTGATGAACATATATCAATCATTTCAATTATGTAGTTGTTTTAGTTGAGGATTATGGGGATTATTAGAATATTTAATTAAATTATTAATATCAATGATACTAAAATATCTATGAAATTTGATTGTTGTTGAGAATGTTGGACTATGGATAATTATGTTTTAAAAAGGATGGGTACGATATGGTTGATTTTGATTAGTTGTGGTTGATCATATTTGACCATGGGTAACAAAGTGTGACCATGGATGACTAATTTTGATCATGACATACTATGGTTTACCAATGACTATGGTTGATTATGTTTGATTGTCATTGATGCCTATCTAACCATGGTTGAATATATTTGATTGTCATTGACCATGTGTGGTTGTGGTTAACTATGGTTGCACTAGGAGTTATTTTGGTTGATTTTAGTTATGGTTGAATCTCATTAGTTAAGTTTGACCATCATTAACCATGGTTAATGATGATGAAAAATTAAGGTTCACCATGGTCAATCATCAATAACTATTTTTTACCATGATTAACCATGTTTGATTAAGGTTGACCATGGTTTCGTGTTTAACCATGGTTAACAATGGTTGATCATGGTAGAGTATGGTGGAGAATGCCTGCTATGGTTTACTATGTTTTACTAGTGATGACCATGTTCGACTACGGTTGGATTGTAGTTAAACATGGATGATCAAATTTGACTATGGTTGAATTTGGTAAACCGTGGATTACCTTGATTGACCATGGTTGGCCATGTTTAAGTATGTGTGACCATGTTTGAATGTCATTGATCTTGTTTTATTATGGTTGACTATGATTGAAAATCGTATATAACGGTTAGATTAAAGGTTTTCGTGATTGACTATGGTTAACTAAGTTTGACCATCATTAACCATAATTGACTATGGTTTAACCAAGGTTGACTAAGTTTGACTATAGTTAACCATGGTTGACTTTAGTGAATCATCGTTAATTATGGTTAGTTAAGGTTGACCATCATTGATCATGGTTGACAATGGAGTGTTAAATGATGGTTGACTAAGTTTTACCATAGAACCGTTGTTGACTGTAGTGAACCACGATTGTCTATGGTTGACTTTAGTTAGCTAAGGTTAACCATGTTTGGCCACTATTGACCATGGTTAACAATGGGTGACAAATGGTAGTTGACTAAGTTTGACCACAATTCAGCATGGTTAACTATTGTTTGACCTTTATTAACTCTAATGAACCATGGTTGTTTATAGATGACTTTGGTTAGATAAGGTTGACCATGCTTGACTGTCGTTGACCATTATTAACAATGGGTAACAAATGATGGTTTACCATGGTCAATCATCACTGACCATGTTTGATTATGGTTGACTTTGGTTTGACCATGGTTGACTAGGGTTAACCATGGTTCATTGTGTTTGACTAAGGTTGATAATGGTTAATTGTGGTATAGTATGGTAGGCAATACTTGTTATGGTTTAATATGTTTTACCAATGATGACTGTGTTTGGCTATGGTTAATTGGAATATAGTTGAACATGGTTGACTATGGTTGATCAAGTTTGACTATGGTTGACTTTGGTGACTATGGTTGATCATGTTTAAGTATGGTCGACTTTGGTTGATTATGGATTATCTTAGTTGACCGTGGTAGGCCATGTTTGATTATGTGTGACCATGTTTAAATGTCATTGACCTTGTTTGATTATGGTTAACTATGGTTGACAATCATAGACCATGGTTATACCAGGGGTTTTTTTGGTTGACTTTTGTTAACCATGTTTGACTATGTTTAGCCATGGTTAACTATAGTTTAACCATGGGTGACTAAGGTTGAATCATTAGAGAAAATTTGGGGTCTAAAATGGGCCTCCTAGGGAAAATAATAAAATAATATTTATGAATTTTAGAGGAAGAGAGAAAAAATGTTTTTTTTTATGACAAATATGCCAAGTCAACCATTATGGTTGACACTTTTTCTTGAAACTATTGGTTCTTGAATTCCAACTCATCAAGAATTATGGTTGGATATTTTTCTTATGAGGCCCATTTTAAACCCCAAATTTTCTCTAATCATGTTTTCGATGATAGACTAGGTTTGACCATAGTTAATCATGGTTGAATTTGATTGTCCATTCGTGCAGCGTTCCTCAGTGGTTATGTCACATTCCAATGCCATCTTCATTGACTTATGTGGACTTGCTTTCTTCCCCAATGGTAATGTTACATAGCAACATTCAACAAGGGTTATCGTTTCAGGATTATTTACTACCCTAGTGATCTTTGGGTGGGATCACCATAGAGCGATGCCCATAAACAATTCAAACAATCCTTCCTAAAGATGCAATTCAATTAACACATTTATATTTTTCAAATGATTGAAAACTAGAAAGCATAATACCTACCTAGAGTCCAACGGTTGATGGGGATCCTTGCTTTCAATGTTTAATCCATGAACATTCTTGATAACCTATAATCACAAAGAATGAACAAGAGCATGGACAACAAACTGCAAATATAATTGTTAAACTACAATTTGAATGCTTAAAACCACCAAGATAAGTTTTTACACATTACAAGACAAGAAAAATAATTCTTTATATAAAATAACAACAAGATACAAGATAGATTTCACATGTTCTTCACTGCGGCACTATTCTAAACTCGATGCTGAGTTCCTCTGCCCAAGGCACACACATACACACCTCCTTTGTGCTCCAAAATCATGCCCAAAGAAAACGATATGATAGTTTCTTGGCAAGGAAGGGATGGAGACCGTTGGAAATGCAGATTAATTTCCAAATATGGGGGATTAATTGCAGATTTGGGAATAAGGTTTATGGATTCAATATGCATAAGATCGACATAAGGATGCTATATTTCTCTCTCCTCCTCATGCTTTCCCTTGCCTATTTTATCTTTTGGGGAGCCAACTAGGGAATTTCAAGTGGTTATCTTCGGGAAAGAGACAATTGAAGAATCGTGAAACTAATTTCACGTTTCCTGATAATTGATTTTTTTCACCTTTAAAACAGGTCATACGTGGGCAATACACTAGAAAGGTGTGTATATGTGGACTAATAATGCATAAGGCATGTATGGTTAGGAAATTGGGGTTTTATGAATGATCTAATTGAAAAGGGAAAGGAGAATTGAACCATAGAGGGACAAGGAAGTCTTCAAAGATGAATATCACCCAAAATAAGCATTTTGCAATGACGTGGAAAAATATGCTATAACAATTATGTCGCATTTTGACGTTATTTATTGCTTATGTCACATTGTAATGTCCCTCGACATCTATGTTGCATCGCAACATTCATCATTGGTTAGGTTTTAAATTGCAACATTACTCAATGGTTAGGGTAGTGCAACACTCCTAAATGTTTATGCCATATTGAAATGTTCATCAAGCAATGTTTATGTCACATTGTCAATTAAAACTATTATGTGTTATTTTACTCATAGGAAACGGTTACACATAATGTGACATGAGTAGAATATATGGTTAATTTATAATG
Source organism: Larix kaempferi (assembly GCA_027924585.1). Lineage (NCBI taxonomy): Eukaryota > Viridiplantae > Streptophyta > Pinopsida > Pinales > Pinaceae > Larix > Larix kaempferi. Next base: position 2,392,052 of record BSBM01001005.1, on the reverse strand, counting down.
GTTAAATATAAGTAAGTCAACCATAAAAAATGTTGAATCGTTTATATTGTTTGACTTATGTTGAATACTATATTGATAAATAGTTACATCACATTGTGGCGTTCATCAATGGTTTGATATGTTCGTTGAATATTTTATCACATTGTGGAATCACTAATTGTTAGTCGCATTGCACTATAAATAAAACACCTTCTAGTAGAGGTTTTTGTGGAGGTTTTTAGTGTTATAAGATTGGGATAATTTATCAAAACAACCTTCACTAAAACCTCTGCAGTTGGTAACAAATGTTTTAGGAAAGGGTTAAACATATTTTCAATATAACTAAAAAATTTGAGTGGTTAGAGTTTTTAACAGAGGGTTTTTAGCTTATGTGCTTAAAACAATAAGGCACACAGTGCATGTTTTAGAAAGCATCGATGCTCCAATGGCATAGGAGAATCGGTGCTCTAAAGCCATTTTGAGCACCGTTCTCTAAGATCAAAGTGGAGCACTGGTGCACCCATTATAAAAGAGAAGCACAAATGTGCATATAGCTTAGAGGAGCACTAGTACTCCCATTCCTAAAAGCAAAGCACTAGTGCACACATAGCTTACAAGAGCATTGGTGCGCACATATCTTATAAGAGCACTAGTGCATACATTCCTAAAATAAAATCGTTGGTGCACACATAACTCATAGAAGCATCGATGCACCCAAACCTAAAATATGAGCAATGTTGCACCCACACTAATGTGAAACACATATGTTGTTTCCCTAAGATCAAAGATAAGCAATGATGTGCCCAAAACAAAATGAAGCACTAATATGAATGCTCCAAGATTAAGAGGAGCATCAATGCTCCAATGATCAAGTATAACACTAGTTGTATCATATAATAAATCAATTATTAGTTTGTTATCAAAAATATTTTTAATAAATAATTAATTAATATTTTTAATCACGTTTACAATTAAATATTTTGTATATAATAATTTCCATGTCTTCTTAATATTGATCAATTGAATTTAATTAATAATACATGATTATTAAAAGGTAGTGATAGCATAAATTTATTTTGAATATTTCAAGTATTAGCTCTTACCCTTTTTTTATTAATGGATCTATTATTTATAATTAAAAAAATGATAATATTAGCAAAATATTAAAAAAATTATAATTTTGATTATTTGAAATAAAGTTTTTTTTTTGTAAGCTAGTACCCATGGGGATTTGAACTTGTGACTTTCCATTTACAACTTATCATCTCATTTACTCATTACCAATTGCTCTACCCCTTGTGGGCTTGAAATAAAAAGTTACAGTTGGAAGCATATGAAATAAAACAAAAAAATAATATTATGAAAATGTGCAATAAAATGTTAAGCATTACTATATAGTAATGGTAGTGAAATCACCCATACAAAATCATAGTGAGTATCAAACCACTCAAGCCACTTAGTAAGTGGCTTTGTTGTAATTACAAAACACTCAATTGTTAAATGAAAAATGTTTGATGAAAACTCTCAAAGTCACTCATCCACTAGAACTTGTAATTACCAAAAACGAAAAATTGATGCGCCCAGACCAAGGAAGAGCACAACTTTGATTTGGTGCTCCAAAACAAAAAAATGAGCATTGGTGCTGCTAGATAAAATGGTAGTATGGGTGCTCCAAGAACACCAAGAAGAACACTGTGTAGGTTGAAGAAACTCATGAACTTCCAATGAAAGAGAGGTGAAAACCCCTTCGGACATGCACCTATGCTACAAAAAGCGTGTTCATTTATTGGTCAAGTTTTACCTTCATTTTCTATCAATTTGCGTTGATGCAAAAGGGTGTTCCCATGAAGATGGGTAACACTTTTTGGCAAGCGGAGAGCACATGTATGGAAAAAAATGAGCTCGATCGAGCTTTTATTAAGCCCTTTGATCGAGCTTTTAAAATATCGATCAAGGGCTTAACCAAGCACTTATATCGAGCTATTTAAAAAATCTTGATTGAGGGTTAATAAAACCCTCGATCGAGATCTATATCTCGATCAAAGGTTAATAAAACCATCGATCGAGATCTATATCTTGATCGAAGGTTTTCTTAACACTCGATCGAGCTATTGTCATTAGTAAAAAATAAATAAAAGTCCACAAGAAGACTATAGAAAGTAAAAAGTAGCTAGATCAAGTTTTTACTTTAACCACAACAGAAACCTCGATTGATCTATTTAAAAATGCACTCAAAACCTCGATCGAGCTAATAGCTCAATCAAGGGCTTGAAAAGCAAGCTTTTAACCCCCTTTTCTGCAAATTTAATTTTACTGGCCTCTTTCCCAGGCCTAAACCTTGTTGTGGGATGCACCTTAGGTGTGAGACTTCATACTAATAGATTCGTCAATAAATCGTCTATCCACTAGTATATAATTTACGGGTTTTTAAGTTGATATATATATATATATATATATATATATATATATATATTCGTTTCAAACTTACACTTCAAAACCATGTCCACAACTTCGAAGTAGTGCAAAGAAAAATCAACAACATAAAAAGTACACAACCAAAAAATTTCAAAAAATATATACGCCCCACATAAACACGTCCTCTTCAAAAGGGTATTTTTTATTTTTGTAAGCAGTAAAAAAAAAGTTTATGTGCACACCATGTATACAAAATGCAATTAAAATTTTAATGGTCAATTTTAAAAAAATAATTTAAAAAATATGTGTGCCCCAATGCATTCTGTGTAGATTATGTTCATATATTTTGTTTTTAAAAAATTATGCATTTATCACTAAATTATTTTACGTGCACACAATCCACTTGTTAAGTTTTCCTAAAATTTACAAGAACAAACCTTTCATTAAATGCAATTTTGACATATTAAATTAAATTATTATTATTTTTAAATATAATTTGAAAGACAACATAATTCCCTAGAATTTGTGAACCTTGGAAGAAATTTTTCGGGAAATGCACTCCAAGAAGTGCAAAGAGCAAACGGTCAATCTGAAAAACATTGAAGGTCTTGGGATACACACAGTTGATCAAACTGATCACTATCAGAATGGTTAGTACATAGGGAAGGGGCTCAACCCCTCCTCCAAAGAAAGATGTCCCGCAGCATCAGGCAGTTTCTCCCCTAAAGGCTCAGGAGGAGGGAATCAGAGGAGAGAGATGCACTCTTCCTGAGGAAAATCCTCAACCGGTGCAAGGGGCTCACGGTCAAGGGTCTTGTATTCCAAAATATCTGAATATTGCATCTATTCCAGTAAACCCAACTCGTATCAAGGAGAAAATACAATATATGATAGATCACGCCCTGATAGGAAAATTTATTGGCATTTGGCCTTCAGAAAAAACTCTTATATGGTGGATTAAATCAACTTGGAAACCAAAGGGCCATTTCGACCTCTTACTTGGCTCAAAAGGATTTTTTACAGTGGTCTTCTTAAATACTGAAGACAAGGAACACATCTTCGAGGGAGGTCCTTATTTCTACTATTCAGCAGGGTTATACTTTAGAATCTGGAAGGATAATTTTAATCCTGATAAGGAAGACCTATCAATAGCCCTGGTCTGGATTAGATAGTACTCTCTTCCTACTGAATATTGGGATCCTGAAATATTGAATGCTATCAGAGGCGCTCTGGGACATTTTGTGAAGATCTTAGACCTTACTAAACAAGGAAGGTAGGTATCTTATGCTCGACTCAGTGTTTATATGAATATATCTAAATACCTCCCTGAGGGGATTAACCTGCTTTGGGAAGACTTGGAATGGTTTCAAACCTTGGACTACGAGCACATCCCCTTTTGATGTCGGCACTGTTGCACTCATGGACATCTGGTCCGAGATTTCCATTTAACCCTTCAAGCTGAGCTCCCTACTGCTAAAACTAAGGAGAATCTAGACTCATAAGGTTTTATTAAAGTACCCAATATAAAAAGAATGGGACAGAGCATAATGGCCCAGACCTCAGTAAAAATTCTAACACTTCTAATAGTTTTTCTATATTGGAACAAAACCCTATGGAGATGCCAACCCCTCCTATTGTGTAAGAAACATAGCCACAAGATGAAGAACCATTAGCCAAGGAAACATGGATTTCAAATCTGAACAAATTTGTTATGGAACACGCACCTGAAGGTGCCAAAATGGAAGAGGAAGTGGATGAAATGGAAATGGGGGACTTGGATCTAGATAGCATAGAAGACGCATGCATAAACAAGGAGGTACACTCGATATATGACAAACAACTGCAACTCTTAAAAGAGGCAATCCTAAAAACCAAACCTACTCTGGGCTTGGGCATAGGACCCTTAAAACTCAAGGAGAATAAACGTAGGTATAAAGAAGCTGGTTCAAAGCGAGGTAGGAAGACTAATAGAGATCGAATTAGGGAAGTAGGGGTGCAGTTAATGGATTCAGGATAGTACCCTACTATTCAGGAAGCTCTACTCTCTGTCAGATATCTTGCATGATGAATATTTTATTGTGGCATATTCGAGGGACCAATGGTCCTAAAAAAAACAAAACTCTTAAAAATAAGATCATGAAGGAGAAACCCTCGGTGGTCTTCTTACAAGAAACAAAGTGTTCAGGAAATCAATTAGCAGTCAAATCCAAGACTATATGGAATACATGCAAGATTATGGCGCTAGATGTTGTAGGTCATGTTGGAGTTTTGGAAATCCTTTGGGATCCCATACAGGTATCCTTAAACAACTTTATCTCTACAAACTTCAGTCTCTCTGCAGAATTCCACATATTGGGAACAAATGTGCGAGGCATTGTAGCTAATGTGTATGGTCCTAGTAGTTATCCTGAAAAACGTAACTTCATCACAAGTCCGATCAACCTGATAAGGAATTTTGAAGGTGCTCATTGGATTATAGGAGATGATTTTAATCTGATCTGTTCTCTGTCAGAAAAAAGAGGAGGAAGAAGAGTCCTCACTCCAGAAAATACTCGTTTTGATGAATTTATTGATTCAAGTAACCTGGTAGACATTGGACTGGGGCACAACGAGTTTACTTGGAATAATAGAAGAGGAGGGGATCATCTTGTAGCAGCACATCTTGACAAGTTTCTAATATCAGAAAGTATTATGCTTTTAGGAGGGACTCTGACCTCTCCACCTATTGCCTCAGCAGGGTCAGACCACTGGCCAATTACCCTAATCTGGAGTAACATCGAAACCAGAATGACCAGGCCTTTCCATTTCGAGAAGTTTTGGCTTACTCACCAGGATTTTTCTCCTCAAATGGAGAGTTGGTGGACAACTATTATTCCCCCGAATGGAACAAAGATGTACCAATTTCAACATAAATTGAAGTTATTAAAATAGAAGATGAAGATATGGAATAAAGAGGTATTTGGTAACATACTGCTTGAAAAGGTTAAGTTAGAATCCCAAATGGAAAGAATCCAGGAAAACATTACGTTGTAGGGACTGACTAAAGAACTATCCTCGGAGGAAAAACTAATCTTTGATCAAATCCAGGAATGGGAAAAACAAGAAGAAATACTTTGGAAACAAAAATCTCGGAACCAGTGGTTAAGGGATGGGGATAAGAACACAATTTTTTTCCATAGAGCTACTATTCAGTACAGGCATCAAAACCAAATCAACAACTTGAGAACTCACAGTGGTCAGGTTGTGGACACCCATGAAGATATGGAGAAGGAACTGATTCTTCATTTCAAGACAATGCTTACCGAACCTCAGATTGATCGAACTAAGGCCATCAGGGAGATCAAAAGTGTTATCCCTAAGTTAGTTACCACAAAGCAGAATGATATGCTCACAAGACCTATTGATTTTCAGGAAGTGGAGGGTGCTATCAACCAAACGGAGCAAGGAAAGTCTCCTAGGCCGGATGGATTTACAACAAATTTCTTTCACCATTGTTGGGATTTGATTAAGAATGAATTCTGGCAAGTTGTGGAGGAATCAAGGAAAATAAGGGGGGTTCTCCCCGCACTTAACTCAACTTTTCTAACTATGACCCCCAAATTTCCAATGGCAGAGAGCCCTGAGATGTTTAGACCGATTTCCTTATGCAACATCATTTATAAAATTATCACGAAGGTCTTGGAAAATCGTCTTAAACCTCTCCTCCCTACCTTAATATTTATGGAACAATCTGGGTTTGTGGAGGGAATACAAATTCTTGATGGAACTATCTTAGCCCAGGAAGTTCTTCACTCTCTTTGGGTCACTAAAAAAGATCGAATGATGTTGAAACTTGATTTGTCCAAATTTTATGACAAGCTTAACTGGACCTATATGAAGGAAATTACGAGCTCCTTAGGGTTTAGTGATGCATGGATTCAATGGATAGCTAATCTTACTTCCTCGTCTTTTTTCTCTATCCTGATCAATGGCACCCCTTCGGCTATCTTTAAACCTTCTAGGGGTATTCGGCAGGGAGATCCTCTCTCTCCTTTCATTTTTGTCATTATGACTAAAGGGTTGGGTCGGCTCATCTCTCACTTGGTAGAGAAAGGGAATATCAAAGGTCTCAGGTTTCCTCCCTATGGAAAAGCTCTGACTCATCAGCAATTTGTTGATGAAACACTCCCCATGGGACATTCATCAGTACAAGAAGTAAGACAACTCAAGAAGGGTTTAAACACTTTTCTCAAAGCCTCTGGTCTAACGATAAATAAGGACAAATCTCTGGTATTCTTCTTTAATACCCATCCCATCATTCAAAAAAATATTCTTCCGATTTTGGGTTTCAAGCAGAGCTCCCTTCCAACCAAATACTGAGGCGCCTCTTTATCTGACTCAGTTTTGAAAAAGGTGTCCTGGGAAGAAATCTTAAATAGAATGAAGGAGAAACTCTCAAGCTGGACTCTGAGGGATTTAAACTTCCCTAGCAGATTAGTTCTGGTCAAAGCTATTTTACAGACTATGCCTTTGTATCTTTTCTCAGTTTTGGCTGCCTCGAAGTCTATGATGAAGAAAATTCGGAGTATTCAACATTCCTTTCTATGGGGAAGTACAACTGATCACCGGAAATGGCCTCTTTTCGACTGGGATACTCTTTGTAAATCTAAGACTGATGGTGGACTGGGACTTCAGGATCCAGAAAAACTTAGCATTGTTTGTGGGGATAAAGTATGGCAGTGTTGGATCACTCATACGAATGAATTGTGGGAAAGTTTTTGGTGCAATAAGTATGCCCCTTCAACTTCTCCACAAGCTCTTATTCGAATTGAAGGACCTGAGAAGGTATCTCACATTTGGAACATGGCAAGGGTTGGCAATTTACTGATAAGAAAGCACAGTTTTTGGGATATACGGGAGGGATCCTCAGCTAGCCTGTGGTCAGACGCATGGAAACAATAGCCAACTCTTCAAAATATCTTGACCAACCTACCTATCTCTTCTCCCTTACATGACCACAAATGGTAAACTGTTAATCAATATTGGCAAGAGGATAATACTGGCAAAGGCTTCCGGAAATGGAAACCATTAAATTGGTGGTGGGAAAATTATGGTATGGAGGCAGGGGATCAGATTTATGAACATCTTAGTAAGCAACAGATAAAAATGCTGGGGGGACCGTATTTACTCCGCTGGGGATATTCTCCTAAAGGAATGTTTAGCATCAAGGAATCTTACTCTCTACAGAAGGTCTCTGAGGAATATCCTGTGGGACAGGAATGGAAGCATTTTTGGGCTACAAAATTCTGGCCTAAAATCACTTTGTTCCTTTGGATGGTTTTGAAAGGAAGAATTCTAACCTGGGATAATATCATGAAAAGGGGTATTGAAGAAGCTTCATACTATGTCTTGTGTGGTGACAGTGTCGAAACAATCGCTCATCTCCTGGACGGGTGTAGTTTCACCTCGACACTATGGGATAAAGGTGCTATGGTATTTCGTTTGACAGACAGAGTACACACAGACCTATTGCTTCCATCAAACGGTGGAGGGTTGATCCCTTCAATGGCAGAATTCCTAATCAGGTATGGCAGTTGTTTCCTGGTTTTCTCCTGTGGGAGGTTTGGAAGGAACAAAACAACGTATCTGTTACTAGTAAACAACAGACTAGTAAGATAGTTTTGATTCAAATTCAAAAAGGGATCCATGAGACACTTAAACTATCGCCTCGGATGGAATATGACTTAATAATTCCAGATACAAAGATGAGAATTTTGCATACCTGGGGAATTATGACTCTTCCCATCTATATTGGTAGCCTTCATCGTCGACAGCGCTCTCTAGACAGTCCAGTGGTATGGACTCCTCCCTTTTCAGGTTGGATCAAGATGAACTTTGACGGGGCATCCAAAGGGAACCTGAGTTGTGCTGGGTATGGAGGTGCCTTTCGTAACAAACAGGGAAAGGTGATGGATATCTTCTATGGCTCCCTAGGGATGGAGACAAATAACGTGGCAGAATGTGAAGCTTTGTTATAGAGATTCTGCATGGTTGGGCGACGTGGCTACTCAAGACTTCAAGTGGAGGGTGACTCGAAGTTGGTACTCCAGCTCGCCATAAATTTACGTAATGGGTCCCCAACAGCCAAGGTGGCGCCCTCCTGGCGTCTAGCGTGTCGTATACAATGTCTTGGAGAAGTCCTTGCTACGGTTAACACTGTCACCTTCCACCACATATGCTGAACTACTAACAACTTGGAAAATTGCTTAGATAACCAAGGCACCACTTGTAAGAGAGATGGTTGGGAAGGATCCTTACTTGATATGCCAGCAGAAATGTGCTGCAATAAGTGTCTTCAGATAGAAGGAGCAGAGAGGTGTACTAAGGATCCCTCCTCTGGTGATAAACTTGTAAATCCATATGATGGGATAGCTATAGAGGAGAACTCCCCACCTTGGAGTGGACAGGTGGCTCTCCGGTAGAAGGTTACAGTTATTAATATTGATCCTTCCTATCTCTCCCATTGTTATTAAGAATCATTATACGATATCTGGGGTGTGCAAAGGTGACGACCATTCTGCCTCTCACGTTCTTGTTGCGTGAGACCATTAAGGCTTCTGAGGGAATGACGTCTATCAAGGATGACGATGATAATATCCAAGTTGTGGTCATGATGGTAGGTTTCATGGCTGCAAGTGGGTTCTCCCCTTTAAATCTCCATACTCTGTTCGAGATTAGCTACCTTTTCTACAGTTTTGCATTTGTTCCTCCTTTCCCTTTCTTGTCTGATTTTCATCTATGGTTTGGTAGCGGAAGCAAGGAAGCCATGATTATGCCGCCTAGAGGAAGACCTGGTAGGAGGGGTCGTTATGACCAGGGGGTTCGAGTAGAGAAAGGAGGGGTCTCCAGGACCATGGGGGTCCGAGTAAAGATCAATGGAGTGCAACAACTATGACAGTTTTCTTTCAGCGTATGTTCCCTTAGGAGTTATAGAATGATATGGAGGAGTTAGAGGAGAATCTCTGGTTGCGCATAGGAGAGGAAGAACCTCCGTCTGAGGTTTTGGCCATGGCCAACTGGATCCAGGACCCTGGGAACACCCGGGGCAGGATGGCCCTCTATAACTGGGTTGTTGTCATGTTTTGGGTTACCAAGACATTGATAGCTCAGACGATTGAGGGGAAGGTGGAGGTTCTCTCGGACTCGCAGAGATTCAAAAATCATGAAGAGAGGTGCTCCAACCATGACAAGGACTCTCATTTCATGCATATGAAGCTGGATGCAATTCCATAACATATGGGCATCTATTTCCTGACTAAACCTAAGGATGCTTCTCACTCTAAAGTAATTATGCTCAACGACCAGTCTATGCCGGAGGTGGCTCCACCGGTTTCCAACCAAGCTAATGGTCCAGGTCCTTCTGGTTAATTTCTTCTATGTCCTTTATCTGAATTGGGTTGGTTTTGGGTTAAATTTCGTGTTTTCGTATAAGCTGTATGTTCCTAACTGTTCCGGATTTCTATCGCGTCTATATAGTCCAATAGGTGTCTGTATGGGTTATAAGGGGTATACTGTGATTTTTTGGAAAGAAGGTATGTACCTAGATCTTCCTAAGACATGTTGGAAGATAAGTGGTTTTTTGTACTGTGTTCATTTGGATAAGTCTAGCAGAAGTTTTGGGTCTACTCTCAGGGACATCTTTGGTTCTGTTGTTCATGATGTCAAGAATTCGATTGTAATATTTCTTTGTATGGAATAGAATGGTTTCTTCTTTTTGCTTAAAAAAACAGAAAATCCCTAGAATTTGTTTTTTCGTTGCATGTTGAAATTCACACGGCATATATGTGTTTTGAGGGCGTCGATTTAATAAATGAGTAAAAAAATGAATTTTCATTGTCACTTTTGGCCAAAAAGTGTTACTTATCTTCATGGATTCACCCAAAAATCTAAAAACAATCTACCTTTAACCTATAAATAAAGGGAAAATGCTTAAACAAATTGAAGAATATACAAGAAAAGCTTGTTAATAAATAAGGAAAAATATTGATAAATAAAAAATAACATAAAAATCACTAATGTGGATAAGCAGCCATGTTGCGGAAAAATGTACCCCTTTATTAGTTGAACTTGTCGCTCATTTGTTAGCCATATATGTTGATGTAAAACCCTAAAAGAAATCCACCATTAACTTGCAAAATAGAGGCAAAAGCATCAAACCAAAATAAAAATAGCAAAACTAGATAAAGCAATTAGGAATGGTAGTGATAAATGAAATAAAATAAAAACCAACCTACATCCAAATCCTAGGCTCTATCAAGCGCCAAGAGGGATCAAATCTCCCGAGGTGCAAACCTCTCCTTGAATAGCTCCTTGAGTGCAACACCTGAGCCACCTAATCCTAAGCTCTAAAGTCTCTAGTTTAAGTCTCATATTCACTTTTTACTTTGTATTATTCTTTTTTGTTTATGCCCGACATAAAATTGATTACTTTTTACTTTGTATTATTCTTTTTTGTTTACTTTGTATTATTTTGTTACTCGACAAGACAAACTCGACAAACACTCTAAAGTATCATATTTACTTTTTACTTTGTATTAAAAGTAAAAAGTAAAGTCTCTAGTTTAAGTCTCATATTTACTTTTTACTTTGTATTATTCTTTTTTGTTTATGGCGGACATAATATTTATTACTTTTTACTTTGTATTATTCTTTTTTGTTTACTTTGTATTATTTTGTTACTCGACAAACACTCACATGTTACAAGATCTCCCTCATATTGGGATGTAGAGCGCCTCTCGGTGCAATAAAATTAATAACAAGAAGAAATTAAATAATAAAAATGAAAAAATAGTTACTTAATTGGAATACTCTTTCTCTTTCCTTGCATTCATGGGTATTTGTATTGCATTCTCATGTAGAGACACCTCTTCCAAGATCACTAGGGAAACAATATGTCGCTCAGGGAAACCTCATGAATCTGCAAATAGAGGAAGGTGAAAACCCTTGTGAATATGGCCCCCTACTGCATAAAATTGTACTCTTTTCTTTGTTGAACTTGTTTTTCATTTCCTAGCGATATATGTTGATGTAAAATCCTAAAATGAATCCACTATTAACTTGCGAAATATAGAAAGAAATACTCAAACTAAGAAAAAAATAGTAAAAATAGCTAAGAAATCAAGAAAAATATTGAGAAATGGAAAATAATAGAAAAAAAATAATGGGAAGAAATGAAATAATGAAGAGGAAAAAAAGGTTACATGGTTGCAATACTTTGCCTTTCCCTTCATTCATGGCTATCTGTATTCCATTATCTTGTAGAACCACCTCCTCTTCCTCTTTTCTCTTGCAAAACCATATGAAATGAAGACATGAAACAAATCCTTTCTTTTTCCTCTTTTTAAAAGTAGTCTTTAGTTTTTCCCGCCACTTTCAATAAGTTAAAAGAAATGTGAATTATTGTTCGATGCATTGACGTATTAGGAGCACTGATGCACTAGTACCTAAAGAGGAGCACTGGTGCACCCAAATTTCAAAGAGGAGCCTCATTGTGCCAATCACAAAGATGAGCACCAATGCACCCGCAGCTTAAAGAGGAGCACTCGTGCACCCATACCAAAGAGGAACACTGGTGTCTTTTTCGGATATTGGCACTTTGGTGAATATGGGTCATGGCACATGGGTGCTCCTGAACCAATTTGAAGCATTGACGTGCTAGGACCAAATCAGAGCATTGATGTATTTTGGGGTTGTTGACACTTTGATGCGCATTAGTATAGAAGCACTAGTGTGCCTAGACCAATGTGGAGCACTGGTGCGTATTAACCAAAGTGGAGCACCAATGTCTTTTTGGCATGTAGTTGCTCTGGTGTGCTTGTAGCCATTGAGAATTGGTGCATTTGATATTAAATCACACTAGTGTGCCATAATGGTTTAGGGGTATCGACAAAAAAAATCTACTAAAACCTCTGGCCGCTTGCTTCCACTCGAAACCTCCATTATAAAGGAAGAATGGAGAATTTTTTGGGGAAGGTTTTGCAAAAAAATTCCACTAGAATCTATTTTCCTTGTTGTGTTGTGACGTTTAATGACCTCATATTTGGACATTTAAATAGAACTAATATAAGACATTATGTCTCATTGAAACACTCAACTTGGTTGAGTTATATGGATTCACTATGTTCCTCAATGGTTGCATGGTTGTGTTGCATTGCCACATTCATCAATTTTTAAATCGCATTGCTACATTCACCAATGTTTATGTCATGTTGTGACAATGACTAAGGTCATAATAACTATAATAAACGCCAATGTGAAATTTTTTCTATTATAAAAAAACAATCAATATAGAAATAATAAAATTGATACCTTTAAAACTACCAAATTTAGATGTTTTTACATTAAAAAGGTACTCATTATATCAATTTCATTCACCATGTCAATTCCATTAAAGTTTATTGTTTAATAATTTCTCCATGTTAATTTTATTAAAATTTAATACTTATTATTAGTGTTTTTAATTTATAACATTAAAGGTTAACTATGGCTAAGTGAACCTTATCCCAGTGGGTTAGTTCGAGTGGTTGAGAGTTGTTTCTTACAAGCAGGAGGTATTGGGGTCAAATCCCCAAATAGCTATGCATTGATTGTAATAGGGCCTCACTCGATGTCCCCATCAGGTTAGGCTCTGTAATCAGGCCCAACGATTTACCCCGTAGAAATATTTGGCTTCCCCTTGTTCTCCGAATTTCAGGGGGGGTTCTGTGGATGTAGCGAGCAACCGATATCCAGGGCCTTGAACCACATGAAAAAAAACTAAGGCTAAGTGAACCACAAAAAAGGTTAACCATTCATGTTATTTGACTTAAGTTGAATTGCAAAATTGCTAATTAGTTATATCACATTGTGGTGTTCTTCAATGGTTTTGTTGCATTAAAACAATTTATCAATGGTTATGTCGCATTGTGACGTTCAATTATCTCATAATATGACATTTATATTGTAACAATATAAGACATTATGTTGCCTTGTGATTTTCATCTTGGTAGAGTTATGTCAATGATTGTATCATACTTCATAAATGGTTAAATCACTTTACTACATTCCTCAATGATTATCTCACATTACGAGATTGATAAATGGTTTTGTCATAATGCAATGTCCAATTATGTCATAATGTGACATTTCAATAATAATAATTTAAAAAGTTATATCCATTATAACATCCATCATGGTTGATTTATATTCATAGTTATATAAGCTCTATACCATGTTAAGGATTATAAAAAATTGCAACAATCACTAAGAAAAAATGATACCAAGAATAAAGTTGGAAGCTCATTGCATTATTGCTCATAATAACAATTCAAACATTCCAACTAATTTGAAGTCTTAATATAATCTTGTCAACATATAGGATTTTAGAAAGTATGCCATTATAATCCATTTTATTGAATTCTTAAATTGACATTAAGAAAAAAATAATATGAATAGAGAATTAACACTACATATCCATACTTTTCCACATAATTAAAGAGTGGATACTACATATTGCCACTTATCCATGCATTCACAACTTACTACATTGTTGTTTGTTCCCACTTCCAATTGACTAATGAGCTGAACTACAAGTGCAAAACTTTAAAGTAATTAGATATTTTTGGTTAACACGAGCGAAGGGAAACTAATCAAGTGCATTTTTATGTGAGTTATAAGGTATCTACATTCTTATCTTTGAAATTGTTTAGTACTTGATGGAGTATATCTATATTTTTAATTAAATAATTTCTAAGTTTTTGTTATCAATAAAATGTAGGCACTAATATTACAATGTAATCTTAATACATTTGATGTTAGTTAAACCATTTGATGTTATCTAAACCACAATTTTTTTATAATATATTTTTGGTAAAGTATAATTTTCAAAATACTCTTTCTACTATAAATATTTTAAAAAATAAAATTACTAAGTGATTATTAAAATAATTTATTTTCATATTTTTAATAATTTCATTTTTTGTTGGTAAGTGGTACTTCTTACTTGCAGGTTTTTTTTGGCTAAAAAACCACGAATTAAGAGTATTTAAGCCGTCAAAATCACTTGGGGATCGCACCAACCCTTAACATTGCTGGATTTTTGGTATCAGTGAGGTTTAGAACTAGCGACCATTAAGCTTAGGGGTGACTTAACTCAACACCCGCCATTGACAGTTCTACATCTCGCGGATAAATCTCTCATTATAATATTTACAAATTCATAATATAGTTGTCTTCATTGAAATTCTATTTGAGATTGATAATATGGGTTTCTCTAATGTTATGGCATAAATGCAACAATAGACTTTAATGAAATATCTTATTATAGCCCAAAGAGGTTGGATCCATCGACGAGGAGTGATGAGTTTCTCGTGGGTGGGAAAGGTTCAATTCCCATGAGGGCCCAACCTAAAGCCATGTGGGCGCCTTGAGGTAGTGGTCAAACGTATGGTTCCACCCAGAGATTATATTAAATGATCTCATGACCCATGGACACATAAATGGATCAAATCCCACCCCCATGTTCTCATTTTAAAAGAGCACACGGGGCGTAAAATAGATGGTGAATGAGTGTACGGTTAAGGCATTCCTTGCGTAAGTTCATTGATTCAAAGTTGTTTTTAATGAAATTTTATTTGAGATTGATAATATGAATTTAATAATATGACACAATACAATATTTTAATAATAATAATTTAACAACAATTTTTCAATATTATGAAAAAACGTGTAGTCTAAACCAGCGACAATTTTGCCCCTTTTCGACGACATTTTTAAGCAGGATTTTGATGAGATTTGAGAAGATTTTTTTAAATTCTCAGAAATCAGTGTTAAAATTGCTTAATAGCGAAACCCTGGAGTATTCAAGATTGCTAAATCAATTTATACAATCAAAACCATAATTTGAATTTTTTTAAATCTAATTTTTAAAAAAAAGAATCACCAAATTCCTTTCTTAAATTCGCAAAAAAAACAAAATCATCCCACATTTAGACAACTCCTATAAAAAAAACTATAACTTAACAACCATTTTTCAATATTTACACTGCCCAGATGTATAATCATTCCCATATTGAACACCAATATCCACTTGAATCATCATTACTTTACAAGGAGGAAAACATAGTCACATTTTGTAAGGAAAACTACAAGGAGAAAAAATACGATTGTGAGCGAGGGTGTAGTTGGATATGACCAACTTAGCTTAGCCACGTATGTACGTAGATAAAACCGATACTGACACTTATTGACTTTTTATTATGGATAGCATGTGTGTGCTCATGCTAATGGGTTTAGAAAGTAGTACTACCTTTTAATCTATGGGTCATACCCCATGTAGACCCTCTTGTGCATAATGACTAGACCGTGTTGTACGCAAGGAATTTATTGAATGGTAATTTTATTTCTTGAGGGCATTTATGACTATGTGCATGAAGTGACGTTTATTGATAATTTCAAACATATTTTGATTAGTTTGAAAATTATTTTCCTTAAAGGAAATATAACCCTCAAGACTATTTATCAAATTAAAAATGTATTCTAATTTGAAGAATTTTCTGCATGTATTTTTCCAGTTAGCAAAACTCTCGAGATCCAATAAGATGCCCTACTTCACATTTCAATGGATTTGATGGATGTCATACTTCACAGTCGAGTGGACTTTGCATTTTCTTTGGGCCAATTACATTCTTTTAGTGTACGCCAAGGTACATATTTATAATGGCGTTCAATATCCACTCCATAGCATGTTGGTGTGGAATGGATGTGAACCACTGGATTGATTATTGGTTTAGATTTAATGATTTACATCCTCACTGCAGGAGCATTAAATGTTGCATTGCATGGTAGATATTGAACACCATTTTTATTGAGGTACTTTGTTTTATAATTTTCCTTCGAACAAAAAAGTCATGTTTATAATTTCTACAATTATAAAATTTGAAGTAAGCTAAGCCTTCTACATTTTGCATATTTTTAGGTATTTATGTTATAATTCGACAACAATTGTTTTTGTTGAAATCATGATTTTCATTGTTCAAATTGCATTTTTTATTGTATAAATGGATTCAATGTCCTCCGATGCATGTGGGGCGCCCCGATTATGCAATTCCAACAATTTCAGTTAGATTTTGGATGGAAAAATGGCCCGAAAAAAAATGCAAAATGTAGAACGTTTAGCTTACTCCATAAAATTCTCCTCCTTTTGGAAAATTGGCAGCGTTCAATAAGGTAATTTGCAACAAAGCATCACATTTAGAATGGGTTTGAAATGACTATTGCACAATTTGAAGATATGAAAATATAGAATGTGGTAGAAAATACATTATTCAATTGTTCCTATATTAAATAAACAAGACTCGTTTAGCGGTAATGTTCTTATACTTTTAAGTAAGAATGGGAAAGCTAACTAACTATAAGGTAACAAGAAAAGAACTCATAACACTATGTAAAAGAAAAAAAATCTTCATAAAAATGATGAACTAAACTATATTAACAAAGTATATATTTTTATTTGTTTACAAAATCCATTTTAATTTAGGATTTATTAAACCTTAGAATTAACTTTATGAAAATCCCTCGCCATATATTTAATGGTTTTTATATTATTTAAATTTAGATTTATTAAATCTTAGAATTAACTTTATGAAAATCTATGGCCACAAATTTAATGTTTTTTTAGATTATTTAGAT
This sequence comes from Larix kaempferi, assembly GCA_027924585.1. Taxonomy (NCBI): domain Eukaryota; kingdom Viridiplantae; phylum Streptophyta; class Pinopsida; order Pinales; family Pinaceae; genus Larix; species Larix kaempferi. The sequence continues at coordinate 2,374,952 of BSBM01001005.1, read as the reverse complement.
TTACTATTTTCATGAAAATCTTGCTTCACCATATAATACTAGAAAAACACAACCTCATAACTAAAACATACCCATAAGGTTGTCCTAAATTAGAAGCAGTTTTATGGAGGACTATGGTCCTAGCATCTAGGAAATTATGTGATGGAGATTTTCTAACTCTTTGCTTTGACAAACATGTACACACCACAATCAATTATGCACTAAAGGAAGAACATGTTCATGCTAAAACATCTAGAAGGGCACAATTTTATTTCTTTACAAATACAGATAATATGCAAAACATCTCATTATTGAAGTTGCGATGTAATTTTGAAGCTTTTTCGCTCTTTAGCCAAAAGGAAATTTAGTTAATTTTGATTCATAATAATGAACAAATTGATGTTGCTTATTGTTTTCGCTTATAAAATAACACAAAAGATGTCTAGCTTAAATGTTACAAGAAAACTAGAGTTATATAACCTTCAAAATAATGTCCAGAGTGATGTTGTTTGGAAATTGTGTTTGCTCATAAAAACAACACAAAATTTGTCTAAATTAATGTCAAGAACATAAAAAAATGAAGTTATATAACCTTCAAAGAAGGATCATTAAATCCCTCTCTTTGGTGTTAAGACTTCAAAAGCTTCTTAAGGAATTTTGATACCGTGATGCTAGGCATTAATGATCCAATATGATTTTCAAAATTGCAACGCCATTAAAAGAAGGATGATTCCCATTCCTTCTTATCTAGATATTGTGGCCACTGCCTTTGTTGTTTGATTTTGGGGGGGGATTTTTAAGATTTTAGATAAATTCAAAATTGATTAATAATTTATGGGCAATTTCTTTGAAACTCAAACTACCTTGAAATTATGACTCTATATAATTTTTAACCCAATTTAAATTGTAATATTTTCAAAATAATTTTTTTATAAAATTAGATAGATTGAGTTACCTATTCACACTCATTCAAATTACATAATATGAATTATTGGAGAACATACCCATTCTAAAATATATTGCATATGCGGTGGTTTCTCCATGTCAATGCTTTTTCCATTGCTAATAATCTCAAGAACTACAATACCATAATTGTAGGTGTCTGATTTGTCACTCAATTTCCTGTGAACATCATACTTCAGAGCTATATATCCTGTGAGCAAACAAAACTCCATGTTAATGCTAAAAGGCTTAGCTCCAAATATAATCACAGCACTCAACAATCATAAATACAAATATAACCAAAACAATCATATAAAGGATTTTTCTTATAATGTTCCCACAACTCTAGTCTAAGTGACTCTGACTTATAGGAAATTTTTTGACCAATTCAAAATCTACTACAAGAATTGTTATCGAGCAATATATTGTTGGACTTGATATCACGATGAATGTTGTGTACATGGAAATCTTTGTGCAAATATGTAGAACCACAAACAGTGCCCAATATAATGTTGAAATGTGTTTCCCAACTCAAACATTGCTTGCCTTCTCTTGTTACCCGGATTACAATTATTTGTGGCCCATAAGTTCATTGATTCAAAGTTGTTTTTAATGAAATTTTATTTAAGATTGATAATATGAATTTAATAATATGACATAATGCAATATTTTAATAATAATAATTTAACAACATTTTTCAATATTATGAAAAAACGTGTAGTCTAAACCAACGACAATTTTGCCCCTTTTCGATGACATTTTTAAGCAGGATTTTGACGAGATCTGAGAAGATTTTTTTAAATTCTCAGAAATCAGTGTTAAAATTGCTTAATAGCGAAACCCTGGAGTATTCAATGTTGCTAAATCAATTTATACAATCAAAACCATAATTTGAATTTTTTTAAATCTAATTTTTTTTAAAAAGAATCACTAAATTCCTTTCTTAAATTCGCAAAAAAAAAAACAAAATCATCCCACATTTAGACAACTCCTATAAAAACCTATAACTTAACAACCATTTTTCAATATTTACACTGCCCAGATGTATAATCATTCCCATATTGAACACCAATATCCACTTGAATCATCATTACTTTAGGGGAGGGATGCCAGTTGTTGGACACCCCACGTGGCTCCCTCCCCCATGCCACGCTGGAGAGTCGACACGACCTCAGCCCGGGCCCAGATGGCACCGCCACCTGTCGTGGTGGGTGCGATAATTAAAGCGGCCTTTATGGCACGCTTTTTCCCGCTTTCCCGGCGCTTTTCCCGCACACTCTCCATCCTCCCGTGTATTGTTGCTCGGGTCCTGTCTGTGAACGCTCCGCCACCCCAGTTCCTGTTCACGCCCGGTCTGGTTCTGCACCACCCCCGGTCTGGTTCTGCACCACCCCCGCTCTGGTTCTGCACCATGGGCGCTCCCGTTCTGCGTTCGTCGTCCCGTTATACTGTGTTGCAGCGGGCGCTTGTTGACTTACCTCCCGACGAGTGGCGTTCGCCGCTGCTGTTTGTTCTGTCTGCTACCTCGCCCGACGTTGACCCTCGCTCCATGGCCATAGCGCACCACAGGCGCTCGAAGTTGTCTGCGGCGGACCCCGTTGGAGGTTTTCATCGGTTCAGTGGTTGTGTTGTTGGGTTGCCGCTCGGCTGGTTTCGCTGGTGGCGATGGTGGCTTCCATCAGGCTGTTCCTGCTCACGGCGGTGGCGTTGGCTGTTCCTGCGTTGGCTGTTCCTGCTCGCGGCGGTGGCTCGTCCCTTAACGCTTCTTCGGTTTCGGTGGTAGGTTTCCTACCAGCCATTCTCTGCAGTGTTTGTCAACACTCTCAACTTTCTGGGGATTTCGTGGACCATTTCTGCTGCTTTTAAAGGTTTAAGTCTGGTTTTTAAATGCATTTCGTTTATGCTGCAGCAGGGTTTTGTAATTAAGGTTCTGTGGTTAATGTTGAAGCTGCGTTTAAATTTTTTTAGGGTGTATGAATTATGGTTTTGTAATTAACGTTCTGTGGTTCATGTTGAAGCTGCGTGTAATTTTTTTTAGGGTGTATGAATTAGGGTTCTGTATTTAAGGTTCAGTGGTTAATGTTGAAGCTGCGTTTCAATTTTTTTAGGGTGTATGAATTAGGGTTTTGTAATTAAGGTTCAGTGGTTAATGTTGAAGCTGCATTGTAATTTTTTTTAGGGTGTATGAATTAGGTTTCTGTAATTAAGGTTCAGTGGTTAATGTTGAAGCTGCGTATAAATTTTTTTAGGGTGTATGAATTAGGGTTTTGTAATTAAGGTTCAGTGGTTAATGTTGAAGCTGCATTTAAATTTTTACAGGGTGTATGAATTACGGTTTTGTAAATAAGGTTCTGTGGTGAATGTTGAAGCTGCGTTTCAATTTTTACAGGGTGTATGAATTAGGGTTTTGTAATTAAGGTTCAGTGGTTAATGTTGAAGCTGTGTTTCAATTTTTACAGGGTGTATGAATTAGGGTTTTGTAATGTAGGTTCAGTGGTTAATGTTGAAGCTGAGTTTCAATTTTTATAGGGTGTATGAATAAGGGTTTTGTAAATAAGGTTCAGTGGTTAATGTTGAAGCTGCGTTTCAATTTTTATAGGGTGTATGAATTAGTGTTTTGTAATTAAGGTTCAGTGGTTAATGTTGAAGCTGCGTTTCAATTTTTATAGGGTGTATGAAATAGGGTTTTGTAATTAAGGTTCTGTGGTTAATGTTGAAGCTGCGTTTCAATTTTTATAGGGTGTATGAATTAGGGTTTTGTAAATAAGGTTCAGTGGTTAATGTTGAAGCTGCGTTTCAATTTTTATAGGGTGTATGAAATAGGGTTTTGTAATGAAGGTTCTGTGGTTAATGTTGAAGCTGCGTTTCAATTTTTATAGGGTGTATGAATTAGTGTTTTGTAATTAAGGTTCAGTGGTTAATGCTGAAGCTGCGTTTCAATTTTTACAGGGTGTATGAATTAGGGTTTTGTAATTAAGGTTCAGTGGTTAATGCTGAAGCTGCGTTTCAATTTTTACAGGGTGTATGAATTACGGTTTTGTAATTAAGGTTCTGTGGTGAATGTTGAAGCTGCGTTTCAATTTTTACAGGGTGTATGAATAAGGGTTTTGTAATTAAGGTTCAGTGGTTAATGTTGAAGCTGTGTTTCAATTTTTACAGGGTGTATGAATTAGGGTTTTGTAATGTAGGTTAAGTGGTTAATGTTGAAGCTGCGTTTCAATTTTTATAGGGTGTATGAATAAGGGTTTTGTAAATAAGGTTCAGTGGTTAATGTTGAAGCTGCGTTTCAATTTTTATAGGGTGTATGAATTAGTGTTATGTAATTAAGGTTCAGTGGTTAATGTTGAAGCTGCGTTTCAATTTTTATAGGGTGTATGAAATAGGGTTTTGTAATTAAGGTTCTGTGGTTAATGTTGAAGCTGCGTTTCAATTTTTACAGGGTGTATGAATTAGGGTTTTGTAATTAAGGTTCAGTGGTTAATGTTGAAGCTGTGTTTCAATTTTTACAGGGTGTATGAATTAGGGTTTTGTAATGTAGGTTAAGTGGTTAATGTTGAAGCTGCGTTTCAATTTTTATAGGGTGTATGAATAAGGGTTTTGTAAATAAGGTTCAGTGGTTAATGTTGAAGCTGCGTTTCAATTTTTATAGGGTGTATGAATTAGTGTTATGTAATTAAGGTTCAATGGTTAATGTTGAAGCTGCGTTTCAATTTTTATAGGGTGTATGAAATAGGGTTTTGTAATTAAGGTTCTGTGGTTAATGTTGAAGCTGCGTTTCAATTTTTATAGGGTGTATGAATTAGTGTTTTGTAATTAAGGTTCAGTGGTTAATGTTGAAGCTGCGTTTCAATTTTTATAGGGTGTATGAATTGGGGTTTTGTAATTAAGGTTCAATGGTTAATGTTGAAGCTGCGTTTCAATTTTTATAGGGTGTATGAATTATAACTAGTGTTTATGAATTTAGTTTGTTGTCTGTTAATGTTGCATCATAGTTTGGGCTGAATTATTGAAGGCTCTATGGTTTATGATTTTGGTATGTTGCTGGTTTATGTTGCAGCAGTGTCCCTAAATTTTATCTGGTTTATGAATTTAGTTTGTTGTTGGTTTATGTTGTTGGTTTTTGTCGCAGTGGAATGGTAATAGTTAAAAGGCAAAACTGCATCATACAGGGGATGGATGGCAGTTGACAACAATGACTTCTCCATTGTCTCATCTAATTGGAAGAATACCCATAATTCAGTTTTTGATATCAGCAAGTTTGCCAAATTTGCTATTGTTGATGCATTTTACAAGCGATCTGCTCCACCTTATCATCTGCTGTTGTTATTGCAGTTTACAAGTTGCATGCTATTGTTAATTTATAAGTGTATGATGCAGTTTTTACTTTTACCTATTAACATGAAGTGATCTGCTGCATCTTATCTGCTGTTGTATGATCTAATTTAGGCCTGTTATGTTGATTAGTATGATACTGTATTAAGTTGTAATAAGTCATGCATGACAGCCCTCCATGGAACATTCCTTATAGAAGCATTTTAATAATAGGAGAGATATAGGCACCATGTTGCAGTACAGTTAGCATCGAATGGATGGGTATGACACCCATGCAATGGTTCAACCCCATTCCTAGCTGCTAGTTGAAGGAAAATATAGGGGTCAAGGACCCTGCCACATTAACCACAGAACCTTAATTACAAAACCCTAATTCATACACCCTATAAAAAATTAAACACTACCCTTTGTAATTAAGGTTCTGGCCCTGCAATTCTGACTAAGTTGTATGCCACCCTTTCTAGTGCATATGAGAACCATGGGTATGCTCCAGACCATTTATGGAACTGTGATGAAACACGGCCAAACCCTAGAACATACACCATAGAAGATGGACCCTAATTCATACACCCTGTAAAAATTGAAACGCAGCTTCAACATTAACCACTGAACCTTAATTACAAAACCCAGGAAACTTGAACTCCAGGATTTAAAGCCATGGACCTTAAGCTGCAGCATAAGCCATTGACCCTGCTGCAGCATAAACCCTAGAACCTTCAATAATTCAGCCGGATACCGGCAGAACGAGAGCGCCCATGGTGCAGAACCTGGGCGGGGGTGGTGCAGAACCAGAGCGGGCTTGAACAGGAACTGGGGTGGCGGAGCGTTCACAGACAGGACCCGAGCAACAATACACGGGAGGAAGGAGAGTTTGCCGGAAAAGCGCCGGAAATGCGGGAAAAAGTGTGCCATAGAGGCCGCTTTAATTATACCACCCACCACGACAAGTGGCGGTGCCATCTGGGCCCGGGCTGAGGTCGTGTCGACTCTCCAGCGTGGCATGGGGGAGGGAGCCACGTGGGGTGTCCAACAACTGGCATCCCTCCCTTATAAGTTTTTTGGGTTGTAGGTGCATAAACCAACAATTCAGCCCAAACATAAATTGAAACATAAACCAACAACAAACTAAATTCATAATCCCTAAAAAATGTTAATGAAATGTTTAATCAGAGTACATTACAGCTTGCTCTTGAAATGATGAAATTGTATATTAAACCTTATGATAAACCCCTGATTACAACCCCGCAAACATCAGGGAACGATATGACCTAGGATTATACCCAAAAATGTATAGGATTGTATACAAAATGGCCATTTTGCAGTAGTTAGACCCAGTGATTACAAAATCCACAATGCAATGTGGTCACAACAAAAAAATTGGCATCCCTACATGACACTCCTATGCTTGATGTCGTCCAAGATCTTCACTTCCCAAGCATGTTGAGTTTCCTGCTTGAGCCAGGTTGGTTGGCATACCTACCAATGGCTGATTAGGTTGTGGCTGGTTGCCTCCATATGTTATCCAATTTGCTTCCTGCAGCCATGGAGGAATTGAGTAGCCACAGTGGACACTAGTGCTACTAACCCCTGCATTGGTTTGACCCCCCCGATATTCATACATCTGTCTGACACCTGCACTGGTAGGAGGGAATAAAGTGGGCATGCGCACTTGTTGATAGCGGGGGACTTGGATGTTTAGGAGGTCTTGGAAACATGGAGTATTATCTGCAAGATGTTCCAATGTGTTTGGCATCATCCTACTCCCCTCCACTATGTTTGCATCAATGGCAGAACTATTAGCCACCCCTTGTTCTTTTTGAAGCAATTGTTGAGCCTTTCTCAATTCCTTTTCATGCCTTGCCATTTGTTTTTGATGAGCCTTTTCTTGTCTTTCTTTCTCTCTGTCAAGCCTCTCCTGTGCTCGAATTTCTGCTGCAGCAATCCTTGCAGCCTTCTTTTCTTTAGCTAAGTCCCTCTTTTTCTGCTTTAAATCCTGGAGTTCAAGTTTCCTATGCTCAGACTCAACCAATAGTTTTATATAGTCCTCTGATGTGAGTAACTGTGAACTTCGGCATAGACGAAGATTGTCTGCTGTAAAGTGCCTTGTTTTTGCTGACACTCTCTCTACCGGTAGCTTTAGAAACCGACCAAGCAACTGGCTCTTCGTTGGCACTTGTTGCTCCTTGCTTGACTCTTGCCTCTCAATATTTGGGTCAATGTTCTCCTGCTCTGTCTGAACCATATTGTCCTCTTCAGCTGGAACCTCGTTCTGGACACTATCTTCTACCAGGTTTCCATTGTCCACAAAATAATGAACAATTTCTTCTTCCAATTCTCTGGGCTGTGAAGGCATGTTCATGCTTTCTTCATTTGTCCTTGACACAATATTTTTGTCCAAATTCATCATGGCTTCTACCAGCCATGATTGTGGGGTAACCTGGCTTGGCAAAGTCAATTCTCCATTGCTGCTTCCTGGTGCATGGTCAACGTTTTCATTGACATGAACAGAAGCAGAAGTTGCAACTGTTTCTTGCATAGAGACATGAACAGAAGCAGAATTTGCAGCTGTCTCAGTTGGTGTATGTACCTCCATGTTACTGTCAATTGGTTCATTGTTATACTGTGTTTCACTTACCTGTTCTTCTTCATCACCACAGTATGGTTCTCCTTGAGAGAGGGATATCATATGATCAGCAGCAACAATGTCTTCCTCTACCTCCACATCTTCTTGGCCAGCAACATGTGCTTGGACATCCCCTTCTTCCTGACCATTCAGATCAAATGCCAGGCTACAACTAGTATCATGAATGAGAGCCTCAGAATTCAGTGGCCATATTCCAGTCCTCCTAAACCCAGCCTTGATATTCGAAGGTGTGAGAGCCCTTTTAAAGGCTTTACTTGCAAGCTCGGCTAGCTCAAACCTTTTTACCTCCACCCCTGGATTCTGTGCCATCCATGAAGCTCGCTCACCCCTGAAATAGTTCTTGAAAGGCCCGAACACACTGACATCTAGGGGTTGCAATCTGTGAGTGGTATGAGCAGGCAGTGTCAACAGGTCGATGCCCAAATTGTTAGCCTCCTCGATTGTTTGCACAGCAATGTGGCTTCCATGACCATCTAAAACCAGCAGGTGTCTATTTACAGGTGAGACACCGCCTGGTATAGATGCAGCAAAGTGAGTAAGCCAGTTCAAAAAGAGTTCTTTGGTCATCCAAGCATGGGGATGTGCAGCCATGCATGCACCTGGTTCACAATTCTGTATATAGTTTTTGAGTTGAGTTTTACCTTTAAATAGATAAAATCCTGGGATTGAAGCACCAATTGCATTGACACAACATAGAATAGTGATCCACTCCCTGCTCCTAGGCAAAATCTTTGGCACATTACGACTCCCTCTCTTGGCAATTACACGCATGCCACAGTTCCTTCCTGCCTGTAAACCTGTTTCATCACAGTTCCAAATATGGTCTGGAGCATACCCATGGTTCTCATATGCACTAGAAAGGGTGGCATAGAACTTAGTCAGAATTGCAGGGCGTAGATTGAGAGCCCTGTCTCTATCTAGGCCCTCAGCTGTACGCAACACAAGGTCTGGATGCCTTTTTTTAAACCCAGACCACCATGACTTACCAGGAAACCCATCTTTGAAGGGGTTTGGCCTCCCTTGACAGATTTGAGCTACTGTGGATTTTAGCTGTATCAGTTCTAGCCCATGTCCCATTTCAGCCATCTCCTTACACCACTGAACCACCTCGGCCTCCTCCTCTTCAGTCATAACTGTAACAGGCCCTCTGCGCTTTGTATCTGTGAGTCCATTTATCCAATAATGTACTGAAGAGATAGCAACTCCATGTTTTTTAGCAGCAGCACGAATGGAATATCCATTGAACTCTATATCATCAATAGCAGCTAGCATGTCTTCTTTTGTCCAACCTCTTATTGCACTGATTTTGGTGACTGAACTTGTTCCTTGAACTGTGGTTGGAATTGACTGTGTGGTTGGTGGTGGGACAACAATGTCCTCTTCCACCACATTGTCATTCTCAACAACATTGCTGGGAGCATTGTTGGCATTTGTATCATTGGGCCTCTCCTCATCCGATGAGGTGCAGCGTAGCTGGGCACCCCTACTCAGTCGACGACTTGTTCTCCTTGCATTGCTGACTCTTGCCATGCCTACAAGAACCTGCACATTTAACAGTAACCTAAATCTACATAAATAATATGAATAACCTGCACATTTAACAGTAACCTAAGTAATCTAAATCTACAAGAACCTGCACATAAATCAGATGAATAACCTAAATCACAGTAACAGTAACCTGAATCTACATAAATAATATGAATAACAGAAACATAAATAACAAAATTAACATGAATAACATAACTGGAAATAACATAAACAGAAACTTAAATCACAGTAACAGTAACCTGCCTCCACTGTGCACACACTTCTGCTGGTATGCCTCCACTGTGCACACACTCTGTTGTTCAAATTTCTGAAATGCAACTGTGCACACACTCTGCAGGTCGAATTTATGAAATGTATCTTCATAAGGGTTGTGGTTCATTTATAGTTGTTTGCTATTGAATTGGGTTGGTAAGAAGGTTGCACATGGATTGCAATCTCTGAAATTTCAATGTGTGTTGTGGATTGATTTGAAAGTGATCCAATGGTTGGGAGCTTGTCATTGTGGATCCCTGTGCCTTCATCTGTTTCATGATCTGTGTGCTTCCATCTGTTTAATGGGTGCATTTAATGGGTAGGTGTCATTTATTGAATACAGAGGGTTGGAATGTTGAACAATCCTGCAGTTATGGCTGACACTAAGTTTTCTGATGCTTGAACAGGTATGCATGAATGTTTGGACAGGTTTCAATGAATGCTGGGATATTTAGGCTCCATTAGAAATTCGTGGGTCCTCCTTTGATAGGTACCTTGCAGTAGGTGGCAAAAACGAGTTGGGATATTTAGCTGTTTATGTACTTCTGGATATTTGAGCAGATCTGTACTTTGTTGGGACAAGATGTTTTGTACAGTTTGTCATATCAAGACTATTTATTGATAGCTATTGGCCCAGTCAGTTAATGGGCAATTTTTGGACATAATTTAAATACTTTCTGCACTTAATATGAAATGTGTGTGTTTAACTTATGGGTTTATTTGTGTCAAGATATGGTGGTTATGTGGGACCAGTACTATGTCAACTACTGGTCCCTGTTCAACATTAGACATCTCTCCCCTACAAGGAGGAAAACATAGTCACATTTTGTAAGGAAAACTACAAGGAGAAAAAATACGATTGTGAGCGAGGGTGTAGTTGGATATGACCAACTTAGCTTAGCCACGTATGTACGTAGATAAAACCGATACTGACACTTATTGACTTTTTATTATGGATAGCATGTGTGTGCTCATGCTAATGGGTTTAGAAAGTAGTACTACCTTTTAATCTATGGGTCATACCCCATGTAGACCCTCTTGTGCATAATGACTAGACCGTGTTGTACGCAAGGAATTTGTTGAATGGTAATTTTATTTCTTGAGGGCATTTATGACTATGTGCATGAAGTGACGTTTATTGATAATTTCAAACATATTTTGATTAGTTTGAAAATTATTTTCCTTAAAGGAAATATAACCCTCAAGACTATTTATCAAATTAAAAATGTATTCTAATTTGAAGAATTTTCTGCATTTTTCCAGTTAGCAAAACTCTCGAGATCCAATAAGATGCCCTACTTCACATTTCAATGGATTTGATGGATGTCATACTTCACAGTCGAGTGGACTTTGCATTTTCTTTGGGCCAATTACATTCTTTTAGTGTACGCCAAGGTACATATTTATAATGGCGTTTAATATCCACTCCATAGCATGTTGGTGTGGAATGGATGTGAACCACTGGATTGATTATTGGTTTAGATTTAATGATTCACATCCTCACTGCAGGAGCATTAAATGTTGCATTGCATGGTAGATATTGAACACCATTTTTATTGAGGTACTTTGTTTTATAATTTTCCTTCGAACAAAAAAGTCATGTTTATAATTTCTACAATTATAAAATTTGAAGTAAGCTAAGCCTTCTACATTTTGCATATTTTTAGGTATTTATGTTATAATTCGACAACAATTTTTTTTGTTGAAATCATGATTTTCATTGTTCAAATTGCATTTTTTATTGTATAAATGGATTCAATGTCCTCCAATGCCTGTGGGGCGCCCCGATTATGCAATTCCAACAATTTCAGTTAGATTTTGGATGGAAAAATGGCCCGAAAAAAAATGCAAAATGTAGAACGTTTAGCTTACTCCATAAAATTCTCCTCCTTTTGGAAAATTGGCAGCGTTCAATAAGGTAATTTGCAACAAAGCATCACATTTAGAATGGGTTTGAAATGACTATTGCACAATTTGAAGATATGAAAATATAGAATGTGATAGAAAATACATTATTTTTATATTATTCAATTGTTCCTATACTAAATAAACAAGACTCGTTTAGCGGTAATGTTCCTATACTTCTAAGTAAGAATGGGAAAGCTAACTAGCTATAAGGTAACAAGAAAAGAACTCACAACAATGCAAAAGAAAAAAATCTTCATAAAAATGATGAACTAAATTATATTAACAAAGTATATATTTTTATTTGTTTTCAAAATCCATTTTAATTTAGGATTTATTAAACCTTAGAATTAACTTTATGAAAATCCCTCGCCATATATTTAATGGTTTTTATATTATTTAAAATTAGATTTATTAAATCTTAGAATTAACTTTATGAAAATCTATGGCCACAAATTTAATGTTTTTTAGATTATTTAGATTTACTATTTTCATGAAAATCTTGCTTCACCATATAATACTAGAAAAACACAACCTCATAACTAAAACATACCCATAAGGTTGTCCTAAATTAGAAGCAGTTTTATGGAGGACTATGGTCCTAGCATCTAGGAAATTATGTGATGGATTCTAACTCTTTGCTTTGACAAACATGTACACACCACAATCAATTATGCACTAAAGGAAGAACATGTTCATGCTAAAACATATAGAAGGGCACAATTTTATTTCTTTACAAATACAGATAATATGCAAAACATCTCATTATTGAAGTTGCGATGTAATTTTGAAGCTTTTTCGCTCTTTACCCAAAAGGAAATTTAGTTAATTTTGATTCATAATAATGAACAAATTGATGTTGCTTATTGTTTTCACTTATAAAATAACACAAAAGATGTCTAGCTTAAATGTTGAAAGAAAACTAGAGTTATATAACCTTCAAAATAATGTCTAGAGTGATGTTGTTTGGAAATTGTGTTTGCTCATAAAAACAACACAAAATTTGTCTAAATTAATGTCAAGAACATGAAAAAAAATGAAGTTATATAACCTTCAAAGAAGGATGATTAAATCCCTCTCTTTGGTGTTAAGACTTCAAAAGCTTCTTAAGGAATTTTGATACCGTGATGCTAGGCATTAATGATCCAATATGATTTTCAAAATTGCAACGCCATTAAAAGAAGGATGATTCCCGTTCCTTTGTATCTAGATATTGTGGCCACTGCCTTTGTTGTTTGATTTTTTGGGGGGATTTTTAAGATTTTAGATAAATTCAAAATTGATTAAAATTTTATGGGCAATTTCTTTGAAACTCAAACTACCTTGAAATTATGACTCTGTATAATTTTTAACCCAATTTAAATTGTAATATTTTCAAAATAAAAAATTTATAAAATTAGATAGATTGAGTTACCTATTCACACCCATTCAAATTACATAATATGAATTATTGGAGAACATACCCATTCTAAAATATATTGCATATGCGGTGGTTGCTCCATGTCAATGCTTTTTCCACTGCTAATAATCTCAAGAACTACAATACCATAATTGTAGGTGTCTGATTTGTCACTCAATTTCCTGTGAACATCATACTTCAGAGCTATATATCCTGTGAGCAAACAAAACTCCATGTTAATGCTAAAAGGCTTAGCTCCAAATATAATCACAGCACTCAACAATCATAAATACAAATATAACCAAAACATTCATATAAAGGATTTTTCTTATAATGTTCCCACAACTCTAGTCTAAGGTGACTATGACGTATAGGAAATTTTTTGACCAATTCAAAATTTACTACAAAAATTGTTATCGAGCAATATATTATTGGATTTGATATCACGATGAATGTTGTGTACATGGAAATCTTTGTGCAAATATGTAAAACCACAAACAGCGCCCAATATAATGTTGAAATGTGTTTCCCAACTCAAACATTGCTTGCCTTCTCTTGTTACTCGGATTACAATTATTTGTGGCCCATAAAACTTCAATTCCCAAGAAAAAATGAGATTCAGAAAGAAATAGGAAGGATACTGGGGCCAACCGAATAATACTCTGTCGAGGCTACTGTTTGGTATGTATTTATAAACCACAGTCTCTTTGGGCCTTCATTGCAACATCCCAGTCAACATTGTAGGTTTCTTACCAATTTGTTAATTGTCAACTGCACATGTCATCTAGGTGTAAGACAACGACCATGTCGGTCATGTCTCTTCTCTACCCATGTGGTGTTATGAGATTCATTTCCATGAGGAACCTTACCCATAGCATTTATGTGCTCCTCCATAGAAACCTTCCATGTGTCAGTCAAAGCAGTGTCAATAGGTGCATCAACAAGAAAAGTCTATAAAGTGGCTGGTTTCAGATGAGGCAAAAATGCTCAAATTTAATATATTCTGATATAAAAAAGTATTGGTTTTAGACTCGTAGGATTCAAAAAACGTTTTCCAAATTTTAATCATTGTATTATGGGTAGAATTACTCAAACTTAATAGCTAATTTGTTTAGAAAAACAAAAAACAATTGTAATACCAATAAGTGCCCGATGAAAAAAATTCATTCATATTTATTAGAGTTATTCAAAAGCCACATTTCTTAGTCCACTATGTACATGACTAACATAGAAATTAATAATTAATTTGTAACCCCAATTCCCAAAAAAATGGAAAATGAATAAAATTGTTGAGACTTACTATTGTGTGAACCCTCTAAAGGAGGTTCGCCAAAGGGTCATTGCAAGGGCGATGTTTGTAATTAGAAATACCAACTAGGGATGGAGTCGGCCTTAGGTGCTAAGATTTGAATTTAGGACATGGAAGTCACCCGTCGAAAGATTTATTAAGCATTTCTGATGGTTGGGCATCCCATCGATACTTGTTAAAGTTTGCTTTGGCTTTGTATCTTTCTGCATCATCCGATGAAGACGAAGAATTGTGGGGTTCCCGTGCCTGATATTTCTTGAATCTACGACTAGATATAATTGCAATCTAACTATTACAACAAGGAATATGTTAATTACACTGATAGGTGTTTAGATATTATCTGGGATTTTGGACTTCCTTGAGTGGATCAACAAGATTAACTTGAGTGTAACAAGTGTACAATGGAGATTCATTTCATGGTCGTCGTATATTGTTATGCTCAAATGCATCTTGATTAATATTTAAATAAGTTTCAGGTAAGAGATGGATAAGAAAAGGGGTATGTTTATTAAATAGCATTTGTTTTTATGTTTATATTAATTAGTTTAATGTTTAGTCTTTGTTTAACAACCAACCATATCCACAAAATTAAGTGGTTGGATACACCTATCGGTGTTCACCGACCACTTTACTTGTGGTTATGCTAAATGTAGAAATGGACACGTTACATCCACACATTCCAATGCATGTACATCTCATTAATAAGAGAGAATGGAATGCAAACTTGAGGTAGAAAACCATTGAATGCAAATCGTAGACCCTCACTGTGTAGTGTACAAGATGCAGACGACATATCAATGCCTCACCCTATAGGCCATGGACACTTGTTGAAAGAAACCTACGTTTTAGGTTAAACTTGACTCAGTAAAAGAGTCAAAGATGGGTTTACAGTTGATGGTTTACAAGCCCATGGTTTTCGGTGTCTCATAGTATTTTCCCATGGTATTGCATGCGATGAATCCTACTTAAGGACTTGAGTAATTCCATTGTAGATTTCCTAAACTGGCTAGTGATGGCTGAATTGACCATGCCTTGGTTGAAGTGGTCAAGGGTAATATATTTATTATTATTAGTTTATAAAGAATGGTGATGCAGGTGGGAATGACAAAAGCCAATCCAACCCGCTTCCTCCAGGAAATATTGTGATTCTATGAAATCAAACCACTAAACTTAGCTAAAAACCAGCTAAGTCCTTCTCAATTGCGGGCCTTACCTTCAAAATAGGCCTTCCGCAATGTTCTGCCCGTCAGAATTAACTTTCCACAACAACCTTGCAGAAACGTCTTCTTTCCGCAATTGCGAGTGTCCTTCCGCAATGATCTTTCCACAATCACCTTCCTGCAATTGTCTTTCCGTGACGAGCCCTTCCACAACTTCCTTTCCGCAACTCTCACTCCCGCAATGCGGATGCCTCCTTTCCGCAATTTGTGGATTGCGGGTTGCGGGTGCGCTTTTCGTAATTTATTGAAAAGACTTCCGCAAAACTCTTCCGCAATGTGACTTCTGCAAACTCTCGCTGTTATCTCCCAAGATTCTTCCTTCTACGGAACACTGTATCAACCGTCAATCCCTTGCGGATTTGATCTTGTTCGTTGATCTATGATCAATGCAGAACACTTCACATCGGATTTTGGAAATGTTAACTCCCGCGCATGTCGTCGATCTTCCTTTTGGCTTTGATCTGAGCCATCCAACCTCTGCTAATTGAACCAACTGCAACTCTATGATTTTTCGTTGATTGATCAGGGAATCGATTAATCCAGCTCGACCTTCATCCGGATCTAATCTTCTTCACTAGATTTGCACATCACTTCTTAAACTTCAACTCGGGTTCACATACTCACCCCATTCAAACCCTGAAACTCACTTCTGGATATTCGAATATATCGAGCTTCGTTCCTTACAGGGTTTATTCTGCAAATTATCACATTCACTCATGCATTCATGCACAGAGACCAATCAGACCTCCTCTGTGACATTCCGTCCTCTAAATCCCAATTTTGGACTACTGCATACACACAGATTTGTCATACAACTAGTAGGTTCATTAATCATTCGATACCCACATAATCATATACACAGAATGAACTGCATTTACACAGAGATATGCCGAAATAGGCTTTCCTTCATTCAACACAAAAAACCTGTACATTCATATCGATCCAGAACCTTTGTTCCAATCCCCTTAGGCCTGATTTACATTGTTTGTCCACCCTAGCCAGATACACATTATTTTGACTCTCTCCCTTGCTACCCTATGCCTCGTAGGCTTACAAAATATCTCTCCCCCCAAACTGAGCTTCCAACTCATTGAAACTAACTCCCATTATCTTGCAACCATTTTTTAAAATTAGAAACCTCGAACCTATCTTAACTAATGACTCATCAAACAGACTTGCTACATCTCTATCACCTTCTCGAGTCAATATTTTTCTTAAGGAATCAGTTATCATGACTCATACTATAATGACACATATCCTCATCTAGAATCATCTAAAACTATGCTCACTAATTAAGAGAAATTTACAATATTTTTACAATAAACCCCTCTTTGGCTAGTGTCATGACCTTAAGGTCTGACTTACATTTGAAATTGCCTTAGTGAGTAGATGCTCTTGCATGAGACTCCCAAGGTAGAAATTATTCATGAACTCCTGTTCATGTCTCTTCAATCTTCATCTGCCTGGATCCCAAACCTTATGTTGTAGTTGTTCGCTACCTTTGCCATCATCACACTTTAGTGTTAGTATTAACTTACTAGGCTTCCACACTTTGTTTTGCAATCTGCCTTTAAAATTACTTTCAACATCTTCTTAAGTCAATGAACTCAAACAATTCACCTCCTTTTTCTCCTATGTATTGCACATTCTCTTGGAATATCTCTGCATAGCTCTCCACAACTCATCAATTCCTCTATCCAACTCTGCACATTCGTCTTTATGATGCTGACTGCTTTCTTCTACCACCCTTACATCCTTAATGTCCTTGAATACATCTCCCTCTGCAATGTTCATTTGTTGTTCCTGAAATTCAATTTTACTTCCAAGAAGTAACTTCAACTCTTTGACTGCAGTATCATATTCACTCTTTCTTTCCTCTATACCAGCAAACATATTATGAGTTTGAAAACTAGTATCTACTCCTGTCTCAACCAAATCTTGAGACATTTTTCTATCACTAACTGCTATCTTACTTCCATACTCAGGCTTCTTCAACAAATACTTCAGCAACTCAAATTCCCTTTGACATATTTCAAACTCTTCATGATAGTGCCAATCATATCTTTCTGCTTCCATTCTAACTTCATCTCCTATCTCAACAATACTATGTTGTTGGAGATCTACTACCTTCTTTGCTTCATTTTTCCCACTGTCCCTTAAGGCAATCTTCTGCTCAACAGTCCCATACTGTAGCAACATAATTCCATCTTCATTATGAGACATCAGAGCCCCATTTCTCTCCATTTTAGCTTGATCTTCAAAATCAATTTCCTGTTTCAAATTCACTACATACTGCCTTGTTTCTGCATATATATTTTCATAATCTTTGTTCAAACTATCAAGCACAAACGCTTTACCCAGTTTTCTCTGTATGCCAGCATTCTTGGCAATTCCTTTTTCACATTTTTCATCCAAGACAATTTCTTCATTTTCATTCAACTCTGATTTTACAACTTGAATACACATATCTTGTTCCTCCAATCTCTTCTCTAAAATACTTAACACATGGCATAAGTCTACCATATCACTTGGAATTTCTCCCAAGAATTCTGCATAGTCTTCACTATCTTCACTCTCTGTAACAACTATTAGCAGTTGTCCCTTATCCTGACTATCTTCAAGATTAAAAGTCCTCGATGACTGTCTGGTACTTGCAAAATCCTCCACAACAGTGTTCAACAACTGCTCTTTTTCCTCCTTCACAAGATTATGTGAACCTCCTTTCATCTCTTGAAAAACCAGAATTTTGCTTTTCTTTTCTTCTGTGATAATAAGAGATAGTTGTCCTTCTTCAGCATATCCTGCATTCACACACAAAATATTAGTTTTAAAACCATGAGACCCTAAGGTCTCTTTTGATGACTTCATCACCACTTTTTCTTGCTGACTCTCATTGCCATAACACATCATCAGATGCTCCTTGAGTTTTACATCAACTTCACCAGTATTCTTAAGAAAACTCCCTATTCCACATTCACATGAATGAATTCCTTCCTTCTTTGTCAATATTTGCTCAAGCTCAGCTTTCTTGAGTTCTTCATTCTTCCACCAAGCCAATGACTGTTGTCTTTGCTTCTGCTTCAAAGCATGCCATTGCATTTTCTTCATTCTCGCTATCCAACCAAAATACTAATCTTCATTACTTTCTTGAATCAGTCTCTCTATCTTACTGAATCTTTTCTTGATATCAATAAATTCTTTGTCAAAATCCTTTTGACTTGCCCTCTGGATTCCATTCAACTGAACATCTTCCTTCACTTGACTGTAATTAATCTCTAGACTTCTTGTATGACTATGGAAAGTCACCTTCTTCTCTAATTTCATGACAGTGTCAAAGGACTGCCTTTCATCTCTCATGTTTGAGCAACCTACAAACAAACACCAATCATTAGTTTCAAAATAATAAGGCCTTATAGCCTCTTTTGTTGTCTCAAACATCATCTCTCTCAACTGATTTTCATCCTCCAAAGGATCCATGGGACCATTAACTAGTCCCATATCTTCATCATCATCACTACTCTACCCGAGAATAGGTCCTTGTTTAGGTTCACGTAAGTAACCCTCTTCGCCAACACATATCTTTTGATGCAACTCAACTCTTCTTATTTCTTCCTTTAGCTATATACTTGTCTTGTGTCTCAGCCTACTCTGCAACAAACTCCACTTGACTCTTTTCTTCTGAAGAATCCAACCAATCTCTGGTATTTCATATTCCTTTATACAAATTCTCTCATCATCTCCATCTGTACTTTCATCTTAGCTAATTCTATATCAATTTCATCCCCATTGGATCTTTTATGGCCTCTCTTTGAACCTTTACTATGACCATCAGTAGTCATAGCCTTCTTTTCTTCATGAGCTCTTTCTTTCCCACTATGAGATGCAAACAACCCGTTGACACTATATTTGAAATACTCAAAAAAAAAGAAAACCTAAAAGCTTTTTCAAAAATATCCAAAAGAAGTAAATTTACTAAGGATGGGTTGAATGAAGGGTTATAATACAAAATCAACAAAGCAAAAAACCTACATGTGCAATAGTCCGAAAGAAATTATTGAAAAGGTTAAATCTTAGCGAAGTTTCAACGGCGGAGATGACGAAAAGAAAGATCAACGGTTATCGTGGATTCCCGCACCGCCCAAAAGTTTGTTTGCAAACAATGGTGAGTGGTTGCGGACATAATACCGCTGGAGTACGTGTCGCATTATTATTGTCCCGCATCAACATGATAGTGGTATCACAAACCACTACAACACCGTGCGGAACCACCAAAGGATAATACGGGGTAAACGTGGGCCATAGCACGTGGCAGACGCAGAAGGCACAAGGGAATACGCCATATGTTGACATAAATAGGATGGACGATATACATTGGCACAAAATCTAAGGACGAGATTCATCCACATCATGGGAAGTGCACACTCAATAGAGGAAAGAGTGGTTGCGGTAATTAAACCACTCTAACAGGTGTCAGAAAATGGTTGATTTGCACATAGTAAAAACCAGAGAGGAAAACCATTATTGGGATCGCGGATACCACCATGGGAAATAAAGAGGCACAAGATCTAACGGCTCAAATCAAAAAGCATGTGATCAACGATTGGAAATAAAGTACATTCGAAAAGCTGCCAGAAAGTTAAGAAAAAGGGCTTATATAAAACAAAAGGGTTTTCAAATAACGACATTTTGTCTATGTGTCATTGTTCCTGGAAGCTTTGAATACTGGTGGATATCAGTAGTTGCGATAGAAGGATAAAGACGTGTCTGTACAGGTAGGGTCTGGTGACCTGGCCCACATATTTTAACGGAAATTTGTTTGCAGAAACGATTTAAATGGAAACTGTGCATGATATAGATGTTTTTAAAGTCAAAGAAGCCCTAGAAGATAGAGATGGGGACATTTATGATACCCTAATCACGTTACCAGTCGCTGAAGTCAAGCTTAAGTTGTCTACGTTATTATAAGAAGGTATAGACATACACAGAGTCCACCAGTTATCCTTGTTAGCCTTCTGCCCGGACCAAATCCCGTCTTTTCCAGAATTTGTGTCGTGGTGTGCTGATAATTATTCCAGAGAAGAAAGAATTGTTTTAGACAGTCGAAAAACCAGATTCGTCTGCAAAATAGAACCTGCCATCATAATTAAAGCCCTAGAAATAAATTTTTCCCAAACCCTCGAGTCTGAAAGTTTTTTCGAAACTTCTATTATTGAATGTTATCATCAAACCCTTCAAGATAATAGAGAAAAGTTTTTGTCTACGTGTCTTAAACCAGAAACAAACATTTCAGATATCCCTTACCCTATAGATATCACTTTATTTGATGAAAATACCCAGCTGGTTCTAACATTGTTGGCTTTAATCCCAGGGTTCAATACAGACATGTATGTAACTGAGTTTCAGTTAAGCCTTTTGTATAAAATGAGTACAATTCAGTCATGGATTGATGAAAATCAAATTCCTCGACTTAACTTTGAATAATTCTTGATTGAAAAGATCCATGACCAGATGGTCAATTTCCCTACTCTCAGGCATTTCAGATTTCAGTCATTTTTGATGAAAATGATCATGGTGGCCAGTCATCAAGAATTACAATTCCCTGAAATCATTTTCACAAAGTTATTAGAAAATAATATGTTTAATTACATAAATTATATGCTCTCTGAGATTTATAGAATGATTTTTGGTGAAAAATTGCCTAGAGTATTACCAGAAATGCAAGCATGTATGCAATTAAGTGCAGAATACGCTGTAGGAGATTGGTTCTTGTCAAAAGACAGTACAATGATCAGGTTATATGGTTTCAAACATAAACCCTATGTTTTACCAGCATTTCCTACCTTAAGGGTTTTCGCTTTGGAGTTCCTTAGGCAGAATTTAATTGTTGAAGATAATAATTTCTTGCTTTTCAAACAAGCAACAGATATCAAGTATCCGTTCACACTTGGCCCATTCACAGTGAAGAACAAAAATGATGCTATTTATATAGAAAAATTATTGAAAGATATGGGATTTGAGACAGACATGGCTATTGAATATGATCCGTTAAACATAATATCAAAATGGAGAACAGATCATCGCATCAAAGCATTGAATCATCAAGTGATTGAGGGAATGTCTGATAGAGAAAATTGGCTGGATTATAAGGAAGAAATTATTCCAGATTCTCAAGATAAGGAAATGATATTGACAGATACAATAGCAGAGGCAGAAATCACGATGAATACTGCAATGGTAGGGTTTAAAAAGCCCATACAAGACGTAGTGAACATTGAAAGTGAAGAAGCAGAAAAAGGGAAAAAATTAAAAATGGATGAGCAACAAGAGTTAATGGTAGTTTCAGAAGAGGAAGGGAGAACCGAAGTCAAAATACCAGAGGTCATGGTAAAGGAATACAATATTAAAGAATCCCTAGTAGAAGATGATGTAAATAAACCACACAATCTGATGGATGTATTTAATGAGCACAGTCAAAATAAACAGGAATCCTCTCGGCAAACTAGTCAATTATTTCCAAAAGTCACCTTGAAATGCGAGTCCTGGTGAAGGAAATGACCAGTTATGATCTACCCACGGCCGACCAATGGAACTATGTGGATAAATATGGAAGGACAAGATATTCTATCCATTCATAGATACATTCAGAATTTTTGCCAAGTGGCAAAAATGATGTTTTTATTTTAAAAATTTGTAATATTGTTTAAAGACAGTTATCTATTGTTTAAAGACAGTTATCTTTCGAGTTAAGACATTTTCAGTTACTAGTTAAAAGAAGCAGTTATGTCAAGCTTCTTTCAAATTTTGTATAAAAGACATTGAGAATCATTTTTGAAAGGGTTGGAAACTCTTTGAGAGACAATAAGTTTTGAAGTCAGATTTTGATAGAATAATAGAAAGTTGTACAGTGGAAATACCAATCTTTAGAGACCAAAGATTCATGTGTTGATCATTTTTACAGTCTGTCTTTTTCCCTTATCTTTATATGTGCATGTCTACTTTCTTTGTTATATCTTTCATTATGTTCTTCTTCTATACTTAAATGAACGTTTGAAATAAATCGGGATTCATACTGGTTATGCCTCGTTTTATCGCATTTAAGTATCCATTATTTGTCCAAAGTTGACAATGGGTTCATCCTAGTTAGATGCCTGTTGTTGATGGATTGTCATTATTTCTTTCTATACCACTTGCAAAATCAAATTGACTGTGATATGGTTTCTATCTTGCCTCTGTGGAAATCTATTTGGTATAAATCTCTTGCTGGCACGTTAAATATTTGAAAGTTGACTCCATGCCCAATGTTTCTTGTTTCCTTTTCAACCAAGTAAATCATTTTTGAGAAATTTGAGCGTGTTTCTATATATTTTTATCCTTTACGTATATCTTGTGAGAGAGCCCTCTCTGGTGGAAAAAATGGCTAAGTTTTCTACCTAAAGTCTGGTTTGAAATAAGTTACCTTAGGTGTTATTCTTTTATAACCGAGATAAAATCTAAGTGCTAACACAACCCATGTTCACAAGTTAACTCTGTCAACCTGTCTTCAAATACCACACTAAAATTTTCCCTGCTTAGTCTTCTACTGGTACCTCTGCTAATTTCCTTCTCCATATTGTAACTTTTCTTTGAACCCTTAAGATAACCATCAATGGTCATCTCTTCTTCTTTCCTCTGTGGAATCATCTTGGTCCACTTGTGAGATGCATCAAGCCTCTTCTCTCTCTGTAACAAGCCTACTACTTGTCACCAGCACCAAGTCATCTTCTTGGTAACTCTTCTTCTTGGTTCTCGAATGGAACCTCTTCTTGAGCACTCTTGCTCTTTAGCTTTCAAAGTTGTTAGGATGCTGCTTTCCAACTACTCACCTTTCTTGGAGAACTACAATCGTCCTCCCTCCTCCAGCAATACTCTCTGTTATTTGGGGTCAATCACAAACCTTCTTTCACTTATGATTTATCCACTAGGATTTCCTTATGCCCTCTGCACTCAATCACTTATTTCCCCTTGTCACTACCTCAATCAGTTTATCTCGTTACCACATAACTGATAAATACAAACCATTACCTCTTTGGCCAAATTATGTTTCAACACATGCCATTGCTGCAACTTTTATCTTCACAGTTCTCTCAAACAAGAACACTCTCTTGAAATTTATTCCCTCAACACACTCTGTCCTACCTCTCTCCCAGGTAGAAAATATTCTAAGAACACCTCAAAGTTCTTGCTCAATCACAAGCTAACTCTGTGATCAACATTTCATCATATAAGCAGATTCAGTAACTTAAAAAAAAATACATTACCTCAATCAATCTCCTCAACTTTGCAATGCTAGAATTCTAAGTCCTTTCTCCTCTAAACTTCTTGCGAACTACAATCTCAACCTCTGCAATGATCAAGTCTCTTTCACCTTGCCACTAATACCTCACCAAACTCCCTCCTGAGCATGGTCTCTTGGAATCTACTGGTTCTTTTCTCATCAGAACGTTTGGAGCCTCCAATGCTCTTCCTAGGCTTCCTCTTGCAGATTCTCCTTGATCTTCCCCAAAGAACAACCCGCTCTGATACCAAAATGATGCAGGTGGGAATGACAAAAGCCAATCCAACCCACTTTCCCTAGGAAATATTGTGATTCTTTGAAATCCAACCACTAAACTTATCTAAAAACCAGCTAAGTCCTTCTCAATTGCGGACCTTACCTTCAAAATAGGCCTTCCACAATGTTATGCCTTTCAGAATTAACTTTCTACAACAGCCTTGCGGAAACATCTTCTTTCCGCAATTGTGGGCGTCCTTCCACAATGTTCTTTCCGCAGTCACCTTCCCGCAGTTGTCTTTTCGCAACGAGCCCTTCCGCAACAAGCCATTCCGTAACTTCGTTTCTGCAATTCTCTCTCCCGCAATGCAGATGCCTCCTTTCCGCAATTTGCGGATTGCTGGTGTGCTTTTCATAATTTCTTGAAAATACTTCTGCAAAACTCTTCCGCAATGTGACTTCCACAAACTCTCGTCGTTACCTCCTGATATTCTTCCTTCCGCGGAACACTATATCAACCGTCGATCCCTTGTGGATTTGATCTCGTCTGTTGATCTATGATCAATGCAGAACACTTCACATTGGCTTGAGGAAATGTTAACTCACGCGCACATTCACTTTGCAGATCCTTTCCCCGTCACCGATCTTCCTTTTGGCTTTGATCTGAGCCGTCCAACCTCTGTTAATTGAACTGAATGAAACTCTACGATTTTTCGTTGATTCATCAGGGAATCGATCAATCCAGCTCGACCTTCGTCCGGATCTAATCTTCTTCACTGGATCTACACATCACTTCTTAAACTTCAACTCGGGTTCACATACTCGCCCCATTCAAACCCTGAACTTCACTTCTAGAGATTCGAATATACCGAGCCTCGTTCCTTACAGGGTTTATTCTGCAAATTATCACATTCACTCATGCATTCATGCACATAGACCAATCAAACCTCCTCTGCGACATTCCGTCCTCTAAATCCCAATTTTGGGCTACTGCATACACACGGATTTGTCATACAACTAGTAGGTTCATTAATCATTCGATACCCACATAATCATATACACAGAATGAACTGCATTTACACAAAGATATGCCGAAATAGGCTTTCCTTCATTCAACACAAAAAACCTGTACATTCATATCAATCCAGAACCTTTGTTCCAATCCCCTTAGGCATGATTTACATTGTTTGGCCACCCTAGCTAGATACACATTATTTTGACTCTCTCCCTCGCTACCCTATGCCTCGTAGGCTTACAAAATATGTCTCCCCCCAAACTGAGCTTCCAGCTCATTGAAACTAACTCCCATTATCTTGCAACCGTTTTTAAAAATTAGAAGCCTCGAACCTATCCTATCTAATGACTCATCAAACAGACTTGCTACATCTCTATCACCTCCTCGAGTCACTCCTTTTCTTAAGGAATTAGCTATCATGACTCATACTGTCATGACACCTATTCTCATCTAGAATATTCTAAAACTATGCTCACTAATTAAGAGAAATTTACAATATTTTTACAATAAACCCCTCCTTGGCTAGTGTCATGACCTTAAGGTCTGACTTACATTTCAAATTTCCTTAATTAGTAGATGCTCCTACATCAAATGGTATGATGCTTGAAACCATGGACAAAGTATTTCGGATGAACTCTCGAGCTAGGAAAGGACATATAGTCATGATGACACATGAACAAAATGCATGGCATGGATCTATAGGAATCATTAACATAAGAAGCACATGGAAGATAGGGAAATATATAATCCACTCACTGTAATATATATATATATATATATATATATATATATATATATATATATATATATATATATATATTAGGGAGTTGGAATTTGATCACAATGTAAATGGGCATATGGGTGTAAGACTTGGTTAGTCATGTGCGTACCTGGCTTGGTGAGTCACATATGAAAATTCTAGGGGTAGATTTAGGTAGACTAAAAAGGGGGCATGTTGTATTCCCAAATAGCTGGTTTAAACTTCGAGGGGGATTGATGATTATCCCAAGTCAAGTTTAAAGGGGGGAATGTTAGGTTAAATTGACTTGGTAATAGATCTATTGTTTCTGGTTTGGGTTTCTATGGTAAAAATATTCTTCATTATGTATGTGTGCTTGTTTATTATGTATTTTATTTCCTAATACAAGGGGATTCCATCCCATCAACCCAATTAAAAATAAAACTTTGGGAAAAGTACAAGAAGAAAATTTTTGGCGATGGATTAACAAAAAAATCCATCACCTAATATCTCGTACGGACATAATAAACAATAATTATTATGATTATTACAACAACATAATTAGAGTGATTGATATTCTTGACCTATGGTTCCATAATGAAAAATGAAATTGATTGACTTAGATCAACCACTTTAATTACAAGTGTTTGTAATAATCATAATAATAATTATTAATTTAGTATACAAACAATTGAATGATATCAAAATAATGTACCATGGTATTGTAGTAGAGTATGGTAGACAATGCTTTTTATGGTTTACTATGTTTTATCAAGGATGATCATGTTTGACTATGGTTGGACTATACTCAAACATGGTTGATTAAATTTGACTATGGTTGACTTTGGTAGACTATGGATTACTTTGGTTGAGAATAGTTGGCCATGTTTGATTGTGTGACCATATTTGAAGCCAACAGGGTCCAACGACACCTGTGCCAAAAAGCACCATTGGAGCCTTCCGGGAACTTGGAGGAGAACTGCCACCTTCCGCTAATGAGACACCGAAAACATCAAGGACAAAGGACGAGAGGGGAAACACGACCACCGAACCTATGAATCTGGATTTCCTTCAACAGGAAAATCTAACTCTTCTCTCTTATCTTCGCGTGGGGTCTCCGTCGCCTCCTTAAGCACTTTCTTCATCAAACAGATCCCAAAGGAATTGGCCTGCTGGCCCCCTTTCATTATATTCAGAGCTTCGCGAATACCCTGAACAAGCTAGTTGCGGGCTTGAATTTCTCACACCAACAGGATTCTCGCCGCCCAATAAGGACTCTCCACCACCTTCCGACCAAGTCGGGCCTCAACTTCATTCACCAAACCGATTTCCTTATAAGCGATCTTGGTGGAAACACTGGACGGAGTTTCCTCCAGATACAGAGCACTCCAATTGAACAGCTGGGGATCATAAGAGTCCCAGCTTTTAGAATAACGATGTGACAAAGACAGACCAGCCGCCAAATCTTCACCACTCGGCCAACCAGAATTCCCTCCTCGTCTTCCTCCTCTACGACTACACCCTCTCTTCCACGTAGCCATGGAATCTCTATAGATAAAAGACCGAAACCAAACTTCCCACAAAACAAACAAAGGAGGAAGACCAGACAAACCACTACAATTGCTCCTCAGCCATGTTAAACTGCATGGAATGCTGCTAACACCAGCTACATGAACCATTCTTATACACAGACCCCATGGAGGCTCATTTACTATCCACCCAGGGAAATTATACCAAGCCATCACTCCCGCGACAACCATAGAGAGTCTTTTCAATAACTCGTACATCCTCCTTAATTCAAGATCTCCACTGTAAGTACTTCCCCACAGTCGAAATCTGATCATCCCATTCCTCCATTTATGCGAAGAGCTGCTAAGCTTCCCGTCTGGGGTACGGGGGAGGATTATACTTGTTGGGAACTCATACCAACTTTGGACAATCATTACACTGACAGATCCATCGAAAAGCCTGCCCACCCCACTACGCTAGCATTTCTGTCTCCGATAACAATTCATTCCCTGTGGTATTGTTTTCCGGCTGTACCAGACTGATGGGGTCCCATGTGTTTATCACGTTATTAACCACCTCACCTCTACTGCTCTCGGGATACCTCCCATCCTGTCGCATATCCGGCTGACTATGATGTAAGCCTTTAGAGGTGTCGTCTACCATCATTAAAGGATCTGGGATCAAGGTATCATTTCGATCCAGCTGGGTCCTTCGATCCACATGGCTTGTACTGCTCACACATCCTTCCTCCACGCGCCCTTCCATGTGTCTTCTATCCTTTTCCACCAACTTTTTACACTTCTCGCTAAGTTCCCCGTCCTCTATTTCCAGTAAGGTTACAACGTGAAAGGAGCTGCCGACATTTACACCTTTATTGGCTAATGCATCTGCCACCTTGCTACCTTTCCTTCATATATGCAGAAACTGGAAAGCCGAGGATCCATGCACCAATGTTTTCAATCTCCTGAGATGACTTTCCCATCTCCAGTTATTCGCAACTTTATCAATGGCGGATCCGCACTGCACCCTTCTCGCCATAGCTATTATGATGAAAGAATCTCCTTCGACTTCCAGCGGCATCCACCCCTTCTGAATAGCCCACCTGCAACCATTGACCATGCCTTCCAACTCCGCCACATTATTCGTATTTTCCCCCAGGTCACTCCAATAGACCCCGAGAATACTTCCAGAGTTATCCCGAACCACCCCCCCATAGCCAGTGTCTCTGGGGTTGCCTTTCGTCGCTCCGTCAAAGTTAAGCTTGAACACCCCTACTGGCGAACAACTCCAATGCTCTGGACTAAGAGGCCAAGGATTCAGATTACGCGGCCCACAAATGCTAACAGGTATATTAACAATCCCCCAGGCATTTAAAATTATTCTTTCCTGAATGTCGTTGCTCATAACCTCCTGGTTCCACTATCTCAGTGTGAGGGATTCCTGTAGATAATTTTCCAGAATACTCCACACCCCCGAAGGAGTGTTTTGTTTGCCTTCAAAGATTCGCCGATTTCGCTCCTTCCAGGTTACCCACACCACAAAACCTGGGAAAATCTCCCATAACCTATTCAAAATGTCATTTTTAAAGGCTTTAGGAAGTTAGTTTGCTACCGAAAGGTCAGGTCTATCTATAACCCTAGCCGTCTTATCGAAATGTTCACCTCCTTTGTCCCAAAGGAATGAGGCAAACATGCATGAATCCAACAGGTGATTAATAGTTTCCAGGTTTTGTCTGCACATTGGGCACATGGACGGACCTACAAAACCCCTCCAAGTCAAATTATCCCACGTTAAAATCCGCCGGTGGAGAAGGAGCCAACAAAAAGTTACTACTTTGGGCCACCATTGACCCTTCCATATTTTCTTCCATCGTTCCTCTGCTTCCAGTAAATGGGTCCCTATTGCAAGCTCCAGGGCTTCTTTTATATTGAAATTCCCTGAAGAGGAATAACCCCATTTGATCTTATCTGCCCCCTCCAGGATAGGGATTCTCCGTTTAGTAAGCTCCGAATAGAATTCCTCAATGTTCTCACCCAACGATAGTGCCTGCCACCATGCCTTAGTTTTCCACACTCTGAAGTGGACATCCTCCATATTCACTTCCCAGAATTCCTGAACCATCTTTGATTGATTATTTCCAAGGTATAAACGGAGAGTCGGGCTCGTGATCAAATTTTCGAGACAGGGCAACTGCTGCCACGCATCCTCACTAAACCGGGCATAGGCCCCCTCTCTAATTTCCCAGAAGCTGTGTTTGTGGATAATGTCCCTATTCTCCAATGTAGCCTTCCATATCCTCGACCTCAGACATTCTGTATTAAAACAGATTAGCCTATGCTTCGACCAACGAGGGGCATATTTCATGTGCCACAATCTGCCCCAGGGTTCTTTTACGTGATTAATCCACTTCCACCATATTTTACTTCCCATGATACTGTTGGACCTCACCGAGTCCCGAAGGCCTAACCCTCCATTTATCTTTGGTCTGCACAGGGTTTCCCAATCGACCAAGTCCCATTTTCTATGACCCTCAAAGCCTCCCCAGAGGAAGTTTCTCTGAATGTTGCGAATTTGCTTGAGAACAGTCTTAGGCGCTGCCAGGATAGAGAACAAGTACACTGGCATGGCTTGGAGAACCGATTTCACTAGAGTGATACGACTTGGGAGCTTCAATGATCTGAAGTTCCATTGCTCCAATTTAGCCTTCATTTTATCCAGCAGGTCTTTTCGCGAAATCTAACGAATGTTGGATTCCGCCAGAGGTGCTCCCGGATACTTGGAAGGTAAGGATCCTTCCGAAAATTCAAGAATACATATTATATTTCTTCTGGTAATTCTAGGGGTATTAAAGAAATAAACTTGAGACTTGTCCTTATTGACTTCCAAGCCGCTAGATAATAAAAACACATCCATTCCTTCCTTGATCCCTCTGGCTTCTTGCACACTGGGAGGGCCCATTAACATAGTATCATCCACAAATTGCTGGTGGGTTTGAGGTTCAATCCCATCACACAGGGACAAACCCCTAATTCTGTTTCTTCCTTTCAAAGATTTAAGCAAACGACCCAGACCTTCAGCCACAATAATAAACAAGAAAGGGGAAAGGGGATCCCCCTGCCTGATACCTCTTGAAGCCTGGAAAGGCTTGGAAGGAGTGCCATTCACCAGGATGGAAAAAAAGGCAGAAGAAACCAAACTCATCACCCAATTAGTCCAATCCCTATTGAACCCAAATTTACTCAGAATTTTATCAAGGAATTGCCAATTAACTCTATCGTAAGCTTTGGAAAGATCCAACTTTAGTAACATACCAGGGGTTTTATCAGTTTTAAGGGAGTGAATAATCTCATGTATCAGAATGATCCCATCAGTTATTTAGCACCCTTCCACAAAACCTACTTGCTCAGGGGAAATGATAAGCGGGAGAAGAGGGCATAACCTGTTCTCTATAACTTTGGTTATAATCTTGTAGATCACATTACAGAGGGCAATTGGTCTGAACTTCCCTGGGTCTTCAGTCCCTGACTCCTTTGGTATGAGCAACAGGTGGGTAGCATTAAGGGATTTAAGAATAGTCCCTAACTTTCTAGAGTTTTCCACCAGTGCTAGCACTTCATCCTTAATCCAAGCCCAACAAGCATGAAATAAATTAGTGGTGAAACCATCTGGGCCCGACGCTTTGTCCTCAGCCATTTGTTTGGCTGTTTCCTCCAACTCTTCCATCTCTATAGGTTTCATCAACATTAGGTTGTGGTCGTCGTTAATCACCTTGGGAATGACCTGCAGAATTTGGGCTTGCGCCTCAGCCTTGAATACCTCTGGTTCCTCCAGTAGATCTTTAAAGTATTCATTTAGAGTATCTTCCAGATCTACCCGAGTTTCAGCAAAAGTGCCATTCCTTCTTTTGAGACACACTACGTGATTCGCATGGCGATGCTGGATGGCTTCTGTATGGAATAATTTGGTATTTCGTTCCCCTTCCTTCGACCACTGGTTCCTGGGATTTTGTTTCCATAGGAGTTCCTCCTGTCTTTACCGCTCATTAAATTCCTGTAGCAGAGTTTGTTCTTCTTGCTTTAATTCCTCCGAGAAGCCCAGGGAAATACCTTTCAACTGAACTTCTTTCATTTTTATATCTAGCCGCATTTTTTCTTGGAAGATGTTCCCAAATGATTCCAAGTTCCAATGCTTAATGTTACTTTTTAAGGGTTTTAGCTTTTGTTGGAATTTGTACATCAATGTACCCTCAAAAGTTGGAGTATCCATCCACCATTGTTTGAGTTTTTCGGGGAACTCCTTGTTGAGAAACCAAAACTGTTCAAATCCGAAGGGTCTAAGGAGATTTTCCCCGATCTGCGACCATTCCAGACTGACATGCCAGTGATCAGAACCCACTGAAGAGAGAATAGCCACTGTAAGGTCCCCCCCTGCCATCATAATAGATTTTGTAACCAAAAACCGGTCTAATCGACAAGCAATAATTCTGTCCCCTGCCCTTTTATTATTCCAGGTAAACGTACCATTAGTTGCTCTGATATCCACCAGGCCCAGAGCTTCAATAGTATTGTTAAAGTGATCATTGATGGGACTCAACTGATGTATACCACCTTTTTTTTCCTCAAGATGGCGAATCAGGTTGAAGTCTCCTCCCAAGATCTAGGGAGAAGGTCCCACCTGATCTTTGAGGGATTGCAAGGAATTCAAGAAGGATAGTTTCAAATTAAGCGTTGAGGGACCATACACATTTGAAAGGAATCCATAGGTTCTCGTTCCCAACACCTGGAATGCAGCCATGAGATAGAAATGGGAGGCAAAAAATCCTAAAAGAGCCACTTTCCTTGGGTTCCATAGAATACCCATGCCCCCTGCCGTTCCTCTTGCTCCTGTCGCCATAACTTTGCAGTTATGGCACACCTTCCTACCGATATCTTTAAGTTCTTCCACTGTACATTTCATTTCTTGAAGAAACATTACAATAGGTTTCTCCACTTCAATTTTCCTTTTCAGGGGCCAAATTTTAAGAGGGATTTTACAGCCTCTTATATTCTGGGTTGTAATTCGCATTATTAAACTATTTGGGGATGGTCGCAAGAGCTGTGACGATAGTAGGGTACTGACCTGAATTAACTAGCTATGAGCCAAGAAGTTGAATCCTCTGCGCATTGCCGTGTCTTCCTCGTTTATCCTTTCTTCCTTTCTCCCCCCCCCCTCGAATTCTTTCATGGGATCCGACGTAAGTCCCAATCCTTTGGGTTGCTTAGTTTTGAGTATGGCTTTCTCTAACAGGGAGATTTGGCTTTGCGTTAGAGGATTTGGAGTCTTTTCCGAGACCACCGCCTCTAGGATTTCCAGATCTAGCCCTTCGAAAGTCATTTCCTCTCCTTCTTCATCTCGGTTTTCCACATCTTCCATTGCTTCTTCCTGTACTTTATATGATATGGGATTTACCTCGGCTCCCTAATTTTCTTGAGTCTAATTTCCTTGAGAGGTTTCATCTCCCTTTTCAACCTGCAGGACTGCATATCTATTGTGGGTTTGATCTTTCTTGTTCACCTCAGGTCCAGCTGCCCTCTTGGCTGATCTTTTCTTGTTAGTGACTTTGGTGAACCCATGTTCTTGTTTCTTCTCCTGGTTACTAACCCTTCCTGGGTTTTTATTTAGGGGGCAATCCCTACAGAGATGGCCATGTTCATGACACCGTTTGCATCTAAAAGGTATTTGCTCATAATCAATGGCCTGGAACCAATCCTCATCCTGCCATGATATCTCGATTCCTTCTGGAAGGTCCTGGGAAATGTACATATACAGACATATTCTAGCATACGAGGTGTATCTCATTTTTTTTGTTTGTTCAGACACTTTAACAAATACTCCCAACATATTTCCAATTTCTGTGAGGATCTCCTCTTTCCAGTATTCCGTTGGAAGGGAGTACAGATGTATCCATACCGACGCAATGGTGAGATTCTCCTTGTCTGGGTTAAATTGTTCTTTCCACGGCCTTAAATATAAGCCTACTGATTGAAAGAAGTATGGGTCATTATCAAAAATCCTGGTTCGATTGGATTCATTGAAGAATACCACCGTGAAAAACACTTTCGCTCCGAGCTGGAGATCGAAGTGACCTTGGGGTTTCCATGTGGTATTTATCCACCATAACAGGGCTTTCTCAGATGGCCAGATTCCAACGAATTTTCCAATGAGAGCATGCTCTTTCATGTGCTGTATATCCTCTCTGATTCGATCTGACTTGATCTGAAGTCTTGGTATCTTTCTTGATTTTGGCATACATTGCCCTGGTTTTCCTTGTCCAGCAGCTTGATTAGTTTCTTTAATTAATCCATTATGGCCAGCCTTATCCTGACATTCCAGAGTTTTCAGAGCTTCCATCACCCCTTTTCCTTTATTGTCAACCACTCCGAGGTCAGGGGGCCGAGCCTCCCCCTCCCCTTGCGCCTCCATTCTAGTTACCTTGCAGCTGCAGGTGATCCGAACCAGATCCAAACCTGATTAATGCTACTGAATCTGACAGTCTATCCTTGCAACAGCGTAAAACCTTCCACCTTCATCCTCTACTCATTGTTTTATCATAATTGACTTTAGTTAACCATGGTCAACTTAGTGAACTATGGTTAACTAAGGTTGAATTTGGTTATTTAAGATTTGCCATAATTGACCATGGTTGACATGGGTGTCAAATGATGGTTGACTAAGTTTAACCATAGTGAACCATGTTTGATTATTGTCTAACCATGGCTGACTTTAGTGAACCATGGTTTACTTTAGTTAACCATGGTTGAATTTAATGAACCATGGTTGTTTATGGTTGACTTTGGTTAGCCAAGGTTGACTATGTTTACCCATCGTTAACAATGGGTGACAAGTGATGGTTGATTAGGTTTGACCATAGTTTACCATGGTTGACTATTGTTGAATTTTGTTAACCATGGTTGACTTTAGTGAACCATGGCTCGCTATCGTTGACTTTAGTGAACCATTGCTCGCTATGGTTGACTTTAGTGAATCATGCTTAACCATGGATGAATTTGGTTTACTAAGGTTGGACAAGTTTAACCATCGTTGACCATGGTTGACAATGGGTGACAAACTATGGTTAACTATGGCCAAACATCATTTACCATGTTTGACCATGGTTAATCATGTTTGATTATGGTTGACCTTGGTTAACTAGGGTTGACCATGGTTCACTATGTTTCACCATGGTTTAAATGTTTGACAATGTTTGATCATTGTAGAGGATGGTAGATAATGCATGCTATCATTTACTATGTTTTACCAAAGATGGCTATGTTTGGCTATGGTTGGATTATAGTTAATCAAGGTTGACCATAGTTGATAGTATGATTGACTATGGATTACTTTGGTTGACCATGTTTGATTATGTGAGATCATGTTTGAATTCCATTAGCATTGCTTACTTATGGTTGACTATGGTTGACAATCATAAACAATGATTATACAAGGGGTTTTGTGGTTGACATTAGTTAACCATGGTTAACCATAATTAACTATGGTTTGACCATGGGCAACCAAGGTTGACTAAGTTTCTCTACTTTCCCACATAATTAGAATAAATGCTACATATTACTATGTCTCCATGCATTCACAACTTGCCTGTAACATCCCACTATTTTCATAAAAATTTAAAATTTCTAAATCGTCATTAAATACAAATAATTATAAAATGCGGATCGTAGAGAACCCTAACGTAACTTATGGGATATTGTAACGTTTTCTTGGCATTTGTTTCGGTGGTAGGGTTTGGGGTGAGGCCAACCGACCGAGAGGCACTTAGGGTTTTGATGTTTTTAGCCTCCCTCAGGCTCAATCCTGAGACCGATAGCAACCTCCAAACTGTATGTGAATGCTATTAATGGAGGTCGAGTCTGGAGTTGAATAGTGTGGCAATCCACAGGTTGGATGAGTGCGTATGTTGGGGCGTTGTAGTGACTTGGAAGTTTGGTGTTTCAATCGGGTTGTAAGTTTCAAAGGTATCACACAGCGTGGCCTTCGAGTTGGGTGCTTCTCCTTCGAAATGCATGGATGGCTGGCTTCGTCAAACTTCTGTCACGACACAGGTACCGTGAAGTTGCAAAAGTTTAAAGTTTTCTTTGTTGCATGCATCATCTTTTCATGATTGATATTTAACTCTGTGTATGGTCGTTTGGCAAGTAGCTCTCGGTGATCAGCAATGTGCCGGGAAAGTTGACGGGGAGAAGAAATATAGCGAACCCACCGGTAAGCTTCAGTGGTTCCCCTACCTCGTGGTTCTCCTGGAATCGGACTCGATGAGCAGGGTGTTGGAAGTATGTCTTCTCGGCAATGGATTTTGCCTCGCCTGCAGAATTGGGAAAATGTTACTATTTATGTTTGTTTGTTAGTGTAGATGATGTGAATATTTCGTAAATGTATGGCCGGCCACCCCTTGGCTCGGCGAGCTTGATAGGGTTTGAACTCTCGTTTTTGCAAGAATTTCACAGCATTAAACGTTTGATGTCTATCGTTTTGCACTTCTAAGTCGATGGAAGAACAAGTGTGGAACTAAAGGGAAAAGAAATGTTGACTATAGTTTTGTTTCGGCATCAACTGTGTAGTGTAAAAGGAATGGGTTTTGAATGGAACCTTCAGTAAACAAAGAGGCGATCTGTAGGATACTTCCATCGTGATTTTAAATGGAAATGTTCATTGTTTGGGGTTTAATGTTTACGTATGGTGTTTTCGAATTTGTACCAGAAAACCTGTTTAAGATGTTTATTTAAATAGTGGCTATAAGCCGATAATGATCTATCTGGCTTGCATTGCATCTGTGCATACTTGGGTTGAGCTGATAATAAAAAGGTATTAGCTTGGGTTTGAAAAAAACTGTGTTGATGTTAAATCCTATCCTGATAATGATAATGAAATCTGCTGGTCTGTAATGATGTTTAAAATGCAAGAATAATAGATCTTGATTCTATAGTTAAGATATCTATGATAATGAAAATATTTGAATTTGCAGCTGTTAAATGTTTGTAAATATTAGTATGATGAGAACAGATCAACCCTGGTTTGGGTGTAGAGATGTTGTATGTTACTCTATCAATTCAATAATGTTATTCTTTTCTTTGCTTTTAAGAACATGCTATTATGTGAAGTGAATTCTGCCACATGCAGTTGATAATACAGAATCAAAGAATTTACAGTGTATTCGTCAGTTAGTTTAATTTGCCTATTACTATAACAGTTTGTCTACTTTAATTCTATTTCCTTGTATTTGTCCAATTTGGACCTCTGGAAAAAAAAATGAAAGAACAATACAGTACTCCTTTTTTGCACAAAAATAATACAGTGATGACAATAATTTCTATAAAGATCAGTCATATTCAAATAACAAATAAAAGAATGAGTATGTGGTTAAATAGAATGCATGATATTGGTTTCTTTGAAGAAACAACTGATGATCAGTAAACCCTAGATGTTAACACCATGTCCACCTTCAGAAGTCAGAAAAGAAATTACTGCTATAACTAGTTTCTGGTATGTTGTTTCAGCATACAGATTTGAACAATATAATCAGTACATGTAGAGATTTAATTTGCAGCTGCTAAATAACAAGATGCATAGGAATATAAGTCTGTTCCTGGGTGGTCTCTTGGGTTTATGTATTTAGATGCATGCTAGGTTTCACTTTTAAATGAACAGATTTAATGCTACCTCTCTGTACTGGAGTACGATGCAGCTTCATGCATGGGGAAAAATGCAGAGGAGTCATTTTATCAATTCAGCAAATTTAAATAAATCAAGATCTAACATTTTACTGCTACTAGTCATTAATAACATTTCTGAGCCATTTTCTGAGAGCATTCATATGATTGGAAACCAAAAAAAAAGAAAAGAATAGAACCTGAGTGTGATAGGAGGAACAAATCACTCAAGAAGCCTGTTCCACCCAACCTGCTCCTAAGCAGTCAAGATTTCTGCCTTAGGACCCCCGAGCCTATCCACTGATCCACCGGGAGGAAGAAAGTTCTGAAGCTTAGGATCTCTACTTGCAGCAGCAAGAAATTTATCCAGCCTTACAGGCTTAGTAAGCAATTGGACCAGCACCAGCACCTCTGGTCTGTCCTTTTTATAACATTTGCAGACTTATACTTGCACTCTCCATAGCCTCCCTATTCGAATCTCTCAGCCATCACCTGATGCACATGAGGAATGTTTATGTAGAAAATATTGTAAGAGCTCCCTACTCAATTCGAATTGCCTTTTATAAACTGCCTAGGTCTTTTTGTAATTAATTGGTCATTAGTGAGCTACCTGCTCACCTCCCTCCACTTGGAGGGGGAAATGCCACAAAATTAGGGGGAGTTATCCCATAACAACAGCTAATGGTAGAGTGCAAATGCTGCCATCTGTCCCAATCCTTCCAGCAGCTTCCATTCTTCCTAGTGGGCCAGTGGACACTCTTGTAACAGCTTTCTTGAGTGTTTGTCTCCCATTTTTATTTATTAAATAATAATAATGAGTCATTATATTCATCTTTGACCTAATTGGTCATAATTACAAAACTTGTAATTATAATTTAACACAAAGTATTTTGCAAAAAAGATAATAGTAGAAAATAATTATTCTAAAAAATTGGGTAGGTGATATTGCCATATTTTTGTTTGTTCCTACATCCAATTTAATGATGAGCATGAATGGGATAGCAAAATGAAATTTAGAAACTATTAATTAAATATTTTTTATAACCTGAGTAACGGACAACTAATCAAGTTTATTTTTATGCAATCTATGTGGTATCTACATTCTTGTGTTTGAAATTATTTATTACTTAATAAATTCTATTTAAAATTTTAGTCATAAGTTTTTGTTATCATTCAAATATATCTACTAATACTACAATACTAATACTACAATGTAATGTTAATACATTTGGTATTATAAATTATATAATCTTTTATAAGACATTTATTTTTATAATTTTTATCAAGATATAATATCTAAAATATATTTTTTATTATAAATATTTTTAATAATTAAATGATTATTTTATTTAAAATTTAAAATTATTATTAAAATAATTTATTTTAATAATATTTCATATTTTTAATCATCATATAAATTAATACTATCTTTATATTATTTTTGACTTTAATGATTTACAAATTTATAATTGTTTTCAATAAAATTTTACAATGTTACACAAAGTAAACTAGAATGAGAAAAATACGATTGTGAGCAAGGGTCTAGTTGGGATATGACCAACTTACCTCTTACCTCAGCCACGTATGCAAGTAGTTAAAACTAAGAGGAACACAATCTTTAAATCAAATATAACATCGGTACTCACCAGATGAATCATGCCCAAACTAGACCCTCTTGTGCACAATGACTAGACCGTGCTCTACACAAGGAATTTATTAGTGTGGTAATTTGAGGACATTTATGTCTATATGCATGAAGTGACGTTCATGAATACTCTCAAACATATATTGATTGCTTTGAAAATTATAAGAAATATAGCCCTCAAGGAACTATAGTCTCATTTTTGAAGCAGGTTTTGCCTTTTGAAGATGATGCTCTACTCCACATTTCAATGGTTTCGATGGAATTTATCCCAATTAAGTTTAAAGGAAGGATCGATAGGTGAATATTGACTCCAGCAAGAGTAGTTAGATTAACCTTTTTGATGGGTTTACCATTATAGTTTATGTACCCATGGAATGAACCTATCATAAAGTTTGATGTACCCCATTGTAAGGCACCTAACTTGTGTGGATTAACCACAATTAAAATCAACTAATGATATTACCGAATTTTTAAAATCAATCTTTATATAAATACTACATATATATATTTTTTATTTTTATTTTAAAATTTTGAAAACATTATATTTTGAAAATAAGTTTATCAAACTTTTTACATGAATCATCCTTAATTAATAAAATGGCTTATACTTTTTGAACTTTTACATACTTATTTTACATATTTAAAATGTCACTAAATATTAAAACACAACAATTGTGAGTATTTATGTATATAATTTTTTTCTTTGTTTTAATGCATTCATCTTTATTTCTCCATTTACCTTCATGTTTATCGGTTGAATTGCATTTTGTATAAAGAATATACGGCATCACTTTTATCATGTCCTATGGAACAATAATACGTCTTGTGTAATTTTATTTTATGGTCTCAAAATCTTGGTTTTACTTAGATATATGGCATCATTTTATTATGGAGAGGAGAAAATTACTAACGGATACGAGATATAACAAGCGGCTACGTGGTAGCATTACTTGTTGATGAAGAAATTTGTTGTAGACAAATGCAATATTTGTAGTATAATTGTAGGAATGCTAGTTTGTTGTATACAAATACAATATTTGTAGCATAGTTGTCATTGTAAGGTATGTTGTTTCCTTTGTATGTAAAAAGGATTTTTCCGTTGGTATAACTATTGTTATGGGTTTTGTTTGTTGTTCACTAAGCCGCCCTCCCATCAATTCGCTCCCGAATCCTGTTGGCGGGAGAAGGGTTGGTGTTAAGCTATTCATCTCACATCCTTTGCAACTACATCATTAGGATTAACAAATTACACCTCCA
Organism: Larix kaempferi; assembly: GCA_027924585.1. Classification (NCBI taxonomy): domain Eukaryota; kingdom Viridiplantae; phylum Streptophyta; class Pinopsida; order Pinales; family Pinaceae; genus Larix; species Larix kaempferi. The sequence goes on along the minus strand of BSBM01001005.1, from coordinate 2,335,023 downwards.
AATAGTATAGCAAATTGGATCGAAAGAGAAAGTAGTAGAAGCATGCATCCTATAATAATATTTTGTTTACAGCGAGGCTCCTACCTATCCAACTTGACTTACTTGTTCCCACTTCCTACTTGACTGAACTCCACTTGTAACTTTTTTAAATACTCCACTTGAGCCTAACCAAGATTGATAGACCAAGCAACCACTATACTTAACATAGTCATAGTTAAACTTGCCTAGTAGACTGAACATACTTGAACTAGCATAATTACTTCTCCTACTTAACTCTTCCTATCTTGACTCGCTATATATACCAAGTGGTCCCCCTTGACTAACTTACATGATGTGATGAAAGCCTGTAGTGTAGTTTATAAGTATAAGCTATTATTGTAAGGTGAAGTCATCATAGGGGTAAAGAGCATGGGGTTACTCGGTACAAAAACGATACTGATCTGTGTATCACCAATTCCCTAGTCATGACTCAAGTGCCATGAGTGAAAGAAGTACTTAGAGAAATTCCTCGATGGATAGAAGCTACAAAGGCGAGATATGACAAGATTCATAGGCCTTATGCAGAAGTGAGCGACAATACAGCTCCTCAAAATATCACAAAGCTGCATACTCCATTGTTTGTACAGAAGATGGAAGCGTCGTGAATGGTAAAGAAAGTCCATCGAAGATGCTGAAAGATGCATGAGATCTTGCAAAATGCACGTGTGACGACAACACCCAGTGAGGCAAAGAGGCAAGTTCAACTTCCATTATTAATTCTTTATCATGTCGAGTGACTAGATATCAACATTAAAATTTGTCAATTGTAGGTTGGCATGATTTATGGATGTGCTGTGGAAGACGTATTGACAGGCTGTGTTATACAGTGCTAGAGGATGGAAATCTATTTATTGTATTTTTGGGGTGCGCTCCAAATAACTTGAATGATACACCTAAATCAACATAAGAGGTGGTCTGTTCGGCACCTGGAATTGTTTTGTGCATGGGATTCGACAAATATGAATATACCAGAGAATGTGTTATAGTTGCTCCTCCCTATGGTTTGTGTCTTCCATGCATATACTCTGCTACGGTTTGATTCTCGGTCTTTCTATGAGGTCTATCATTATTTCCAAAGGCATTTTTCATGGTATGCTTTTCAACCGATTGTATAAGCTTTGGAAATTTACCATCTTTGACTCTTTTGGTATAGTTCCACATTGATTTTTTAGAAAATATTACGTTGACATTTTAAGAATTGGTAAGATTCGCCAAAATTTATACACTTTTAAATAAGTATGAGTCCTTAAAATTATCCCCTATAGGATATTATAGTTAAACTCTTACTATATAAAATTACTAAATGAAATAATTTATTACTATATGTATGCAAGGTTTAATACTATATGTATGCAATTAAATTATATAATTATTAAATAGATCAAATAATTCATTTTATTATCAAATAAATTCTTCTCCAAATTTAGGAAGACCAAAATAATATAAAAAAGGAAATAAAGAAGAATGAAAAACCTGTAATTCAAAGAATATTTGCATATTTTAAAGAAGTCACGACAAGAAAATGCATGGTCAACGAGAGAATCTAAAACTTCTCTTCAAATTATGGCCAATGTGGAGAGAATGTTAATGCTTGCTCGTCACGCTGGAATTAAATTGGAATGTGGATAGTGTCAATGTTTACTCATCATGCGGTATTTAAACTTGATTGTGGAGAGTATTAATGTTTCTTCGTCATTTTGGACGGACTCCAAGGACTCGAATAAAATCAGGAAGCAGATTTCTAAGTTCGGTTCACCAAAAATATTGACTTACCAATTCACAGTTATAAACTCCATGTAGTTGTTCGAAATTCTGTTGACACGGTCATAGTCAAGACGATGAGAATGATTGCAAGAAAGGGTATTTACATGTACATATAGGTGGCTTATTAAAATAATCAATTAGCACTTCACTAATTTTACCCAACATCGAGCATGGGATTTTCTGGACATTGTTAATTTTATGCAACCATTGTTATACATTAGCCATGACCGCTAAGCAATAAGCTAAATTCAACAAATGTACAATGTACATGGCTTATTAAAATCATGCATTGGGACTTCGTGTCTAGCATTGGATATGAGAAGTAGAATCCGTTAGATATGGACTATTCGACCTCCCATTGTCCTACGTTTCCCGAGTTGCGGCACTTCCCTTGTAGCTTAACTCAGGCATTGTTGGATGAAATTGCGATGGAAATCGATCTCTAGTTACCAAATTTGTCTTTGAAACGAAGAGAGCGAGGATATTGTCCCAATACAAAATGAAATGAATGGCTGAAGGCAGTTCCAGAACGAGCAGCTGTGATAATGGATGCAACAGTATGAAATTAGATGCTACACCAACTACAATGGATGCCCTCATAAAATGCCATGACACAGCCGCTATATTATCTATCATTAATTCATCTTAGGTCATAGACAAGTTTCAAGGAACTTATGTACATTTGAATGCCAAGTTAAAAGTTGAGGACGGGCCAACAATCTACAAGCAACAGTGATTTATCTCCTCATCTAATGCAATTTGTGACTATGACGAACGCCAGCTTGAAGTATGACTTCAACGGAGGAGAAGAAAAGGCCTGCAACAACTGAGAAGAAAAGGTTATTGTAAATTCCTTCAATTCATATAATTTGAGGCAAGAAATGGTGTAGCTTAAAGACTTTTACGAAACCCTATCTGTCGTGTAGCAGACAGCCGCAGGGCATAACTTCCTACTTGCAAAGTAAACATGATGGTAAATGTTGCCTTCTCCAGGTCTCTTTAATGTTTTCTATGTAGGAGGCCGAGAGCAATTGCATAAGCTGAGTAGAAAAATAAAAAACTCAACCTGTGGATTTACACTGTGTATAATGCTTTATGTATGGGAGGTCACCAGTAATTACATACATAGAGAAACTGCATAAGCCAAGCATCAAAATAAAAATGCCATCATTTGATTGAGTTTGCATTATCTGCATATATTGTAGTTGCTGCTGGAAAAATATTAAAACCTCACTGCACATACTTTAGTGACTTTAGAAATATATCTGCTTACAATGGAAATATGAACATCGCCGCTGACCCCACAATAACACCTTTAACTTGTTAGCTAATTGCATGGCATATAAATATATTTATTTTAAAAATAATATAAATAAAATATATGGGCTAATGTAAAACCTAGGCAAAATGTAAAATAAATCTAGTCAACGCTCCAAGTAATTGCAATTCAACGCAAATCGATTACAATGTTACATGTCTATCGACAGGTACAACAATGTGATGATCAATATACACTTTATATTAAAGCATACGACCTTCGATATAATGTAACATGCCTGGCCACATTTTCACGGTCCTTTAATCATGTCACTCCGCTCCAATTGTTACAGAACCCTCAGAACATTTACCCCATTCATCTCCTCATCAGCGTAAAATATCCAAACGGATATATTTCCAATTTATTTTGAAAGAAAAAGGATGATATTGTTATACAAAATTTCCTTCTAAGGCGCTGACAAAATAATCTGAGGATAAGAATAAAACAATTATAATTTATAATGCATATACTTACATACTGCAAACGGTGTGGATAATCTATTATTAGGCGGGATTGTAAAAAATTAAATAAGCTTGACATTTATTTCGCAGATTGGCAAATACACAATTAATGTTGCATACGATGATAAAGATAAACATTTCAATATCTTATTCTACATAACTTTAATTGTTAGTACATATTAATAATAAATATAACTTTAACCGTTAGTACATTATACATATTAATAGTATGATGGTTGAGTTTGACTTACCATATTAATAATTAATATGGTTTATATATGTTTATTGGTGTATATCAATCACATTTAAATGTGTAGCCATAGTTGATATACGTCGATGGTCGTATATAAGCCATATTAATTATTAATATGGCTTGCTAGTTGATGATCGGCTTGTTGGTTAGGTTTGGTGAATTATTATTATTATTATTGTTGCTATTAAAAACAATATTATGGTCACACAATTAATAATATTAATTAAATAATAATAAATATAATAATTAAATATAACGATTATGGTTGACCATGTTTAACTATGGTAGACTTTGGTTGATCATGGTTGACTTTGGTTGACTTTAGTCGACTTTGTTAACCATGTTTGATTATAGTCAACCATGGTTGACTTTGCTTGACCATGGTTGGTTTTGGTTGACTACGCTTGTCTATGGTTTACCATGGTTGACTCTAGTTGACCATGGTTGAATTTGGTCGACCATGGATGACTTTGGTTGACCATGGGTGACTTTGGTTGACCATAGTTGACTTTGGTTTACCATGGGTTGGTATGATTAGCTATGGTTGACCATGGTTGATCATGGTTCATTATGCTTGACCATGGTTGACTTTGGATCACAATGGTCAACCATTAGTTGATTATGGTTGAGAATGGTTGACTATCGTTGTCCATAGTTGACTATGTTTGACCATGGTTGAAAATAGATGACTTTGGTTGAATTTCGTTGACCATGGTCGACTTTCATTGACCATGGTTGACTTTGGTTGAATATGGTTGACTTTGGCTGACCAAATTTGACTTTGATTGACCATGGGTGACTTTGGTTGACCATGGTTGGCTTTGGTTGATTGTGGTTGACCATGGTTAGTCATGGTTGATTTTGGTTGACCAAGGTTATATATGGTTGACTTAGTTTAGCCATAATTGACTACTGGTTGAATATTGCTAACCATGGTGAAATATGAGTGACTATGGTTGAGTATGGTTGGCCATGGCTAACTTTGGTTGACCTTAGTTGATAATGGCTGACCATGGTTAATTATGGTTGAATTTGTTTGACTATGTCTAACTTTGGTTGACTAATTCATTATGATTGACTATGGTTGACAATGGTTGACTATAATCAACAATGGGTGACTTTGGTTGAATTTAATTAAACATGGTTGATTACCGTTGACCCTAGACATCCATGGTTGACTTTAATTGACCATGGTGGACTTAGTTTGGCAATAATTGATTACTGGTTGACCATGGTGGAATATATTTGGTTATAGTTGACCATGGTTGACTTGAATTGAACTTGGTTGACCATGGTTGACTATGGTTTACTTTGGTTGACTAATTGATCATGGTTGACTAAGGTTCACTATGGTTGACTATGGGTGACTTTTGTTGGCCATAATTGACTTTGGTTGGTTATGGTTGACTTTGTTTGACTACGCTTGACTTTGGTTGAGTAATTAACTGTGGTTGACTATGGTTTCCCATGGTTATTTTTGGTTGCCTATGGGTGACGTTGTTTAGCCATAATTGACTATTAGTAGACCTTGTCTAAATTTGACTATGTTTAATTGATTAACTATTGTTGACTTTGTTTGGTCGTAATTGACTATTTGTTGACCTTGTTTGACTTTTGCTTTGGTTGACTTAGGTTGGATTTGGCTGATTATGGATGACCATGACAAATTATGGTTGACCATGGTTGACTATGGTTGATCATTGTTGACGTTGGTTGACTTTAATATCATATGGTTGACTATGGTTGACCATTGTTGACGTTGGCTGACTTTAATATCATATGGTTGACTATGGTTGACCATTGTTGGCGTTGGTTGACTTTAATATCATATGGTTGACTAAGGTTGGCATGTTGGGTTGATTTTGGGTGACATAAGGGTTGAATTTAAAATTATATAGTTGATTTTTTTTTACTATTGTTGAATTTGGTTGAATATGGTTGACTATGGATGACTTTGTTTGACTATGGTTCACTTTGGTTGACCATGGTTGAATTTGGTTGACTTTGGTTTACTATGGTGCACTTTGGTTAACCATGTTTGAGTTTGGTTGACTTTGGATGAGCATGGTTGACTTTGATTGGCATTGGTTGACCATGGTGAACTTTTGGTGGAATTTGGTTGACTTTTGATAAAACATGGTTGAATTTGATTAACTATTAGTTAACTATTGATTGAACATGGTAGACTATGGTTGACCATGGTCGACTATGGTTGAACATAGTTGACTTTGGATATTCATGGTTGATTATGGTTGAACATGGTTGACAATGGTTGAATATAGTTGACCATAGTTGACTTTGGTTTACCTTAGTTGACTTTCATTAACCATGTTTGATTATAGTCAACCATGATTGACTTTGCTTGAGCATGGTTGGTTTTGGTTGACTACAGTCGTTTATGGTTTATCATGGTTCACTATGGTTAACCATGGTTGACGTTGGTTGACCATGGATGACTTTGGTTGACCATGGTTAACTTTGGTTGACCATGGGTTGCTATGGTTGACCATGGCTGGTCATAGTTGACTATGATTGGATACATTCGTTTATGGTTTACCATGGTTGACTTTGGTTGACCATGGATGACTTTGGTTGACCATGGGTTGCTATGGTTGACCATGGCTAGTCATGGTTGACTATGCTTGACTGTGGTTTCCCATGGTTGACTTTGGTTGACAGTGGTCAACCATTAGTTAACTATGGTTGAGAATGGTTGTCCATGGCTGATTATGTTTGGCCATGGTTGAAAATCGTTGAATTTAGTTGACTATGGTTGACCATGGTTAACTTTTGTAAACTATGGTTGACTTTGGTTGACCACGGTTTACTTCAGTTGACCATGGATGAATTTAGTTGACTATGGTTAACTTTGGTTGTTTATGGTTGACTTTGACTGACCAAAGTCAACTTTCATTGACTTTTGGTTTACCATGGTTGACTTTCGTTGAATTTGGTTGACCATGGCTGGCTTTGGTTGGCTTTAATTGACTATAGTTTGACCATGGTCCATGGTAGACTATCGTTGTTTATCGTTGACCTTGGTTGAATTTGGTTGCCATGGTTGAATTTGGTTGAATTTGTTTGACTTTGGATAACTTTGGTTGACTAATTGATTATGATTGACAGTTGTTGACTATACTCAACAATGGTTGACTTTGATTAACCAATGGTTGACTATCTTAGACCAAGGTTGACCATGGGTTACTATGGTTGACTTAGTTTGACAATAATTGACTATAGGTTGGACATGGTGGAAAATGGTTGACTATGGTTGACTTAAACTGACCTTAGTTGACCATGGTTGCCCTTGGTTAAATATGGTTGACCATGGTTGACTTAAACTGACCTTAGTTGACCATGGTTTCCCTTGGTTAATTATGGTTGACTAATTGATCATGGTTGACTATGGTTGACTGTGGTCGACTGTGGGTGACTTTGGTTGGCCACAATTGACTTTGGTTGCCTATGGTTAACCTTGGTTGATTATGGTAGACTTTGTTTGATTGTGGTTGACTTTGGTTGAGTATGGTTTCCCATGGGTGGTTGTGGTTGGCTATGGGTGATTTTGTTTGGCCATAATTGACTATTGGTAGACCATGTTTATATTTGACTATGGTTAACTTATTGACTATTGTTGAATATGGTTTGGTCATAATTGACTATTGGTTGACCTTGTTTGACTTTTGAGTTTGGTTGACTTAGGTTGGATTTAGTTGACTGTGGCTGACCATGATTAGCTATGGTTGAACATGGTTGACTATGGTTGATCATGGTCGATGCTGGTTGACTTTGGTTGACTTTAATATCGTATGGTTGACTATGGTTAACATGTTGGGTTGATTAGGGATGACACAAGGGTTGACTTTAAAATGATATGGTTGATTATAATTTCAATATTTTTTTACTATTGTTGAATTTGGTTGAATATGGTTGACTATGGGTGAATTTGATTGACTATGGTTCGCTTTGGTTGACCATGGTTGACATGGTTGACTTTGGGGACAATAGGTTGACTTTTGGTTCACTTTTAACTATGGTTGAGGATTGCTTGACCATATAGTGTAATTGAATACTTGATGACTTTTGACTATGGTTCACTCTTGGCTATTGGTTGACGTTTGAGTATTGGTTAATATGGTTCGATAACTATGGCTGACTATATATGTTATTGATTGGCTTCTGACTATTGGTTTACTCTTGACTATTGACTATTGGTTGAATTTTGATTGACTATTGGTTGGTTGACTTTAGATCAATTATTGGTTGACTATTGATTGACTTTTGACTATAGGTTTACTATTGATTGAATTTTGACTATTGGTTCACTTTTCATTATTGGTTGACTATGTTTGAGTATGGTTGAATTGTTATGTACCTCAATAGTTATATTGCATTTAATTGAGGGTGTTCTTAGAGTGAAATAATTGTTTTAATAGTTGCTTTGAATTCTTAAAATTGATACCCAGTAAAAATATACATCGCCAGTGTTCAATATTGAATACATCAATATTATTTAATTAATTATGTAGTTTAAAACTAAATTTGATAGGAAAAGTAAAAAAATGTTACTATTTAAAAGAAAAGACACATATAAATATATATAGTATAATATTTAAACAATTTTTTATATAAATATATATATATATATTTTTAAAGATATTAAAATATTAGTTTTGAAATAAAAATTGAAATATGTTTCTAATATTATCAAATTAAATTATTTAGAATTCAAATACTTTAGTAAATGTCATCCTATTTAAATGTGACACCCTATACTTTACTCTAATTTAAGTGTTATATTGGATGTTTTAATATGAATTTGAATTACTTTTACTATAATTTAAGTTAATATAATTTAAGCACAAATACACTCACATTTTTTTATAATTTTTATAATCAATGATCTTGAATTAATTAATGTAGTTTAAAACTAAAATAAATAGAAAAAATAAAAGTTGTTATGATTTACAAAAAACTACACATATTTCTTATAATGTTTATATATATTTTTATAGAAATATATATTGTATTTTTTTTCTAAATCATATAAGGATATTAGCTTTTTAATTGAAAATTAAAATTTATTTTTAATATTATCAAATTAAATAAATTTAAATATTTTAGTGATGAATATAGTCCATATTCAAATATGACTATAATATAAATACTATATTAAATGATTCAATATAAAATAGAATTACTTGTAATATACATATTTTTGTATACTATTTATATATATATTTTTATAAATTTATATATTATAATTTTTTTAGGGTATTAACTTTGAATTAAAAATTAAAATTCCATTTTAATATTGTCAAACTAAATTTAAACTTCAAATACTTTAGTAGATAAAACTCATATTGAAATATAACATTATTTATATTTTATTATAATTAAAATATTATATTAAATATTATAATGTAAATTTGAATTAATAAATATAATTAAAAAACATAATTTTTTAAAATGTTTACTTAATTTTATTTCTTACAATGTTTACATAATGCTGTAATTTAACTTTTTAAATGATTTTTACATATTATTTTATTTCTGTTTTATATTTACTTAAAGTTTTTATAATATTTTTTATAAAAACTTCAAATCCCTTCAATACAAAACTCATATTAATATGAGTGCTTTGCATTATAAGTTTATAACAATTTGTTTTATCATATATAATGCAAATAGTTGAAATCAAAACAAAATATTTTATTAATTTTAAAAAGTTTATTTGATTAAAAACAAAATAAAAAAGCCCAATTTCTCTGAGATACATGAGTCCTTTGCATTATATTGGAGATAGAGATCCAAAATGTTTTCTAATATTTAATGGATTTTCATTAACATGAAGAGGTTGATCCATAATCTCTTTGCTATTTATTGGTTTGAATTGACTTCAAAACGTTACATATTGTGAAAATGAGAGAAGAACCTTATAATTGAATATTTCATATTAAGTTAAAATATTAACATATATTTAAAACATAATATTAGGCCATTATAGTCTTTAATATTGGGTCGTCTTAGCTTTTAATATAGTGTTTAGTTGTAGAATAAAAAACACAGTAGTGATTACCAACATATAGTATATAATGCACAGTGAAGGTGGGATATATATAGTATATAACGCACAGTGAAGGTGGGCTTTGATTGAGTAAAATTTATTCAGAGAACTGCAAAATCTCACAAGCTTGCTAATTTCTATAACATTATAGATCTACAAATTTCATTTGTTAAACTTTATATATAAGATATATATTGATACATAAGATATTTGAGATCGATATCCCGTATCCAGATCAAAAGTTTATAATGCAAACACACATAAATAAATAAGTTTATCGAGTATAAACTTAATAAAATAATAATTATTTATCACACAGAAACCATGAAATTTTAAGAGTGAAAGATACAACAATCCGTTACCATCTAAATGATCCGAAATTAGGGGTTTTCCTGTCCTGCAAAAATTGAGAAACCATTGTATCATAAACTTATTGTTTAAAGTCCTCTATTGCGACCCAAGAGCCAAAGCTTTATCCAAAGCTTGATATAGAAAACACAACGAAAGAGAGGAAAGGTGAAGAACATGTTATATGGGCAGTGCAGGTGTTATACTGCGTAATGATATGGGGTGACTGCCCAGCATCGCAGGCTGGTGCAAGGTGATAATTTAAACTTTGCAGTTGTTCAATTCATTAGTGAATTAGAATTGGAGCAGAGATTGGATTACTAGATTCCATAAACATTTGTAGAAATTCAAATAATTAGCTTGTAATAGTAATACATACCTTACATCCTGACTAGGACCGCAGTTGATATTGTGCACACGGATGCCTGGACAGCCTGTTTGAATAGAAACATAGTCATCGCCTTTACATCCGACCAATAAATAAAGCAGGTTAATCCACATCCCACAAATAGAATGAATCCATGTTATAAATGCAAAATGAATCCACTATTAAAAAAACACAAATCTATAAAGAAACCACAATTAAAAAACACAAATCAAGAATGAACCTGCTATTAAGAAACATAAATCAACCATTGTAGAATGAATCCACCACTGCATAATGAATCAACCATTGCAATGAATCCACCAGTGTAGACCTTCTTGCTCCACCACGGCAGGAACCTACTACGTGCTATTATAAACATGATGAATTGAAACGGTGTCCAACTCATTGTATACTAGGAAAGAAACAGGAGTACATTTAATTGCAAACCTTCCCATCATCCCAACACGCCCCTCCTTCGCCGCCGGCATGAAGAAACTGGAAACAAAGAGGAGTGCATTTAATCACAAACCTGCCCATCATCCCAGCACACCCCTCCTTCGCCACCGACGTGAAGAACCTGGAAAGAAACATGAGTGCATTTATTCATACAGAAACAGGAGTGCATTTAATCATGCAACGCAGCGGATCCTTACAGGATTGTTGGGGAGTGGAGTTGAGCGGACAAATGAAGAGTGGAGAAATGGAGTGGCACAAGGGTGCCGCCAAATTTCAAGGATGCCCGTTTAATCCATTTCAATAAACTATTTAATTATTTTAAATAACCATGGGTGTCGATTGGATTTAAACATGCATCTAAGTTAACTGAGTAAATCTGAGTGTTTGATTTGTATGTAAGATGAAGCATATTCGGGCATCCTTGAAATTTGGCCATCCATTTATAAGAAAATGGAAAATCATCCACCCAACCCCCACCCCCAAATGTTGAAATAAAACACCTATCGACGTAATTGTTAATATCTTAGATTTTTTGGGAAAATGGACTAAGATCTATGGATTCTCTAGAATCAAGGTAACACAGGACAAGTGTGCGATCGAGATCGCTTCAATGGTCGTCTTTTTTAGTTAAGGATAATGAACCGTTTAAGGTTTAACTAATGGTTTAAACGCTTGCTTGATGTCGCGTGCTATAGGTGAGCGGTTTTGTGGTTATGTCGGCGTGCTTGTTGTCATCCCAGATTCTATGCAGTGGAGGTCTTGGCAGTGGAGGTAACCGTAACCGTTAGGGTTACCATGTATCAATTATCAACCACCACATATCAACTGGGCAGCCTGTGAGTTGGCACGTGCTTGCCAAGCAATCGACGCGTGGAGTATGGTTAGAAGAGTTTGTTCTAGAGTTGTACAGTAATAAACTACCAGTCCAATGCACAGGAAACAATTTGCGAAAACCCTTTGTAAATAAGTTTGTGAAGACCCGTCGTTCGCCGTTATTTTGCTGCTGGTCAGAGTCCGTGCTTGTATTCATTGCGAGAAACTTTTGGTTTGCATTGGAATTACTAACATTGGTTTTTTTGCAGAACGACCATCGTTTGCTGCGATTTCTTTAGTGTTGTGATTTAGAGCTTCCGTTCTAACTTGTTGTTTTGCAGGTTTTTTTTTCCAGAAATCTGAAAGTTCATCTCACGTTACCCTTCCTCTTCTGACCGCCCATGCATCCTCTGAGAAGAGGTCTGAATTTTTAAAGTATGTAGCTCTTAATACAATAGACAACCAGAAAGACAATTCGCGCAAGTGTTCAACGAAAGGCAAATTGATCCTTCAAAAATATGCAAAAAGTTATCCTTTAGGAAGAAGGATAATCTCTTGCGAGGGTTAGGGTATTACATATAGAAAATCTTTCTGTTTACTATTGCTCAATTAGAAGATTGAGCTGAAGTAGATTGTTTGATTAAGAAAAAATTACAGCAGTTTTCACTCCGCTTTGTAATACAATCAGCGAAGGTTGTTCCTGGAGATTCTGCACTATATCTGAAAATATTACAGCCCTTTTCACTCGGCTTTGTAATCCAATCCACATTTATTGAATGACTGAATATGCCTATGTGTCCTTCCTTGTAATACGGTTGATCGAGTCTTAGTGGTAGTAAAGTCAACTGCAAGCCGTAAACAACATGGACCCCTGTCATATGCCGTCGAGTGATTATTTTGGCTGTGCATATTTTTCTTTTATATAGTATTACGTTTATATTAATCCCACGAACTACACTAATTTCACTTGAATATCATTGTGAGTATTATGCTTACAGAAATCCGATGAATTACCTTTAATTCGTTTAAATATTGAGTTTATATGAAATATAGGTAAATCGATTAAGTAGTATGGTTACAATGATTCAGCTGAATATCATTTTGAGTATTATGCTTACAGTAATCCAATGAATTACTTTTAATTCGTTTAAGTATTGGGTTTATATGAAATACATGTAAATCGAAAGTATTACGGCTATAATAACCCTACAAAATACAAGTAATTCTGTTGATGTTTAAATGTTAGTATAAAGGATATTACATAAATGATATTTTATAAATGGTGAGCATTAAGAGTCGGTTGATGATATGTTACCATTTATATTTATATTCGGTTGATGATTAGATGTTAGTATAAAAGATATTTTGTAATTGTATGCAAAACTTTCAATTTAGATTCGGTTGATGTATGTTACCATTTATATGTTAGATGTTTGAATGCTAATATAAAAGATATTTATTAATTGTATACAAACCTTTTATTTAAGATTCAGATCGATGATATGCTTGAATTTTTATAGGGAAATATGGAGATGTTACCACATATAAAAATATATGGTAGTTATGTGAGACAAATAAGTACAGTTTATTATTACCATAATGCTCTTTTTCTTCCTCAAATGTAGTATAAAGTTGGTGAGCAAAAGAAGTAGCAAGTTGCGTGGAGTTACTTTCTCACTTTAAAATTTCAATTATGACGAACTTGAGTTATTGCTTACTAAAGTGAGGATGTAAAGGTTAAACTTTGTAATTTACCAATTAGCTTGGCGACAAATCCTAGTAGTGTGACATACTATTAGCATGTTAGTATTATCATAACATTTAAAATAATATTATTTTCATTACTATAAGACAACATAATTAATATATTTTAATATAAAGAGCATTATGATGGAAGAACTCATTAAATATGTAGAACTCATTAAATATGTAAGAATATGCTCTATATTCCTTACTCTAAAAAATATAATATAGCTAATTATGGTTAATCAAATTTAATAAGCCATAGCCCTAATTCAACATAAAGTTAGTTCATATGAATTATGACATATAAAGATACATTTAATGTGATATAAAATTTTATGAATAAAATGTGACATAATTATTGATGAATGTTCTAGGAAACTTAACCCACCATGATTAATCAAACTTAATAAAGCTTAGCCATTTAATTCACATAGATAATAATGTTTATCCCTTTAACACATAATACTTAATGAATATCACAAAGAAATGTCACATAGCTAATTATTTATATGTTAACTTGGTACATTCCTTACGGGTTTTGACTTGTTATATAATGTTCTTTTATATGTATGATGAAGAATATATATATATTAATTACAATATGAATCAATTAACATAGTATAGTTTGAATAAGTTTGAATAAATACAATAGTTAATAACATGTAAGAAATAATGTAACTTATAAAATTTTTAAAATAGTTTCAAGAAACCATTCAATTTGTAAACATAAAAATTATTTTACTTTTAAATAAATTATGAAAACCCAATTTGATTCACATTAATTAATATATTTAAATAAGTTAATATTTTAAAATTAAAAGAAACAATTTTAAATACTATGTTAAAAAGATAAAAATAACATTATGTTAATGTTGATATATATATATATATATATTTTTAAGAAAATCAATATTAAATATTTAATATTTAATTTTTATGTTCACAAATTGAATGGTTTCTTAAAAAAAATATTATTTTTTATATAAATTATAAATTAAAAAAAACAATAATTTAACTACATTTTTTTTTTTTTTTAATATGATTTATATATATAAAGATGAGTTATCTTGATTGAATTTACAAAAAAAATCATTATGTATACTCATTTTACATGTTTCTTTGATTTATTTTAACATTTAATTTTAAATACATTATGTTTGGTTAGTAAATATAAATTCTATAAAATAATTTTGCAATGATTTATAACTAAAATAGTTCATAATTAATAGATGATATTAAAGTAATATTAATATATAATTAAATAATATTGTTATAAATGTGAATATGAATATGATTTGGTGAAAGTTTTGAAAGTTAATTTTATACACTAGAATATATTGATATGTCACATATAATTTAAATAATGATGCTAATAATGTTAACAAGTCTTATATTAGAAGCCAACTATGGTTCAATAAAGTCAATCATGGTCAACAAAAGTCAAGAATCGTAAACCAAAGTCAAACATGGCCAACCATTGGTAGATGCGACATATTCACAATGTGTCATTTGATGTTCATCAAGGTTTATGTCGCATTGTGATGTTTATCAAGGGTTATGTTGCATTGTGGCGTTCATCAAGGGTTATGTCGCATTGCGACAATGCCCAATATGTGACACATATGCCGACACAACCCAAGATGGGACATATTCACAATGTGAAATTTGACATTCATTAAGGTTTGTGTCGCATTGTGATGTTTATCAAGGCTTATGTTGCATTGTGGTGTTCAGCTTGAGGGTTAGATGCGACATATCCACAGTGTGAAATTTGACATTCATCAAGGTTTATGTCGCATTGTGATGTTTATCAAGGGTTATGTTGCATTGTGGCGTTCATCAAGGTTTTCGTCGCATTGTGATGTTTATCAAGGGTTGCGTTGCATTGTGGCATTCATCAAGGGTTATGTCTCATTGCAACAATGCCCAATATGTGACACATATGCCGACACAAGCCAAGATGCGAGATATTCACATTGTGAAATTTGACGTTCATTAAGGTTTGTGTTACATTGTGATGTTTATCAAGGCTTATGTTGCATTGTGGCATTCATCAAGGGTTATTCAAGGGTTATGTTGCATTGTGGCGTTCATCAAGGGTTATGTCACATTGCGACAATGCCCAGTATGTGACACATATGTCGACACAACCAAAGATGCAACATATTCACAATGTGAAATTTGACGTTCATTAAGGTTTGTGTCGCATTATGATGTTTATCAATGCATATGTTGCATTGTGGCATTCATCAAGGGTTATGTTGCATTGCGACAATGTCCAAGATGTGAAATTTGATGTTCATCAAGGTTTATGTCGTATTGTGATGTTTATCAAGGCTTATGTTGCATTGTGGCGTTCATCTTGGGTTATGTCGCATTGCGACAATGCCCAAGATGTGAAATTTGATGGTCATCAAGGTTTATGTAGCATTGTGATGTTTATCAAGGGTGATGTTGCATTGTGGCATTCATCAGGGGTTAGATGCGACATATTCACAATGTGAAATTTGATGTTCATCATGGTTTATGTCGCATTGTGATGTTTATCAAGGGTTACGTTGCATTTTGGCGTTCATCAAGGGTTACGTTGCATTTTGGCGTTCATCAAGGGTTATGTCGCATTGTGACAATGCCCAATATGTGACACATATGCTGACACAACCCAAGATGCGACATATTCACTATGTGAAATTTGATGTTCATTAAGGTTTGTGTTGCATTGTGATGTTTATCAAGGCTTATGTTGCATTGTGGCATTCATCTTGGGTTATGTTGCATTGCAACAATGCCCAAGATGTGAAATTTGACGTTCATCAAGGTTTATGTCGCATTGTGATGTTTATCACAGGTTATGTTGCATTATGGCATTCATCAAGGGTTAGATGCGACATATTCACATTGTGAAATTTGACGTTCATTAAGGTTTATGTCGCATTGTGATGTTTATCAAGGGTTATATTGCATTGTGGCATTCATCAAGGTTTTTGTCGCATTATGATGTTTATCAAGGGTTATGTTGCATTGTGGCGTTCATCAAGGGTTATGTCGCATTGCAACAATGCCCAATATGTGACACATATGCCGACACAAGCCAAGATGCGACATATTCACATTGTGAAATTCGACGTTCATTAAGGTTTGTGTTGCATTGTGATGTTTATCAAGGCTTATTTTGCATTGTGACGTTCATCAAGGGTTATGTCGCATTGCGAGAATGCCCAATATGTGACACATATGCCGACACAACCCATTGGGTGACATATTTACAATGTGAAATTTGACGTTAATTAAGTTTTGTGTCGCATTGCGATGTTTATCAAGGCTTATGTTGCATTGTGGCATTCATCAAGGGTTATGTCGCATTGCGACAATGCCCAAGATGTGAAATTTGACGTTCATCGAAGTTTATGTCGCATTGTGATGTTTATCAAGGGTTATGTTGCATTGTGAAATTCATCAAGGGTTAGATGCGACATATTCACAATATGAAATTTGACGTTCATCAAAGTATTAAATTTAAAATTTTAATACTCTTATTTATCATCAACCTATATTAATAATTTTAATTAAATTATAATATACTACTATAATTTAATGAAATTATTTTTTAATTAACTATTATATTATAATTGATTGATATCATATTTAATTAAATTATAATATATTTAATATCTCTTTAATATAATGAAATTATTTTTAATTAATTATTATATTATAATTGATTTAAATATTATATTTATTTAAATTATAATATATTTAATATCTCTATTTATAAAGTATGTATACTATACTGTAATTATATTATAGTGAAATAATAATATTTTTAATTAAGCAATATTATTTTATTATTAATTCGATGATAATATTTTAATTAAATATTATCTTTTTATCATAAAATAATATAACATACTATAATTAAAAGTATTACCATTATATTTAAAAAGGATATTGTTATGTAATTAATTATTGAATTACAATTAATTAAGTAATTATTATATTTTTTAATGTTTTATTATTTATTAATTTTATTTACTAAAATATGATTAAATAATAATTTTTATAATATATTATTATATTATAAATAATTAGATTATTTTATTTTATTAAAAATTATTATAAAAAACATTATTAACATAAAATATATCATAATATTAATGAATATCTTCAAAATATATGAGAATATTACACATATCTCCAATATTAATAAATTGATAATGTTAATTAATTATAATATAATAATTAATTATTTAAATAAAAAATAATTATTTAATATATTATTAATTATTTAATTAATAAATATTATTATTAATTAAATAACAATATTAATTAATTAATTAATATTATCATTCACTAAATTATTTTATAATTATTTTGTTTAATTACTTATTAAACAATAATAGTAGTGTTTTATTAATAATATTGTTTAATTAAACAATATTATTAATCAAATAATTAAAATATGGATTTCATTAAATCATTAAATAATACTATTTTATTAATATTTTTAATTAAATAATAATTAATTAACTAATATTATTATTAACTAAATAATTATAATATGAAGAAAATTATTTTATAATTATTATGTTTAATTACAGACCGCTTAGGGATTGATAAATTTAATTCCATATTTGCAGTTTTTTTTGGAAAACATCAATCAGACTACTTGGTCCGCCGACATTGCAGAAAAACTGAAGGGGTGTGTGATTTGAAGGCATTGAATTCAGATATGGTGGTGCCTACAACGATTTGCATAGTATTATGAGAAATACATCTGATAATATTTAACGCCAATTTGATATG
This sequence comes from Larix kaempferi, assembly GCA_027924585.1. NCBI lineage: Eukaryota > Viridiplantae > Streptophyta > Pinopsida > Pinales > Pinaceae > Larix > Larix kaempferi. Next base: position 2,316,588 of record BSBM01001005.1, on the reverse strand, counting down.
GTAATATTTAACGCGGGTTTGATGAAGGTCGAAGTAGCTTTGGATAATACTTTGTTGTGAATTTGTGGAAGAAAGCATTAAAATTGAAATACGTTCAAATAATACAATTGCTGTCAATGTGTGAGATTCAACATCAAACTAATAATTTGTAACGTCTTAATTATGTAACCGTTTTAACGTGAGAAGCAAAAAAATGTTAATTATGTATAATAAATATAAATAAAAGTAAATATGATTTTTTAATTAATTAACGGTTTTGGATTATGTCAATTTTGTTTTTGATCCTATCAACATTGTGAAAGGTTTTATGAACCTCGACCCCTAACAGAACGAAGTAGCACCATTGAGCATTAGGCCTCCTGCCGTTTGGTTACCTGCAATTTTTGTTGTTGTTTCACTTGCGATTTCTTCTTTAAAAAAAACATTAACTTTGAAAATGCAATGATTTTGGTCCGATTCAAGAAGGATCCGGGTTCCACACCTCCTTACTATTGGCATTATCGGGCACTTTCAATATGTTGCCTTCGATGTTAATTGTTGGGTTACAACTCCCACAGATTGCATACATTTCACATTGCGTTTACTGGTTGTTCACCAAGTGAAAGTAACCATGTCTACATTTGTAATATTGACGGTAAGTTTCCATCATTTACCAGTGACAATTGGATTTTAAAGTTTAATTATTGTATTTAGGTATAGCATGAACCACATCCTCTAAGACATTTATGTATGAAAATAATTTTTAGAATCATAAAGCATTAAAGTGGACCTCACATAAAACATTTGTAATTAACGCCATTGTTGTATTAATATGTATTATATCAGGTTAATACAGTTGTTCGCGTCATTATTTCAATGTAATATTGATAATAAAAAAAATTTCTTCTTAAAAATCCAGTATTGGAAAATATATTTGTTATAGTTAAAAATGGTAGTAGTAGAAGTATTTGTTATTAAAAGCTAGAGGATGAACCTACTTAATAGGTTATGTTTGGAAAGAATTTTTCAATTCGACAAGTTTCGAACCTATTAAGCAGGTTCATCCAGAGGAGAACAAGAGGATGAACCTGCTTAATAGGTTATGTTTAAAATTTTAAATCAAATGAGGTTAATGTATTTAATTTGATTTTCAGTTTTTAAAAAAACTATTAAAGTGATATCACATTTATTTAATGAGATATATTTAAATTATCAAATTAATATTGAATATATTTAAAACATTTATTAATAATTATAGAAAGTGACATTAGATGTATTTAAATTATTAAAAATAACTATTTTAATTATTTTAATTGAAATTGAACAATTTGTTATATTAATTGAATACAAATTAAATGAATTGAAGTTAAAAATTATATTAATATAATAAAAATACTAAAGTTAAATGAATAATTCAATTAATTTTGAGGAATGAAATAATTACATTCTTATGGTATGAATGGAATTCTAAATTCAACTCAAAACATAATATTTTGAGCCAATTATCAAAACAAGCAACAATAAAAAAAGGGTGACTCCTATAGGAACGTAGCCTTTTATTTTCATTATATATAGGTGAGACAAATAGTTATAAAATTTAAAGTCAAACAAATAGTTATGAGAATAAAATTCACATAATTTTTTGATATCATTTATCAATATAGTGTAAGCCAACTATAGGAAACCATAGGAAATTGTGACCAACTATTATCAAACCAAAGTCAATCATAGTCAACTACGGTGAAACCATTATCAAACCATGGTTAACCATAGTCAAACATGACCAACATGCTCAACCATAGTTAACTAATGGTCAAACATACTCAACCATAGTTAACCATGGTCAAACATAGTTAACCATAGTCAACCACAGTAAACCATAGTCAACCAAGGTCAACCATGGTTCACTAAATTCAACTATGGTTAAACCATTTTCAAACCATGCTTAATCATAATCAAACATGACTAACATGGTCACCCATACTCAAACCACTGTCAACCATAATCAACCAAAGTCAACCATGGTCAAATAAAGTGAACCATGGTCAACCAAAGTCAACAATGGTTAACCAAAAGTCAAGCAATCCGAACCAAAATCAACCATGGTTTTCCAAAAGTTAACCATGGTCAACCAAAAATTCATCCAAATTCAACCATGGTCAACCAAAGTCAATCAAATCCAACCAAAGTAAACCATGGGACCAACCAAATTCAACCACGATCAACCAAAGACAACCATGGTTAACCAAAGTCAACCAAGGTTAACAATAGTCAACCATGCTCAAGTAAAAGTCAACTAAAAGTGAACAAAAATTAACCATGGTTAACAAAAGTCAACAGAGTCAACCAAATTCAACCATGGTCAACCAAAGTAACCCTAAGTCAATTGTGGTAAACCAAAGTTAACCATGGTCAACCATATTCAACGATGTTCAACTAAAGTCAAACAAAGTCAACCATAGTCAACCAAATTCAACAAAGGTCAAACAATAGTGGAATTATAATCAACCATATGATTTTAAGGTCAACCCTTGTGTCACCCATAATCAAGCAAACAAGTCAACCATCGACAACCATGGTTAGCCATCGCCAACCATAGTCAACCATGGTTAGCCACAATCAACCATAGTCAACCAAAGCCAACCTAAGTCATCCATAGTTAACTAAAGTCAACCATAGTCAACCAAATTCAAAAGTCAAACAAGGTCAACGTATAGTCAATTATGGCCAAACAAAGTAAACCATCATCAACCATAGTTAAAGTTAAAAACAAGGTAAACCAATAGTCAATTACAACCAAACAAAGTCACTCGTATTCAACCACAACCAACCATGGGAAACCATAGTCAAGCATAGTCAATTACTCAACCAAAATTAACCATAGTCAAACTAAGTCAACCATAGTTAACCATGGTCAACCAAAGTCATCCCTGGTGAACCATGGTCTGTTTTGGTCAACCAAAGTCAAACAAAGTTAACCATGGTCAAACAAAGTCGACCAAAATTAAACCAAATTCAACCATCGTTAACCAAAAGTCAACCATTGTCAATCAAAGTCAACCATGGTCAACCAAAAATTCAACCAGGGTTAACCAATGTCAATCAAAGTAAACCATGGGCAACAAAGTCAACCATGATCAACCAAAGTAAACCAAAGTCAACCATGGTCAACCCAAGTCTACCATGGTCAATCAAAGTCAACAATAATCAACCATGGTAAACAAAAAGTCAACTGTGGTAAGCCATTCTAAACCAAAGTCAACCATGGTCAGACAAAGTCAACCACGGTCAACCATAATCAGCCAAAGTAAACTAAATTCAACCATGGTTAACCAAAAGTCATCAAAAGTCAAGCATGGTTAAGTAAAACTCAACCAAAAGTGAACCAACGTCAACCGTGGTAAACCAAAGTTAACCATATTCAACCAAAGTCAACCTAAGTGAACCATGGTCAACCATGGTAAACTAAATTCAACTATGGTCAACCAAAGTTAATCATTTCTAACCATGGTTAACCAAATTCAACCATAGTCAACTATGTTCAACTAAAGTCAACCATAATCAAGCATATTCAACCAAATTTAATAGGAATCATATAATAGTGGAATTATAATCAACCACATGATTTTAAAGTCAACCTTTGTGTCACCCATAATCAAGCAAATAAGTCAACCATATGATATTAAAATCAACCAAATTCAACCATCGCCAACCATGGTTAACCATAGTCAACCATGCTTAATCATAGCTAGCCACAACCAACCATAGTCAACCATGGTTAGCCACAATTAACCATAGTCAACCAAATTCAACCTAAGTCACCCATAGTTAACCAAAGTAAACCATAATCAACTAAAGCTAGCCAAAGTCAAATGTCAACCATGGTTAACCATATTCAAAGTTAAACAAGGTCAATCAATAGTCATTTACATCCAAACAAATCCACCCATATCCAACCACAACTAACCATGGGAAACCTTAGTCAACTATAGTTAATTACTCATCCAAAGTAAACCATGGTCAACCAAAATTCAACCATGTTCAATCATGGTCAAACAAAGTTAACCATGGTCAACCATAGTAAAACAAATTCAACCATGGTCAAGTAAAATTCAACCAAAAGTGAACCAAAGTTAACCATGGTCAACAAAAGACAAACAAAGTCAACCATCGTCAACAAAGTAACCCTAAGTCAATTGTGGTAAACCAAAGTTAACCATGGCCAACCATGGTCAACCAAAGTTAACCATATTCAACTATGTTAAATCAAAGTCAAACAAATTCAACCCAAGTCAACCAAATTCAACAAGATTCAAACAATAGTGGAATTATAATCAACGATATGATTTTAAGGTCAACCCTTATGTCACCCATAATCAAGCAAACAAGTCAACCATATGGTATTAAAATCAACCAAAGTCAACCATTAACAACCATGGTCAACCATAGTTAGCCATCACCAACCATAGTAAACCATGGTTAGCCACAATCAACCATAGTCCACCAAATCCAACCTAAGTCATCCATAGTTAACTAAAGTCAACCAAATTCAAAAGTCAAACAAGGTCAGCTTATAGTAAATTATGGTCAAACAAATTAAACCATCATCAACCATAGTCAACCATAATCAAAGTTAAAAACAAAGTCAACTAATAGTTAATTAAAACCAAACAAAGTCACTTGTATCCAACCACAACCAACCATGGGAAACCATAGTCAATTACTCAACTAAAGTTAACCATAGTCAAACTAAGTCAACCATAGATAACCCAAGTCAATTATGAGAAACCAATGTTACCTAGGTAAACCAAAGTCAACCATGGTCAACCATAGTCAACCATGGTTAACCAAAGTCAACCATGGTCAACCAAAGTCAACCATAGCAACCATGGTGAACCAAAGTTAACCATGGTTAACCAAAGTCATCCATGGTTAATCATAGTTAACTATAGTCAACCATGGTCAACCAAAAGTCAGCCATAGTCAACCAAATCTAACCAAAATTCAACCGTGGTTAACCAAAGTCAACCATAGTTAACCTTGGTCAACCATAGTTAACCTTGGTCAACCATGGTCAACCAAAAGTCAATCCAAAGTCTACCATGGTCAACCATATTCAACCATGGTCAACCAAAGTCATCCCTTGTGAACCATGGTCTGTTGTGGTCAACCATAGTCAGCAAAAGTCAAACAAAGTCAAGCATGGTCAAACAAAGTTAATCCTCGTCAATCATAGTCGACCAAAATTAAACCAAATTCAACCATCGTTAACCAAAAGTCAACCATTATCAATCAAATTCAACCATGGTCAACAAAAAATTCAACCACGGTTAACCAATGTTGTTGGCTTCCTATTTTGACTATTCAGCATCATATTTCTAGTTTCAAGTCACATGAGATTAAGTGCTAGTAAGCCTTATTTAGTGTTGTTTTGTACATGATTATGCCTTTTTGAAGATCAACATTGCTAGGTTTTGGTAAGTGACTTTTTAATTGCTTATTCATTACTTTGCTTTGTTTTTTATGTGTGCAATGCAACCTTTAAGTTTCCATTTAAATATTTGGTCAACTAATGAGTCTTTGTTTCTTCCATGTAGTGGTATCGGTGCTCAGAAGATATGTTGAACCAGTGATTTGGGGGATTCGGTCCACAGTGGAGATGTTTCTCTTGGATTCACATCACCTTCCAGATACTTATGAAGATTATCCAGTGCTGTTTTGAGGATGTCATTTGCTCAAAATGGCATTTCTATCCTTGATCAGGAACCTGATTTCGGGCTCACTTTCTGAACAATCGGTTGGGAATTGTTCAAAACGGTTCGAAACCCACTTCACAAATGGCCCCATTTACCCCTAACCGCGGGAAGTTTTCAGAATTTCTGAACGAATGTGGAGAAATCCCTTCCGGAACAGACGTGGTTTTGTCAGATTTGGTATTGGCCGTTTTCTGGGTAGTTGCTCGAATTTCTGAATTTTGGGATGGATCTTGTCCATCTGTTCATGTATAAATAAAGCTTGAGAAGGAGATACATGGAAGAGAAGACTGTAAAACTTTATTTTTATCAATAGATCCAGCGTTTATCTTCTTTAAAGCTTCGATTTAAGACTGGCAGGCGTTGAAGGTCAGGGCCCACCTTCAACACCGATCCTTCATACTTAAGTGTTTTGTGTTTTGCAGTAAGTAGAGTGAAGTTTTTATCCTTTGACACTGTTTTTATGGAATGATTAATGGTTTTGTTCATTTGTGAATTGAAATGGAATGTATGTCTGCAGAATATTAATTAATATCATTTGCATTCGATCTAGCCTGTAGAATAGATTCAAGAGTGGCTTGTATTTAAAACCCTCTTTGGTTTTTAGTGTGGATTGCTTATTGATGGTTATGATCATTGTTCAGATTTCTGGCATTGATAAAATGTGTGATGAACTTGATTTGGTTTGTTGTAGAATTGATTTAATGAAGAGAATAGATTGAAATTTCATATTTCTTTTATTGGCAACATGACATTGAATAGTGAATAGCTCCAATACTTGTCAAGTTTATCAGACTGTAGGGTATTTTCGAATCATAGTGTGTGGATTTTAACCAGAGTTGCAGTAGATTGTTGAATGAGCAGAGGGTTTTCATTTGTTAAGTTCTTTTTAATAAGCTGTTTCCTATACAAGATAGCTGTCGCCTAGTATTGTTTTGAAGATTACTGTAGTTTCATATTGCTTTGAAAGATTGCCGTAGGTTGCTGTAGGTTATATTGAGTTTGACAGTAAGATAGGGGTCAGCAAATTGATTTTCTTCTCTTTAGGACAGACCTAGTAACCGTAGCATTGATTACTTAATAAAGTAATAGCTTCATCAATTACATTTTGTTTTTGGTTTGTGAGTAGACTAGGATTTCTTTAAGTTACTATCAGCATGAGCATTGAAACTACCTTGCCCGCACATATAGTGTAGCAGCTCGAAGTTTACGCACCCTGGTTGACAATTAATTGAAGGTAAATTAACTAGTGATAATTTTACCCAACATTTTGGCGCCGTTGCCGGGGAGTTGCTCCAAGGTAAGCTGGTATTTTGCTCATTTTCTATGAATTTTTTAGCTGTGAAGTTCAGGTAGATAGGGATAGATAGGTTTCCTTTACATTACACAACAAGGTGGAGGGGAAACGATAAGACGCAAAGACGAATTCACTAACGGCATTCCCATGGTGTAACAGCTTGACGCATCCACTTTAGTGGGTTGCCCCAAATCCCTGTTGTTTCTTTCTTGTAAGTGTGTTTGCTTTTTCACATGTTTGATTTATTTTGCTGCAAAAGTGTGTTTACCTTCCTGTAAGGCGTGTTTACTTTCTTGCAATTTAATTTCATGCAAGTGTGTTTTTCTTTTTTGCAAGTTTGGGTGTGTTTACTTTCTGCAATTTAATTTCAAGAATGTTTTATTTTATGCAAGAGTGGCGTGTGTTTGATTGGCGTAAATATGTTTTTAGTGGTAGATAGTCTTGATTATAATTATTTAAAACACATAAAAATAAAAACTTGGGTGCTGTAAGAGCCCCATACATTGATCCTTGTGCGAGACATGAACAAAACAACTGACAGAAATGGATGCAGAAGTAACCATCAATTTGGGAAAACTTTCTCAAATCCTAGCTGCAGTTGGGAGTTCTTCTTATCAGGTAGAACACATACTGACAGCAGTTAAGAGTTTATCTACCTCTCCTGACATAACAAATGAACCAAAGTCCCAAGAGACACAAAAAGACATTCCTTGCCAAATTGAAGAGGAAATTGACAACTTGGGTATTACATCCGATGGAAAGCAGCTGAAAATTGAGGAGGTATTAGCAGATCCTCTATGTACTTCCGAAATCAATCAATCAGAAGAAGGGGATCTACATGATATTATGAAGGAAGGTGAGTACCAGGACTACTTCGAAAGTTGGTTCCAAGAGGTAACTAGACTACAACACCATTTTCTCCTTCAACACCTTTTGTTGCAGAAGCAAGTAAGTCAGTTGGTTCTCCTTATCCAGGTAATCATTGCAACAGTTTTTTCATATGTGGATAAAGGTATATTTTTAATTTTACTTCGCACTTGGTTACATTGGAAGAATTCCTATACTTGAATAGAAATGTTTTCTTTCTTCTTAGGTAGAATAGGAAAATATGCATATAAATAAAAAAGTTGCATGTTTAGTTTAGAAATTAATGCAACTTCGTTGTTTTTCTTTCTTTTCAATAAAATGATAAGATCTTTAACCAGAATTTATACCTTCTCTCCAGTCCATATTTTCAAAAAATTTATTATAACAGCAGCTCATAGCCTATAAAAAGGAAAAGTGCCAGAAGGATGCAGATATTTTCTGCAGTGAGGCTCAGGATGTTTTGAAGGAATAAGGGAAGTCTTTCTGTTACTACCCCTATTTCAGCCTTTGATTATTTTTACAAAGCATTTTTAAGGACTGTTAATCTGGATTAAATTTCTGAGTTTCACTGGCTAATTGGAATGCCTGTATCAAGTAAATAAATGTGTGCTGTTAGGTTTTTCAGACTTGTCCTCTTTATTCATATGAGTACTTCTTCACCTGGCATTGCCTCCATCAGTGATTTAAGCTTCCAAAGTGGTTTTTACTTATGAACTTATGGGTTGCTAGGACCATTTGACTTGGTTTCACACTAGATGGAGTGAGGGAATTGTTTTTAGGAACAACTATGGGCATTAAGTTATCTTTAAGTCAGGCACCATTGTGGAAAAAGGTCTCCAAGACTGAGCAGTTTGTTGGTTATTATATATTGGCTTCTATAATATCAAATACATACATACATACATACATACATACATACATACATATATATATATATATATATATATATATATATATATTTGTGTAGCCATTTTATGACTTTCACTTTATACAGTTGCAAAGGTTAGTTGTTCATTTGGGCAAATTTTTACAGGCATGTACAAAGAATACTCTTCCAATTCTGATACCATCCCACTCCTAGATGGTTCTCAGAGCTGCTCCCCCACTCATCTATGCTTGATAAAATCATAAACTTTATCTTTAAGATGAACTTGGGACAAGGGCCTCTGATAGAAAACGGGTGTAAGAGGTTAACCCGCCGGGATACTGAACAGGTCCGCTGGCAGCGGGTACCGACCTGTGGTATAAACAGGAAAACCCATCAGGGTACTGAACGTGCCTGTTGGCAATGGGGCATCTTCCTAGGGAAGAAGCTTCTTAGATGTTACAGTTACCCCACCAGAGTACTGAACAGGCTCGCTGGTAGTGGGTTCTGACTCTAATATCTCTTTTTAAAAGCCTCATCTATACTTGTCTGTATGAACAATGAACCTATGTAAGGGTAAAAGAGAGGTCATATGTGTGGGTTAAATAAAATTTAAGGAGACTATTTGTAAAAGTTAGCTGATAGCCAGTTGGTAATCATCTTCAGCTGCCTTGAATTCTGGTTACCTTATCCTTGCGAAAAAAGTTTATGCCTGATATTTTCTGAGCCCATGAACATAGGTGTGAATTTCAGTACTGGTTTTTCTTTTCACTACTCAACCTGTCCTGTGTGAAGCTGAGTCAAGTGGGCCAGTACCCCATTGGCTTCTTATAGTACTCCTTTTGTCTTGTGTTGTAAGGCACATGTCCGGGTGGAAAAAGTTCTATATGAATGACGAGAATGAAGTCTGTGTTCATGATTGAGGTGTGGAATCTATGAGTAAGGTTGATTGTTTGTGAATTGTAGTTACTTTTGTTTTTTTGTATTGTTAATAAAAATTGGTTTCATAACTCAGCTCAGTTTCATGTGTGATCAGGTGAAGCAGCAACCTTGAACTGAGAATTTCAGGTGAAGACCTTTCGTACTGCGGCACAATTGAGCCTGAATTTAGATGAAGATCAGGAGCAGAGGTTGATGCAATTAAATGGGCTTGATGAAATTAAACAAGATGTTGTCCATGAACTGATTTAATACAGAATCAGAGGACTAAATGCCATGACAAATTGTTGAAGAAGAAAACTTTTGAAGAAGGTGATAGGCTCTGTTGTTTGACTCACGATTCAAACACTTTAAAGATGAGGACGCAACCACTAAATAATGGTAACTGTGCAAGGAGCCTGCTGATAAAACAAAATTTTCAGGATGTTATTTAATTTTCCAGGTAGTTATTTGATTTTTTTTAGGCAGTTTTAATTGTCTTTTCAACTCACAAAAGTTGGAAAGACAGTTATTTGCCCTTACTGATAATATTATTGCTATGTTGGTGATTATCACTCCTTCAACATATGCTGGTAATTATTGTTTGTCCTTATCAGCCTGGAAGTACCTCTGTATTTTAAATTGCTGAAGTGCCGGATTGAGTGCCGGATGGGGTGTCGGAATAAAAATTGAAAAATTGGCATGTTCAATGGTAAGGGTAATGAACGTAATGAATGTTGCATGATTGGGTAAGTCCTAATTGTTATTTATTAAGGATTATTATTATTACCAATTGATTTTGCCTTTAATACAAGGATCGATGAGCTATGGGTTGCCATATAACCTTGGAATTTATTTAGTTGAGATTCCACTTTTTCTTCATAAAGTATTTTATGGCATTTGGTAATATTTTATTTCCTTATTATTAATTTGACATTTTTAATAAAACTTATGCCATTGATATATTTCAATTTGGGTTCGTAACTCGCCATGAGGTGAAGGTGAATTAAACGTGTGATAAAATGGGCACAATTCATTGCAACGTGGGCAGCATGTGCCACAGCATGTGCCAGCGAGAGAAAGATTGATGCAGTTCTCCATTGTCTTCGAATTGACTGTCTGATCTCTGTTAGTTTGTTGTCATTTCTTTTCTTGTTTTTCACGATGCTTATTCTAGCTGAGTTAAAGAAAAAGGATTGGGTATGGGAGCAATTTGTATATGAGCTGTCCAATTCTCATCTTAAATCATCCCTGGGGAAAGAACCATGTGAGCCTTGTATTCCTGATTTAGTGGATAAAGCCTCCTTTGTAAATATTTCTGAACATCAAGTCAGTCATCCTCAGGAACCAGCTGTTAAGAGTTGTAAGAAGGTTGCCCCATCCCATACTAAGAAGTCTCCAGTATCTAAGGGGCAACGTGTCAACTCTCGGTCTGGGGGAGAAAAGGGTCGTGAAAATTTGTTTGCTTCACCCAATCGAAGATTTTCCCGCAGCATGACTGTTAAAAAGAAAAAAAGGAATCCAAAGGTAAGAGCTTGTCCATGTTGAATTGTCCTCATCCACTGCTTCTTCAATGCCTAGTCCTGTTAGTGAACCTTTGCTGGCAACATCACCTTCAAAATCTAGTTTAAAATCTGCTAAAGCATCACCTTCCAAGTCAGGTCCAAAGTCTGCTAAATCTCATAGATCTGATACTTCAGCTCAAGGAATTGATTATTTTAGGCAGAAGAATTTTAAGCTGACAAATAAATTGCAAGAGCATGTGAGATTGGACCACTATATTAAGCAGGAAAATGCCATTTTGAAGGCTAAGGTAGCCTCTTTACAGACTTTAGTTGATGATATCACAGGGTCTAATCGCAGTCTTAGAAAACAGTTGAAGAAAAAGGATAAACAGTTTAAGAAGTTGATTAGTGTACAACAACACACTGCTCCATATTAGTGTACAACAACACACTGCTCCATCTCCTCCTCAGGTTCAAGTTCCGTTTAATACTTCGGCCTCAATTTCTGGGGTTTGATCCAAGGCTTGATCATCTATTATAAGTTTCAAATTTTGTTTGTTTTAAACTTTGTTGCATAGGGTCATGCAAGATCTTCAGTCTGGGGGAGATGTTGGCTTCCTATTTTGACTATTCAGCATCATATTTCTAGTTTCAAGTCACATGAGATTAAGTGCTAGTCAGCCTTATTTAGTGTTGTTTTGTACATGATTATGCCTTTTTGAAGATCAACATTGCTAGGTTTTGGTAAGTGACTTTTTAATTGCTTATTCATTACTTTGCTTTGTTTTTTATGTGTGCAATGCAACCTTTAAGTTTCCATTTAAATAGTTGGTCAACTAATGAGTCTTTGTTTCTTCCATGTAGTGATATCGGCACTTAGAAGATATGTTGAACCAGTGATTTGGGGGATTCGGTCCACAGTGGAGATGTTTCTCTTGGATTCACATCACCTTCCAGATACTTATGAAGATTATCCAGTGCTGTTCTGAGGATGTCATTTGCTCAAAATGGCATTTCCGTCCTTGATTAGGAACCTAATTTCGGGCTCAATTTCTGAACAATCGGTTGGGAATTGTTCAAAATGGTTCGAAACCCACTTCACAAATGGCCCCATTTACCCCTAACCGCGGGAAGTTTTCAGAATTTCTGAACGAATGTGGAGAAATCCCTTCCGGAACAGACGTGGTTTTGTTAGATTTGGTGTTGGCCGTTTTCTGGGTAGTTGCTCGAATGTTTGAATTTTGGGATGGATCTTGTCCATCTGTTCATGTATAAATAAAGCTTGAGAAGGAGATACACGGAAGAGAAGACTGTAAAATTTTATTTTTATCAATAGATCCAGCGTTTATCTTCTTTAAAGCTTCGATTTAAGATTGGCAGGCGTTGAAGGGCAGGGTCCACCTTCAACACCGATCCTTCATACTTAAGTGTTTTGTGTTTTGCAGTAAGTAGAGTGAAGTTTTTATCCTTTCACACTGTTTTTATGGAATGATTAATGGTTTTGTTCATTTGTGAATTGAAATGGAATGTATGTCTGCAGAATATTAATTAATATCATTTGCATTCGATCTAGCCTGTAGAATAGATTCAAGAGTGGCTTGTATTTAAAACCCTCTTTGGTTTTCAGCGTGGATTGCTTATTGATGGTTATGATCATTGTTCAGAGTTCTAGCATTGATAAACTGTGTGATGAACTTGATTTGGTTTGTTGTAGAATTGATTTAATGAAGAGAATAGATTGAAATTTCATATTTCTTTTATTGGCAGCATGACATTGAATAGTGAATAGCTCCAATACTTGTCAAGTTTATCAGACTGTAGGGTATTTTCGAATCATAGTGTTTGGATTTTAACCAGAGTTGCAGTAGATTGTTGAATGAGCAGAGGGTTTTCATTTGTTAAGTTCTTTTTAATAAGCTGTTTCCTATACAAGATAGCTGTAGCCTAGTATTGTTTTGGAAGATTACTGTAGTTTCATATTGCTTTGAAAGATTGTCGTAGGTTGCTGTAGGTTATATTGAGTTTGACAGTAAGATAGGGGTCAGCAAATTGATTTTCTTCTCTTTAGGACAGACCTAGTAACCGTAGCATTGATTACTTAATAAAGTAATAGCTTCATCAATTACATTTTGTTTTTGGTTTGTGAGTAGACTAGGATTTCTTTAAGTTACTATCAGCATGAGCATTGAAACTACCTTGCCCGCACATATAGTGTAGCAGCTCGAAGTTTACGCGCCTTGGTTGACAATTAATTGAAGGTAAATTAACTAGTGATAATTTTACCCAACAAATGTCAATCAAAGTAAACCATGGGCCACAAAGTCAACCATGATCAACCAAAGTAAACCATGGTCAACCCAAGTTTACCATGGTTAATCAAAGTTAATAGTAGTAAACCATGGTAAACCAAAAGTCAACTATAGTCATCCTTTTTAAACCAAAGTCAACCATGGTCAACCATGTTCTACCATAGTCAACCAAAGTAAACTAAATTCAAATATGGCTAACCAAAAGTCATCAAAAGTCAAGCATGGTTAATCAAAGTCTACCATGGTCAAGTAAAACTCAACCAAAATTGAACCGACGTTAACCATAATAAACTAAAGTTAACCATAATCAACCAAAGTCAACCTAAGTGAACCATGGTAAACCAAAGTAAACTAAAGTCAACTATGGTCAACCAAAGTTAACCATTTCTAACCATGGTCAACCAAATTCAACCATAGTCAACTATATTCAACTAAAGTCAACCATAGTCAACCATATTCAACCAAATTCAATAGGAATCATATAACAGTGGAATTATAATCAACCATATGATTTTAAAGTCAACCTTTGTGTCACTCATAATCAAGCAAACAAGTCAACTATATGATATTAAAATCAACCAAAGTAAACCATCGCCAACCATGGTTAACCATAGTCAACCATATCCAACCATAGTTAGCCACAGTCAACCATAGTCAGCCATGGTTGACCATAGCCAACCATAGTTAGACATAGTCAACCATAGTCAGCCATGGTTGACCATAGCCAACCATAGTCAACCATGGTTAGCCACAGTTAACCATAGTCAACCAAAGCCAACTTAAGTCATCCATAGTTAACCAAAGTAAACCATAATCATCTAAAGTTATCCAAAGTCAAATGTCAACCATGGTTAACCATAGTCAACCATATTCAAAGTTAAACAACGTCAACCAATAGTCAATTACAACCAAACAAAGCCACCCATAGCCAACCACAACCAACCATGGGAAACCTTAGTCAAATATAGTCAATTATTCAACCAAAGTAAACCATAGTCAAACCAAGTCAACCATAATCAACCAAGGTTAAGCATAATTAACCAAAGTCAATTATGGGCAATCAAAGTCACCCATAGTTGACCATAGTCAACCATAGCCAACCACAATTAATTAGTCAACCAAAGTCATCCATAGTCAAACAAATTCAACCATAGTCAACCATAGCCGACCATGGTCAACCAAGGTGAGTTCAATTCAACCGTGGTCAACCATAGTCAACCAGATTCCACCATGTTCAACCAATATTGAATTATGCCGAATCTAAGTCAACCATGGTTAATCGTGGTCAACCATGTTAAGCCATAGTCAACCATATTCCAACATGGTCAACGATGGTTAACTAGTAGTGAAATATGTCCCGACTAAGTCAACCATAGTCAACCATGGTCCCATGGTCAACCATAGTCAATCATGGTCAATCATAGTCAACCATACTCGACCATAGTGAATTTGTCAACCAATACTCAACCACAATCAAACAAAGTCAACCATAGTTCACCAAGGTCAACCATAGTCAACTAAATTCAACGATATCCAATCGATATCATCCATAGTCAACCATAGCCAACCAAATTCAATTATAATGAAACATATTCAACCAAAGTTAAAAGTCAACTCATAGTCAATTATGGCCAAACAAAGTTAACCATAGTCAACAATAATCAATTAGTCCACCAAATTCAATCATAGTCAAACAAATTCAATCATAGTTAACCGAAGTAAACTAAAGTCAACCAAATTCAACTAGACTCAACTAAAGTCAACCATAGCCAAAATTCAAACAAAGTCAACCAATAGTTAAATATGGAAAAAAATCAATCATAATCAATCGTGCCTAGACATAGTCAACCAAATTCAACCATAGTCAACTATAGTTAACCATGATTAACCAAAGTCAACCTAAGTAAGACAAATTCAACAATGGTCAACCAAATTCAACCCAAGTAATCCAAAGTCAACTATGGTCTTCCATAGACAACTAAACTCAACCATGGTAAATAAATAGTCAACCGTAGTCAACAATGATAAACCATGGTCAACTATAATCAACCATAGTCAACTAAAGTCAACCATTGTCAACCATAATCAACCATGGTCAATTAATAATCAACCAATAGTCAACCAATGGCTAACCAGTTGTCAACTAATGGTCAACCATGGTAAACCAATAGTCAACAAATGTCAACCATTACTTGACGAACAATTGGTCAACTAATGCTAACCAATGGTCAACCATTGGTTGACGATAGTAGACTATGGTTGACCATTGGTTGACTACTTGTTGAGCATTGGTCAACTAATGCTCAACCAATTGCTTGACCATTGGTTCACCAATGGTTGACCATGGTTGACTATTGGTTGACCATTGGTTACTAAAAATAATAATAAATTTTATTATTAATTAATATGGCTTGCTAATTATTATAATAATAAAAACTTAACAATCCTTATTATTATATTTCTATTTTTTTATAATAACAACTATTATAATAATAAAAACTCAACAATCCTTCCCCGCACGCACCGTTAACTAGCAAGCCATATTAATAATTAATAATATGGCTTATATACGTCGATCGACGTATATCAACTACATTTAAATGTGTGGCCATGGTTGATATACACTGATCGGCATATATAAGCCATATTATTAAGTATTAATATGGCTTGCTAGTTATGTGAGTGTTGCAGTGTTTTCACTTCATTATTTTGCACTGTTATTACTACACACATATATTCCCTACCTCCTCCAAAAATTTATACACCTTAAATCCATATGTTTATATTGAAATAGTACCATTAATAACTTTAATATTTTCTTATGCAATGTTTAAACTAATTTTCAAAAGAAAAATATGCAATATTTATATTTTATACTCTTTCTAAAGTATGAACACAAAATTTCCCCCCTTTTCAATTTTTTCATTGTAGTTTAATATAGTTTTTAAATTAACTTTTAAAATTATAAAAAATAATAATAAACATAAGTATAGTTTAATATTTTAAAATTAATTTTTAAAACTAAAAAAATATTAATATAAATTACACGGTAAAGTTTTGTACCTAGGGGTATAGTGGTAGCAGAAGGGATTGGACCCCTAAACCCCGTGCCACGAAAGTACTAGCCCCATCCCACTTGTCGATTCCCTTAGTACAAAAAAAATGATAATGTAAAAAACAATTTTCATTTTCATTTCGAAAAGATATAATAATAACCTCTCTAATATTCTAAGTTGGAAAAACTATCGTCACCCCGGTATGCTCCTTTCTAATATTTTGGTGCATAGGAATAATTTGTTACAACAAACAAAGTTTCTTAAAATTCAATAGACCAAAGTTGGTCTTAGTGGAGGTTAACTATGATCATCATGATATGTAAAGGATTTTAATCTATCTTCCTTTTAAAAAATACTTTGAGTTTTGGATTATGGATTATTATTTATAGAAGAAGATAAGTTGCTTTACTAATAATTTTTTTTTGTTGGCAAGTGGTAGTACCCCTTGACTAGCAGGGTTCTCCATTGGCTGAAAGACCATGAACCAGGGGCTTCTAAGCCGTCAAAATCACGCGGGGATCGCACTCGTCGTGGACCGCACCAACCCTTAGCATGGTTGGATTTTAGTATCCGTAGGGTTTCGAACTGACGACCTTTCCGCTTAGGGGTGTCTTAACCGTTAACCGCCACCGATTGTTCTACATCTCACAGATAGTTGCTTTACTAATATTAGTAATTATGATTTAATTAATTTTTATTTGTAATTTAAGTTTCAAATTAAATTTGAACTTTTTATAATGATAAATTGTATTGGTTGTATTCTTGAATTTGATATTTTAAAATAATTTAGTATTTAAAAAAATGGTTTATATATTAATAATATCAAATATTGATGTCAATACAAAACAAAAAATTCAACAAAATCACATCTATTTATTTATATTGTAATTTATATCTAATTAAGAATGAAAAATCATTACGCCGAAAAGATGCATTCTATAGCCTAGTAGGGGGAAATGTGTAACTCCTTCTATGCTCATCTTGGAGCTGACACGTGTCATTTAAAAAAAAAAAAATATTATAGAAAATAGCATGTCGGCTATTTAAAACATTTACAACGACATATATATAAAAACTATAAATAAATTAAAACGGTTCCTCAACATTTACACTCCCTTTAACTAGGTCAATTCGCTAAGCGTAATACGAATAGGGCATAATGAGAGATATTTATTTTACTCCACTTGCATGTACATGTTCAATCCAGATGCGGACTATGGATTTGAATATGTTATTGCAATTGTTTTTATACGCATCGACAATACTACTCAAACCTTGATTTAAGACTTAAATTGCTTCTTGCTTCCCTTTTGATAGATGGACCAAAGGATGGGAAATCTTGGAATATATGATGCATGGAATTTTGATCCCTTAGCTACTCTAGACTCTTCGAATGACCGAATACATTTGAAAGAAGGAAATGGTGTGAAAATAAGGGTAGAATGCATTGGACATGCAAGTAATATTGCACTTCAGTAATAAGATAATGGGAAAGATCCTCCATCCCTTAGCCGTGTTGTGCTTACCTTACAAGGCAAGACAAGCATAAAGCTTCCACTCTCAAGATATCCATTTATCAAATGCAACCATTGACATGATTATACTTTAGGTTCATGCTTGAATATTTATGCACAGGGTTCAATCGTTACATGATGTTGAATCGTCCTTAGACTATTTTCTCCGACCATTGGACCTACTCCCCATGATTAGGGAATAGAGAGTTTCTTGGAGTATTGTATCAATCTGGATCGATGACAATGATCTGTCTTTGTATTGTTTGCCTTTGAAATCTAAGGAAATAAACATGGAACTCATTTGGTGAGATATCCAATACTTGAGATTATAGATTGGTTATTTGTCAATCTCTACAGAAGCCAAATATTAGGGGTTTTTAGTTATCATTTAGGACTTTCCTTTTTAATAACAACCTCAAATTAGATGAATAAAGCGCATAAATGCATATGTTCTATTCTAGTAGTCTTGTTGTTGACGATAGAGTAAATCTAGGGTAGTTTGAGTTTGAGTTTGATTAGAACTCTGTTTCCTTCTTTTCTTTAATCCGTATTGTTGTATTAAGGGAATACATAACGAATACAAAAATTCTGAGATAGTTTTGCTTAGACTCTGTAGATGTTATGTTTTCCATGTAAAATTTTTAGCTGTTTTCATAATCATGTTTTTAGTTTCATGGTACCAAAGCATATTAGTTAGTATTGTTAAAGTACTATTAAGATTCGTGAAGGCTGGAGTTTGAAGCTATAGAGAGAAGCATCATAAAGTTTAAGATAGAGATATATGACCACACTTGTTACAGGAGATCCTCAGAGGATACTAGAATGGTTTTATGGAATTGGATTTGATATATGAAAAATTAGGATGAATATGTTGTTGATGAATAAGGACTTGCTCAATATAGTAGAATAGGCTAAGACTAAGCCTATGCATGATGCATATTTGATCAGTAAATGGGAGGAAAAGGAAGGTAGGGCTCGTTCCTGTATAATTTTAAGTTTAAGTGACAATGTTATTTTGCATGTAAGTGAGGCAAAAAAACAAAAGATGATTGGGATCAATCAATTAGCTTATATGAATCAAATGATGTTAGTACACATTCAAGAATATTTTTCCAGTTAAAAATGCAAGGAGAACATAAGATCTCAGACTTCATAAATCAGTTTAAGTCTCAAAAATAAGTTGGGAGCTCATGGGTCAATACTGAAGAAGAAGATGGTGTTATGATGATTCTTGTGAGTTTACCAGAATCCTATTCTGGATTGGTTATAGTGTTAAGCACTCAAGATAACTTGGATTTGCCTACGGTAATAACAAAATTACTTCAAGAATAAATTATAAGAAAGGATGTAGGCTTGATTGTTGATAATGCTACAACATTGCTTTCAATAGAAAATAAGGGTAAAACAAAGAAGAATGGAACAAACAGAGAGGAGGAGGAAAAAGGGTAACTATTTTTACTGTGGAGCTCCCGGACATTTTAAGAAGTAATGCAGAAAATGGTTAGCATGGATAGAATATATAAAGAAGAGGAAGGAAGCTAAAGCTAATATGATTTCAAGCAATGACCAAGAAAAATTGTTTTAAGTCACCACATCCCGAAATGCTAATTTTTCAAAGTGTCCGTATTTATATTCAGGAGAAACTCAACATATGACAGCTGAGAGAAGTTGGTTTACATAATCTCATGATAGCGAGCATGAGATGATTGGAATTGGAAATATCTCATTAAAAATGTTGGATGGAGCACATAAGAAAATCCAAGATGTATGGAATGTCCTTGTTATAGTCAAAATCCTTTTATCAGTGAGTACGATTATTGATGCTAGAATAATTGCACAGTTTGATAGCAATACATTGTGTCCTAAAGGATGCAGAAGGAGTGATTGTTTCCAAGGGAATTAGAGATGGAAATTTGTACAAGTTATGCACAGTAGTATCCGAGGAGGTGTTAATAAAAACATATAATGAAAAATTTGATTCAGTGCTTTGGCATTGCAGATTTGGACATGTAAAAACACATTCACTTGAAGTATTAAAAAAGGAACAACTTGTGCAAGTTCTAAATTTAAATCTACCAATGGGGTTGGGAGTGTACAAAGGTTATTGTTTAGGAAAGTAGTGTATATTCTCCTTTTCAAAGAAAAAAGAGACAAGATATAATGGTCAAATGGATCTCATACATTCAGATATTTGTGGCCCAATGCAAAAAATGACACACAAAGGAGAAAGCTATTTTATTACCTTTATTGATAATTTCTCTAGAATGACCTTTGTTTATTTTCTCAAAAATAAATCCAAGCATTATAAATGTTTAAGATTTTTGAAGTATTTGGTGGGAATAAGTTGATAAAACCTTTGAAACAACTTAGATGTGATAACGTGGGTGAATATATCTCAAATGCTTTTAATAGTTTTTGTTCAAAGGAATGCATCAAACTTGAGCACATTGTTCCTTATTCACCACAATAGAATGATGTTGTCAAAAGAAGGAACAAGACTCTTGTTGAAAGTGCCAAATGCATGCTTAAGAGAAGTAGATTATATATTATATTTTGGGCTGAAGCAGTTTCTATTGCAACATATATACAAACGAGGCTGCCAACTACTACATTGCATAAAAAGACACCTTACAAAGGATGTCATGGAAGCAAGCCAAATGTTAATGGTTTGAGAATTTTTGGTTGCTTAGCATATTCACACATACTAGATGAAGAACAAATGAAGGTAGATGATAAGAATAAGAAATGTATAATGGTTGGATAAATCTTGGAATAAAAAAGGTATTGAGTTTATGATCCTATAGCACATCATATTCTAGTAAGAAGAAACATTGTTTTTTATGAAAATTTAGTTATGCACAAATCAACAAAGACATAAAATGCTAAGTAATCAGAAATAAAGTCTTATGATCTCAGACCCAAGGAAGAATTTGAACATGAGGATTCTAATCCAGAAAGGCCAGTATATCATGCACCCATACAACACACAGGAAATGTACAAGGAGGGAAACAACTTCATAGATAAACAAGACCTCGAAATTCCACTAAAAAAGAATTAGAGTCATATGCACTTCATGTAGAAATTGATGAACCACTCACTGTTCAAGAAGCACTTGAAGGTTCTCATGCATTAGATTGGAAGCAAGCAATGGATTTTGAATATGAATCAATCATAAAAAATCATACTTGGGAACTTACAAGTTTTCCACCCAGAAGAAGAGTAGTTGGGTGTAAATGGTTATTTAAGAAAAAGTATAATTCAGATGGATCGATAGACCGCTACAAGGATAGTTTGGTGGCGAAAGGTTATACCCAAATCACAGGTTTGGATTATCATGTCGCTTTTTCACATATAGCCAAAATAACATCCATTAGACTTTTATTAGCAATCGCAACAGCCTCAAATCTTCATGTACATTAGCTAGATATAAAAACAACTTCTTTAAATGGTTTTTTATCAAGAAGAAATTTATATGGAACAAACAGAAGGCTACATACAAGAAGGAAAGGAGCAGTTGGTATGCAAACTACATAAGACAATTGTATGGATTGAAATAATTCCTAAGAGCATGGTATGAACGCATTGATGGGTTTCTCCAAAATGAAGGATACATGAGTTGCAATGTTGGTTCAAATGTCTACATCAAGGATATTGATGAGTCAATGATCATCTTAACTTTATATGTTGATGAAACCATCATTATGAGTAAGGATATTAATATGCTAGACTTGAAAAAAACTCAATTAGTTGCAAAATTTGAAATGACCCGTTGAAATTTGGTTGTCATTGATGTCAACTAATGTCAAAGAGGATGTCAATTGATTTAGTTTGAGTGATGTTAACTGATGTCAAAGTGAATACAGTATTCCTATGCCAACTTAAAGAAGTATATGGAAGCCACTTTGAAGAAGTATATGCGCAAGATGGTGAAAGACATGGATTCTAGTATGAAGAAGTATATCTAGAAGTTGGATCTAGTTTGAAGATATGTGTCCAAGGATACATCATGCGTGATCAATTTGATGAAGCACATAAGGAAGGTACATCATGCAGATCTAGTTCAAAGAAGTACATAAGTAATGTATCCTACTACATGTGGTACCTGGGTAGATATTGTTGATGTATTTGTAACTTCGGAAGATATTCACTTGTATATTGCATTTGTACTTTATTGTATATCCAATAGAGATGTCTTATTCCTCTGATTGGAAGTGTCGTCATTTGTATTTGTAAGTGTCGCAAGTTACATTGTAAGTGTCGTCATTTGTATTGATGGGTTATTAGACCACCAGTGTGGGGTCGGCCCTAGTTAGGTCATGTGGTTGGGTTATTAGGCTTCATTAGGAAGTCGGCCCCAGTGATTTATTGGCAGGTCAAGTCAGTGTATAAATAGAGGGTGTGCCTCTCTCATTCTATTCATTCACTCAATTCTCAAGCTCGCATAGCTAAGTGAGAAAGTGGCGCACATGTGGAGGAGGAGGAGGAGTATCTGCTAGAGACATCTTATTGGGTTTGATCCTTGTGATCTTGTATTGGGGCTTATTCTATCTCTGAGGAAGTTGCAGGGTTTTTCACCTTCTTGGTTTTCCCTGGTGAAACTTCGTGTCTCTTATGTGCTTGTTATTGTGTCTATGGTTGATATTCTATAGATATGTTGTACATGTTATTCTCTTAGAGATCCTGAATGATAATGGAATGAAATTATCGAAAAATTAACATGGTATCAGAGCTGACTTAAGAAGAAGGCATTGTGCAGCTGTAGAAGTTAGGGCTTCTTAATATTTGGTTTTCTCTCCATATATCATCTAAGGTAGGAGGCTAGATTGACTCTCCTAGCAAGGGCGCATCTTTCTGTTGAGACATAATTCAATTCTGAGCATGGTATCAGAGCTAACCTAAGAAGAAGGCATTGTGCAGCTGCAGAAGCTAGGGCTTCTTAATATTTGGTTTTCTCTCCATAGATCATCAAAGGTAGGAGGCTAGATTGACTCTCCTATCAAGGGCACATCTTTCTGTCGAGACAGAATTCAATTTTGAGCATTTTCAGTTTTTGACCTAAAAATTAGGGTTTCCGCGTAAATTGGAATTTTGAAATCTGAGACCACGACTGGAATCTCCTATGAAAAATCAAAGTTTAGATATTTGGATCGAACTTTTTGGTTGGGTGAAGCTCCTGGAAAATAAAACCCTAATTCAGGGTCCTGTCCAATGAATTCGAAAGTTTCAAAAGCAATTTTGAGGGGTGAAACTTTGCAGAATTCAGAATCTGAGTATACTAGCTTGACCAGCTCAGCAAGGCGCATCTTTCTATCCTTTAAGAAATTTGAAATTCAAATTTTGAATTTTTAGGGTTTCTCTGACAAACCCTAATCCAGCTCCAGATCCAGTTTTCAGCAAATCAAGTGGTAAGACCTAAATCTTTTCTATTTCCATTTGAAGTACTCTTTAAGATGTCTCATCACACCAAGCTTGAGAATAAGCTTGAAGGGGCTGATAACTTCTGAGCCTGGAAGTATAGGATTGGGTTAATCCTAGAAGAGAATGAGTTGAACACTTACATAAGTGAAGAGGTTCCTGTCCCAGAGGAAGAAGAGGCTAAAGCCTTGCGCAAGAATAACTTGGTAAAGGCTAAGAGAATCATTGTTGATTCTACCAAAGACCATCTCATACCTCATGTGTCTTCCCTAAAGATACCTAAGGAAATGTTTGACTCCTTGACCAAATTGTTTGAAGGAAAGAACATAAATCGGAAGATGACTCCGTGGAACCAATTGAAAGGGGTAAAGCTTCAAAATGGAGAGACCATTCAATCCTATTTTTCTAAGGTCTCTCAAATCAAGGAACAACTTGAAGTTGTGGATTAAGTAGTGGAGAATGGTGAAATTGTAATGACCACATTGAATGGCCTACCTAGGTCATGGGACTCCTTCATCCAAGGAATCTGTGCAAGAAGGAAACTAATCTCTTTCAGTAGACCGTGGGAGGAATGTTCACAAGAAGAAGCTAGGCTTGTGGCCTGAGAAGAAAAGATGGGAAATGAAGATCAAGCTCTCACAGTACATACGAAGAAAGGAAAGTACAAGAGGGAGCAATATTATCACAAGAAAACTCCACACCATCATCATAGAGATAAGAAAGATCTAAGATGTTTTACATGTAATGAGAAGGAACAATTTTCCTTAGATTGTCCCAAGAACAAAAGGAACAACAACAACAAATTCAACAAGAAGAAGAAGGGCAGCAAGAAGAGATATCATGCTCATGTTGCTGATGATGATGAACCTCCCAAGAAGAAGACTAGAGCAGAAAGTGATGACTCATCAAGTGAAGATGAATATGTTCTAATCTCTGCTCTCACAGGTACTATCTCTCATGGATGTGATGATTGGATTATTGATAGTGGGGCTTCCAAACACATGACTGGGTTTAAAGAATCCTTTGTAGATCTATTTGAACATGAGTCACCTCATAAAGTGAAACTTGGGGATGACTATCAATATCCTATCAAAGGAAGTGGTGAAACCTCTTACAAACTAGACTCTAGGAAGTCTTTGAAGATGAAAGATGTTCTATATGTACATGGGCTTAAGAAGAATCTCCTACACATATCATCTTTGGATGCAAAACGGATTAGAGTTGCATTTGTGGATGGCCAAGTACTCATGTGGCCAAAGGGTAAGACCATAGATGATGCAGTAGTGATTGGAGAGAAAGAGGGAGGATTGTAAAAATTGAAGGGATAACCTAAACATGCCATGGTACATGAATCCATGGAGCCAAGTGAAATTTGGCATAGAAGGCTTGCACATGTGCATTATAGAGCGCTACCAATTGCAAGCAAAGTTGTAGAAGGTCTTCCTGAAATCCAGTCAAAGCATGAAGGTGTTTGCAAAGGATGTGCAAAAGGAAAGAACACAAAGAAGGAATTTCCAAGCAGTGAAAGCAAAGCAAAAGGAATCTTGGAGATTATCCACTCCGATGTATGCGGTCCAATGTCATCCAGCTCTCTGAGTGGGTATGTATACTATGTTTCTTTCATTGATGATTTATCTAGGAAGAATTGGGTTTATTTCTTGAAGAATAAAGATGAAGTGTTTGATAAGTTTAAGGAATTCAAAGCCTTGATAGAAAATCAAACAAATAAGAATATCAAGACCTTCAGATCCGACAATGGTGGAGAATTCACTTCAGGTGATTTCAAGAAGTTATGCAATGATTCAGGGATTAAGAGGGAGTTGAATGCTCCCTTCAATCCACAACAAAATGGAGTTGCAGAAAGGAAGAATAGAACTATCATGGAAGCAACACAGGCAATGCTTCATGACCAGGATATGCCTATGCATCTATGGGAAGAAGCAGCTAGGACAGTTGTATATGTACAGAACGGAACACCTCGCAAGATACTTGACAACAGGACACCAGAAGAAGTCTTCTCTGGTAAGAAACCAGAAGTTAGCCATCTCAGAATATTTGGCTATCCAGTATATACACACATTCCAAAGGAAAAGAGGACAAAACTAGATCCTTCAGGAAAGAAGGGCATCTTTGTGGGTTATAGTGAAAGCTCGAAGGCTTACAGAATATACTTTCCAGGGTTCAAGAAGATTGACATCAGCATGGATGTAACATTTGATGAAAACTCAACATACATCAAATCAAGGAAGACACCTGTTGAAGACAATGAAGAACCAAAGGTAACCATATTTCAAGACACCACTATGAATGAATCAATTCCAGAAGAAGATCGTGAAATTGAAGATCCACAAGAACCTATAGATCCACCCTGTGAGAAGAACTCTCACAAGAGGAAACCTGCATGGGCTAGAGAGCTCATTCAAGATGCAGAAAGGTATGACATTCCAAAAGAAGAACACAGAGAAAGGAAGAGGACTAGATCACATACGAATTATGTTACCTTACTCTGTGATATTATGAACAAAGAACCTTCCAGTTATGAAGAAGCAGCGGAAAAGAAAGAATGGAAGGATGCCATGGTCGAGGAGTACCAGTTGATCATGAAGAATGATGTTTGGGATGTAGTCCCAAGACTTGAAGGGAAGTCTGTTGTGACTTCCAAGTGGATCTATAAGACCAAGCATGCTGCAGATGGTAGCATAGAGAAATACAAGGCGAGGTTTGTAGCTCGTGGCTTCTCCCAGAAAGAGGGAATAGACTATGAAGACAATTTTGATCCTGTAGCCAGATACACTTCCATCAGAACACTACGTGCTTTGGCTACAATGATGAAATGGAAGATACACCAGATGGATGTCAAAACAACTTTCTTGAATGGTGTAGTCGAAGAGGAAGTGTATGTGGAGCAGCCACTCGGGTTTGAGACACATGATAGGGAGTCATATGTGTGTAGATTGAAGAAAGCCTTGTATGGCTTGAAGCAAGCTCCTAGGACTTGGTATGGTAGGATAGATAGATTTCTATCTAGTTTGGGTTTTACCAAGAGTAAATCGGATTCCAACCTTTACTACAAGGTTGAGGAAGGAAATCTAGTGATACTACTACTATATGTGGATGACCTGTTTGTTACAGGTGAGGATGGGTTGATTACCAACACGAAGAGGAAGCTTGCTGCCTAGTTCAAGATGAAGGACTTGGGCATGATGCATTACTTTCTAGGCATGGAGGTGTGGCAGAGTATAGATGAAATCTTCCTTGGACAAGGGAAGTATGCAGTAGAGATCCTGAAGCGGTTTGGGATGATGGATTGCAAGGCCATGACCACACCTATGGCATCGAACCTAAAGCTTCTGTGTGATGCTTCATCTGATCCGGTTGATGTCACAGTGTATCGTCAGATTATTGGGTCCTTGATGTACCTAACGAACAATAGACCGAATATTTTCTTTGCTGTGAACACATTGAGCTAGTTCCTGACGGATCCCAAGGGTGTTCACCTGGTTGTTGTAAAGCATATTCTGAGGCACCTGAAGGGTACAATTGATTATGGGCTCAAGTATGATGCGAATCAAAATTTTAACCTAGAGGGTTATGTTGATTCAGATTGGGCAGGAAATGCTACAGATAGGAAGAGCACTTCTGGGTGCTACTTTAGTATGGGATCAGGTGTGATCTCTTGGTTTAGCAGGAAGCAGTCCTGTGTAGCACTGAGTACTATTACAATCAAATTTTCCACCTTGTGAGCATCAGCACTCGTTGGATTTCAGGATCCATTTCACTAACTCAGATGTACTTTATGTCCTTCAGAACACACTATTTCCCTATTTTTCTTCCTGTATGCTATCTATTACATTTTAGCTAGCGTACCTATGAGCTGTTTCACTATAGCCCACGGGTGTTAAGTAAAATGGTAAAAGTCACTAGTAAATTACTAGTTTACTCCCAAAAAGCGGTCTTAGGGTGACCTTTGGCCCTCCATTTGCCCCAAAACGCCTCGATGTGTCCTTTCACTTACATTTGGAAGGCTATATATTGAACACATATGGCATATGGAAGGGAGGAGAAAGAGAGAGTAAGAGAACTCTAGTGGATTTTTGCCACATCTTGAGTCTACACTCATTGATCCTTGTTGTTGTGAACTCCTTATGTTCACCTTCCAAAATCCTTTCATAGTTTGAGTTTTCCATTCCATGGAGGATTGAAGTGGTGGAGGCATAAGTGGAGAGACCCAGTTCTTGGTTCAGATTGGTTGCCGGCAAGAGGTCGTATCACATTGTACTTCTTGTCCCATATAGTGGTGTCGACGGAAGAGGTTAGTGAAAGCCAACATTCCTCCATAGTTTCTGTTGGAATGGTTTCTCAAGTCTTTACTTCCATATATTACTAAGGATGTTTTGATGTCCGGCATTGTGACTGAGGAACAAGCCATCTTAAAAGTCCCATAGTTAGATTTATTATATTCTCAGCCTGGCATTTTGTATGACATTATTCCTGACGCACCGCGAACACGACATGAGCCCAAGTCAGTTCCTGGACCACATGCCGATGGCATTGTGGGATCCGGAAGCACTCGAACCATAGATTTGGTTTCTAATCAAATGAAAAATTTGTCGCTTAACTAGTCTACTCCCGGACAGGTTCACACCTTATCCACTTCCACCCCATCATCCGATGTACACACTGTGCAATTGACGAACCCATCGGGTAACCAGCAGCTTGGTGGTAATAAGAAGGGGAGAAACAACCGTAAGGGTGTAAACAATGGGAACAATAATAGTAATCACAATACTCCTTGAAATGAGAACGCCAACCCTCCTCGGGACGATGGAAATGTTGGTGGGGACCGTAAACCTAGGCATAAAGTGAAATTCCCTTGCAAGATTTGTGGGGAAGATCACCTTACTCACTTGTGTCCTCGAATTGAAGAAGCATCGAAGCATCTGGCACAGAGCCCAACTATGTTAAAAGATCCCCTTCCTCATCATCAGAACATGGCTTCACATGCTCCCGCTACTGGTTATGGACCTAATGAGACTGCAACATCTTCTTCCAATACTAGTGGCTATGGATGCATGAATATGGTCCAATCGGAGGTTAGTGTTGCTACTCGTCAACGCGATTATGGTGCACCACAACCAAATATGGGGAATGAGCCTCCCCCTCCTCCTGATAATTCCTTGCATATCGAGAAGCCCTCTACTTTGCCGCGGATACCGAAAGGTGTTCTTAAGTGCTCTACGCATAATCCTAATGCTTGAGCAGCCCATAACTACTCTATTGTAGACGATTTGGGCCAAAATCCGTGTGCCATGTCATCTCTTGAAGTTTTACAGGCATGTCTTTCTCAAAGGAATGCCCTTTTGAGTGCTTTAGGAGTTCAGGATGGGGCGAGTCCCAACGTTATCAAGTTCGACACTACTAATGTTCAACCTCACTTACCTTACCACGTGGCTTTTCAAATCCATGTGGAGTGCCTTCAGAATTTTGTCAAGAGAATGGTGGTTGACGAAGGTGCTTCTGTGTCAGTGATGTCTTTATCTTGTTGGAAATATCTTGGCTCTCCTCCCTTATCCATGTCTAGGACCATGCTCATTGCATTTGACGGTCGGTCATTTAAGTCGCATGGGATTCTTCCTTCCCTTGTTGTCCGCTTGGGTGGGAAACTTGTGCCTATTGAAGTCGAGGTGGTTGATGCGCCCATCGACTACAACCTTCTCCTGGGTAGGAACTTGATGTATGCTATGAAAGCTGTCGCATCTACTGTGTTCAGAGTTATTTGCTTTCCACACGAAGGCAACATTGTGACAATCGACCAGCTAGATTTCGTTAGTCCTTATTCCACAGCATCCACGGGATCATTGGTCACTCAAGTTACAGATTCTCAGCTGGAAACTGGGAACATGGGTGTCAGATTGTACTCCTCATTGATGGGATCTTATGATTTCCCTTCACCCATTAATTTTATTGGAACCATTTTCGATAATGCATCTCCTCCATTAAATAATGTACCGTTCCGGACTTCATATTTTGATGATCCATGGACCTTACCATCCACGAGTTCCACATCTGGAGACATTGCGCACGTCGGAATGTCTATGCCACTGTCTGCTGTTGATCTTGCCTATCAAGATATTCAACAAGCCACGGTAGATCCGGATCTCTCCTCTTCACGGATAGAAGAGGAAGATCCCATTATGCTGTCGGTTTGGGCAGCCAACTCGTTTTGTTCACACGATTGCCTTGATGATACTTTACCTTTGGATGAAGCCATTATCGAGGCCATGTGTGGTAGTGAGAGACCTTGGGAGGACATGCATAATCTCTCTCATTTTCTTCCCAATCTCGACCTCGCCGAGCAAGAAGAGTTTAGGATGACTCTTGTCAAAATGGTTGGTCACCCTGTGGCTCCTCTGGTTTCACATGGGATTTACACGGAGGGGAACATGGCTAATGTTTCTCTGACTATACCGATCAACATCTCTCGCACTCCCGAAAAGATTGAGAACGTTTACATCGGCGATGATTGCTCTTCTGAGGAGGTTTCCATTTACACCGAATTGTTTACAGAACTTCGGGAAGCTTTCGCCTGGTCATATGAGGAGATGCCAGGAATAGACCCCAATATTGTCGAACATGAGATTAGAACATATCCTCATGCTAAACCGGTTTGAAAATGTCTTCGTGTTGTTAACCCTAGGAATGTAGCCATTATCAAGGCAGAGGTGGAGAAACTGCTTAAGGCTGGTTTTATCTACCCCATTCCCCTTACCGAATGGGTGTCAAACCCCGTTCCTATGGATAAGAAGCAGGGAACGATCTGTGTATGCACTGATTTTAGAGACCTGAACCGTGCATGTCTGAAGGACAATATCTCCACTCCATTCATTGATCAGATCTTGGATGCTTGTGCGGGAAGTGAAATTTTTTTGTTCATGGAGGGCTTTTCAGGGTATAACCAGATTCAAATCAAACCAGATAATCAACATAAGATTGCTTTCATTTGTACTTGGGGTACATTTGCGTACTGAAAAATGCCCTTTGGCCTTAAAAACACCGGAGCTACGTTTCAACGTGCTATGACCTATGCCTTTCACGACCTTAAACGTATAATGGAGGTTTTCTTGGATGATCTTGCTGGCCATTCTCGCAAGAGAGTGGACCACCCCAAGAACCTCCGTTTGATTCTCAAACAATGTATACGCTACAAGATTTGATTGAATCCCAATAAATGCATCTTTGCTGTGAGGACAGGTTGCCTTCTAGGTTTCATAGTTTTGAAAGAGGGTATCAGAGTCGATCCTCTTAAAGTTGAGGCAACACTTTGGTTTCCTCCTCCGCGCAACTTGTTACAACTTCAGAGCCTCCAAGGGAGAGCTACTTTTCTACGTCGCTTTGTAGTGAATTATGCTAGTCTTACCAAAAGTTTCGCTCGTTTGTTGAAGAAAGACACACCATTTATCTAGGATGAGAGAGCCCAGCAGTCTTTCGATGCTCTTAAGAAAGATTTGGTATCAGCCCCTTTACTTAGTCCACCCGACTTTGCAAGAGATTTTATACGTTATGTGGCTGCGTATCAAGAGATGATTGTCATGGTCTTAGTTCAGGTTGATGATGTGCTCGTGGAGCATGTGATCTATTACCTTAGTCGAAACCTAGTAGACACTGAGCTGAGATATACTCACGTGGAAAAGTTGGCATTTGCGACTGTTCATGTAGTCCAACGGTTACGGCACTATATCATGCTTAGGAAGACCACGGTCATAGCGCATATCAATCCATTTCATTTTGTGCTATCACAACGTCTTATAGGGGGGAAGTACAATAAATGGATTGTGATCCTTCAGGAGTTTGATCTCGATTTTGCTTCGGCGAAGTCGATGAAATCCTTGGTTTTCGCTGAGCTTATGTTGGACCTTCCACGACTTGATGAGGATGTTGTCCATGAAGATTCCTTTGTGGATGAACACTTATTTCTTATCTCGTCAGAGGACACTTGGTATGGGGATATCATTGTATATCTCCAAACTTTGAAGTTTCATTCACATTATTCACGAGACGAGCGACGGCTGTCGTGCCCACTATATGTCAGTTAATTAAAACTTAACATGCAGAGTGCTAAACATAAATTATCAACCCGAGGAAGTCTTTTATTTCAAAGCTATCGTGCAAAATATATGCAAGTACAAATTCTACCTGACATTGTTATTTATTGGTATGCAATCGAAACTATTTGTAAAATAAGTCACAGCTTCTTGAAAGTAAATCAAACCTCAACCCATTCATAAATCAAACTGTAAATCGAACACACTTCAAACAAGATCTATTCCTATGAAACAAGATCTGATTGCATAAATATAAAATAAGTCTTTTGTTGTCCAACGATCTATCAAAATGAATTAACATGAGAACGCTATGATAAATCTAATGAATAAAACATGAATTGAATAATAAAACAACTATGATCAATCTACTGAATGAAAGCATGAATTAACAATAACAGATCTACAAAATAAAACACTTACAATCAACACTACCAGCATCTGCTCAGGGAAGAGGGCCCTTCCTCCACTGAGCAGATCTGGATCTCCACAATGAAAGTCTACAACTCCAGAATTAAGAAACTACCAGCATGTATTATCATAATGGAAAAATTACAACAGATCTGGATCAAATCCTACATCATAACATTGTGTTCTCTCCTATCTTACATCTCCTATCATCCATCTCCTATCCTGCCTAATCTATCATGCTTAATCCTTGTCAACCTTTTTCTCAATGAGATTGATTACATATTTATACATAAAATTATCTCATGGAAATGAAGAACTGAGCCCCCAACTTGTGATCTGCAACAGCTAGAACACGGCCGTAACTGTTGGCAACTTTGGAACCGGCCACAACACCAAATCTCGAAAATACCCTCTCGAAGAACCACCTGTATATCGCAAATCGTAGCTGTTGTTGACGATTTCCTCGCGAGTCAGGTAAATGAGGATGTTACGCACAAAACCCATATCTCGGATTGTTGAGATTCATTTCCATCTGCCCGCAAATCAAGACGCGAATCAAGGTGTTCTTATGTGGCATGCGTTTTTGGTTAAGGCTGTAACAGCTGGCTATGAGCGTCCTGTATGTGACAACTCACTCCACAAACCATCATTAGTAAAATTATGCATAATAGTCTTTTAATTCATCAAAGATAAAAGAAAATAATCACTATTAACCACTTAAAAGATCAATGGAAGTAGCATGCTGTTCAATGCGCAACTACAACAAATGGATGAAAAATGGAATCATAAATGAGAAATAATGGTAAGAAAATGAATGAAAGGTATGTCGATAAATGATGGAAAATGGACAATTCCAGGGCCCAACATCTCCCCCAAACTGAACTTGTTGCATGTCCTCATGCAACCCAATATCCGTGTAGCATCCAACTTGAAAAACTCATTCACTTGTTCCTTCATTTTACCATTTGCACACTTGGCAGAGTCACTTAGCGGAGGATTTAGCAGAAAATTTGGCGGATTCGCAGCTCTTTAGTAGAAATTTGGCAAAGTCACAGCTTATTTTAGCAGAGAATTTGGCGAAGGTTTTAGCGAAGATTTTGGCGGAACAACGCTAAATGTAGCGGCAAATTTGGCGGAGTCAGCTTATTTTAGCAAAAAAGTTGGCGAAGGTTTTAGCGGTGAATTTGGCGGAACAACGCTAAATGTAGCGGCAAATTTGGCGGAGTCAGCTTATTTTAGTAGAGAAGTTGGCGAAGGTTTTAGCAGCAAATTTGACGGAACATCGCTAAATGTAGCGGCAAATTTGGCGGAGTCAGCTTATTTTAGAAGAGAAGTTGGTGAAGGTTTTAGCGACAAATTTGGCGGAACAACGCTAAAGTTAGCGGCAAATTTGGTGGACTTGCAGCTGTCGGAAAATATGTCGCAGCCGCCGGAAAAGATGTCGCAGCTACCGAAAAACGGGCAGCTGCCGGAAAGCGGTCGGCCAAAAATATGTCGCAGCTGCCGAAAAAGATGTCACAGCTGCCGGAAAAGATGTCGCAGCTGCCAGAAAGCGGTCGCCGGAAAATATGTTGCAGCTGCCGGAAAAGATGTCGCAGCTGCCGGAAAAGATGTCGCAGCTGTCGAAAAACGGGTAGCTAATTTTAGCAGAGAAGT
The DNA here is from genome assembly GCA_027924585.1 of Larix kaempferi. Classification (NCBI taxonomy): domain Eukaryota; kingdom Viridiplantae; phylum Streptophyta; class Pinopsida; order Pinales; family Pinaceae; genus Larix; species Larix kaempferi. Next base: position 2,282,943 of record BSBM01001005.1, on the reverse strand, counting down.
TGGCGAAGGTTTTAGCGGCAAATTTGGCGGAACAACGCTAAATTTAGCGGCAAATTTGGTGGACTTGCAGTTGTCGGAAAAGATGTCGCAGCCGTCGGAAAAGATGTCGCAGCTGCCGGAAAACGGGCAGCTACCAGAAAGCGGTCGCCGAAAAATATGTCGCAGCTGCCGGAAAATATGACACAGCTGCCGGAAAAGATGTCGCAGCTGCCGAAAAGCGGTCGCAGGAAAATATGTTGCAGCTGCCGGAAAAGATGTCGTAGCTGCCGAAAAACGGGCAACTAATTTTAGCAGAGAAGTTGGCGAAGGTTTTAGCGGCAAATTTGGCGGAACAACGCTAAATTTAGCGACAAATTTGGTGGACTTGCAGCTGTCGGAAAACGGGAAATGGCAATATTTTACGGCGTTTTAGTCTTTTTGAACAGGAAACTTCTAAAGCCATTTTCTCCCAAACGACGAACTGGGTTGGGCTGAAATTTTGCAGGCAAGTAGCTACCACTCTAATGCATCTCCACGCCAAAAATTAGACAAACCCACATCACGGATTTTGAGAAAAATGCGAATTGGCTATAGGTGATTATGGCCATTTTCTCAAAAACCGCGCACTGGATTGAGCTGAAACTTGCCACGGTTGTTCATCATGCTGTTATGCATTCCCTTTCCAAATTTCATGAGAATCTAACTTACCATTTGAAAGATATGCCCAAATCAAATTCTGCACTTTTGAACATGAATAAAAATGTATTGCAGCTGAACTTCCAGAGCCAATATTTCAAAAACTACAAACTGGGTTGGGATGAAATTTTTCAAGCAGGTAAATACCATTATAGTGCATCTCCTCACCAAAAATTAGATGAACCCACATCACGGATTTCGAGAAAAATGTGAATTGGTTGTAGGTGATGATGGTCATTTTCTCGAAAACCGTGCACTGGATTGAGCTGAAACTTACCACGATTGCTCATCATGTTGTTATGCATTCCCTGTCCAAATTTCATGAGGATCCAATTCGTGGCTTGTGAGATATCCTTAAATCAAATTCTTCATTTTTTCCTGCTGTGAATGAATAAAAATCAGTATGCACAAAATGTCAAAAACCACTCCCCCAAACTGAATATGTTGCATGTCCTCATGCAAAAGAGGAGTTTTCGTTTTAGTTGTGAACAACCATTTCCCCCAAACTGAGTATTTTACCTTCCATTCATGAAATTAAGTGAACTTTGGGACTTTTGTTTTCTTGTATCTGCACTATCACTGTCAACATCCAATTTTTGTATATGTGCTAGCTGGAAACACATCTTTGACTTACAAAAATGACTGTAGGCTGCCTGAAAAATGAGTGTATGCCATTTGAAATTCACTGTGTGAGCTCAATTTTTGATTCCCCATGGTTGTGGTTAAGTGCTCATAATGTATTGCAAAAATAAAATGACAATGCACAGGAAATCTTCATACCAGCAAGAGATCAGATTTGCAAATTTTCTTTTGTGATGACCCAAGTTGCTCAAATATCATCTGACAATCACATAATTTGTAGACCCTCCATATGTCACAAGTTCCAAAAAAAATACCAGTGATCTTCACAAGCCAAACTCACTACAGGAATTATCATTCATGGGAAATAAAAGAGTTTTATAACCATTTTCTCATCAAATTCATGGCAAATTCTATTGCAATAAACCACAGTAGATTTCATCCATTCTCATGGTTGAATGAAGGCTGCTAAAATTTTCATTGGTTATGCCCTTATCATGGAGTGCTTTGTAACACTTCAAATAATGTCAAACATTCTTTTGCACATTCCACAACAATCAAACTCATTTTAGAAATTCTGTCGAACTTGACAAATGACCAATGCTGAGAGTAATCATTACCTTCATGCTGCTGAGATATACTTCACATCAGACCTTGAAAAGGATGCTACAGGATTTCCATTATGCATGTATCATGTTCATGACGGCTAAAACCAATGTATGCATTAGTGGATGGTAAAGATACCATATGTATAAGATGGTGGAAAATCCATATACCATATAAAATGTGGCTCTCAATAATTTTGAGTTATGAAGATGTGAACCATTATGTGCACCACTGAACAAAGCAAACAAATCAAAGAAATCATGCCTTTGTTTTCTATCGTGCTTGTGTGATAGCATACTCTTGAGAAAGAATGGCTTCTACATCAATTTTTCATGTTGTAGGTTCTTGTGTCTAGCCTATCCTTCTCTTTCAAGATGTGTATCAGCTGCTTTATTTCTCCTTATTATTTTTGTATGGCAACAGAGCACCGTTCCTTACTATTGGTTCTTGTGTGGCAGCAGCAAGACTTCTTTTCTTACTGTTGGTTCTTGTGTGGCAACATCAAGACTTCTTATTGTTGGTTCTTGTGTGACAACAATAAGCTATCCCTTTTTTTTTTCATGCTTGGTCAGTTGGGTTGGTGAGATGTTGGGTTGGAATTTGAAGTGGATGTGCATGAATGATGAAGTGTTAAAACTGAGTGGGAAATGATGGGAATGGATGGACATAAAATGCTATTTAGAAAATGGAAATGGCTAATGCTTAGTGGTTCTTCATGACATTTCCCTAAATCTTTAATAAATAAAAAACTCATGCTATTTTACCTCAAGTGTTACCTCCATGGAAGCCTTGGTTGACATGAATGGACTGGTGTATGCTGGAGCTATGTAGGCTGATCTGATGCTGAGACATATGTATATGAGAGCTTACATTGAATAAGACTGAATTTGATCCATGATATTGTGCTGGTTGCATGTAAGACTAACTGCTGAGACAATGGATGAGCATAAATTCTACCATAGAAGCAGAAAGTCCTTTCTCTTATTCTGAAAATCAACTGCTGAATTGAAAATGGAAAAGAATTGCAAAACTACTGAACAAATGATGCTCCAAATCATTGTTGAAACCATTAGATCACATAATCTTCAACTGCTACAAACCCAAGGTGTAATTCTTACCATGAGAATGAATGTGCTGGAGTCGAGCATGGAAAGAAATCATTGGATTACCGGCCATTAATGTATGCCGTTAACCAATGTGAAGAAACTCACCTTTGATGACAATGAGCTCTAAAGTACCTTAGTGCATCTTGACAGGTACGAATGGATGTGCTGGAGTCGAGTCACCTGCAAGATTTGTCAATCAAGATGCATTGATGAATCCCCATGATTAACAACAAGGAAATCTGCCATTGATTCATGCAGATACCAGGGCACTATAAAAACTCTAATCTTGATCCCAGATGATGTGTCGGAGTCGATGGGACAAGACCATTGGAAGGTGGACCTTAATGCATTCCACATCATCCAATACGAGTACAAAATAAATGATTGTGAAGAATCATAGTGAAAAATAGGACCAACATGAAACTCAGAAGTGGAAAGTATATGTGAAGTCATGATGTAGTAGTGATGGGAAATAAAATGGTTATGGTGACTACATAAGCAGTGGAAAATGGGACTTCGACATGAATGGATTTTTAGGGTTTTGAAATGAGGAGAGGTAATGAATCTACCATAGGGCAATTGGCTTCTTGAGGGGTTTCTTTCAGCAACAAGTGGGATGACAGGTGTCTAAAAATGATTTCTGGCATGTAGCAATGGGACTTGAATTCGGAAACATTGGACTTTGTATGGTTTGCACATCAATCTCTCCATTTTTTTTTTTTTTTTATGTGCTCAATCCAATTGCAAATTGATAAAAAGTCTCCAAGAGTCACTCGTGCATGCATTGACCTTCTTCTTCTAAGGACCTGCAAAACCTAGCATTTGCCTGCAATAAAACATGAGATGATGGAAGAAGAGAGATGATTGGTCTCTATTCACCCAACACTTATGAAAAAAACAACAAGCAATTACTTATAAAACAAATCCAAAGAAAAATGAACAAAGCAAAATCCATTTTATACCTGCGGCAGAGCAATGTCCATCTAGACTCACCAACGGTATTCTGATCATAGCTTCTTCGTTCCTTGTCCAATTTGAGTGATTCAAAATCCAAATGAAAGTAAATTCATAGGTCTATTTCCATTAGAAACAGGTTTTTAAAATTCTATGCAATGATCTTCCAAATCACTCATTAACAGCCTGCATGACAAGGTGTTTTTTTGAATTCTGGACTAGACCAATAGTCACGGTTTTAGGCTTAAATTTTTCGTTTGATAACGGATTGATGTGATTCCAATTGGAGATGAAATTAGATTCATTTAGTTATCTCCATTAGAAACAGGTTTTGAATCCAACAAGAATTGATGGGTCAAATAAGCCAATGAACAGTCTAGAAAATATACTTTTAGGAATGCAGATTTGTGATAAGCAGTCAGTATTTTGGTCATAAAATTTGCGTACGACATAGGAATGGAGTGATTCAAATTGCATTGTAAACTAGATTCATAGGTTTGCAAAATATGTCCAATAAGACATCCAAAAATTGACTGTCCCAGCTCTGTTCCTAAGCTGCCAGCTTGACATCCCGTTAGTATTTTGGCCATAAAATTTTCGTTTGACACCCAATTGTAAAAATTCAAATTGTTTTGGAAACTAGATTCAAAGGTCTACTTGGGATGTAAACAGGTTTTAAAAATAAGTTCATTTGGTCTCCCAAAAATGGACTGTCCCGTCTATGTTTCAGTAAAATTTTCAAGCCAAAATGTCACAAAAATCCAATAAATTAAATTTAACCCGCAAAAAGTGATCGAAATAGGTGTGAATGATTTTAATGATGTAAATTTAAATATAGCACACATCCATACCAAAAATTTCAAGCATTGAGCACCTAGATTGACTTACACGGTTTGTTGCAGCCACAGCTGCAACTCTTAAAAAATGACATAATGTTGAAATAAAGCATGTGAATTTTTATGGAAAATAAAAACTAAAGACATATCATGATGTGCAACACACACATATCTCAAACTCATAAATTTTTACCTGTAGCACAGTCACAGCTGGGTGTTGCAGCTCCCTGTCACAGCTAGTGTTGCAGCTCATTGTTGTAGCTGAGAGTAATCACAGCTGAGAGTAATCACTCATAGCTGGGTGTTGCAGCTAACAAATTCATGTCAAATTTCAAGCTTGAAGTGTTCCATAATCATGGGCTCATTTTCCTGTGGATCGTCCATTTACTTTCCATAATTACTGTAATTTTGTTTTCATGATATTTTTATTTTTATTTGTAACAAATAAAGACAAATTAGGAAATTGATGACAAAAATGACTTAAGCATTTTTGTTCAAATAGTCAACAATTCCAAAGCATTCATGAAAACATCTCATACCCATTCCTCATCTTTCTACTTTCTGATCTTCCAGATCGCAACAAGGCATAGGAAGAGAGCATACTTATTCAAAAATAAAAATAAAAATCCAAACAAAAGCATGGTTTTATTCTGATATTCTATCCTACTCTATTCTACTTGGAAATATAAAAATTGTTTAAGTGTATGCATATTTCCAATGGAGCCATTTTCGAAAAAGTGACTCGAGTATGCTCATACTCCCAATAGAAAAATATAACTTTATGAATTCTAGGATATGAGAGATCAACTTCCCTTCAAATGATGGTGCCAAGAATTGGTGAAGTATGAAATGATGCTGCAGACCGATGACAGATTGAAACCAAGTTTCAATATAGTCTTTGTTCCCTTGATTGCTCATGGATGTTACACCATGAAGATCCTTATTAAACTGATCTTCCTCAATGCATAAGATTTCCGGATCTAATGATGTGAATGATGCTTTTGGTTCCAATGGCTGTTCTCCATCAAATATTACGTGTGTATTGTTGATCTTGTCTGCTTGCTTATGAGGACTAGAAGAAACTCCATCTGCAAAACTTGGATTTAAAACATGTTCAGGCCTCATATGGATTTGTTGCAACAATGCACAACCTTTTTGCAGTGGTGTAGATGAGGTAGAACAACAGGGAAATGTAGGAACATTTTGCAGTTCAGCACTGTAAGCATACTGTACTGCTTTATTATGGTTAGGGTGGAGGGTGGATTGGACATGAAATTGTGTTGAGTACCAAGGAGTTTGATGAGAAGATAGATGTGGCTGATGTAGATGATTGATTTGTGATGTTGATATTGAAGGACCAACTTGTGTTGCAGCATGAGGGAGAGTGTCCATATGATCATAGGATGGGGCATTCCAACCTTGTGGATAAGGTAGGTAAGAGTTAAATTGAGGCTGCAACAACTGCCACGGTGGAAGAGTATTCAATGATTGAGTATGAGAGTAAGAAAATGGAGGGATAGAATTTCGAACCATAGATGTAGGCCATGGTTGACATGACTGTTGCAACAAGTTGGCTGCAACTCCCAGATCTCTATGATATGTTTCTTTCATCTTTGGTAAAGAGGGACAATGATCTGTGGAGTGATTCAAGTCACATATACCACAACTTTCAAGACTATCCAAAGGGAAATCCCTTGCTTCTCTTATTTCCTCCTGCTTTTCCTTATCCTGCAAAACACCCAATTGTAAATCAGCTTTAGAAATGTCAAATAAATTGCTAATTTTAGCTCGTAAACCTCTTGCTTTTGCAGCAGATTCCAAAAATAAAGATAAAAGTTCCTTAGAATTCTTACCAGTCTTGAAGTTTCCTCTTGAATACCTTCTGCATAACTCACAAATATCATCATATGCTAATTGAAATGCATTACCTGTTCCGTTCAGATTCAATATTTCTAAACATTTAGCTTGGATTCCCTTGAGTAGAAGTGTTTTTAAGATCTCCTTCCCTAGTTTCCTCTATTTGGATCTTTGGAGATTATATTGAAATCGTTCTATGTATTCCTCCAGACTCTCTTCTTCTCCTTGTGTCATTTCGAAGATGTCTTAATTGACCCTACAATAATCTTGGTACCTTTTAAAGAACACATGTTTCATGTATTCCCAAGTTTGTATACAATTCCCACCGAGGCTCATGAACCATCGGAGGGCTGTTCCTTTTAGAGTAAGGGGAAATACATTCAACTTTTGATCATTAGCACAATAACCATATCCTCTACAAAGTACTTCAAATTGAAATAAAAATACATCAGGGTCTTCGTTTTCCAAACCGTGAAAATTTGGTAGAACATGTGGGGGAATTCTTTTTGTTGGTGCCACTTCACTCAAATCTCTGATGGGAAATTCGAAGGTAACAACTTCTCCATCTTTTTCACCTTCCATCTCTTCATTAGATTCTTTGTGTGCTATCTTGAGGCTCCTCCTTCGAATGTTCTTGTCAACTTGTTAGTAGAATGGGTGGTGCTCACAACACCACTAAGGGGAATGATAAGATTTATGAATCAAAGATTGAAAATGAAATAAAACTGAATGTAAAGACAGAAAATTAACACTCAAAATAAATTCAATAAACTGAAATGTAATCATGCAACCTACATGCCCTATTTTAACAATGCATCTGCAAAACAATGTCATATATACTATTGCACAATTGATAACTTCCCCGGCAATGGCGCCAAAATGTCGTGCCCACTATATGTCAGTTAATTAAAACTTAACATGCAGATTGCTAAACATAAATTATCAACCTGAGGAAGTCTTTTATTTTAAAGCTATTGTGCAAAATATATGCAAGTACAAATTCTACCTGACATTGTTATTTATTGGTATGCAATCGAAACTATTTGTAAAATAAGTCACAGCTTCTTGAAAGTAAATCAAACCTCAACCCATTCATAAATCAAACTGTAAATCGAACACACTTCAAACAAGATCTACTCCTATGAAACAAGATCTGATTGCATAAATATAAAATAAGTCTTTTGTTGTCCAACGATCTATCAAAGTGAATTAACATGAGAACGCTATGATAAATCTAATGAATAAAACATGAATTGAATAATAAAACAACTATGATCAATCTACTGAATGAAAGCATGAATTAACAATAATAGATCTACAAAATAAAACACTTATAATCAACACTACCAGCATCTGCTCAGGGAAGAGGGCCCTTCCTCCACTGAGCAGATCTGGATCTCCACAATGAAATTCTACAACTCCAGAATTAAGAAACTGCTAGCATGTATTATCATAATGGAAAAATTACAATAGATCTGGATCAAATCCTACATCATAACATTGTGTTCTCTCCTATCATCCATCTCCTATCCTGCCTAATCTATTATGCTTAATCCTTGTCAACCTTTTTCTCAATGAGATTGATTACATATTTATACATAAAATTATCTCATGGAAATGAAGAACTGAGCCCCCAACTTGTGATCTGCAACAGCTAGAACACGACCGTAACTGTTGGCAACTTTGGAACCGGCCGCAACACCAAATATGGAAAATACCCTCTCGAAGAACCACCTGTATATCGCAAACCGTAGCTTTTTTTGACGATTTCCTCATGAGTCAAGTAAATGAGGATGTTACGCACAAAACCCATATCTCGGATTTTTGAGATTCATTTCCATTTGCCCGCAAATCAAGACGCGAATCAAGGTGTTCTTATGTGGCATGCGTTTTTGGTTAACGCTGTAACCGCTGGCTATGAGCGTCCTGTACGTGACAACTCACTCCACAAACCATCATTAGTAAAATTATGCATAATAGTCTTTTAATTCATCAAAGATAAAAGAAAATAATCACTATTAACCACTTAAAAGATCAATGGAAGTAGCATGCTGTTCAATGCGCAGCTACAACAAATGGATGAAAAATGGAATGATAAATGAGAAATAATGGTAAGAAAATGGATGAAAGGTATGTCGATAAATGATGGAAAAATGGACAATTCCAGGGCCCAACAACGGCGTGTGAAACACCAAGCTAAAGATTATACTATCGTCGGCGACACTTTGTATCATCAAGGAAAGGATTCTATTCTCCATCGTTACTTGACCCACGAATAAGCGGAGTGTGTTCTTAATGATTTCCATGCTGGGGCATGTGGCGATCACTTACCCGGGCTTGCTACAACCCAACGTATTATGTGAGCTGGTTACTTTTGGCCTTCGATCTTTAAAGATTGTGTGAACGCTGTGAAGAGATGTCACCCTTTCCAGGCGTTTTCTCGGAATATACACTCGCATCGAGATCCCCTGGATGAGACTACTAACCTTATCTAGACGGCTCGACGAACGGATCCCCGTAGCTCCCAGAATCAACGATTGAACTTCGAGGTGAAGACTAACCAAAAACTTCAAATTGGGTGAATAGTGAAAACGAATTGTAAATTGTAATTTTTTATTACTATTTATAGTTTTGAAAAACCTACTTGTCTATAGTTTTTTCCATTTTAAGTTGTTTTGGACTAATATAATGTCTTGGAGTAGCATTTTTTGACTAGATTTCTTCGGCAAGAGTTGTTTTTGATCGTTTCGCACCTACGGAAGGTATATTTCACATCTGGCATATAGGTTAGATGTCATTTTCACATGCATTATGCATTTTACCTTTTGACCATTTACATAAACCCTAGGTGCGATCCCGCTTCTTAACCGACACGAAACCTTCACACTATTATTGAAGTGTCATTATGTGGCGGTAGGGCCTTTCCGAACATGGGTACCCTAGTTAGAACCCCTTTTTCATTATGGTGGCCATGCCATTGTTTGTCCTTAAGATTGGGAGTCCTTTGTAGTTACGCCATGACTTTGCGATAAAGACTCATACTCTACTTTGTCTTATGCTGGCCATCTCCCATAAATATTCCTTCATTGATATCGAATTGTGATTGCATTGCATCATCCTGCTTGCTGCTTGAGCCTTGTGCCGACTCTCGCTTACTCAATTGTTAGCCTGGTGCCTGGGCACTTTCCCTGTCGAGCCCGACAGAGCTTCCATTTTTTCTTCACAATTTGATGACCTTTTGATCCTGAGGGAACACCCCCCCGAGTGTCCACATCCTGCACATGCTTCCTTGCATTGATCATAGGTATGTTCCACTGCTTGGGACTAGTCTACTCGCCATTTGACACTTGTTCCCTCACTTGTTGTACTATAAGCAATTTTATTCTTTTTCAAGCTTTTCCAAATATGAAAAGACAAAAAAAATCAAATATTCCAAAAATCTAGATGGGCTTATGGTTACTACTTCTAGTTGGCAGCTGTTGTGTCGCCTTTGAACAGAGCATTCATTCCACTCCATACATTATGAGTCAGGATTATAGTTGGACCTTAGGAGCTGTACTTGTTTCTCAGTTTACTCCACTGATTGGTTAAGCTTCCAGTCATTATGGAGCCCTTTGTTGATGCCTCCTGCATCGTACAGTGTTATGTCGAGTCTATGCTGCCTAAGTCTATCCATCTGCTCATGCTCTTGTTCAAAGGAAGTCCTGAAACCAGAGTCGGCCACTCCTCATATCTCTTGACTATTGCATGTCGGCCATCCTTATTGAGTCAGTTCGTTTAACCTGAGTTCTTCCAAATCTTTCAGTGTAGCTGGTACCTCATGCTGGTTGATGGGGGATGCATTAATGCCGTCCTTCCAGCGAGTTTCGTTCCGTCGATTTCAACCCATTTATTCCATAATTTGAGACTTAGAGTTCAGTTGAGTACCTTGAGGCTTGCAGTCATTAGTGGTAGGTTCTCTTGCCATCGACAGTTTTGGGAATACATCAATGTCCCCTGATCGATGGATTCATCTTAGTGTTCGACTTCAACACATATATTTGCACTTTGATGATTGTACTATGTGCCTTGATGCCAATTTTCATTATTGGTGGGTTATCTCACATCTGTTAACGGTATACATCATTGACCAGTAATCAGACGATGTTACATCAGGTTCGACCTCAACTCCTTTATTCACTTGATGGGAATTGCACCATAGATGATTTGTGTAGAAGACCCCAGGTGATAGTGACATTCAGTATGCTACTTATGATCGTGACTTTACATATGAGATATCATCTCTCAGATATCAGCAGTTTGTACCTCTAGTTTGCACCAATTGTTTCCTTTTCAGCAGGAGACCATATCTTACTGTAGAGGGATTATGGCTATGATCACTTATGACATGTATTCACTATGTACTGCCTATTCATGGCCATTATATCAAATTGTTGTACTATACCGACATGTACTCAGGGATACTATTGTATTATGACGAGTGAGCTGCTCCTTTCACTTATGTCTCCATCACTCCACTTCTAAGTTTTATAATGTATTTCGGCCATCGTAGCACCATTCTCTGACCTCACACATTAGGGGGCATCTGTTACAATGTAATTTTCCACCTTGTGATCATCAATACTCTTTGGTCTTCAGGATCCATTTTACTGACTCAGATGTACTTTATGTCCTTCAAAACACACTATTTCCCTATTTTTCTTCCTTTACGTTAGCTATTACATTTTAGCCAATGTACCCGCGAGTTGTTTCACTATAGCCTGCGGGTGTCAAGTAAAATGGTAAAAGTAACTAGAAAATTACTTTTTACTCCCAAAAAGCGGTCTTAGGGTGACCTTTGGCCCTCCATTTTCCCCGAAATGCCTCGATGTGTCCTTTCACTTACCTTTGGAAGGCTATATATTGAGCACACATGGCATATGGAAGGGAGGAGAAAGAGAGAGCAAGAGAAATCTAGTGGATTTTTTCCGCATCTTGATTCTACACTCATTGATCCTTGTTGTTGTGAACTCCTTATGTTCACCTTCCAAACTCCTTTCATAGTTTGAGTTTTCCATTCCATGGAGGATTGAAGTGGTGGAGGCACAAGTGGAGAGACCTAGTTCTTGGTTCAGATTGGTTGCCGACGAGAGGTCATATCACATTGTACTTCTTGTTATTCATTAATAGAAATACTCATATTCTCATCCATTAATGTTGTGAATGTTGTTTATATTACATTGGGTTGCATTTACTTATGATATCTTGGACCATTGCTATTGATGATGTTAATGTCTTTCATATATTGTATGTGTTTGCTGTATATTGGCTATCAAGACTAATTTGTAGGTTCAAGTGCACGAATAGAAAGCTTCAATGGGGATCTACATCGAATGTCCGGATCAAGGTTGGTTATATTCTCCATAATCTTAACATTGTCATTTATATAGCATAGCATTGAGAATTGAGTAATTTTCTGGTAGTTAGTTGTCTGTTGTGGTCTACCCCAAGCCATAGGAAGTTTTCCCAGTGTTGCTAACACACTATTTCCCTATTTTTATTCTTGTATGCTAGCTGTTACATTTTAGCCAGCGTACCCGCAAGCTGTTTCACTATAGCCCATGGGTGTCAAGTAAAATTGTAAAAGTCACTAGTAAATTACGTTTTACTCCCAAAAAGTGGTCTTAGGGTGACCTTTAGCCCTCCATTTTCCCCGAAACGCCTCGATGTGTCCTTTTACTTACCTTTGGAAGGCTATATATTGAGCACATATGGCATATGGAAGGGAGGAGAAAGAGAGAGCAAGAGAACTCTAGTGGATTTTTTCCACATCTTGAGTCTACACTCATTGATCCTTGTTGTTGTGAACTCATGTTCACCTTCCAAACTCCTGTCATAGTTTGAGTTTTCCATTCCATGGAGGATTGAAGTGGTGGAGGCACAAGTGGAGAGACCCAGTTCTTGGTTCAGATTGGTTTCCGGCAAGAGGTCATATCACATTGTACTTCTTGTTATTCATTAATAGAATATACTCAATTATCAATGCTATGCTATATAAATGACAATGCTAAGATAATGGAGAATATAACCAACCTCAATCCGGATGTTCGATGTAGATCCCCGTTGAAGCTTTCAATTCGTGCACTTAAACCTTCAAATTAGTCTTGACAGCCAATATACAACAAGTGCATATAATATATGAAAGACATTAACATCATCAATAGCAGTGGTCCACTATATCATAAGTAAATGCAACCCAATGTAATATAAACAACATTCACAACATAAATGGACAAGAATATGAGTATTTCTATTAATGAATAACAAGAAGTACAATGTGATACGACCTCTTGCTGGCAACCAATCTGAACCAATAAATGGGTCTCTCCACTTGTGCCTCCACCACTCCAATCCTCCATGGAATGGCAAACTCAAACTATGAAAGGAGTTTGGAAGGTGAACATAAGGAGTTCACAACAACAAGGATCAATGAGTGTAGACTTAAGATGTGGAAAAAATCCACTAGAGTTCTCTTGCTCTCTCTTTCTCCTCCCTTCCATATGCCATATGTGTTCAATATATAGCCTTCCAAAGGTAAGTGAAAGGACACATTGAGGTGTTTTGAGGAAAATGGAGGGCCAAAGGTCACCCTAAGACCGCTTTTTGGGAGTAAAAAGTAATTTACTAGTGATTTTTACCATTTTACTTAACACCCACGGGCTATAGTGAAACACCTCGCGGGTACGCTGGCTAAAATGTAACAGCTAGTGTACAGGAAGAAAAATAGGGAAATAATGTGTTAGCAACACTGGGAAAACTTCCTATGGCTTGGGATAGACCACAACAGACAACGGACTACCAGAAAATTACTCAATTCTCAATGCTATGCTATATAAATGACAATGCTAAGATAATGGAGAATATAACCAACCTCGATCCGGACGTTCGATGTAGATCCCCGTTGAAGCTTTCAATTCGTGCACTTGAACCTGTAAATTAGTCTTGACAGCTAATATACAACAAGCGCATGTAATATATGAAAGACATTAACATCATCAATAGCAATGATCCACAATATCATAAGTAAATGCAACCCAATGTAATATAAAAAACATTCACAACATTAATGGACGAGAATACGAGTATTTCTATTAATGAATAACAAGAAGTACAATGTGCTTCCACCATTTCAATCCTCCATGGAATGGAAAACTCAAACTATGAAAGGAGTTTGGAAGGTGAACATAAGGAGTTCACAACAACAAGGATCAATGAGTGTAGTTTCAAAATGCGGCAAAAATCCACTAGAGTTCTCTTGCTTTCTCTTTCTCCTCCCTTCCATATGCCATATGTGCTCAATATATAGACTTCCAAAGGTAAGTGAAAGGACACATCGAGGTGTTTTGGGGAAAATGGAGGGCCAAAGGTCGCCCTAAGACTGCTTTTTGGGAGTAAAAAGTAATTTTCTGGAAGTCTTTTACCATTTTACTTGACACCCACGGGCTATAGTGAAACTGCTTGTGGGTACGCTCGCTAAAATGTAACAGCTAGCGTACAAGAAGAAAAATAGGGAAATAGTGTGTTTTGAAGGACATAAAGTACATCTGAGTCAGTGAAATGGATCCTGAAGGCCAAAGAGTGCTGATGCTCACAAGGTGGAAAATTACGTTGTAACAAGTACAACCGAAGCAGAGTATGTTGCAACTTGTTCGGCTAGTTGTGAGGCCGTATGGATTAGGAAGCTACTATCTGAGTTATTTGATCTCCTGTTGGATGCTACTGGTATCTTTTGTGAGAACCAGAGTTGTGTGAAGTTGTCTGAGAACCCGGTGTTCCATGACAGGTCGAAGCAAATTGAGATCAAATATCACTATATCAGGGATATGGTGCAGAGAGGAGCAGTGAAGCTCCTGTATGTTGCAACAGATGAGCATGTTGCAGATGTGTTGATGAAACCACTAGCCAGTGTGAAGTTTGAGTACTTCAAAGAGAGGCTTGGTGTTCTTTAGATTGAAGATACTTCGAGGAAGAAGTGATGAGACACATTTGCAGGAGCCATTCCAAGCATGGTGAGAGGAGGATCCTTCCCATGGCTATGGATGTAAGCGTTGTGTGATGAGCATCAGGACGATGCTTCAGTTACTGCTGTTAAGATTTAATATGCTAAGACAGAAAATAGCAGCATTACATTCCATTTCACAACAATAGCATATACAGGATCACTGAAGAAACAACAAGCACAACATAAACACAAGAGACACATATTTATCCTGGGAAACCCTCATGGGGTAGAAAACCCAGTAAAGCTTCCTCAATATAGATGACCAGCAATATACAAAGATGCAAACCACAGACATGATCTCCTCCTCCATCATAGCAGACCTCTCCTCCACAAGTGCGATACTCTCAAGTGAGTGAGTGTGTAAAATGAGAAATACACCTCCTCTATTTATACACTACTCCGACTTATCTTTTACACAAAACATGTAGGCTCGTATTTAACTAATGGGTTAAATACCCCACTACAATTGACTGGGCCAACCCCTCTAGGGTGGCCTAATAACCCTTTAACCCACATAACACATACAAGGCCGACCCCCACTAGGGAAGTCTAATAACCCGAGTTACCACATTTCGACGGAGGAATAAACATCTCCGGATATACAATAAGGTCTTCAAGGAGGAATGAAACATCTCCAGAATAATAAAGTACAAATATAAGATTCTTTGAAGTTACAATATCTCAAAACTCCCCCTTAACGAGAAGGATATTATAACAGCATCTGCACAAGCAAGGAGTCATCAACATCATACATGATACATCTATAAATCATTGGAATCTTTCTCAACATCATCAGTAACTCAAGCAGTTACTGGAACATCAACATCTTCAGTACTGAGTCTTCATCTTCTGCAACACTCGAACAACTATAACAACATCAACATCTGGATCCTCACGATCATCATCATTGTCATCATACGATCATCAACATTGGGATCATCTCGATCTACAACATCTGAATCATCTTGATCTACAGCATCTGGATCATCTCGATCTACAGCATTTGGATCATCTCGATCTACAGCATCTGGATCATCACGATCTACAGCATCTGGATCATCTCGATCTACAGCATCTGGATCATCACGATCTACAGCATCTGGATCATCTCGATCTACAGCATCTGGATCATCATAATCTAGATCAACACAATCAGCAGCATCATCATCTAGATCAACATGATCAACAGCATTGTCATCTAGATCAATACGATCAGCAACATCGTCATCTAGATCAACAGTATTAGTATCCACACCAATACAAGTATACACATCATTAATACAAGTATCCACACAATACAAGTATACACATCATCAATACAAGTATCCACACAATACAAGTATACACATCATCAATACAAGTATTCACACAATAGCAGCATACCCTGCAACACACACGATCATATTACAGGATGATCAATCCTGCTCTCTTTAGGACATAGGTCCATGGATGATGCAATCCTGTCATGTACCTTTTGAACCGAGGTTCAAGGACGATCCAGTCCTACCATGTACCTTTTGAACCGAGGTCCAGGGACGATCCATTCCTATCATGTACCTTTTGAACTGAAGTCCAGGGACGATCTAGTCCTATCATGTACCTTTTGAACCGAAGTCCAGGGACGATCCAGTCCTATCATGTACCTTTTGAACCGAAGTCCAGGGATGATCCAGTCCTATCATGTACCTTTTGAACCGAAGTCCAGGGACGATCCAGTCCTATCATGTACCTTTTGAACCCAAGTCCAGGGACGATCCAGTCCTATCATGTACCTTTTGAACCGAAGTCCAGGGAAGATCCCGTCCTATCATGTACCTTTTGAACTGAAGTCCAGGGAAGATCCAGTTCTATCATGTACCTTTTGAACTGAAGTCCAGGGAAGATCCAGTCCTATCATGTACCTTTTGAACTGAAGTCCAGGGACGATCTAGTCCTATCATGTACCTTTTGAACCGCATTCCAGGGACGATCCAGTCCTATCATGTACCTTTTGAACTGAAGTCCAGGGACGATCCAGTCCTATGATTCCATTCTCAGAGACCTCTTGTCTATGACTCAATTCACAGGACTAAAGTCCGAGGACGATCCAATCCCCTTACCTGTTCATTCAGGATTTTGTTCTCAGAGACATCTTGTCTACGACTCAATTCACAGGACTAAAGTTCGAGGATGATACAATCCCCTTACCTGTTCATTCAGGATTTTGTTCTCGGAGACATCTTGTCTACGGCTCAATTCACAGGACTAAAGTCTGAGGACGATACAATCCCCTTACCTGTTCATTCAGGATTTTGTTCTCGGAGACATCTTGTCTACATCTCAATTCACAGGACTAAAGTCCGAGGATGATCCAATCCCCTTATCTGTTCATTCAAGATTTTGTTCTCGGAGACATCTTGTCTATAGCTCAATTCACAGGACTATGGTCCGAGGACGATACAATCCCCTTACCTGTTCATTTAGGATTTTATTCTCGGAGACATCTTGTCTATGGCTCAATTCACAGAACTATGGTCCGAGGACGATACAATCCCCTTACCTGTTCATTCAGGATTTTGTTCTCAGAGACATCTTGTCTACGGCTCAATTCACAGGACTATGGTCCGAGGACGATACAATCCCCTTACCTTTTCATTCATGATTTTATTCTCGGAGACATCTTGTCTACGGATCACTTTAGGACTAAAGTCCACGGATGATACAATCCTCTTACTCTCGGAGACATATGTCCGCGGATCACTTTAGGACTAAAGTCCATGGATGATACAATCCTCTTCTTTCTCGGAGACATCTTGTCTATGGATCCTTTTAGAACATATGTTCAGGGATGATGCAATCCCCTTGTCACCTTAGACCCTGTTTAAGGACCATCCACCAACCTTTCTGTCGGCATCACCAATATAGGTATCCACATCATTGACCTTACTGTCGATGTGGGAAATCTCATCATAATTGAACACATCACTCCCCCTTTCAAGGAGGGTCCTTCTAAAGTTTACTTGAGGTAGAGGTTTGGTTAGTACATCGAATCAGTAGAGGTTTGGTTAGTACATCGGTAACTTGTTACAAATTCAACCTTTATGGTTCCTTTCTGCACCATATCTTGTCATATCTCTATGTGCTTTGACTTATTGTTGGAGCCTAAGACGTAGCTATGGTAAAGCTGCGAATTTTGAGGGAAAAAGCACAAGTATTGAAGGAAAGTGCTAATTTTGAATAAGCACCAATTTTTGGGTAGAAGTAGACGGTGCGCAGTACGGTGCCAGATGGACGAGCTTAGCGTAGATTACGGACCAGAAATCGTGGAGCTCGCGCGCACACGTCAAAGGAAAATAAATGTGGCCGAGTAGAGAGCTCAGCTAACATAATGAATGAAGCGACGGAGTAGAGGGCTCAGCTACCCTCATTAAGGCTAAGTACAGAAGTTATGGTTTCTCTAACCAAGGAAGAGCAACGGACCAGAGCATTGAAGGCGAAGGACAAGGAGCGGTAAACAATGAAGGGGCGCCCATACCCGCAATCTGCGCCGGAAGTCACGGAACCTACAGGAAACGGCGACTTGACTGCAAGCGGTGACTACGGTACACCTAGCCATGTGCGTGGTTAGGGTTTTTGGGGATTACTGTTGGGAAAGGCCCACAGTTTTGTAAAGGTGTGACCGTCATGGCCACCTATATATATGTGTAATTGTAAAGGATAGAAGTTAGTTGGTTTTCAGTAAGTCAGCTAGTAAGCTAGACATTCAGTCTTCTATTGTGTTGTTAGAAGAAGAGTTAGAGTCGGGATAACCGTGGAGTTAATCCCTGAGTTGCAGACAGTCTGAGTCGACGTCTGAACTATTGTAGTGTCCCCTCCTACCATATTAGCGTGATAGAGAGGACGTGGGTGCTCAAATCGGGCATTTAGCCACATATCCATTAATTAAACTTATTGATACAATGACATGCATATGTGCATGCTATAGAAACACAACGAAAAACAGATAAATCATGTTGATAACTAACATTCATTCAAGATTTCCTGTGAAAACCATTAAATAGAGACCTTTGCAGAATTATACTAGATCATATGGAAATGCATAAACTTTTAAAAAAAACACAGTAGAAGTAAATTCGTTTAATACATCCACATACATTCATAATATTCATCAAATGATAATTGCCAATTTACACAAGAGAATACTTATCTCAATAAGGCAGTCCCAAGCAACTGGCTATGCAACTGCAACGTTCCACCCAACCATAGGCTAGTGTGCTCCTCAATCTCTCAGCACCACTGCCACCCCCGAGCTGGGCATGATCTCTATAAGGAACCAGGGAACAGCAGACTCACACATAGCCAAGCATACACCAAGATGAGCCAAGCCAATCTACAATTGGGTTTATCAGGCTACTAGGAGATGGAAAGGAAGAGTTGCTAAGCTAGTGAGCTCCAGCACAGAGCCAGGGATAACCTTGCAAGATCTATCTAGCTTGGCATCCACAATACCTGCACACCCAGCACAAGGAAGTATTCTTTTCACTGTTGTGCAGTCCCTCAAGCCATACCTTCCCTATCGAGTGCTCTCAGGGTATGCATAGAAGAGTAAGCAAAGCCCTCTTGATCTTCTTGAGAGGTTGTCTCCCCCACTAGGTTTATCAAGCCACTTCTATCCACTACCACTCCAACACTTCAGCTCACAGGCTCAAACCAAGAACAAGGATGCACATAACACCAGAACCCCACTTGTTGGGCATGAGGAAAACGTTTTCCACAGTGGGATGCATGAGATGGGGTTTCAACTAACCCAGAAAAATGTGGGAACCCACAAAAACGAAATGGGAAGTTGGTGAACAACCCAGGAAGCCAAATTTGTTTTTAGAAAAACGTCATTGGACATTCAGGGGCAAAAACAACCTCCCTACAGTCCCCAAAACGTGGCCCTTCCTCTCCCAACTGTTATATACTGCAAAAACGACTCCCAGGCATGGAAAAATGCAGTATTTAGATCAAAAACGTAAAGGGAAAGACCCCAGCTAACTCCCCCTGCTTGAATGAGTGAAGACTGCCCATTCCCCATGGCTTTGGGCACCATTTCGTGGGTGTTTTCTTGCCCCACAAGCAAAAACACGAATTTCCAGGTTGATGGCTTGCCCATGCACGAAAATGGCTTGCCCATACTTCTTCATTTCCAAGGCATTAACTGCCTTAACCAATTTCTTGGGAGGATTAAATGATTGGGTGCATGAGACAAAATGGGTAGTTGGTGGTTTATGGGTTTCCCCATTGACACATGGATTAATACCATTGGCTCAAGGGTTTGAATAATTTCCCTCCCTATTCCTTGTAGAACCATGCCCCATCTCTTTTGTTGCACTGCATAGCCGGTTGTGGGTTTTTCATTAAAAATTCGTAATTACATGATGTCTTATATACATTGTGCCCATCTCGCACAAGAACCATAGGCATCTATTTTTAATTGTCGATACATGAAACGCTAAATCAACGATGGGGCCTTGGCCTTGAGCTCCTCACCATGATTAATTACAATATTTACATCATTTACGATTTAATACAAAGGGGGTCAAAATGGGGACATTACAACTATTGTAATCTCTGTAGAGGAAGAGACTAGATCGAGAGAAGGGCTCCCAGCTGTGTGCGTGGAGTTTCCTGGAAAGATCTAAGGCTGCAGCTGTGTGCACAGCAGGATTGTAATTCCTATTCTGTGATTAATATAAGATACACTCCCGTGGACGTGGTTTCCCCGTGGAGATGAACTTCATAATTTTCCTTGTTGCGACGCTGTGTTGTGTGATTGCATGTTTGAGTTCACTATCTGTCTGTACATGAACGTTGCATTATCTTTATGAATATGCTAAGTAAGTTCGCAAGCCTTCTTGATAGTTATAATTGTTAAGTGTTGAAGAAACCCGTAGAACGCTGTCGCTGCGGCGATTGAGACATGCGTTACTGCACTGGGCGCGCAAGCAGGAACGATACATAGGGTATCGACGCAGAGGGTAATCGCCTCGTGCGCTGGAAACGAGGGACCTCGCGGTTAAGCTGGTACGAGTTGCAGCGCTGAGAGCTACAGAGGAGTAAGACATTCCGCTTAAGAACTCCCGTGAGGAGGGGAGAAGGTCCCAGTCTCCGCATCGCCAAGGTTAAGGAAGCTTGATTCCTTAGCCCCCCCATAGCCACTTCGGGTGAGACCTCGATCTGCTGCGCAGCTTGTTGCTGAGAGGGCCAGTGCACCAAGGGGTTTTGTTGCTGCGCTCCATTAAAACCCGGGTCTGTCCAAAAAGTAGCCAACAAATGGTTCCGTTGCCTCATGATTGGTTAGTGTAAGAATTATTATTTCCGCGACGTGTGAGATTGTGGCCCAAGCCAACAAATGGTTCCGTTGCCTCATGACTGGTTAGTGTAAGAATTATTATTTCCGCGACATGTGAGATTGTGGCCCAAGCCAACAAAGAGTTCGGTTGCCTTGAGACTTGTTACTCCGACGACGCGAGATTGTTGCCTTATGGTTGGTTAAGCCAACAAATGCTTCTGTTGTCAACTTTCACCCTATTACCTTGAAGGCAATGTGCTACTGGAATCCTACATCTAAAGAAATTCAAGACTGGTTTGATTTAAAAGCTAGAGAGTTCGCTGACCGAGAAAATAGAAGCTCTAGGCTTCAGACAGAAGACTGGTTGCAGAAGTATATTTATACTGATCTTTACAAAATTTTCTTTGTCACGTTTGCACTAGAATTGCATGCGTGGGTAGCCAAGTTAGCAGATATTAGACCCACTGTGCATGTTGATCGACCCGTCGCTTGGACGCCTGAGCTAGTCAGTATTTTGAAGCGGGTAGACAATTCTGTGTCCCGCGCAGTAGACTTTTGGTTGAATAGTCTACTGAAAGGTTTCATCACTGAGTTTGCAGTAGATACAAGAAAGAGTTTCAGCGAAGCAGAGAGGAGTTTCTTCCAAGCATACAGGGGTAAGTTCCTAAATTCCCTGAACTTCTGGATTAAAATGCTTCTATATGGAAAAGGAAAACTATGCATAGCTTCTGATGAATAGCATAGACAAGTAATGTCCATAGGTTCTGATAGTGATTTTGAAGCTATTGGTTGCACTCGTAGTGGAAAGCGGTATAAAGTAGGCCTTGACCAACATTCTTTTGAGTCTAGCCTAGAAGATAGCCAAGTTCCTAGAGCAAGTCACCTAGAGAGACAAGGGAGTGCTCATATCCCTTATTATCCTTTTACACCACAAAAACCAGACGGAGCTCAGTATAATCCCGCAGTAACACCTTCTAGTAGCCCACACGGTACTTCTAGTACCTCAGCACCTCCACCTCAACCTAGCGCAAGAAGGATGGGTGATGACATGAAGTTGCCAACTTTTAGAGGAACAGGGCTAGAAGACCCTGAGCAGCACTGGTTCCTATGTGAAGCCATTTGGACAATTAAGCAAATTAATGACGATGCTGTTAAGCTCGTTCAGTTAGCAACCACACTAAGAGAAAGAGCCTTAACTTGGTTCATGAAATACTCAGCAGCACAGAATAGGATGCTTGCTGATGTAAGAAGCGCTATGATTAAGGAATTCAAGAAACCTAAATCAGAATCACAGTGTATAACAGAGCTCAAAGACATAAAACAGTTACCTACAGAGTCAGTATGGGACTTTGACCAGAAGTTTAAGGCCTTGATAGATCAAGTAAGCTTTGAGTTTGCACCACAACAGCATAAGGAATGGTTCATTGCTTCGCTACTTCCACACATTAGACTTCCTCTTATGCAACAGAATCTCACTACTCAGGAACAAGCTCTAGAAATGGCCATGAAACTAGAAGCTTCACCAATTGCTGGAACAAGCAACGATGTTGCGCAGTTGCAGAACCAATTAGAAAAATTAACCTTGCAAGTCCATGATATTAAGAAAGGCAAGGAAGTTAAAGAAGAAATTTGGTGTACAAAGTGTAAAGTGCAAGGTCACTCAAAGGACCATTGTCCTGTTTTCATAGAGTATATTGCAACTGGAGCGCCTAACCCTTTACCACAGGCCCAGGGGCCTTGGTGTGAAATCTGTAGAACTAGAGGTCACAGACCACAAGAATGTCACTTGTTACAGAAATATGTACAAACTCCAAAGAATCTATATTGCAATTTCTGCAAATCAGTAGGCCATGATGATAATAACTATAGAGCATATGACCTTATGATAGAAAGAAAACATGATGCTTACAGAGTACAATCAGAGGCACAAGGACCCACAGCAGGTCCACAGTATGACCAAACTCGCGACGACCGAGCAGGAAATTATAGGGGTCGTGGACGCACAACAGGTTTTGGTCGAGGAAGAGGACAGATTACTTGCTACAATTGTGGAGCTCAAGGTCATTTTGCAAGGGATTGCCAGAATCCGACAACCATTTGCAGATATTGTAAATCTTATGATCATATCATTGAAGAATGCCCTCAGTTGATGGCTAAGATGCAAGCAAAGACGCCATCGGTCAATCAGAACATCCAGTTGATTGGAGCAGAAAAAAGAGAACCAGACCCTACAGTTAATATAGTGACGCGCAGTGGAGCAACCACTGGTGCGCCAGAGATGGGAACTGGAAAGCAAGCGACGCAATTGGTGCGCCGCGCTAATATAAAACCATCCCCGCTTGACCTGCAGAAGCAGAAAGAAGCATTCAAGCAAGCTCAAGAGTATTTCTCAGATTCGAGACCTTCAACTTCGGTCGCAATCCCGCATAATGACATCAGACCGCAAATGCTAAGACAAGAGAACCTAGTACAAGAACAAGCCACTACATCTAGAAGGCTTGATGATGAAGAGGATGCACTAGGCAGTGTCCATGCTTTCCTGAGAAATTGCTTAAAGTTGTTGCGCAATGAAAAAGCAGCTATGGAACTTCAACAACTATTGGATAAATGTCAACAATCTGCTTCGATGAACACACCGCAGCATGCTGTTCACCAGATTGGAAGTCACACTAGAACTGGAAAAGAGATGAGGCTCACAGCGTAGATTGGAGCATTTGAAATGGACGAAGTCATTTTAGACTTGGGCTCAGAAGTCAATGTTCTCACCATGAAGACATGGGAACAAATGGGTAGCCCTCAGCTTACAAGATCTCCTATCCAGCTAAGACTCACGAATCAGCAACGAGTCTCTCCATTGGGCAGGTTACCCAATGTACCTATTGATATCGAGGGAGTAAGAAGTTCTGCAGACTTTGAAGTAATCAAAATTCTGGATGATAGTAGACCTTACCCAGCACTTTTAGGCATAGACTGGGCATTTGATAATTTAGCTGTCATTAATTTGAAGAAAAGACAGATGACCTTTGAGGATGACCAGATTAGGGTCATTGCACCGCTTGATCCCAGTCAAGGACCAAGGTATATAGAACCCATTCGGGTAGAAGAAGAAGTGCGCCACATGGAAATTTTGTATCAGATGACTGCGAATCATAGTGACTATGTCAATCCCACAGCAGACGGCCATATCAGCTGGCGATGCGATAGTTCGTGCACATCAGATTCAGAAGCAGGACTGGAAAACTGGCAGAATCGCTTACATGAGGTTTCTGCAAGGCATTGCGCCATGATGACTAAATCCATTCGATGGATTGGTAAAGAATTGAATGACACTCCAATTTTTGATGGTTTAACTGAAATAAGTGAATTCATACATGCATATGAACAATAGATCCCAGAAGAGCAACGCATACAAGAATTGCATGTAGCATTGCGCGCTACACCCGCAAGATGGTGGGGTGCGCATAAAGAGAATATTCACACATGGCAAGACTGTCGCAGATTGATACTGCGCAGATTTTAGGACACTACACCAGAAGTGTTGTGCAAATATGAGGGACAGAGTGACCCCAGGTCACATGTTGAAGCATGTATTCAGCAATGGTCAAATATTCCAGAAGATGAGTGGGTTCACCTATTCATCCACACATTGGATACAGTCCCAAGGAACTGGTACACTGAAACGGAATTGCGCAGAGGCACTATCACTTGGCCTCTTATGATAGAAAGTTTTCAGCTTACCTTTAGTTTTGAATCAGAATATCCGAGCATCGACCATGCTTTAAAGTGTATTAAAAAGAAGATATTTGAACAATGTCCATTACCAGAATATTCCCAACCAGATTGGGCTGTCCAGATAGAACATGCCCTGGAATGCTATAATTTCACTACGGTAGAAGAGGAGGATGATCCTCGCAACATCAATATTCCAGAATCAGAAGGGACGCGCAATGTTGAAGGTCCTCAGCTTGATATTCCTGCCATTACAAAACACATCAAGCTCAAAAAGATTAACATTGGTACAGAAGCCGAACCCAAGTTTGCTTCTATAGGAGATTATTGGGATGATGAAACTGTTGGCCATGTTTCAGATTTATTACGTGACTACCAGGATATCTTTCCTACCAAGTTCGCAGAAATGAAAGGCATCCTAGGAGATTTAGGAGTAATGCGCATACCTCTGAAAGCAGACGCCAAGCCAGTAAAACAGCGCCCGTACAGGTTGAACCCGCGCTATAAAGAAAAGGTTAGAGAAGAAATTGATAAAATGATCGCAGCAGGTATCATTGAACCAGTAGAGGAAAGTGATTGGATTAGTCCTATGGTGGTACAAGAGAAGAAGACAAAAGGCAAAATAAGAATCTGCGTGGACTTGCGCAAGCTGAATGACGCATCAGCGCATGATCCATTTCCTACTCCCTTTACCGACGAAGTGCTTGATAATGTTGGAGGATAGGAGGCTTACTCCTTCATTGATGGCTTTTCCGGATACCATCAGATCAGAATCCATCCAGAAGACCGTCACAAGACCACTTTTGCGACTGAATGGGGATCATTCTAGTATACGGTAATGCCCTTTGGTCTTAAAAACGCACCTGCTATCTTCTCTAGAGTTGTTGTTGCTGTTTTTAAAGAATTCATCCATAAGTTTCTCGAAGTCTATTTTGATGACTGGACTGTATTTGGTTTACTAAAGAACCATATAGGAAACCTGGGCATGATGTTAGAAAAATGTAGACAGTATCAGATTTCCCTTAACTTGAAAAAATGTATCTTCTGTGCTCCTTTTGGTATTTTGTTGGGCCATATTGTATGTAGACAAGGACTCCTGATGGATCCTGCGAAGGTTGCCATCATTGCTAATTTACCTGCACCCAACTCAGTTAAGCAATTGTGCACTACATTGGGACATACAGGGTACTACAGGAAATTTATCAAAGGTTATGAAAAGATAACTGTGCTTATGGAAAGATTGCTGAAAAAGGATTCAAAGTTCCAATGGACGGGAGAATGCCAACAGAGCTTGGATACACTTAAAGAAAAGATGATCACTGCGCCTATTCTAGTTTTCCCGGACTGGAGAAAACCCTTTCATGTTCATTTTGATGCTTCTTCCATAGCATTGGGGGTTGTGCTGACACAACCGGGAGAAGGAGGTATTGACCACCCCATCGCTTACTCCAGCAGAAAACTCTCTACAGCTGAAAAGAACTACACCACTACAGAAAGAGAAGGACTAGCTATGGTGTATGCCCTACAGAAATTCAGGCACTACCTATTGGGCGCACATTTTAAAATGTATACTGACCATTCTGCTTTGAAATACTTGGTCAATAAGCCAGTGTTAGGGGGAAGAATTTGCAGATGGCTACTGCTATTCCAAGAGTATGATTTTGAGGTTATTGTAAAGCCAGGAAGATTGAATGCAGGACCTGACCATTTATCTAGGATAGAGTCAGGAGAGGAACCTACAAATCTGGAGGACAATCTGCCTGATGCGCAGTTGTTTTCTATTCAAGCAGCAGATGAATATTATTCCGATATTCTTGAGTTTCTCACTACCGGGCAAGCGCCAGTTGAGTTTACAATCCAGCAGAAGAAGCAACTTGTGGTCAAAGCCGCAGAATTCACTTTGATAGCCGGCCAGCTCTATAAGTTGGGCCCTGGCGAAGTCTTGCGCATATGTATCTTACCACACGAAAAGGACTCCATCATCGCAGAAGCGCACTCAGGTACCGCAGGAGGCCATTTCGCAGGAAAGCCGACTGCGCAGAAGATCTTAGCCGCAGGTCTTTGGTGGCCGACATTGCACAAGGATACTAAGGAATTCTATAAATATTGCGATGTGTGCCAGCGGACAGGAAGACCCTCAAGGAGAGATGAAATGCCGCTAAGACCCCAGATAGCACTACGTGCTTTTGATAAATGGGCAATTGATTTTGTAGGACCTATCAACCCACCAGGAAAGAGAACCGGCGCAAGATACATCATCACAGCTACTGAATACCTCACCAGATGGGCTGAGGCGAAGCCAGTTAAGAACTGCGACGCTGTCACTGCCGCACAGTTCATTTTTGAGAACATTATCACTAGGTTTGGATGTCCAGTGATTCTCATGAGTGATCAGGGTACACATTTCCTCAACAACACTATAGAGGCCCTTACTGAGGAATTCCACATCAGTCACCATAAGAGTACACCCTACCACCCCCAAGCTAATGGTACGGTGGAGGCATTCAATAAGATTCTCGAGAATGCCCTGACGAAGATCTGTAATCAACAAAGAGATGATTGGGACCTTAGAGTCACAGCTATATTATGGGCTTACAGAACCACATGCAAGAAATTAACAGGTCACACACCTTTCAGTTTGGTGTATGGACAAGAAGCAGTTATGCCCATGGAATACATTGTTCCCAGCCTTAGAATTGCGCAAATTACATAAATGTCTGATACTGATACTATGAATGAAAGACTTTCGCAATTGCTTGCCTTAGAAGAAGACAGACTTTTAGCAGGATTCCATCAACAAGTACAGAAGGCAAGACAGAAAGCTTGGCATGATAGGCATATTAAGAATAAAGTCTTTCAAGAAGGCGACTTGGTACTCCTCTATGATAGTAAATTCATAAAGTTCCCAGGCAAGTTTCGTGCACATTGGTTAGGCCCTTTTCGGGTCATAAAGATAACAGAAGGAGGAGTAGTTCAGCTTGCGAAGCTAAATGGAGAATTGCTGCCCAAAAGGATCAACGGGAGTCGGCTCAAGCTTTATTGCGACGGCCACTCCGGCCGGTCGACTTAATACATTGCTAGAAAAGTGCAGATGTCCAGTGTAGTTGAAAGAGGCATCGCATTTTCACAGTCTACACGGAAGTTGTGAGACACTTTCAGTCTCCGGCTTCCCGCGCAGTTCCTTGAAGCATCCGCGCATGTGTAATAGAATTTTGTTCTGAGCGACCCTAGTTTGTGCTCTTGCGAAGTTTTTCCCTGGGTCGTCGAACTGTCGCTCTTGCGAAGTTCCCTGTGTCAACTTGCCGCTTGAGGAGTTCTCGTTGTGGACCCCTCTATATGCACAGTTCCCTAAGCTGAAATGACCCGCCGAAAAATTTGAATTACAGCAGTTATGTAGCCGCGTCTGAGTATTAATGCAGGATAAGCCCACCATTTAATTGTAGCTGCTCTGACAGATTCGGCTTGATCTCCGTAAGATTTGCATTTAACTCATGCACCGAAAGCTCTAGCTTCTTCCGGAATCCTGTCAGAACCCGCCCATCACATTTAATGCACCGCAGAGGCGAGGGGGATAAGGGGGTTGTCAACTCATGCATAGGCACCTACAGCTAGTAGCCCCACTTGCCCACATTTACTATCACCTTTGGCTATAAATACTCCTCAC
Source organism: Larix kaempferi (assembly GCA_027924585.1). NCBI lineage: Eukaryota > Viridiplantae > Streptophyta > Pinopsida > Pinales > Pinaceae > Larix > Larix kaempferi. The sequence goes on along the minus strand of BSBM01001005.1, from coordinate 2,254,580 downwards.
TTGTCTATTTTCGGGTTACTTTCTCGAGTTGCATAGTCTTGTTTGAGAACCTAAGTTATTGTTTTCAGAGCCGAGTGTGCAGACTGCTTCCTTTGTTTTCAGCGTTCGCATTTCACGCTGTTTCGTCATTCGTCTGTTCAAGTTTTGTTGTCTATACCGGTTCACGACGGAGAACCTGTCAACTGAAGAAGTTGTCTGCCAATTCCTGCACCGAGGCTTAGATTTCGGCATGACTACTCCGGTGACGGCTTCAACTTATGTACACCCTGGTTGGACTGATCCAAGACAATCTCCTGGAACGAGGTCATCTCAGCAGCAGCAGCCGAACGAGTCCGTTCCAGAGCCGTTAGCAACTATGGTGAATTATATCCCGCCGCATCCAGATGATGCACCAGAAGTGCATATCCCGAAGAATGCAAAGTATCTGATTCCGTTACCTCCACTGCCTGTTGGCGTGCGACAAGAAGGGTCCTTGCTTGGACACCTTCCACTGGTCAAGTTCTCTGATTTCAACTTAGGTGATTACAGAACATATCCTCAGTTTGCGCCAGATCGTTATCTGACGGTAGTCTATAATACTGATAGAAAGGTTGATGAATTTGTTCCAAAAGATTTCGCAGCAAATCTTGAGCGGCCTGGACTCCTGAACCTGTTAAAGCTACCGCATTTCGGGCATAGCAATGAAGTGAACGCAGTTGTTAAGACACTGCTATCCTACGTTCATGGTGGTTACCTTTGGCTGGGGAGGCCAATCGATTTAAATGTCGATTTGATTCACCGTATTACCGGCCTATCTAAGGTTGGTAAGGACCCTAATATTCATTTTGTCGGAAAGGAGAAGGACAGAAAATTGGCTGCACGGCTGGTGCAGAAATATAATTTGACAAGAGGAGGTCGAGCTTATGACCTCACTATAGTCGAGGATGAAGCACTTAGATTTACAGGAAGTCTGCTTGCAGGCAGACTTCTTACAAAGTGCAGACCCAAAGAAGTTACTAGAGCTGTCGTGGAGCTCGCTATCGCAGCTGCGGAGGGAGAGCAGTACAATTGGTCTCTCTTCCTCCTCAATTCTTTCTTGGAAGACTGCCGGAACGTCCACGACACCCCCGGTCAGTTGTTCCATTTTTCTTGGCTTTTAATTTTATGTGCTCTCGTCGGGTGGAAGGAACCCCCGAACACTCAGTTCCTTCCGTGCCGCGCAGGAGAACCTACCGACATCCGCTATGTTAATCTCTGGGATTCCAATAATCCCGCGAAGCGCAAGATGAACCGCGCTGTATTTTGTGAATATTACCATCTCCTTAAGGATACCATTCAGGAAATGCCGAGGCTGAGTGAGGAGACAGCAAAAGTATTTGAAGGAAAGTTGGCCTTTTCTGCCGACTTACATCAACTTTACCTGCGCCCTTGAAGCATTCACGAGGAATGGGCCATAGGACTTTACAGGATGTCCACTGAAGATGTTGAAGAAACTATCAAATCTTGGTCGGATGAATGGAGGGAGGCTGCCGAAATCGCATCTGCGATGCCACCCGCTGCTGCGCAAGAGAAGGATAAGGGCAAGGAAGCCCCTGAGCAAAGAAGTGATGAAGGTTCCACAGAACCAACAACCAAGAAACAAAAAGTGTCGCATCCCTCTGAGGTTATTCCCTCGGGGATCAACCAGTATTTGAAAGAGCAATTTCGTGAGCTGCGGACCACGCACGCTCACATCAGAAGTGCTCTGGACCTGCAGTTCGTAGAACTAAAAGGTCTCGCAGGAAGAGTTGCGCAGACCCATGCGCCAGCATCTACTTCGCAGGCATCGCAAGAAACCACAAGTACCGAGCGAGTTGAAGTACTTGCAGAGAGGCATACTGTCATGCACATCCCGCATACAAGCATGACACTCCCGGATCCTTTGGCCGCACTGCAAGTAAGCGCAGTTGGCCCCATTGAAGTAAATTTTTCTTTAATTCCTATAGAAACTCTGCAGCTAGTGCAAGAGAAAGTTTCTGTTGAGTTGAGAGCTAGAGAGCTCTCCACATTCCATGCAAACCAAAGACTCCAATCGCAGGAGATAGAGTTGAAGACAGGCTATAAGAACATCTCTGAGAAGCTCGCACTCTATGAGGCACAAGATACTGGGATAAGAAACATAGTTGATGAAATCGCCCAGGAGTTGCCGGCCTGCGAGATTCAACCAGACCTTCCTCTGGTTGAGAAAGTTCAAATTATTGGTGGAAGGGTGAAATCCCTAGAGCAAGAAATAGTTGCTATGGCTGAAGACCATAGAATGCAGATCACTGAATTGGAAGCTCGTGTTGCCGCGCAGTCTACAGATGATAGACACGAACAATTTGAAGCGCTACGCAGAACTTCCACACAAATGCAGAGCCAAGCAGTCGAAGCAGAGAACCTGAGGAACCAAGCTATGGAGGCTTGGACGGAGCTTGAGAAGCTCCCCTTCAAAGTTGGTCTTTTAGAACAAGTACAAGCAGCAGAACAGTCCCTAACTGTTCTGAATGAAGAAGCTAAGGCATTAGGAGGCTTAGCAAAAATGAGGAAAATGAGTGAAGTACGCAGAGTACAACAACAACTGCACAAGATCAGGAATGAAGATGCTAAACTCACTAACAACATTCATCCATTTATGGATGAGTATGCTGAGCTTGCTGCCCAAGCCGAGGCAAAGATCAAAGAGATTGCAGAATCTCAACAGATGGTCGATGACATAAATGAAGAAGACGCCACTGCAGAAATGGTGCAGATAGCCGTGGAGTGCGTCGATAAAGTGGACTCCGCTATGGCGCAGTTGAAGAGAGCATTTACGGAGGCCCAAGCAAAAGCAGATGCGCAAGTAAAGCGACCACACGCCAGTGCAAGTGGCTCGACGACGAGCCACAAGTAAGTGTTATGGGCCTGTTGGAGCCTAAGACGTAGCTATGGTAAAGCTGCAAATTTTGAGGGAAAAAGCACAAGTATTGAAGGAAAGTGCTAATTTTGAACAAGCACCAATTTTTGGGTAGAAGCAGACGGTGCGCAGTACGGTGCCAGATGGACGAGCTTAGCGCAGATTACGGACCGAAAATCGCGGAGCTCACACGCACACGTCAAAGGAAAATAAATGTGGCCGAGTAGAGAGCTCAGCTACCATAATGAATGAAGCGACAGATTAGAGGGCTCAGCTACCCTCATTAAGGCTAAGTACAAAAGTTATGGTTTCTCTAACCAAGGAAGAGCAATGGACCAGATCATTGAAGGCGAAGGACAAGGAGCGGTAAACGATGAAGCGGCGCCCATACCCGCAATCTGCGCTGGAAGTCACGGAACCTGCAGGAAACGGCGACTTGACTGCAAGCGGCGCCTATGGTACACCTAGCCATGTGCGTGGTTAGGGTTTTTGGGGATTACTATTGGGAAAGGCCCACAGTTTTGTAAAGGTGTGACCGTCATGGCCACCTATATATATGTGTAATTGTAAAGGATAGAAGTTAGTTGGTTTTCAGTAAGTCAGCTAGTAAGCTAGCCATTCAGTCTTCTATTGTGTTGTTAGAAGAAGAGTTAGAGTCGGGATAACCGTGGAGTTAATCCCTGAGTTGCAGACAGTCTGAGTCAACGTCTGAACTATTGTAATCTCTGTAGAGGAAGAGACTAGATCGAGAGAAGGGCTCCCAGCGGTGTGCGTGGAGTTTCCTGGAAAGATCTAAGGCTACAGCTGTGTGCGCAGTAGGATTGTAATTCCTATTCTGTGATTAATATAAGATACACTCCCGTGGACGTGGTTTCCCCGTGGAGATGAACTTCATAATTTTCCTTGTTGCGACGCTGTGTTGTGTGATTGCATGTTTGAGTTCACTATCTGTGTGTACATGAACGTTGCATTATCTTTATGAATATGCTAAGTAAGTTCGCAAGCCTTCTTGATAGTTATAATTGTTAAGTGTTGAAGAAACCCGTAGAACGCTGCCGCTGCGGCGATTGAGACATGCGTTACTGCACTAGGTGCGCAAGCAGGAACGATACATAGGGTATCGACGCGGAGGGTAATCGCCTCGTGCGCTGGAAATGAGGGACCTCGCGGTTAAGCTGGTACGAGTTGCAGCGCTGTCGCGCTGAGAGCTACAGAGGAGTAATACATTCCGCTTAAGAACTCCCGCGAGGAGGGGAGAAGGTCCCAGTCTCCGCATCGCCAAGGTTAAGGAAGCTTGATTCCTTATCCCCCCCATAGCCACTTCGGGTGAGACCTCGAGCTGCTGCGCAGCTCGTTGCTGAGAGGGCTAGTGCGCCAAGGGGTTTTGTTGCTGCGCTCCATTAAAACCCGGGTCTGTCCAAAAAGCAGCCAACACTTATCATGGAACACTGGATTCTCTGCCATCTTGATACAACTCTGTTTGTCACATAGGATCACAATTGGTTTTATATCTAAGTCAAACAATTCTGAAGCCATACCACTTCACAACTAGCAGAGCAAGCAGCCATATATTCTGCTTGTGCTAAGAGCCATACTGGACTGCTTCCTGCTCAACCACAAGATCATGGTTGATCCCATACAATAACATCCTCTCGATGTGCCCTACCTGTCTGATACACTTTCTGCTCAATCAACATATGTGTAGCCATCTGAAGTCATGATCTCCAAAATAGCATAGATCAAATTCTATCGTATCCTTTAGGTACCTCGTCACATGCTTTGCAACTATCGGGTGAACACATCTAGTTTCCATTAGATACTGACTCAAGGTGTTCACAGCAAAGCTTATATCTGATCTAGTATTTGTTAGATACATCAATGACCCAATAATTTGTCTATATAGAGTTATATACACTAACTCTGATGAGTCATTCACTAACAACTTCAAGTTGGAATCCATGAGAGTGGAAATTCCAACATATCAATTCCTTTTAATATTTCTCAGCATACTTTCCCTGGTTGAGAACGATTCCTTCTGAGCCTTGCCATACTTCCAGACCTAGTAATGCATCAATCTGAGATCTTTCATTTTCATTTCTGCAGCCATCTTCTTCTTTCTTTTCATGATCTGTTTCTCATTCCTTGTCAGAGAGAGATCATCGTCATACAATAATGGTATGATAGGTTCATCATCCACAACCTTAAGGTAAAGGTTAGGATCAGCTTTACTTTTGGTAAAGCCCAAGCTTATCAAGAGATTGTCAATTCTCCCTTTGTGACTGAACATCATTCACACTCTGCATTGAATGATCTTCTGCATATCTATCTGTGCCATCTCTCGTTAGATGGGTTTACTAATATGAGCCTCAATATCAGTCGAGCTCTGTGGTGAGTTCCTTCTTGCATCCATGTCATCTGTGTATAGAAACCATATTCAACCTTGTAGCAAAGGTTGAGATCCACATCACCCATGGTGATCATTAAGCTCATCAATTGATTATCGATCATGGGAACCCGTACAAAACCTGATTCACATTTCTTATTTAATTACACCATTAAGAGAATGGTCTTATCTAGCCACTTGGAGCAAACATCTCATCATGATTCTCTTAAGAGAATATTCTAGCCACAAGCCTTCTATAGTGTGTTTGATTTGTAAATCTTTTGTTGAACATCCATCGCTTGTTCATTGTTCATCATTCATCATGATCTTTCCTACAAATCAAAATTAAGTACATGATTAGTAATACTTCATAATCATCAAATCTTATTGACATGATAACCTATTATGCATACAGATATCATTTACATAGTTATGCAACTATTTTGACCAATACTTTGGCACAACACTTTCCCATATCCTGTATGCATACAGTGGCTATCTAGATGCCTTCCCTCTTTACCAGAACATACTATCGAGAGTGTGCACAACTCTTAGCATGTTAGCAAAGAGGTTTCATTCTAGACAAGCAACAATGGAATGTTTGTCCAACTTACCAATCATATGCATATTAGTAGTATATTGTTCAATGCTCTATGAATGTTTACACTCATCATGATATATTCTAGAAATACAAATATGCATACAAGCAATATCATTTACTATTTCAAATAACAACTCAAATACTTATCTTTTATGTTTGTGTGGTTGCCTCCCGCTTGATCTTCTATATGTATTTTGAACTTCTATTCATTCTGTACCACTGTGCATGCTCAAGTGTGCACTAGTGTCATCCTCATGATCTCATACACAAACATACATTCATTAGTATATTCTACAAACATTCTAATTCTAAATAATCTTGAATATGTATAGTCATGATCATTAGTATTCAGGGTTTCAAGGAAGTCTTCTTTTACTCATGCATATTCTTGTTTGATCATAGTACTCTTCTGGTTAATTAAATCATCAAGACAAGAGACATAATATGCATACACCCTTGATTACTAACTTTATGAATAAGCATAACCAATCATACAAAGTATACTTATATAAGAGATCCTAACACAAGGTAAGATTCTAACTTGACATAAGAAAACATACCTGGATTAGTATACCTGCTTAGTTATGTACAACATACCTAAACAATCTCTTCAATGATTTAGAGATCCTGAGCTAGAAACTGCATGTCTCATAGGTTAAGCATAATATAACAAAGTCATACATACCTCGTAATTAGAACAAAGATTATGGATGAGTCTTTGTCTTCATGATGTCATGGTCATGGAACTTGATTTGTCTTTTGTGATGTACCTATATCTTGTTAGCAGACAACATCAACCTCACACAACACCATAATGCATTAGTACAATCATATAGCCCTAATCAATGAATGTCTTCGATCATTCACATGCATTCATACTATTACTAGGGTGATAAGACAATTCTAACATTAATCAAGATTGTACTAATAAATAATATGAAGACAAACACATTATGAACTTTAATCAAGAATCAGATTTCAAGACATACCTGAACCTCCTTAAGTCATACCTGTCGAGACTTCTTGTAGTCTTCTTATGTAAGGCCTTAGCCTTAACTCCCCCTGAAACTTGATCTGGAGCTTGATTAGGGTTTGCTAGAGAAACCCTAAAAATTCAATCTTTGACTTTCACACTTCTGAATGGATGGAAGGATGTGTCTTGCTGAGCTGGTCAAACTAGCATACTTCAATTTTGAAATCTCCAAAAATTTGACCCCTCAAAATTGCCTTCGAAACTTCTGGATCTTCTGGACAGGAACCCGAACTAGGGTTTGATGAAGCCCACCCTTCTATCCAATCAAAAGGTTCGATCCAAGGCTCTAAACTCTTATTTTTCTGAGGAGCTTCCAGCCGTGGTTACAGACTTCAAAAATTCCAACTTTTGCTGAAGCCCTAATTTTCCATCTTTCCGATCAAAATACTGAACTGGGGTTTGATCAAGCCCGGTCTTCTACCCAACCAAAAAATTCGATCTTGGTCTCTAAATTTCGATTTTCCTGAGTAGCATTCAGCCATGGATTCCCATTCCAAAAATTCTATCTTTCTCCGAAACCCTAAATTTCGGAAGCCATGAATGAAGGTGCTCCAAAAATAATTCTGTTTTGACAGAAATATGTACCTGATTGTTTCTGCTGTAACTCTAAATTTTTTTCTTCATAGGGCCTGAAATTTTTTTTTGTGGTAGCCTGACCTGTCATCTTTCCATCCCAATAGGTCTGACCTCAATTGGATTTTCTGAGAGAGAGTTATGCCAAGTGTCGCAACGTGACCTGTTTATGTGGTAAAACAGGAGAGCGAACTTGTACGGCGTGACACGTGTCACTGGTTCAACTTCGGCCTCTGAAAACATTTCTTGAGATATTAAAGTCTGTGTGATACCTGTCACTTTTTACGAAATTTCATTTGGAGCTTCCTAGCCCAAGTTATGCCAAGTGTCGCAACGTGACCTGTTTATGAGATAAAACAAGAGAGTGAACTTGTACGGCATGCCACGTGTCACTAGTTCAACTTCGGCCTCTGAAAACGTTTTCTAAGATAGTACAGTTTGTGTACTACCTGTCACTTTTTACGAAATTTCATTTGGAGCTTCCTAGCCCAAGTTATGACCTTTTTGCCTAGGTCACCTGATTTTGACTGAGATCTGGAAGAGGCAGAAACCCTAACTTGTACTGATCATAACTTACAAAGTACAACGAATATAAGGGTTCCCTTTGGACACAAGATACCTAGAGATGTTATGTACGACCTGTAAAGGTTTCAGATCCTAAACCTTCTCCAAAATGGATTTATGGTGAAAGTTCCACGATGACTGGTTTTTGCTATATAAAACCCTATCCTTCAAATTGTCATAAGTAAAGCAAGTGTCGTAAGTGCCATACATTGCCTTCCTTCAGGTTAGCTCTGATACCATGTTAAGATTTAATATGCTAAGACAGAAAATAGCAGCATTACATTCCATTTCACAACAATAGCATATACAGGATCACTGAAGAAACAACAAGCACAGCATAAACACAAGAGACACATATTTATCCTGGGAAACCCTCATGGGGTAGAAAACCCAGTAAAGCTTCCTCAATATAGATGACCAGCAATATACAAAGATGCAAACCAAAGACATGATCTCCTCCTCCATCATAGCAGACCTCTCCTCCACAAGTGCGCTACTCTCAAGTGAGTGAGTGTGTAAAATGAGGAATACACCTCCTCTATTTATACACTACTCCGACTTATCTTTTACACAAAACATGTAGGCTTGTATTTAACCAATGGGTTAAATACCCCACTACAATTGACTGGGCCGACCCCTCTAGGGTGGTCTAATAACCCTTTAACCCACATAACACATACAGGGCCGACCCCCACTAGGGAAGTCTAATAACCCGAGTTACCACATTCCGACGGAGGAATAAACATCTCCGGATATACAATAAGGTCTTCAAGGAGGAATGAAACATCTCCAGAATAATAAAGTACAAATATAATATTCTTTGAAGTTACAATATCTCAACAACTGCTTTGGATATGCATCAGTTGGATGCTTTGTATGATCAGTTGGATGCTTTGTATGATCAGTTAGATCATGTATATTGATATGCATAAGTTGGATGCTTTGTATGATCAGTTGGATCATGTATATGTATATGCATCAGGTGGATTCTTTGTATGATCAGTTGGATCATGTATGATGACATGCATCAGGACGATGCAGTGACGATGATCAAGATGATCATGTGTGATGAGTATCAGGATGATGCTCTGGATGACATGCATTAGGACGATGCAGTGACAATGATCAGGATGATCATGTGTGATGAGTATCAGGATGATACTCTTGATGAAATGCATCAGGATGATGATCAGGATGATCATGTGTGATGAGTATTAGGATGATACTCTGGATGATATGCATCAGGACGATGCTATGATGATGATCAGGATGATCATGTACATCAGGATGATGTATGGTGAGTATCAAGTTGATACTCTGTGGTCGTGGATAGGTTGTGCAGATGAGCATGTAAGTTGACTTGGGAGATCTTGCCAGTCATGCTACGGCACATAAAGGATCCTCGAATACTCTTTCGAGGCATTGCTTTGGGAGGACATGTAACTAGACCTGGGAGATCTTGTCGGTCATGCTGCGGCACATAAAGGATCCTGGGATACTCTTTCGAGGCTTTGTCCTATGGCATATAATAGCACCCTGGGAGATCCGATAGGTTGAGCAGCACGCTCGTGATCAGTCCTGGGATTCTCTTTTGAGGTTTTTCCATGATCGCATGTAACTAGACCTGGGAGATCTGATAGGTTGAGCAGTATGCTCATAATCAATCCTGGGATGCTCTTTCGAGGCTTTGTGGTGACCACATGTAAGCAGACCTGGGAGATCTTGCTGGTCATGCTTCGGCACATAAAGGATCCTGGGATACTCTTTCGAGGCATTGTGGTGGGATTCACATGTAAGTTTACTTGGGAGATCTTGTCGATCGTGCTTCGGCACATAAAGGATCCTAGGATACTCTTTCGAGGCATTGTGACGCATGTAATAAGTCCCGAGGATTCCACAATATGGCCAGTGTTGATGAAGACCTACAGGTGGTGGGTCTACATCCAGCATGAAAAAGGGTTGGCTGTAGAACTTCCTATGATGAGAAGAATAATGAGATAGCCCAGTGATCGAGATGTCAAGTACAGCAGTAGTGATGATGATGATGCTCCATGATCCAGTGATGATGATCCAGCTCCAGAATTGAAGACTTGCGCCAATATGTATTGATGACCTATGTTCAGAATACCTTCCTAGTTAAGAGGGAGTGTTGATGTATTTGTAACTTCAGAAGATATTCACTAGTATATTACATTTGTACTTTATTGTATCTCCAACAGAGATGTCTTATTCCTTTGATTGGAAGTGTCATCATTTGTATTTGCAGGTGTCACAAGTTACATTGTAAGTGTCGTCATTTGTGTTGATGGGTTATTAGACCACCAGTGTGGGGTCGACCCTAGTTATGTCATGTGGTTAGGTTATTAGACTTCATTAGGAAGTCGGCCCCAGTGATTTATTGGCAGGTCAAGTCAGTGTATAAATAGAGGGTGTGCCTCTCTCATTCTATTCATTCACTCACTTCTCAAGCTCGCATATCTAAGTGAGAAAGTGGCACACATGTGGAGGAGGAGGAGTATTTGCTAGAGACATCTTATTGGGTTTGATCCTTGTGATCTTGTATTGGGGCTTATTCTATCTCTGAGGAAGTTGCAGGGTTTTTCACCTTCTTGGTTTTCCTCGGTGAAACTCTATGTCTCTTGTGTGCTTATTATTGTGTCTATGATTGATATGTTGTAGATATGCTGTACATGTTATTCTCTTAGAGATCTTGAATGATAATGGAATGAGATTATCGAAAAATTAACAGATATCAAGTCCACCAAGTCATACTCTCTCAGGGTAGTAGCTAAGGAATTGGATGGACAAAGGTACATGTGCACAAGCAGCCAAGGCATTGGTCAAGCAAAGGTACAAGTGTGCAAGCATGTCGTAAGAAGAATCTAGGAAGCACAAGAAGCCTAAACATTGTATGGTCAAAGACCGGGAATGCACAAACAATAAGAAACAACTTATGGTTGGACAATCCTGAAAGCGTGCAAGTCTTACCAATTAGAAGATGCTTTCAGTTAGTGAAGGGCGCACAAGTTCCAAGAAGGGTGCAACAGTTGAATTTTTTTATGCGCAAATACCACAAGCCAACGATATAGCAGATGCGCAAGTCCCACATGTGATGATACAAAAAGGGTCAAAGTCCCACCAAGTAGAAGTTAGTTTATGCGCAGATTATGCAAAGCATCAATACATCAGGTGCACAATACCCACAAGAGATAGTAAATCAAGGATCCAAGAATTATCAAGTCGAAGAGTAAGGATGCGCACATACCTCAAAGCAATGGTACATCAAGAGCACAAGAGTACACCACTAAGGTGTAAGTCCCACTAAGTCAAGGACCATGGATGCGCAAGACCCACAAAGGACGACACATCAAAAACACTGGAGATGACATGTGGAAAAAGAACAATCCATGAAATATGGAAGAAGGGATGCCGCAACCAACTTGTGGACATAAAATCTGTGCAGGACATGTATATATAGAGATACAAGTTGGAGATTTGAAGGAAGATCAATGGTGAAATTGCAGAGCTTCAAGTAAAAGATACAATTTTATATTTGGGGCATCAAGGGCTCGAGGACAGAACACCATGATCTATCAAGGAGCCGAGTGTGCACATGCACCAGAAGGAAATACTGATGGTGCGCATAATGATGCTATATATCTGTGACAGATACACAAATACTGAAAGGCAGAAACATAGAAGTATGTGAAAGTGCATGAGGACTGATTGAAAATATCGCAGATAGCACACAGAACACTCACAAATTTTGTATGACATAAGCGCAAAGACAGAACCGAAGTATATCAGATGATGCGCTGATGTTTAGCTGATGCATGAAATTTGAAGTGAAGTGTGCGAAGTTGAGAAGTCCATCTAATGCGCAACGAAAGAGCATCAACATGATCTAGTAATTGCATCATAATGAGGATGATCTGAGACAAGTGCATTACACTGAAATGACGAATCAATTGATGCACCACAAGTCACAGATTGTCTAGTAAGAGACTATGGCACTTAAACAGAATAGACACATCTGTAAGTGTGTAGTTCCATCTATTACTGGTGCATTATCTCAGAACAAAAAATCTATCAATTGAAAACAAAATATTAGTTGGTGTGTGCAGTTGCGCAGTAGCATATCAATAGAGCATATCTTAGTGCAAAGCGGCAGGATCAACGACACACAGTACATGAAGTAAGACATCAATAGAAGTGTGGAATTGAGAGGAATGAGAATTCAAGTGATGTATGCAGAACATTGATAGTGAATCATTTGCATACGAAGGTAGCGCACAACATAGCTAATATCATAAGATCAGGAATGTGCACGTGTTGGAAGTTCAGTAAGTCAAAACCTTATATTGGATATTTGGGCAGCAGGATGGGGAAAGGAGTAGGAAGTTGTATCCTCCTTCTAGTTGCTGTTGGAGAACAAAGGGATTTGGAGCTTCCTTCAGATTGGTGCCTGTAAAACCAGGGGGTTGGTGCCTCCTTCCAGATGGTGTTGGTGAGTACAGGAAATTGGTGCTTCCTTGAATGTATTCTTTTCATCACAAAATAGAATTTCATGGTTTTCTCCCAATTGGGTTTCCATATCAAAATCCTGTGTATGTTTTGTGTTCTTTTTCTTGGTGCATATATGGATGAATGATTTTGTTTATATTGAATGCATAATTAAAGATTAAGATTAAGTTAAGACTAATCTACTAAAGAAGGTAAAAAATGTTGATAACTACGCTAATATTGATTCACGCCCCCTCTCAGTATTAAATCGATTCCAACATGACCAACTATGGTGAGATTCATTATTGCTTGGGAATTCAAATATCAAGAGATAGAGAGAAGAGGAAAATCCATCTTAATCAATATAGTTACATTAGGAACATTCTCAAAAAATTGGAATGGAAAATTGCAAATTAATTAGTACTCTAAAGGAAGTAGGTAAGAAATTTCCACTAGAAATGTGTCCCAAAACACAAGAAGAAGAAAATTATATGAGTATTGTTCCATATCAAAATGCTATTAGGATACTAATATATGAAATGGTTTCTAGAAGACTTGATATTGTATGCTCTGTAAGCATTGTAAGCCAATTTTATAACAATCTTGGACCACAACATTAGGAGGTAGTTAAGAAAATATTCAGATACCTTCAAGGTACAATGAAGCATGGAATTACATTTAGTAAGAGTTCATAAACATATTTGAAGCTTACAGGTTATTGTGATGTGCATTGGACAGGTGATGTTGATAGCAAAATATCAGCTACATGATTCTATTTTATCCTTTGTAGAGGTGTAGTTTCATGGACAAGCAATAAACAACCAACTGTTTCTCTCTCCAGTGCAGAAGCATAATATATAGCAGCATGTCAAGTAGAAAAGCAATTGATTTGGTCGAGAAGACTACTGTAGGACATTGAGGTTACTCAGTCTCAACCAACAATGTTAAAGTGTGACAACCAAAGTTGCATAGCCATGACAAAGAATTCAAAGTATTAAGGGAAGGTTAAACATATAGGGATACATGATCCATAAACTACAGGATCATAGAATACCAACTTCACTAGAACAGATCTCCTAAAACATTTGTATTTATCTTCAATAGTTTACATTTTCCCCAACAAGCTTAAATTCGCCTTGGCACTTTTGAGTTTTCCCCAGGCACTAATGACTCGTAAAAATCAATTTAGAAAACTCCTACACAACTGCAACAACTGTTAAATTTAGTCTCTTGATCTCTAAGATCAATTTGGCATCCAAAAGATGAGATCTTATAGCTGTTGGAACTCCCTAAGTTCAGGAAACATAAAAGTATACAACAATAACACTATTTAAGCTACCTGTATCTCACATAATAGTCTTAATAGATCAATGAAAACCATTTAATGACATAGGGAATTTACGAATCCAACAGAATAAACCAATAATACAGAAAAAAGAACATACATTGAAAAAGTATTGCACATTGAGACAAAGTTTACCCTGGAAACCCAAATGGGAAAACCAACATTCAAAGCTTCACGTAACTCATTTTTTTATTGTTGGCAATGGTGCTATTATAGGCTCTTTGGAGTAGCATCAATTTCCCATGGAAAATTTTGGGCATTATTCCATCAAACTTAGCCAAACACTCCCTTCTCTTGATGGAGAAGGGGGTAAATAGATGGATTGTTGGATTTGGGGATAGGTGGAAGCTTAAGCGTCCCCAACTCTTCAGATTCCCCTAATCTTTCAAGTTCCTTTTTTTTTTCTTCATTTATCTATGAGATACATTCACGTGACTTACATAAAAAGAAATGTATGGAATAAACATTTCATCTTTTACAGTAATATTATTGATAGAGTAATTGCTTGATGCTTGGAAGACTATGCTAGTGGTGACATGGGGCCCTTCACACCTCCACTATGTCTTCTTCCTCATCCTTAAACATGAGAATTCATTTATCAATCATATTGATCCAACAATTAAGCCATTCATCATTTGGATCCAAATTCGGATCACACCTTCCCATTGGGATTCTTTTGGTCACTAAAAGATTCCAAAGAGAGATGAGGGAACATGCTTTCAATATGGTTCCTCTCATACCATTTGTACCTCTTTGGAGTATGTCCTTTTAGACCAATATTTCATACTTATTTTCATCCTCTTTGGGTTACCCGCTCCTTATGCTGCAGTATTGTGTCCTCTTTCAATTTTGTTAATGCATGTGCTGCTAGGTCTTCAACAATGGGAAGAATCTGTTGATCCCCATATCCATCCAACATGGATTGCTTGAACAAATTTAAATATTCAACGTTCACCACCGAAATTAGTTTCATATACAGTGGGAGCCTCAATCTAAAGGAATTCTCATTCACTTGTTCAATAATGTAGAATGGTTCTTACATGAGAGGATTGAGCTTCTTTGATGGTCCTTGTAGAATTTCATTGTGTAATGAAGACAAACTTGTCTCCAACATTGAATTGATGGTCTTTTTGGTGTTGGTAATTCCTTTCTTTGTATCGTTGTTGACTTCTTTCAATATGCTCCTAAACCTTTAAATGTATATACCTGATCTTGTCCATGAATATGCTTTGCCTCTTCTCGTCTCTTTGTGACTCAACTTGATCCTTTCGCTATCCATATGCAATATCGAACAATGAAGGAGGTAGGTATCCCAAGAAGGTCTCAATAGGATACATGTTAGTGGAAGAATGAAATTCTCGGTTGGAGGAATGTTGAATGTAGACCAACTGTTCATCCCATGTATTGGGATGCCTGCTATTATATCCTCTTAGTAGTTGTACCAATGTTTGGTTGAAAACCTCAGTTTGTCCATCAGTCTGTGGATGGAATGCGGTTGAATACTTTAACTTGGTATCCATTCTCTCCCAAAGGGATGTCCAAAAATTTCCCAAGAAGCTACTATCTCTATCAGAGATGATGGAGATGAAATGAAACCAGACATGATTGGAAAATAGCTCAATTTCCTCTCATCCAAATATCGTCTTCTTGCGATGTATCAATACAAACATCTTGTTGAAGCGATCAACGACAAAAAATAGATATTCACGGCCTCTTTGTGACATGGGAAATCCTCCAACAAATTCCATGGAGATGCTCTCCCAAAGTTTGCTTGGTACTTGCAGTGGCATATATAACCCAAGCTTTTGATTGTTTGGCTTGTCGGTGCTGTACAACACACATCCTCTAACACATTTGTGACCATGTGTTCCTACATCTTCATCCAGTGCACATACCTCTAAAAATTTTCCATAGTCTTTGTCACTCTAAAATATCCATCAATCTTTGAGGTGTGAGCTTCCCTTATCAACAAAATCCTTCTATCTTAATGAATGCATAGCTTATCCAACTTGTATACAAGTCCTTCCTGGCTTTGACTCTTTTCTTATTCAACTGTTTGCAAATGCCTCCAAAATATTCATCTTATTCATATTCCAAATTAAGAAGATCATGCGTGAATGGATCAAGCTGCATAATCACACCTACTACTGCAATCTTTGTCATTGGGGGTCATGAGAGCATGTCTATAATTTTATTTTTGATTCATTTATTATACTTAACCAATAGATGGAATTGTAAGAATCCCAACCACTTTTAATGCCTTACTTGTTGCATCTTTTTTGGCTTTCTAGGTGCTGTAATTGCTGGTGATCTATGTGGATTATGGTCTCCTTTCCCAAGAGGTAGGGCTTCCATTTATTTACTACTTGAACAATTGTGAATAGTTCTTTATCATTGGTGGGGTAATTCAACACTACTCCATGGAACAACTCAGAATGGTAGCATATTGATCTCCCCCCTTTCATATGCATTGCTCCCAATGCATAACCACTGACATCAGTCTCCAATTAAAATGGTCGCTGCAAGTTGGACATGGCCAACACTAGATCATTACTTATCCTTCTCTCCAGGTCTTTAAATACCTTTTGTTGTGGATGTCTCCAATGGAATCTCTTCCCTTTGGCAGTCATGGAGTGCAAAGTGTTGGTTGTGGAGCCTGATCTTCCTTACTCAGAGGCCATGTTTTAGTTGTGTCTGGATCCCATCCCATGATGGGGGTGTTTGGGGGGGCTTGTGCCCCAAAAATATTCGCCATGGGGGGTCCAGGGGGGGCGGGGACCATTTTGGGAGCCCTCCCCTAGAGGGGTTTCAGGGGCAGCGCCTCCGTAGAAAAAATTTCGGAAAAAATGCCTTGTAAAATGTTGTAATTTCATAGTCATGACTTGGTAAATAATGGGTGATTTACGGGACCATGGTATTGGGTGTCCCATAGTATTTTCCCATGGTAATCCCTCTTTAAAAGGAAGGCATTGTAATACAGCTAGGTATTGTAGCATTGTAAAGATATCTATGATTGTGTGAGAGAGACTGTGAGAGAGTACAGAGAAAGTTGCAGTGGATGTGATGTAGGTTGTATCCCTTCATTTGTTGGATGGTATAATAATAAGGACTGAAAATTTCTGTGTGGACGTAGGCCATCTTCGGTGAACCGCGTTATATTGGTGTCTCTCTTGTAATGTGTCTTATGTGATTTATATTTGCATCTTGTTTATTGTTATTGTTCTGTGATCTTATTTTTCTAACAATTGTATCAGAGCCAAAGGTCTATTTGGCAGATAAACTTGCAGGAAAGAAGGGTTCCTAGTTAGAGTGGGAGAAATAGTGGAAGAAGGAAATTTTAAGGTCGAGAAAGTTTAAGTTTAAGGAAGATGCAAATGGAGGACTATTTGTATCAGAAGGATATATTCCTACCATTGGGAGGAAAAGCAAAACAACCGGCGACTATGGAGGATGAAGAATGGGAGGTTCTTGACAGAAAGGCACTGGGAACAATACGACTGTGCCTGGTTTCATCGGTGGATTTCAATATTTCAAAAGAAAAGACAACAAAGGGTATGATGAGTACATTTGGTAAGCTGTATGAAAAACCCTCGGCCTCCAACAAGATATTTCTAATGAAGCGATTATTTAATATGAATATGTCAGAAGGTGGATCTGTTGCTAATCATTTAAATGAATTTAATATGATTTCAAATCAACTAAGTTCTGTAAAAGTGAACGATGATGAGGTTAGAGCTCTTCTAATCTTGTGTTCATTGCCAGAAAGATAGAATGGCTTGGTCATGGCTGTAAGTAACTCGGTCTCTGGTTCAAACAACTTGACATTTGATGATGTTGTTGGTGTTATTCTTAGCGAGGAAATGTGAAGGAAAAGCATAGGTGAGACATCAGGTAATGCATTGACCATGGGAATCAGGGCAAGACAAAGGGAGAGAAGAAAGAGCCCAGGTAATCACAACAAGTCCAGGAAGGGAAGATAAAAGTCCATATTGGGAAAGATAGAGTGCTGGAACTATGGAAAGAAAGGGCATCTGAAGAAAGACTGCAAATGTCTAAAGAAGAAAGGACATGGACAACAGGAGACTAGTCAGGAAGAAAATATAGTAGGTGATGTGTTACAAGATGCTTTGATTCTTGCATTAGATAATACTAGTGATTATTGAGTAGTATATTCAGGGGCTTCATGTCATGCTACACCCCATAGGAAATTATTTCTTGATTATGTTCCAGGTGATTTTGGACATGTTTTATTGGGTGATGATGAACCATGTAAAATAGTTGGAATGGGTAAGGTATGGATAAAGTTAAAGAATGGTTAATGGCTGCTGAAATATGTAAGGCATATTCCTGTTATGAAAATAAATCTGATCTCAATAGGAAAGTTGGGAGATGGTGGATGTTTATCTACGTTTGGATAAACGTGGTGGAATATCACTAAAGGATAAATGGTGATAGAAAAAGGAGACAGGATAAGTATGTTGTAATTATGTACTCATAATATTGATTGTTCTATCTCTTTAGCTTCCAAAGGAACATATACAACATTGTGGCATCATAGGCTTGGCCACATGAGTGAGAAGGGGATGCAGATTCTCCACTCAAGGAAGTTGTTTCTAGATATGAAGCAGGTAAGTTTGGAATTATGTGAGAACTGTATTTATGGAAAACATAAGAGAGTCATATTTCTTAGGGTTGGGAAGCAAAAGAAGAGTGAAAAGTTAGAGCTTGTAAATACATATGTATGGGGATAGGATCAGGTCTAATCTCTTGGTGGATCTCGTTATTATGTTACTTTTATTGATGATGCAACTAGAACGACTTAGGTTTATTGCATTAGACAAAAATATGATGTGTCTGCTACTTTTAAGAAATGGAAAGCTTTGGTTGAGAATGAGACAGGAAAAATGTTGAAGTGTCTCAGATATGATAATGGAGGTAGCAAGGATTTTGATAGTTACTGTTAATACCATGGGATTCATAGAGAGAAGAAAGTCCCAGGAACACCACAAGAAAATGGTGTGTTAGAAAGGATGAACAAAACAATCATGGAGTGTGCGAGGTGTATGAGATTACATGCAGGGTCGCCCTTACAGTTTTGGGCAGATGTTGTAGATATTGTTGTTTACTTAATAAACATAGGGCCTTCAAGTGCTTTGGATGGTGGTATTCCAGAGGAGTCATGGACAGGTAAAAATGTAAAATACTCTTTTATGAGAAATTTTGGTTGTGAAGCATTTGTCCATATTTATAAAGAAAATAGAACAAAGCTTGAGGCTAAATCCAAGAAATGTACCTTTATCGGATACGGGGTTGATGATTTTGGTTATCACTTATGGGATTATGAAAATAAAAAAAATCATTAGGAGTATAGATGTGGTATTCAATGAAAAGGTCATGTATAGAGATCAGTTGCAGGGAAATAAACATGAAAAGGAAAACACAGAGTACACAATGCTTGATGAAATTAAAGAAAATGAAGTTCCAAAGGTGCCGAAAAATCAAGAACAATAGTAGGTACCTCAAAATCCTGCAAGTTTTAGAAGATCTACCAGGTTAAGTAGAACCTCTAAATGATACTCTACTTCAATGTATTATTTATTGATGACTGACTCTGGTGAACCATAATGTTATGAAGAAACAATGCATGTGGAAACTATAAATAAGTGGGAGAAAGGCATGAATGAGGAGCTGGACTCATTGGTAAGAAACAAGACTTGGGATTTGGTTCAATTTCCTACAGGTAAAAGAGCATTGCAGAATAAATGGGTTTACATGCTGAAGGAAGAAGATGGAGGAAAGAAGCGATTCAAGGACAGACTTGTTGTAAAGGGGTTTGCATAGAAGAAAGGTATAGATTTTGTGAAATATTTTCTCTTGTTGTTAAAATGAATTCAATTAGAACTATTTTAAGTTTAGTGGTGGTAGAATATTTGCATCTTGAGCAGTTAGATGTAAAAATAATATTTCTCCATGGGGATTTGGAGGAAGAGATATATATGCAGTAGCCATAAGGGTGTGAGGTCAAAGGGAAGGAGAATTCAGTATGCAGGCTGAAGAAGAGCTTGTATGGCCTGAAGCAAGCTCCAAGGCAGTGGTATCTAAAATTTGATAGGTTTATGACAGAACAAGGTTATAGTAGACGTCATTCTGACCACTGTGTTTATTTCAAGAGGCTAGATAATGTAAGATATATTATCTTGTTATTGTATGTGGATGACATGCTTGTTGCAGGGTCTAACATGCAGGATATAAATGTGCTAAAAAAGAAGTTAGCTAATTCATTTGTGATGAAGGATTTGGGTTCTACAAAGAAAATCCTCGGTATGAAAATAACAAGAGACAAGAAAAATCACAAATTGACATTGTCTTAGGGTGAGTACATACAAAAGGTGTTGGAGAGGTTTAGAATGCAGAGTGCAAAACCAGTTAGTACAACTTTGGCCATCCATTTCAAACTAAGGAGATGTGTCGGGCCAGGACATTGGAATAGATAGAATACATGTCCAGGGTTCCTTATTCATCAACAATTGGCAGCTTGATGTATGCCATGGTGTGCACAAGACTAGATATTGCACACGCAATGGGAGTTGCGAGCATGTATATGAACAATCCAGGTAAAGAACATTGGAAGGAAGTACAGTGGATTCTCAAGTATTTGATAGGTACTACCACTCATGCATTATGTTTTGGAGGTTTAGACACTGTTCTATAGGGATATGTTGATGCGGATATGGCAGGTGATAAAGATAGCAGGAAAATCACCACAAGGTATGTCTTTACTGTAGGTGGAACAACCGTAAGTTGGATTTCAAAACTACGAAATGTTGTTGGAATTTCAACAATGGAAGCAAGTATGTTGCTGCTGCATAGGCTAGTAAAGAGATGATTTGGTTACAGAGGTTCATGGAAGAATTGGGTAACAAGCATGAGAATAACAAGTTGTACAGTGACAGCCAGAGTGCCATTAATCTTGCAAAGAACTCAACTTTCCATTCTAATACTAAACATATACATCTCAAGTACCATTTGATACAGTCTGCTATGGAAGATGAACTGTTGAAGCTGGAAAAGATACACACTAGCCAGAATCCTGTAGACATGTTAACAAAGGTGGTAACCATAGAGAAATTGAGTTCCTGCTCGGTTTCAGTTGGTATTCAAGCGTGAAGGTGAAGATGAGAAATTTTCCAGATCCAAGGTTTAGAGCATAGTCCAACAAGTGCAGTAGTGGTGGAGTTGTTGTGATCAGTATCCAAGTGGGAGATTGTTGGTTGTGGAGCTTGATCTTCCTTATTCAGAGGTCGTGTTTCAGCTGTGTCTAGATCCCATCCCATGAAGGGGGGGTTTTGGGGGGTTTCCCCACCCAAAATAGTTGCCATGTGGGTTGTAGGGGGGAAACGACTAGTTTGGGATCCCCCCTGGAGGGGGTTCGAGGGAAGTGCCCCCTTAGCAAAAATTTAAGAAAAATGACTTGTAAAATGTTGTAATTTCATAGTCATGACTTGGTTAATAATGGGTGATTTACGGGCCCATGGTATTGGGTGACCCATAGTATTTTCCCATGGTAATCCCTGTTTAAAAGGAAGGCATTTTAATATGGATGGGTATTGTAGCCTTGTAAAGATATCTATGATTGTGTGAGAGAGACTGTGAGAGAGTGAAGAGGAAGTTGCAGCGGATGTGCTGCAGGTTGTATCCCTTCATTTGTTGGATGGTATAATAATAAGGACTGGAAATTTCTGTTGGACGTTGCCCATCTTGCGTGAACCACGTTATATTGGTGTCTCTCTTGTAATGTCTTTTATTTGATTTATATTTGCATCTTGTTTATTTTTATTGCTCCACGATCCTGTTTTTCTAACACAAAGGTGCTGCAACTATGGAGAAATTGGAAATGACTTTCATCAGGTATTGGGTTGCTCCCATGAAGCTTCTGACCTCAGGTCTATTTTCAACTCTCCTCCACTGATAATATGTCCCAAGTAGACCAATGAATCCTTTCCAAACTCACATTTCTTGAGGTTTAAAATCAATTGGTTCTTCTTCAAGGTCTCCAATACCTATGTCACATGTGAAAGGTGTTCTTTCCAAGTGTTGCTAAATGTTAGTATGCCATCTCTCTATACTATTACAAATGAATCAATAAAGGAGCATATCACATCATTCATTAATATCATGAAAGTTGTAGTTGCATTGCATAAACTAAAAGACAACACTAACCATTCAGACAAACATTGCCTTATTTTGAATGCACTCTTCAATCCATCTTCAAATTTGATCCTCACTTGATGATATCCATCTTTTGTTCTAGCTTGGTGAAGAACTTGGCTTTTGGCAATTGATCCAAAAAGTCATCAATCCTTGGCAAGGGGTATCTACTTTTGATGGTGATCTTGTTCAAGGCTCTAGTGTCAATGTACATTCTCCAACTCCTATCTTTCTTTGGCACTATGATGATGGGTGATCCACATGGTGATGTACTAGTTCTGATTAATCCTTGCTCCAATAATTGTTACATATTCTTCTTCACTTCATTTTCTTTAATGATAAATTGCATATACAGTCCAACATTGGGTACTGATGATTTCAGCAACAATTGGATTTCATGCTCCAAATCTTGTTTGAGTGGAAGTCCCTTAGACTCCTGAAACATCTCCTTGTAGGATTCAATCAATTGGTGTAGCTATTGAATCTACTTTCCATTCCATCCTTTTAAATATTCTTCCATATCCACTTCATTTCCTTCTCCTTGCTTATTCCACTCTGAGGAACAATAGAACAAATTTCTTTGTGCTATCTATGATCCTCCTAGCCTGATGATCACTGATTAGAGAGAGTTTGGTTTTGTCCTTGTGTGCATTGATACCGTATGATTTATCATCCTTGATAAGCCTATATTGATTTGATTTCCTTATGAAGATGGCATCTCTCACATATAAGTATGGGTCCCCAAGATGACCTCACAAACATCCAAATGAACCACATCTGCAACTACCTCATCCACAAAGTTTAGGTTAATGGAAAATTTAAACATGCATTGCTTGTTTACCTTTAGCTCCACATCTTGTCTCACCCAACCTAGGGGATATGGTTGTGGATGGTATTGATTTTCTAATCCAAGCTTTTTAACCAACTGTGTAGAGATCAAGTTGGGCTGGGAACCTAGATCAAACAAGCTATAATCCATTGTACTATGTTTCATATGGATTTTGATACTGAATAACTTAGTTATCTCCTTCTCCTCCTTTTGATTGCAGCTAACCATGGCTACTTCCTTCTGTAGAGTAGTGCAACTCACCTTTCCTTCCAAACATGAGGTGCTATCCACCTTTTCCTCGGATTCCACATTAATCAATATCTTCTTCTTCTTATTTCCTTGAGATTTTTTGGGGTGCTTTTCAGGATGCATTTTCCAACAATTCTCCCCTGTATGCTTGGTATTTTCACAAGCCTTACATTGTTTAGAAGATGGGTTGGTCTCCCGTGTAATTGTTGTAATATTCTTCCAATTCCATTTCTTCTTGCCTTTCCCTTTCTTTTGTTCATGGTATTCTACCTTCTTGTGTGTAGAATCTTGTTGATTCCCCTTTCTTCCCTCAAGGTACTATGCTTGGAGGCTATCTTCATCAATTATCTTAGGTCGAAACAACACTAATTGATGACGAATTTGGGGTAGTAATGAATCTAGGTATTTAATCAACATTTTTGGACTCTTCAGAGACACTCCAATTTGAATAGCTCTCTTCCTAAACTCAATAGTGAATTGTTGTAAAAAATGTCCTTGTCTTTTCCTGAAGTAGTGCCACATTATTTGTTGTTGCTATTAATACCCAATTGGATAAAACTGTTCCTTGATCATGTCTTGAACACTTCCCAATTAATTACTGGTGGCTTATTCTCTAATGCCCTACTTGCTGCATTACTCTCCCACTAGACCAAAGCATGGTCTTCAAGATTTAACCAGACAAATGAATCCTTCGTCTTCTAGTGACCTCAAGTACACTAAAGTACACTTGCATCTATTGTATTCATTGATTCAATTTGATGGAATCCACTTCACCTGCATAAGGTTTGGTTTATACTTTATCCTCCACAAGAAAAGGTACCTATGGATTGTTATAGCCACACTCTCTCGCAACCATCTCCACTTTTCCCTTTGACTTTGGATCTACTTATTCATTATTTTGATTCTATGTGCTAATATCATTCTCTGAAGTGGGCTCTATGATATTTGATGTCAGTAGTTGTGCTACCATATTTGTGAGTGTGCTTAAGCTCTTCTCTAATCGGTCCAATCTATCCCTATGGTCTTCTTCTTCTTATTCATGAAGATCTCATGTCATTGTTGATGCTCTGCTTCTTTCCAAGCCTATCAATAATTCCTATTTGCTCCTTTTATAATCACTACTTGTATTAACTATACATGTCTTGTTGGTTGTGGAGCCTGATCTTCCAGTCTCATAGATGATGTTGTTTCAGCCATGTTTGTACCTCAGGTTTGGTTATGGGTTGTTTTTTCACCAACAGATTACGAGCACATGGTTTTGGGTAGCCCGTGGTATTTTCCCATGGTATTTCCCCTTTAAAAGGGAGACATTGTAATACAGCTGTGTAATGTATTGTAGCATTGTAAAGATCTATGAGATCGTGTAGAGAGACTGAGAGAGAGTGAAGAGGAAGTTGCAGTGGATGTGCTGGGGTTGTATCCCTTCATTTGCTGGATGGTATAAGAATAAGGACTCTCAATTTCTGTGTGGACGTAGCCCATCTTGGGTGAACCACGTTATATTGGTGTCTCTCTTGTAATGTGTTTATGTAATTTATATTTGCATCTTGTTTAATGTTATTGCTCTGAGATTCCGTTTTTCTAACAAATGGTATTAGATCCAAAGCTCTATTTGGAAGATAAAATCGTAGGAAAGAAGGGATCCTGGTTCGAGTGGGAGCAGTGGCGGAAGAAGGAAAGTTTAAGGTCAAGAAATTTAAGGGCCAAAACTACTAGTTATGGAAGATGAAAATGGAGGACTATCTGTACCAGAAGGATCTATTCCTACCGTTGGGAGGGAAAGTAAAACAACCGGCAAAAGGTTGTTGCACACTGTTCAGAAACTGAGAGGTACTACATGAGTGGTAGTAACAAACTGCAAAAGGTTGTTGCACTTTCAACAACGGAAGCAGATTATGCTGCTGCTACAGAGGCTAGTAAAGATATGATTTGGTTGTAGAGGTTTATGGAGGAATTGGATAATAAACAAAAGGATAACAGGTTGTATAGTGACAGCCAGAGTGCCATTCATCTTGCAAAGAACTCATCTTTCCATTCTAGGACTAAACATATACAACTCAAGTACCATTTCATACGCTCTGTTCTAGAAGATGAACTGTGGAAGCTGGAGAAGATACATACTAGCCAGAATCCTACAGACATGTTGAAAAAGGTAGTGACCAGAGAGAAACTGAGTTCCTGCTCGGTTTCAGTTGGCCTTCTAGCGTGAAGGTGAAGATGAGAAAATTTCCAAGTCCAAGGTTCAAAGCATAGTCCAGCAAGTATAGTAGAGGTGGAGTTGCTGTGATCAGTCTCCAAGTGGGATATTGTTGGTTGTGGAGCCTGATATTCCAGTCTCATAGATGATGTTATTTCAGTCATGTTTGTACCCCAGGTTTGGTTAGGGATTGTTTTTGCGCCAATAGATTATGGGCCCATGGTTTTGGGTATCCCGTGGTATTTTCCCATGGTATTTCCCTTTAAAAGGGAGACATTGTAATACAACTATGGAATGTATTGTAGCATTGTAAAGATCTATGGGATCGTGTAGAGAGACTGAAAGTGAGTGAAGAGGAAGTTGTCGCGGATGTGCTGCGGGTTGTATCCCTTCATTTGTTGGATGGTATAATAATAAGGACTGGAAATTTTTTTGTGGACGTAGCCCATCCTGGGTGAACCACGTTATATTGGTGTCTCTTTTGTAATGTGTTTGTGTAATTTATATTTGTATTTTGTTTAATGTTATTGCTCTGCGATTCTATTTTTCTAACATGTCTCATCAGATGTATTCAAACATGGGATCCGATACCATATGATCTGCAAATTACAGGCTCATAGCCTTCTAGTCTCACTGGCACAGATCTCCTAAAACATTTTTATTTATCTTCAATAGTTTACATTTTCCCCAACAAGATTAACTTCACCTTGGCACTTTTGAGTTTTCCCTAGGCACAAATGACTCATAAAAATCAATTTAGAAAAATCCTACATAATTGCAACAACCATGAAATTTAGTCCGTTGATATTTGAGATCAATTGGGCATCCAACATATGAGATCTTATAGTTGTTGGAACTCCCCTAGTTCAGGAAAGATAAAAGATATACAAAAATAACACTATTTAAGCTACATGTAGCTCACATAATAGTTTTCATGGCTCAATGATAGCCATTTAATGACACAAGGAATCTACCAATTCAACACAATAAACCAGTAATATGTAAAAAAAAGAGCATGCACCGAGAAAGTATTGCACATTGAGATAGAGTTTACCCTGGAAACCAAATGGAAAACCAACATTTAAAGCTTCGCATAGCTATAATATTTTATGAGAGATCTAGAACCTAAGCATGAATCAATACATTAATCAATTGCAAAGAAAGAGATGAGAGAAGAGTAAAATTGCTGCAAATAATAGTTCTCATTAATATATAAAATCTCTTTCCCATTGAATAATGATCAACGACTCAATGCATATAGCTTGCTAGAGTGATATTTTGGGAAAGAAAGCCATGCAAGGCATGCATCCAAATCTCACCATAAAGAAAGGAATAAAGAAACTAAGTTAATCTTAACTACATGTAAGCACAAAAGAATTAAATCTATCTTAATTTAACTAAAGTAAACTAAAATAAATAAACTAGATAAACTATAACTTGCAAAGAATAACAAGGGTGCTTATACAGTGCGCATGTACACCAACACCCCCCCTTAAGCATAACTTAGGTGAGTATTATGCACTAGAATTGGGTCCCAACAATTATGTAGCCATTTTAGGTACCCAAGTACAAAAAAAAGAGTATGGAAATCGATCCATTTTAAGTACTCATACAAAAGATAATATGCTCATAAACTGAGACAAGAGGGAAAACCTCATGGGAAAAACCCCCTCTCAAATGAGGATGGTGCTGAGGAACTAGGGAGCATGCTGTGAAGAGGATATCCTCTTTTATTCATGTGAAGTACTAGGAGAAAAAGTGGCTGTAATCAAGGTGTGTCCCATCTCCTTTATTTTGTCTTCATCAAGTGGCTCTTCAAAATTCTCAACTGGTTTGATGTCCTTGATATTATCAGGAATTTTGAGATTGTGTTTCTCAAGGATAAATAAGCATTGAGCAAGATGTTTTTTCATGCATACATCCTCCCCATGATTGAGTTTCTGATCTAGATGGATATCGGTGGCCACCCACCTATTCCACTGGCTCAAAACAGTTTCCCATTTTTCCAATTTTATAGTAATTTTTCTACGGTTTTTCAGGTCCTAAACTTTCGGGCCATTTTGAGGCCCTAAACGATATTTTTTGGCGATTTGGGGGGCCAAAGGTTAACATTTGGCCCCAGTCGAATGTTGTAAATCTCGGATAGACCTTTCCAATGGGCTACCGAGCACCCCAAACGGAGATCGTATGCAAAAGTTATGACCCCGAGAAGTTGACTGTTCAACTAACCACCTTGGGGCTGCAAACTTTATGACGGTTCATCTTCTAGGGTTAGGTTTTTGGATGTTTGGGATTCTTTCCCTCATGCTTATGATAAATAGGCCCTTTTGGCCTCTCTTTGTATTCATCTTGGCACAAATGTGCATAGCGGCCACATCTCTTCTTAGAGATAGCTACCACCATTCTAGCTATTGTATTTTACAGTCTGTTCTATTTCCACTATTTAATAGAATATGTGTTTACTGCATCATTGCGTTTCTTGCCATATATCTATGTATGCGAATATATATCTCTGTATATGATTCTGTATATGCTATCTTTTGTTTCATTCCCACACAAATTTGAATGAGTTTCTTACAATAAGAACATACCACTTTACCTTTCTTGGGTTTCCCACTTTCGAAATCTGAATTATCCTGCGTGGATGTTGAATCCTCCTCTTGAGATTGGTACTTCTTGCCTTTATACTTGGAACTATTGCTAGTCTTTATTCCACTTTTGCTGCAAGTGCATGTGCATTTGAATCCTTGAGAGTATTGATTTGAACAAGATTATATTGCTAATGAGTGATAGAAGCTGCAAATTCATATAAAGAATGCATCTTCCAAGTGGATCATATCACTGATTTTGTAGCAAAGAATGTAGAAACAAATATTGAATAGTTGGGGCCTAGTCTTGACAAAATGGAAAGTACAATTTGATCCTCTTTCTTATCTATCCCACATGCTTTGAGATGTTGCAAAATATATCTAAATCTTGTGAAGAAGTCTTAGATTGTATCAAATTCACTAATGTACTCATTCTCGAATTGATGCATTCTTAAAACATGTTTCTTTCCAAAGAGTTTGATCAAGAAATCATTGGGATATGTAGCAAATATGATATGAAGTAAGAGAGAGAGAGATAGAGAGAGAGAGAGAGAGAGAGAGATAGAGAGAGATTTTGAGGACATAAAAATCCATATGCTTCATCAATCTTGTTAAACCACTTTGATTTTCCACCGGTGAACTGGGTTGAGCTTCTTTTCCCAGTGTTATCATGTAGAGTCCTTTGCTTCTTAGTAGGAGCACTACATTTGAATTCCATTCATGATAGTTGAAAGGATTAACGATAATCTGATGAGATTGTGTCTAATCCATATCTTATGGTGTGCCCTTTTATGTGATTCAACATGCAAAAATTTGTATACAACTAACTAGATTCAATCTAGCTCTGATACCAGTGTAATATTTGTTGTTACACCAAAACCTGCAGATGTTGGTAAACTTTCCAAACCAAGCACATAGTCCCATGATCCCAGTTTGGTGATTAGTCCACATTCTATTATCATAGAAGCGACAATTATACCATACTCCAACATGCCCCCCCACTGACATAACTCGAGGTAATTGAACCGAGGACTTGAGCTCTGATACCATGTAATATTTTATGAGAGATCTAGAATCTAAGCATGAAGGAATACATTAATCAATTGCAAAGAAAGAGATGAGAGAAGAGTAAAATTGGTGCACATAATAATTCTCATTAATAAAATCTCTTTCCCATTCAATAATGATCAATGAGTCAATACATATAGATTGCTAGAGTGATTTTTTGGGAAAGAAAGCCATTCACCCAAATCTCACCATAAAGAAAGGAATAAAGAAAATAATCTAAGCTTAACTGTATTCAAGCATAAAATCACTAACGATATCTTAAGTTAACTAAAGTGAACTAAAATAAATCAAGTAGATAAACTAGAACTTGAGAAAATGAGCAAGCGTGCTTATACAATGCACATGTACACCAACAATAGCTCATTTTTTTATTATTGGCAATGGTGTTGTTACAGGCTCCTTGGAGTAGCATCAACTTCCTGTGGAAAATTTTGGGCAGCATTCCATCAAATTCAGCCAAAGACTCCCTTTCATTGATGAAGAAAGGGGTAAATAGATGGATGGTTGGCTTGGGGGATATATGGAATGTTAAGCACCCCGAACCCTTCAGCTTCCCCCAAGCATTCAAGTTCATTCTTTTTTTTCTTCAATTATCTATGAGATACATTCACGTGACTTCCATAAAAAAAGAATGAAATGAAAACTTCATCTTTTACATTAATATTATTGATGGAGTAATTGCTTGATGCAAGGCATACTATGCTAGTGGTGACATGAGGTCCTTCACACTTCCACTATGTCCTCTGCCCTGTCCTTAACCATGAGAATCCATTTACCAATCATATTGGTCTAACAATGAAGCCATTCTTCATCTGGATCCAAATTCGGATTAATACAATACCATTTCATCCGTGAACAAATCGAAAAGAACATTGTACAAATGGACCACTATCCCACTGAATTGATGGTGGCAGTTTCATTGACAAAATAATTACCAAGGATCAAGTTTGAGTTTTTCAAAGAAGTATTGAATGTAGTACAACCTGATTTAATATATTTGGCTAAGTGGGAGTGTCATACGCACTGAAAGAATAGCCAAATATTAGAGGGTTTTAGTTAGTATTTAGGGATTTCCATTTTAATAACTAAACAACACATCAGATGAATACAACACACATGTATACATATTGTTACAGTAGTCTTGATGCTGATGATAGAGTAAATCTAGGGTAGTTAGACTTTGAGTTTGATTAGAAATTTGTCTCCTTCTTTTGCTTAGACTTTATATATGCTCTATTTTCTGTGTAAAATTTTCACCTGTTTTTAGAATCTTGTTTTTAGTTTCACTTTGTAACTAGGACACCTTTGCTCATTCTTCCATACTCAAGTCAAAACCACCTCATTCATCCTAGGCCATCCCAACAGGGAAAAAATTCCCATAAACATAAGCATAAAAGTATGCAATCCTCCTCCAACTCTTAATCTTGCTTTCCTTCTTGGTCTCTCCCTTGAAATATTTGAGAAGGTCATGTGGGAAACATAATTTGAACTAAACAAATGGGTGCCTCTATTTTTGTATACCACTTCCCAAAAGCAATGTGATTATTATTTCAAGTTGCAGTGGCAGTTGGGATCGATACCTCACATAATGCTTCCGCAAATTCTCATAAAATCATTGCTGCAAATTCTCATAAATTCAATTGTGGGAGATGAGTTGGAAGTAAATCTAACACTACCGTAGAAAACGATGGTAGTGTGTAAAAAATGGGATTGGAACATGGCTCATGTTTCCCGGATATATGAATTGAAGTAGATGGGATTGGAACATGGTTCGTGTTTCCTAGCATTAGCATTTGACACTTTAGCTACCACGTTTCGTTGCTAGTAAGATATTTAGAATGTGTCTTGTGTTTCCTAGCATTAGTGTTTGACACTTTAGCTACTAGGTTTTGTTGCTAGTAATATAGTTGCCTTGTTTTCTTCATTGGTACAAGTGTTGGAGCGGGTATCGATTAGGCCACTTTGTATGTTTCAGCCCCCTCAAACTAACCTTATTTGAATCAATTCCTTCCATCTCGACCTAGCATATTTGATTGAGTAACTTGGACTAGATTTGAATACTAGTCGTTGTAATGAGCAAGAACTATTAAACTATAAAGATGTCACTTTGATTATGAACAAGGAACATACCTCGTTACTTGTTGACTAAGCATTTATTAAATTGTGAATATGGAAAACATTGAACATATAATTTGCATATATGCCAAGAACTAATGTATTTCTTTTTAAAATCCACTTCTAGTAAAAAGAAAACCTAAAAAAAATCATTTTATTAGGTGGCAATGGTTTTCAAGAATACTTCCAACTTGTAACAGGACACGACATATGTTAGTAACCCTTTCATTTCGATATGAACAATAGCATTATCCCACAATTATATTCTTCCTATTGCCACCAACCCCTCCTTCCGAAGAGCTTATATTTTCTAGTTAACACAATATGTATAGTTTATGGGAGCACATGACCTTTCTTTATTTACTTGGCGGGATGCCGATTCAAAATTGGTTAAAAGAAATGAAAGGAGGAAAGTCAAAAACAATTTATTTCATTGGCCACTTTTCTAAAGTGCTAAGCAGTTGAAGATTGAAAATATAGTGAATATAAAGGTGTCGAAGCCAAATAAACAGTTTATTCCCTCGAAATTTCATTTCAATGACTCCCGAGAGTGTGTATGCATCAAAACAAGATTGTTCTCTAGGTCCCTGATCCTTGCTCATAAAAATGATTCACTCCTCCCTCTCACTTATATGTCTCTGCGATCAATCAAATAGTAGATAACATTGGGTTTTTCTGAAGGCAAAATTTTAACCCTTACTATTCTATCACCTTTCAAGTCATTCTCCAAATCCTAGAAACAAATTCTTTCCAATACACGTTCCTATGCCCATATTGAGTACATCTTGGTAGAAGCGTTGTTTTTTTTAATCTAGGGTTGCAGTGGCCTTCATTGTAAAAGGATGCAAACGGATTATTGATTAAGGGCACAGTGAACTACCTTTGTTTCCAATTGTGGCACTTGAACCATTCTAGAAGTGGGAGATTGATTTCGTGGAATTGATCAATCCCCCAACGTGGAGATCAAAAGCATGCTATATAATCACTACTAAGGAATATATAACGTGAAAAGATAGCCATTCCACACCATTAATGCACTGTGCTATGTGGTTGTGTTCCACATCTATTACTAGGGATGGTTTCCTTCCACTTTCATTATTATGGTTGGTAGTGAGCCAATTATTACTGCTACTTTGAATTTGAACCTAATGGGTGGTATTTGCTATAACACTAATGCAGAAAGGCATAACACTTGGAATGCTACAATAGGATGGGGTTTGACTACTTTAAGGATGTTAGGGCTTATTTATGAATGAGAGATAAGAGGGTGGCCGATAATAAACAAGGAAGAGGATAGGTTATTACTAATACTATATAGGATTAGCCTACTTATATAATAGGGAACCTGGGGATTAAGTTGATTTGGTTTATGCTTGAGAAATTGAGCAATATGGTTAACTATAGAAGGCGATCCAGGAATCACATGGTGGGTCTAAATGTAGGTCATTGATTGGTAAAAATATATAAAGGGTTGAATTGTGTTTTTTATGAACTACGTGCATGATCCTCTCTCTAAAATTAACTAGAAATGCGGTCCCTCTAATACAATTATTCTTGAAAAAGTATGAAAAAGACAATTAAGAGAAAGAATTCATGTAGAACACTGTATCCCATTTGTATTACCATCAATACATAAAGATTGCAGATTTATAGTTCGGACAAAGAAACGGTTAACCAACTGAACAACTAAGAAACCGTTAACTAAAACGAAGAGAAACTAATCAACTACGTAACCAAGAGTTTACTACTTCTAATGCTCCCTCTTAATCTCGAGGGTACATTCTTTAAATTGAAAATGCCTAGATTTTGTCGTTGAAACTCACAAAGAATTCTTCCCAATGGTTTGGTGAAGATATCTACTTCTTTAGAAGATATGGAAACTATGGGATGCTTCTTGAATTCCCATGAAATCAAATTGTTTCCAAAAAGAAAGGCATATCCATACGTGCTCTTCCTATCTTCAATGCTTCCCGCAAAGTCACTGTATGTGTAACCTATGAGCATTTTCTCTGTTGAAGCTGTTCACCGCAAACCATAAGTGGATGTACTTGCAACATACCTTAAAATATTTTGGGGAGGCAGGTGCGAGGGGGGGGGGGCGGGTTATCTTTGACCTTGGAGGAAAAGAAGTAGAAACTTATGCGTGTGGCCCAGGTATTAGGTCAAACAATCTAGCTAAGTGATACACTTTATTCTTCAGGATGATACAAGCTATTGCAATTTGAATTAGCTCTTTAACAATAATTGGAGATTCTCTTATTATTATGTATTGTGTGATGTTGCTCCTCTCGAATTTTCAGATGTTCTTTTGGGACAACCTTATTTATGGAAACATCATGTTGTATATGAGTCCAGGCCTTTTAGTGTTATTATTTCTTTGAACAGGATACCCGAGGCAGTCCCTCCTAGTGCTATTTCCTTGCTCTCTGCCAAGCAATGCAGGAAGGTCATCTCTCAGACCGGGAAATTTGTCTTCTTCGTGATTCGCTCTCAGAGTGAGAGAAAGATCACAGCCACATCCAGGGCCTCCGCGACCGATCTCTCGACACAACAGAAGTAAGTGGATAAGGAGGTGGAAGAATACTTAGATATCTTCTCCTCTCCTACCGGGTTACCTCTGCATTTCCAAGTCAAGCATCCCATCGATATGACCCCAGGTGCACCACTACCCAATGGGCCAGTTTATCGCCACTCTCTGTTGGAAAACGAGGAGATCAAGAGGCAGATCCAAGAATTGCTCCACAAGGGGCACATCCATCCCAGCTCATCACCTTGTGGGAGCCCAATCGTGCTGGTGCAAAAGAAAGATGGGACCTAGCGATTCTGCATTGATTACTGGGCCCTAAATAAAATCACAGTCCGCAACTGGTACCCCGATTCCCTGAATCGAAAACCTCCTTGATCAACTCACGGGGGCCAAATACTTCAGTAAGATTGATCTGAAGTCCGACTACCACTAGGTCCCAATAGAATAGACAGATGTATGGAAGACTGCCTTCAAGTCAAAAGAAGGTCTTTTTGAATGGCTGGTCATGCCCTTTGGTTTGAAAAATGCTCCAAAACCTTTTATGAGGATGATGGACGATATCCTACGACCTTTCACCAATAATTTTGTAGTGGTGTATCTGGATGACATCCTCATCTACAAAAAGACTTGGGCGGAACACTTGCAACATATTCAATAGGTTCTGCACACCCTACGGTAGCACAAACTATATGTAAACTTGGAAAAATGCTCCTTTGGCATGGACATGGTCCATTACTTAGGCTACATCGTTGATCGACATGGTGTGCATGTGGATCCAGCCAAGATCCAGGTCATCCGTGACTGGCCTGCCCCAACCACACTCACTGAACTTCGAATCTTCTTGGGCCTTGCCAATTTCTATTGCCGGTTCATGCTGGGATTCTCTCATATCGCATGGGCCTTCAGCCAAGTAACCAAGGGTGGCGGTAAGGAAAAATTTGTGTGGGGCCTTTCCCAACAACAAGCCTTCGATGACTTGAAGAAGCGTTTGTTCTCATCGCCGGTACTCTCATTACGGGACCTGCAACATCCATTTGAGATCGATACAGATGCTTTAGATTATGTTGTGGGCACCATTCTCACTCAACATGGCCACCTCATGGCATATCATAGTGAGACACTATCAGATGTTGTCCGTAAGTACCCTACTTACAACAAAGAAATGTACTACATTGTGCAAGCCTGCCGCTAGTGGAGACATTAGATTCTTGGGAAGGAGACAGTCATCCACACTGATCACAAGCCACTACAGTTCATGCAGACCCAAGGAAAGTTGCAAAATGACCACCATCAGAAGTGGTCAACATACTTACAGCAGTTCCACCTCAACATCAAATATAAAAAAGGGAGTACCAACCGAGTTGCTGACTGCCTCAGTTGACCTCCAGTCGCGGCACTCACCACAGTGCTAGACTCTTGCAGCCACGAGACCTCCAGATGGCCCCACCTGTACGAGACAAACCCTGACTTCTCCACCACCTACCAAATGTTGGGAACCAACTCAATGGTCACTAATTTCTATCTTCGGGATGGGTTGTTGTGCCGTCTGGGCCATCTCTGCTTTCCATCAAGCAAGCGCGTGAAGTTGATTTGGGAAGCTCACTACAGTTGTGTGGCAGGACATTTTGGCATCGAAAAGATAGTGGCAGTGTTGCAGAAACATTTCTACTGGCCAAAACTTCGACAGGATGTCGACAAGTATATCAGGTCCTGCACTACTTGCGCTATTTCCAAACTGACCACTAAGAAACAGGGCTTGTACACCCCTCTGCCTATTCCTGGAAGGCCGTGGAAATCCATCTCAATGGACTACATGTTGGGCCTCCCCTCCACCAAGAGGGGAAACAACTATGTTTTTGTGGTTGTAGATCACTTTTCCAAGATGGCGATTCTAGCCGCCTGCAAGAAGAACATCACAGCAGAAGCCACTGCCAAGCTCTTATTTGAACGAGTATGGGTACATTTTTGGATCCCACAGACCATTATCTCAGACTGTGATAGTTGGTTCCTTAGCTCATTCTGGTCAAGCCTATGGTCACTATTGGATACCAAGCTCACCAAATCCACTGCCTTCTACCCCCAGACAGACGACCAAACCGAGGTTGTCAACCAGATGGTCGTACATATCCTGCGCATGTACAATCCAACACACCCCCGCACATGGGATGAGAGTCTTCCTTATGTCTAGCATAGCTACAACTGAGCCCTGCATAGCTCAACTAGCCATAGCCCTTTTCAGGTGGGGTTGGGATTCCAACCATTGGGCCCCATGGATGTTGCACTTCCCCTGGCGACCACCTCGGCCGACTCGTCCCCAGAAGTTGACAAAGCCACCCAGTTCATTGAACGGATCTGGCATATCTGCCAATAGGTTTAGGATATTCTATAGAACTCTAATGCCAAGTACAAGTAGCGCCATGATTAACATCTGGTGCCACATAAGTTTCAGGTGGGCGACAAAGTTTGGTTGCATTTGCAGAAAGAATGCCTTACAATGCCCCATCGGAAGCTTCTCCCACTCCATTATGGGACGTACATCATCACCAAGGCGGTGGGTGACAATTCTTTTGAGCTCAACATTCCCCCCTTCCTTGTTCTGCATCCAGTCTTCAACATGGCTCTCCTTCGACCATATTTCCCACCATTATTAGACACCTCAGAGATAGCAGAGCAGTTGACACCAACAAAGCTCAACCCTGACTGCCTGCAACAGGCATCCAATGATCATATTGCGTACACACAGATCAAGGGCACTCGACATCAAAGGATCCAACTTTATCGAGTTGTCAAAGCAGGGCAGCTCTTGCACCAAGGCAAGTGGCTCACCCGGGGCCAAATTCAGCAAAAATTTCCTCATTTGATGGGGGAACTCAACACAATAGATACCATTGCTTCCTAAGGAGGGAGGATTGATCTAGGTGGATATCGGTGGCCACCCACCTTTCCAACTAGCTCAAAATAGTTTTCTCACAATTTTGGTAATTTACTATTTTTAGCAATTTTTCGGGTCCTGAACTTCCGGGGCCGTTTTGAGGCCCTAAACGACCTTTTTTGGCGATTTGGGGGACTAGATGGATGCCAACGACATACATGTGGGCCTAATTGAAAGTTGTAAATATCAGATAGACCTTTCCAATGGGCTACCGAGCGCCCGGCCTAATTGAAAGTTGTAAATATCGGATAGACCTTTCCAATGAGCTACCAAGCGCCCCAAACGAAGATCGTATGCAAAAGTTATGACCCCTGGAAGTTGACTGTTCAACTAACCACGTTGGGGCCGCAAAATTTATGACGGTTCATCTTCTAGGGTTAGGTTTTTGGATGTTTGGGATTCTTTTCCTCATACTTATGATAAATAGGCCCTTTGGGCCTCTCTTTGTGTTCATCTTCTTGCGAATGCGCACATCCATCACATCTCTTCTCAGAGATAACTCTCCACCATTCCAGAAATCTTGTTTTCCTCTGCATTTTATAGTTTTAGCTTATTCCCTTATTGAATAGAAAACCAATTTTACTGTATCTCTGTTATTTTGTGTTAAGCATCTGATAATAATATGTATTCATTTCGTTATGCTCATAAAATTTGGATCACAACATGTTTTTGTTAGGAACCCATGTCTTTACTTTGTTAGTATATTGTTGTTGGACGCATATGCTTTGTAAGTCATCCCGTAGTATTTGTTGATCCATAGTTTATATTAGCCCATAGTATTGACCCATAGTACAGGACGCATATGTTTTGTAAGTCGTCCCATAGTATTATATGTCCCATGGTTTTGACTCATAGTATTGGCGCCTAGACTTAGCCCATGGTTTGTATTGATACATAGTATTGACCCATGGTATTGATGCCTAGACTTAGTATATAAGTGTGTGTTGAGGCCTATGAAGGCACCGTGAAGTTAATTGTATTGAGCTTGCTCAAAGGAGGTTGCCCCCTCGAAGTGGCCCGTGATCAATATAAAAGTGATTCTGAGTTCTATTATTTTTGATATCTCATGTATTTGCATTAATTGTTTATTGCAAGTTCATCACATCTGGTATCAGAGCACTTTCTTGGGCTCATTGGGTGGAATTTCTGCCAAATTATTTTTTTCGCGCTATTGCAAGTTCAGATTTGGGGATAACCCCTATCCGCTTAACTGTGGGAATTACTTGGGCATAAGCCCTAAAAATCATTGTGAGGAGTACCACAGGAACCCCAAAGTAGCTGGCCCATTGAGAGGACCTGCCAACGAAAAGGGAAACGACCCCTACCTGATTGACTAGTTCCCACCCGTGAGGTAAACCAAGAGCTATCATTTGTGGCAAAGCGGTTATCAGTTTTACCTGAGCCGTGGAGTGAGGGGTACTGCCCCAATACGCAAGCCGTCAGACAACATTGGTGGCCAAGTGAAACCCCTGAACTGTTAGGAAGCCGCACATACCTGGGGTCCATATCTATTTTCAGCTGAACTGTTGTCGATCACTGCTGCGCCATTTCAAATCTAGCCGTTCAGATCCATTTTGAAAGTCATTCCAGATCCAGCTGTTTTCAATCCATTTGGCGTTATTTCAGATACCTCTGTTTCCGCTCACTTCTGAGCTGTTGCATATCTATCTGTTTCATCCCTTCGGAGCCATAGCCGCTCCAGTCTTAAAAAAAAAATTATGTTTTTCGGCCATTTCTCCCTTGTTTCAAATATGTTTTCCTTGAAACTTCACTGGCATCCCTGCAATCCCATTCTGCATATTTCATTCCTAAAGACCCTATCCCAAATTCCACTTCCCAAGACCATAAATCCCACATTTGTCTATTTTTAGGGTTTGCCACAACTTCTTTAATTTTCACCCGATTGCCTTCAAATTTTAACATAGAGTTCTCACTTCTGAAATCCCCATTTTTTGCTTCCCTATCCCTCAGAAAGTGTCAAAAACCTAATCAAACCCCAATTACCCCTTCGAGTTTTTCCCAAATCCAAATTTTCCTTTACTAAATAAGCTTGTGTTTGTGTTTTTCTATCCATCCCCCCCTCCCCCCACAAAAAAAAAAAATTACTGGTTATGGTTGTTATTCACACAGGAGCAAACACCATGGAGGAAGCACTTGCAGCCATCCAAACCAAACTCCAAGATCTTGATGAAAAATTTCTTAGCCTCCATCTTTAGCATTCAGCCATGAACAATAACCGACAACCAGAATCTTTTGCAGCCACCGGGTTCTCTTCTTCCAGCAATTTTCATGGGATGAAGATTGATTTTCCTCGCTTCAATGGTACTGATCCGATTGGATGGATATACTGAGCAGAACAATATTTCAGTCTGCATAATACTTTTGATGTCCAGAAAGTTCCACTTGCATTCTTTCATTTGGAATAGGAAGCCCTTCAATGGTACCGTTGGTACATCAAAGCTCATCCCGAGCCAACCTGGATAGATTTTTTCCAACTCCTTTTGCCACGATTTGGTACTAGTGCTTTTGAAGAATTCACAGGAGCACTCACTAAACTTCACCAAACTGACACAGTGAGAGAGTATCAGATGGAATTTGATAAACTAGCTAATCACACAGAAGGATTGTCTGATGAATTCTACAGGAGTTGTTTTATCAGTGGTCTCAAGGATGAAATCCGCTCAGAGGTCAAAATGTTTTGTCCCAATACAATGATGGAAGTCCTAGGGTTGGCTAAGCTGGACGAGGACAAGATCGCATCTCAACAACGCTCCAAACCCACCTTTGTTCCCTTCAGAAATATGGGTTCCCAATCACCTCCCATCACGCCTGCTCCTCAACCAACTCCAATCAAGCAATTATCTGAAATAGAGATGTAGGCACGCCGAGAAAAAGGGCTTTGTTATAATTGTGATGAGAAATTCACTCGGGGAAATAGATGTGTTCAACAAAAGCTCTATCTCTTGGATGTGGATTCTCTGCCTACCTCAGAACTTGATGAAGAAGCTCCAGATACAGTAGATGATCAAGTCGACATTCAACACCTGCCTGTTGACACCCCATCTCAGGAAGACCCACCCGAGATCTCTCTCCATGCTGTAACCAGCGTCACCACCCCACAAACAATGCGAGTCAGGGGATACTTCAAGAAGCTCCCTCTTACCATACTCATTGATTTTGGTAGCACTCATAATTTCATTGATCCTCAGATTGCCAAACAGGCTGATTGTTTTGTCCATCCTTGCTCCAACTTTGAAGTCATGGTTGCGAATGGGGGCACCTTACCTTGCAAGGGGAAGTGTCACAATGTGCGTATCTCTATGGAAGATTATAACCTGCGCTCTCACATGTTTTCCTTATCCTTAGGCGGACGTGATGTGGTTTTGGGCATTCAATGGTTACGCACACTTGGCCCCATCTTATGGGCTAAAATTTGGATGCAGTTTCCAGTCAATGGGGCACAACACAAATTTATGGGCTTACAACCAGGGTCTCTCTGCATCATCAGTTCACATCGCTTAGAAAAAATAATTAAGAAGAATTCACATGGTGTCATCGCTCAGCTCCATTCCATTCAGATGCACCCATCAACAATCTCCACTACTTCCTTGGATAGATATGCAGGTGTCTTTGCTGAACCAATGAGCTTGTTTCCTTCAAGAGACCTTTCCGGTAAGAATTTAGCCGCATCTACCTCTCAACAGGAAATGATGATTATTTTGCATACAGTACAGAAGTGGCAACCATCCCTATTGGGGAATTATTTCTGCATCAAGACTGATCTCCAGAGTTTGGAAACTTTCCTGGAGCAACGGGTCTTCTCCCCAATACACTTGAAATGGGTTATCCAACTCATGGGTTATGACTATGCGACCACTTACCAAAAGGGTAAGGAAAATATGGTGGAAGATGCTCCTCCTCACACATTTGATGACCCAGTTTCTCTTACAGCTATTTCTCTGCTTGTTCCAAATTGGTTGCAATCTATTCAACGGGGCTATCTCTTCTATGAACTCCATGCTTCTTCATCAATAGGGCACTCTAGGTTCCTCAAAACGTATGACCAGGAACAATGTAACTTCTTTTGGCAGGGACTCAAAAGGACAATTCAACGGATGGTGGTTGACTGTGATACTTTCCAAGTCAATAAGGGTGAAACGACCCTCCTTTCGGGACTGCTCGAACCCTTTCCCATCCCTCCACAGATTTGGACAACTATTTCTATAGATTTCCTAGAAGCGCTCCAGTGGTATAGTACCACATCTCAAAGGACACCATATGAAACAGTCTCTGGACAGGAACCACCAGTTCTTCTTCCATACACCTTCAGCAGCTCCCTAGTTGAGGCAATCGACTCAATTCTTCGAAACCATGATCAGCTTCTTCTCATTCTGCAGGACAATTTTCACATGGCAAGAATTCGACTGAAACAACAAGCCGATCAACACCATTCTGAGCGCACGTTTCACATCGTTGATATTGTTCTTCTTCGTCTACAGCCTTCCATGCAATCCTCCTTGAAACTCCAAAGGTGCCAGTGGCTCAGAATGAAACCCGAGGATGCTACAGGGGACCCACTCCTTCAGATTCTGCATCAATTTTCACATCTAAAGCTTTGAGGACAAAGATTTTTCTAAGGGAGAGGGGATGTTAGGAACCCATGTCTTTACTTTGTTAGTATATTGTTGTTGGACGCATATGCTTTGTAAGTCGTCCCGTAGTATTTGTTGATCCATAGTTTATATTAGTCCATAGTATTGACCCATAGTATTGGACGCATATGCTTTGTAAGTCGTCCCATAGTATTATATGTCCCATGGTTTTGACTCATAGTATTGGCGCCTAGACTTAGCCCATGGTTTGTATTGACACATAGTATTGACCCATGGTATTGATGCCTAGACTTAGTATATAAGTATGTGTTGAGTCCTATGAAGGCACCGTGAAGTTAATTGTATTGAGCTTGCTCAAAGGAGGTTGCCCCCCTCGAAGTGGCCTATGATCAATATAAAAGTGATTCTGAGTTCTATTATTTCTGATATCTCGTGTATTTGCATTAATTAATTATTGCAAGTTCATCACAGTTTTTAGTAGTATTTATAGTGTAGAAAAGACTTTTTGCACAAAAGTAAGGACCTAAAGACACTTGTTTCTCGAAGTATGGGTCAGTGCAAGCTAATGAGGGTCACTTTTCACGCGTTAGATGCAATAGAAAATCGAAAAATCGGGCATCCCTCAACTTACTTGGATTGTTTTGGATACTTACACAAAATATCTTGCATTGAGTAAAAAAGATGAAATGTAGGAAATTGAATCACGTTTCCGAATATATAACTTTTATGTATTGAAAATTTGCATAGCTATGTCAAGTTTCATTTTTCCTAACAAACACTTTTTACTTTTTCAGGCAAATGATAAGGTATATGTTTTTGTGGGTGTGGCCTTTGAGGGCCTAAATGATGGAATCGAGCTACAAAAATGGGCATGCATGTAGAGAACATATAGCACAAGTGAGCCATTATTTTTCAAAAATTATATTAGTAATTTGATAATTTTTTTATAATTGTCTAAGTGGTCAAACCTTGAAAATAGTATGTCTTTTGTGGGTGCATCCTTTTAAGGTCTTAATGCAAAAATTATGAAATGGGTTTTTGATAGAACGTGGAGGTTAGTGTCTACTTGAGCACCATACAATTATTTTTTGAAATGATTATGAATTGAAAAAGTTATGGAAGAAACACTAATAGTGTGTTTCATGAGTTAAGGAGGTAGGACACAAAAGAAATTGAAAGAAAATAGGAAAAAATAATATTTTTAAATAAAAGTTACATATTTGGAATCTGTAGAAAAAATGCTATTTGTGTTTAAGATTTCGTAAAAAATGACTATGTGTAGCATACCGTAATGGGTGGCTAAGCACAGGCTTCTCCAGAAACTGGAAGAAATATACCCAATTAGCTTTGGTTTATCATTACCATAGCACATGTTTGGTATTACCGAAGCAAACTCCAAAGCATACACATAGGATTATGGTTGGCATGCGAGCAAGTGAGTAGGATTGGTTTAGGCTCTAACAAACACGTACGCGTTCTGTTTAAATTCAAAAAATATTGTCGCTCTTTTAGAATTTAATAATGCGATCACGTTATATAACTACATAACACGTGCCCATTATGTAAACTATAAAATATATGTTTAATACTTGAAAGGGGGTGGGGAAGACTCAAGGGAATTTTTGGTTAATATTTGAGAAGGGGTGGGGAAGGGTCAAGGGAATCTATGGTTAATATTTTTAATAGGGGTGGGAAAGGGTCAAGGGCTTAGAAGGATGTTGGAAGCTTGAGTGGGGAGAGATGAAGGGAATGCGAATATGATGGACTACATTGGTGAAGGGCAGTGGATCTTGAGAACACTATTAGGAGTAGAAGAGGTTCTGAAGAGGTATAGGGTTAGAAGTTGAAAGTGAGACTTGAGTGACAAGGGGGGATGGATGGAAGCAAGGGGGATGTGAGAGAGAAAGAAATAATACAAGGGGGAGAGAGACATAGAGCGAGGGAGGGAGATGGACAATGGGGAGGAATGGATTTAGAGGGAGCGAGAGATATACGAGGATAGAATGAAATAAAGAGATAGGAAGGGAGGGACAAAAAGTGTTGGTGGGAGACATGCAGGGAG
Source organism: Larix kaempferi (assembly GCA_027924585.1). Classification (NCBI taxonomy): domain Eukaryota; kingdom Viridiplantae; phylum Streptophyta; class Pinopsida; order Pinales; family Pinaceae; genus Larix; species Larix kaempferi. Next base: position 2,211,297 of record BSBM01001005.1, on the reverse strand, counting down.
TGGTGGCGAGAGAGAGAGAGAGATAATATGAGAGGAGGGGGAAGGGACATAAAGAGAGAGAGAGAGGGAGTGATGGGGAGATGGGGATAGGGTGAGGGAAATATAACATGAGGGAGGGATAGAAGGTGAGAGAGAGAGAAGGTAGGGTGAGGGATGGATGGAGAAAGGTGGAGACAGATATGGATGGAGGGGGAATGGGTTTGAGAATGGAAAGAGACATAATGTGTGTGTGTGTGTGTGAGAGAGAGAGAGAGAGAGAGAGAGAGAGAGAGAGAGAGAGATTGATGGTTTGGGAGAGATCTAGACTAGAGGGAGGTGTGAGCGACAAAGAAAGTGGGAGCTTGTGTGTGTGTGTGTGTGATAGGGAAGGAGGAATTAGTGGGGTAGAAAGCACGGAGATGGTGTAATGGAGAGAAAGAAACATGGAGGGAGGGAGTTAAAGGGAATGAGGGACAGATCCAGGGATAGAGATACAGAGGGAGGGCTACAAGGTGAGAGAGGGAGGGCAAGGGGGAGGGATAAAGGCACATAGGGGTAGTGATTAAGGGCGAATGACGGGAGAGAGTGCTATAGGGACCTGGATAATTGTGAAGATAAAGAGAAGTTGGATACCCTCCTCCTCCTCATCTTCATCACCATCACCATCACCATCATCATCAATATATTCATCATCATCACCATCATCACCATCATCACGATCTTCATCATCATTGTCATCTCTAGGTTCCTCATCAACATCTCCATCTTCATCATCATCATCATCATCATCATATTCATCACCATCACCATCATCAACAACATCTTCATAATCATCACCATCATCATCAACATCAACATCTTCATCATCCTTTTCATCTCTATGTTCCTGATCAACATCTCCATCATCATCATCATCATCATCATCATCTTCATCACCATCACCATCACCATCACCATCATCATCATCATCATCAACATCTTCATCATCACTGTCATCTCCCCCTTCCTCATCAACATCTCCATCATCATCATCTTCTTCATCATCATCATCATCAACAAATTCATCACCATTATCATCAACATCTTCATCATCAACACCATCATCATCAACATATTCATCATCATTGTCATCTCTAAGTTCCTCATCAACATCTCCATCATCATCATCTTCTTCTTCTTCTTCATCATCATCATCATCATCTTCATCACCATCACCATCATCATCAACATCGTCATCATCAACATCGTCATCATCATCACCACCATCATCACCACCATCATCATCAACAACATCTTCATCATCATTGTCATCTCCCCCTTCCTCATCAACATCTCCATCGTCATCATCTTCAACAATATCTTCATCATCATTGTCATCTACCCCTTCCTCATCAACATCTCCATCATCATCATCTTCATCATCATCATCATCATCTTCATCACCATGACCATCATCATCAACATCTTTATCTCTCTCAAAATCTGCCAGCGACGTTTTAATTCCAGCAGTGGGAAGTGGCAGGCATACAGCGCGTACAGGAGTGTGGCGGAGTGGAGTTGAGGGACGATCTAATTCCAGCGGCACTTGGCATTTGTAAATAATTTAATAAATTATTTTAAACAATATGCGTCATTTGAATTTAAAGCTTCGTGTGAGTTAACACAGCAAATCTGAGTGCTTCATCAATGCACCAAACTAAGCATATTCTTCTATCATTAAAATCTAACCATTGAATATTAAAAATGCAATAAATCACCCACCCCCGACCCACCCCCAAATGTTGAAAGAATACGCCTATCAGCGTAATAAGAAATATTTTGATGATTCTCTTCTAAAAAAGATTTCATTATCATGTTATATATATTGAGAGACCATATTGTCAAGATTGACATTTTGGTTGTAGGCATGTCTTCATTAGTGGCCAAATGAGACAAATCAAATTGGAAGTGTAACTAACTAGCTATTTTAACTTCTTTGAAAAAATCCCCGCCTGCAACGTTGAGGGGTAACAACGAAAATCCTGAGTTTTATAATTATAGGCATTATATTATCAATTTTTGAAATTCTCAATACATTTAATAATGTTTAATTTCTCTATCAAATACAATAGTGCAACATTGACAATTTCTAACATTCAACCTTGTAAACAATTTCCTTCAATTTTTTAACATTGTCATGTTTCAATGCAATCAATTTACTATATATTTCAAGCTAGGTACGCACATGGAAAAGGCAAGATCATGTTTTGAACTAATATTTAGTTTACATCTAATTTGAAAGACAAATCATCAATGCAATAGAAAAGGCTTGCAATGGAGTCGATCAGAATGCTTGCAGATATTTGAATGCATGCATTGTAGTAGGTTCAATACTTCACTGTAACGTAGCAATATGATATTGTTTGGCCCTACGCCATTCTTTACTCTTTCATTTTGCCGGCATGCAAGAAGCAAAGTGGTTGTCCAATCTCATGCATAATACATAAGTGCTGCCACTCTCATGCGTAAGCACTAAGCAACAGCATTTACAATCCAAGTTTCACATACATCGTTCATATCCATATATACAATTCAACCTACCAACTTCGGCAGGTGTCCGCTGCCGTGCAGCACTTGTTTGATTTAGTGACCAGTACAAGGATCGTCAAAAACTAATTTGAACTATGCTAATTTAGAACAAATATATGCCAAAAGCTAGAAAAAACAAATTGAAATTAATCTAATGTGACACCAATGTAACAAGCGGGCAGATTCCCCAGAAGACAGGGACTTGCTGCCCTGCACCTCCACTTGTAAATATTCTATCATCTCGGGATAATGCGTGGCGGTCCATCCGGTGTTCCTCTTCCATATCATATCAAAAAATAAGGATATCAAGGGTAGATGATTAAGATGAGAAACCAGTCCATTTCCTGGGGCAATCAGCCTCGAAATCATGAACAGATTGTTCATGGCTGGCTGCCACTAATCCAGCTGTTCATGACCTGTTCAGTGAACAAGTGAAAATGACAGTCAGCTCAGTCTACGTAGCAACAGGGAATTGAATTGAGTTGGCGCGTATAATACTGGATCTTCTGCAGTCCTATCAAATGTTCGTGGCAGTCTAACGTTATAACTTCAACTTGCGTCATAATCGCCCATCAAGTTGAGTGAGTAGATATACCTACGTATACAACAAAACTTTCATTCATACAGCAAAGTAGGAATGCCTCGTCAAACTGGTATTGGGTAGCTGCTGGCTGTTGGTCGAACAGTAAGTCCGATTTAAAAGGTATTATACTTTTGGACACGCTCTGTCGAATCAAAATAGCCAATATATTATCAAAATAGGTAAACAAGTATAATAAGTTTGAAAAACTCCAATAATTATACAACTCTGGACAGATAAAAATATATTTTTATATAAAATGGAAAACGATGTTCAATTAACTTATTAGAATAAACTGGCAGACTAGGGATATATTATTTAAATGTTTTGGATAGAGTGCTGGCACGGCTGACAAACGAAGCCAGCTGAGGGTTCCATGATCACAAGAGCCGTGATCCACTGCCTTTCTGGCCGGTCAGGTTGCCATGCCTATAAATTCAGTGCCTCCTTGCTGTTTCTTCATTCTCATCCTTATTTGAACTGTCTTACATTCAAACAGTTTTGATAAACTGACCTAGAATGGCAATGGCAGGTTGTGAAGGAGGGCATGTTTGCATGTACTGGTGGGTTATCAATATTGTTCTAATGCTTTCCAACCTACTAGTGGGATGTCGTTCTGCAGCCTTCAGTGATATCTTCTACCCCAGTTGGGCTGCTGACCATGTTATGTCCCAGGGCGATTTGCTGCAGCTCAAGCTTGATCACAATTCTGGTATTGATTTATTCTGTTTTTCTTCCTTATAATTTCTCCACTTCTGCTTCTGTTTGTACTGACCATGTAGTTAAGCTTCATTACTATCGTTTCTGTTGTATAATATGCAGGTGCAGGATTTGCTTCGAAGAGCACATACTTGTTCGGAAAAGCAAATGTGCAGATCAAGCTCGTTCCTGGGGACTCTGCTGGCACCGTTACTGCTTTCTATGTAACTGCCAAATAATACACAATATTTGTTATTGTGAGAATGAATCGCAATGCTTGCATGCTTTGAACTTGCAATAATTTAATAGTTGTTTGAACTTGGCGATATTGCAGATGTCTTCCCAAGGTGATCAGCATGATGAATTCGACTATGAATTCTTGGGGAACACTTCAGGAGAACCGTACGTTGTGCAGACGAATGTTTATTCAAAAGGGGTTGGCAACAGGGAGCAGCGTATTTTTCTATGGTTCGACCCAACTGCGAATTTCCATTCCTACTCCTTTCTATGGAATCGCCGGCAAGTTGTGTAAGTATATATAATGATCATAGGATAATTACTATGCTCGCTTGGTTTGTGAATTATAGTATTTGATGAAAGTCTCCTTTTCTGTGGTGATTGTTTGATGGATGGAAGCAGTTTCTTTGTGGACGATGTGCCCATTCGGGTATTTTCCAACAATGAGAAAAGAGGAGTGCCATATCCTCAAACCCGCCCGATGGGTATCTTCTCGTCCGTATGGAACGCAGACGACTGGGCAACTCAAGGTGGCCGGGTAAAGACCGATTGGACCCATGCGCCTTTTATTTCGACATACAGAAATTTCAACATCGATGCTTGCAAATACAGCACTGGAAGCTCATGCTCTTCGTGGTGGGATCAGCCTGCCTACGCTTCACTTAACGCAAAGCAGAGCATGCAACTGAAGTGGGTGCACCAGAAATATATGATTTACGATTACTGCAAAGATTCAGTTAGATTTCCCACACCACCAGCAGAGTGTGGCTCTCTTTAACTTGAATTCCCGAATTCCCAGCAATATGATATTAACAAATATTTATTTCTCCTTGTATGACATTCCTTAGAGCTTGGATGGTGAAATCTCTTAATATGAATATGATAAGATAAGCGTCAATTACGGTGATTCGTTGATCACACGAAATTTATGTGTTATGTTTTGGTGGCGTAGCAGAAGCAGCCTAGGTTCGAGGGTAGCCATACTATTACTTACAGTGCAGTGCAGTGCAGGAGTAGAATATTTGAAGTGCCTTCCCGAGCAGAATATTCCATGAATACCGATTTGGTTTGATTATGTAGAGACATATTTGGCTTTGTATTGTACAAGAGAGTAAGAGCATAATTCAGAATAAAAATATAAGAGCATATTCATGTGTATGTCGTGTGTTAAATGCTTATTCAAAGTAAAGTGTGATACGGGATCTCTCCTCAGCAAAGAAAGAGGCAGACTATAGGTTAAATAACGCCCATTATTATAAAATATTATATTAGTTGAACTTTAAAATAGCAATGTCTTCTCAAGGGTAAAAAAAAGATAGTGATATATGATTTAATACCAGCGACAGCATTTAAAAATGTAATTACCATATTGAAAGACTACACGAATGGAACTATCACAGTGAAAAGAAGATATGTTTACCGGTTATTACAACATGGATTCTTTGTTCAAATTTCTTGATCCTTCACCTTTCAATGTAAACCAAACAACAAAATATTGTCATTTTCTTTTAATTAAATTAATTTTTTTTAATTGTTATTTTCTTTTAATTAAATTTAAATTATTTTTTCTATTTCACAATGTGATAACATCTCTTTTATTATGAATTATAAAACATCTCATTATTCAATTTTATATATATTATTTTTAATTTTATTTAAAATGTTAAATTAAAAAATTAATTTAATTTTATCATATATAATATTTTAATTAAAATTTATTTATTTATTTATAAATGAAATAAACAAATTTAACATATAATATTTATGATATAATCATTAAAGAATTCCTATCTTAAATTAACCATAAAGTACTTAACAAACAGAGAGATTTGTCTCGTCATTTGTTAATATTCAATTGCATAAATTAAGTATATCTATAATTAAAATTAAACCATTATAATTACATAAATAAAATTAAAATAATACATTTAGTAAAATTCATAACTAGTTAATAAAAATAAATTTTAATTGGATAAACTAAATATATCTATAATTAGAATTAAACAAATATAACTACATTAATAAAATTAAAATAATAAACTTAGTAAAATTCATAAGTAATTCTTACATAAAACAAAACTTTACTCATTAATAAACTAAAAAAATTATAAATATATCCAATCATTAATTTATATATATATATATAAACCTAGTAAAATTCATAACTATGTAATCCTTGAATATACTTTATTCATTAATAAACTAAAAAAATTATAAATATATCCAATCATATATATATAAACAAATGTCTTTATCATAATGCTCTTGATTTACTCCTTATATATTAAAAAAAAAATGTCTTTATCATAATGCTCTTGATTTGCTCCTTTTATTATATTTTTATAGTGTCAAAGATTTAATAAGGTATTTACGTTTATGTAAATTAATAGATAATAATAACTCTTTTTAATAATATATTATTAAATAATTAATTTTTAAAATTTTATTTATAATAATATAGTTTTTTTCTATGAAACATATATTAAACATTATGATTAAAAAAAAATAGTTATAAACTATTTAACATGATTTATTAATAAATTTAATTATGTTATAAGAATTGAATATTTATTATTATTTTTTTCAAAATAGTAATTTTCACATATATAATTTAGTTCTAACTTTTCTCTTTTAATCACAAATGATTCAAATTGTACTAATGAACTTCCATACTTCATTAAGGATATCAACTTAGGTTATAATGTAGGGAGGGGTGTTGAAACTTGGGTCCAACATCCTTGAAGATTGATGTTCTAAGATTGTGTTATTATTGATATGAATGTAAGTTACTAAGAGAATGTTGGCATATATGCTTGCCTTTGTGGTTGGGAAATTTTGGGATGAATGCTTGTTTTTGTTGTTGTGAAGAGGTTGATATAAATATTTAGTTCACATGTAGACCTTTTGTTGTATGAATACTTGGAATGAGAAGGGAAACTTGGAGGTGGTTGAAATTTTTGGGGTAGGATGTTGTGATGTAGGGGTGTCAAGATCACTTATAAGGTGTTGGGTTGAAAAATCTAGTGATTACAAATATAGGTGAGACAAACTCATTCTTGAGTAAATATAGATTTCAAATGAACATAGTTCATGGATTCCTATTGGGAAAGAAAAGGCATGGAACGAGAAGATCGTTTGGATAACAACATGCTTGCTACATGAAGATTGTGATGTTGACATCAAGATTGTTATGTAGTAAAATGTTCCAAGGAACCAATAATGCTCATTATAAAAGCAAGATATGGGCACTAGAACTTTGCGTTGTAGAATTCCTAACTTATTGTAGAAGTGAGCTATGGTTATTGGAATCATTCTTGGTTTTGGAAATTCTAAGCAAATAGTATAGAATCAGGATTGAGAGAAATTACAAACAATCAAGAGGAAATATTTCGTGCATTTTAGAGGGAAATATAAAAGGGGATGATGTAAAAGAGAAATCACTAGGAAAGACTGTCTAATCTCAAGCATGGGGGGTTCACTCAATGAAATTTTGCATAGCATGATCGTTCGCAAGATATTAAAGAATATCCCTAATTTCACTAAATATTGGAAAATTTCTCCTAAAATTTTATTGTTGAACCCCCCTCCCAATATGCCTTTCCAATTAAGAAAACCCCAACAAACAGGAGCCCTAACACATCTTAGTACAAGAAAACATGATGGTAAAAAATATAGTAGTATAATATTAATAATGATCCCACCAAGATTACAGTGGTGGCTGATCGATTTGTAGCATTGGACAATGGAAGACGGGCAATGAAATAGTACTGGGGAAGGCAAAATGTGTAAAAGGAAACCCATTCAAGAGATCAACATAACAAAGAATGTAAAATGATGATGGTCCAATAGTTAGTGCAATGCTTCGAAAATATGAGAATTGCAAATGTTTCACACCACAACTTTCCAATCTATCAATTTTATATCATGTAAATATAAGTATATCCATAGAGACCTCATGTTTTCTATAATATTAATAAATTAAACTCCATAAAAATGAAAAATTGAAACCCTTTCATGGATGGACTCCTCGACATTCCCGTCAAAACAAACATCATTGATGTTTGAACCCAAATGAATATAGAAAAATTTCTCTTACTTTCCAATAACACCATATGAACATGTGCATAGCTTGGGTTTGGTTCATTCACAATATGAAATGAATTTCCTCCACTTCCTCTACATTTATTCTTGCAATCAAGGGAATTAACAACATTTAGTTACTTTTTCTTAGGTTATATCAAGTTTTTTTTTTTATCTTTACAGGAGAGGGAAAAATACTCATTGTTAGGTTTCAAGCATGTAATATTTATAAAGATACATCGATGGTGAAAATTATATGATACCATTTCATGGTAAGGATAACACATAGGGTATGTAAATAAGGATTTAGATTTTCACCTATGCTCATATCAGTTCCAATACAATATTAAGACGGATGCCTTTCATATAAGAATTGAAATTACAATTATGAATTTGACAAATAGAACTGAATCTAACAACTATTCCTATCTGGCAGTGTGAAAATGTTAAACAAGAATACAAAAAGTTGAAAGAAATAATTAGTCAAGAAAGATTGATCTAACGTTTCTTGGTTCTAGTGAGACTGCAAGAAATATTGATCTCATTTTTCTTGGTTTTCATGGAGCAAGGTTTGATTGAATCTCAATACCCACCTAAACCCTATCTTAAAAAATGAAGAGTTAGATCTTTTAATCGAATGCCTACAAAAAAATACAATACAATTGTTTAACTCCGTAACTCTCAATTATCTACATGTCTTAACTTAAAGATGAAAAACAATATAAAATCAATTCAAACCAAGCATAAATAAGCTATTAATTAATGAGGATTGCTCAAGGCTATTAATCCAAAGAGACTTCCATCAATATTATCATTGATACACTATTATGAGATTTATGCAAAACTTAGGATCATAAACAAATATTAAATAAAAATGGAGGGTCCTTAAGTTTTAGGTCGATATGAATTGAGGACATGATTTGGAGATATGAATCCATCCCACGATTTGGAGGTTATTCCTCAGTCCACCCAAATAAAATAACCCCAAATATTTATCTTATTATGTCAAATTAAAAACCCCCCTTGACCCCTTAATACGAGGCAATATATTTTTGAGGATTTTAAGAGTATGAATTGAGGCCATGATTTGGAGATATGAATCCATCCCACGATTTGGAGGTTATTCCTCAGCCCACCCAAATAAAATAACCCCAAATATTTGTCTTATTATGTCAAATTAAAAACCCCCCTTGACCCCTTAATACAAGGCAATATATTTTTGAGGATTTTAAGAGTATTCAAACCCCCAATATGAATGGACGTGATATGATATTGCCTCGCTAGTGAACCCCCTGTGATCTCAAGACGGGAAATGAAAAGACAAGGACAATGGAACATTAACAATGGTTGTTGAAGTAGGCACATTATAAATTGGGTGAGAAGACCAATTGGAATATGTAAGGTAAAAAACTGAGAAGGGGTTAGATAGAAATTTTTGGTGTAACGGTTCGTATCAAATGGTATCGGAGCCTCCATCCAGGTTCGAGTCACAGAGCGGGTGGCAATGTCGGCATTGCAGTGTATGGATCAAATGGGACACAACCATACGGGCACACATCCAACCCAGATTTTGGGCTGCGGAGCATGGTGGGATGTTAAGATCCTAGTGGGAATCCTTCACTAACACCTCAGGGTTTTGGTGTAAGGGTTCGTATTAGAAGACTAGAAAACCAACATTCTAGCTAGTAGGATATATATTTTATAGGGAGAGATTGATTTATACCTCAGGAGTTTCACCTAGTGAAACTATGACATATCACATGTGTTCACAAGATATTAAAGAATACCCCTAGTTTAAATAAATATTGAGAAATACCTCTAAAAATCCTTTTGACAACCCTATTTTCAATATATCAATTTTTTCTATGACATTTTTAAAACCCCTTTCTTTTATTTATACCAGTAGTATGATGGCATGACACAACCCTCTCGAGCCTTAGAATATTATTGGGTGAAATATGAAATCTTAGTGGGAGTAGATATTTTGAGATGTTGAACGAACCCTTGAATGCAACTTGTCTTCACACATAGTTGTTACAATATGCTTCACACCACCTTCACACACAAAGGATGCATATTCAAACACAATTATGACATCACGCATGGTCAAATTCACACCAATTTCACACATAGATCTTACATATAAAATTAGTTCAATGAATACACACATAATTAGACCCACACCACCTTTACATGCAAAGTTACACCCATTCAAACCTATTGATACCTAATTCAACCCCTCAATACCTAATTCTATTCCCTCCCAAATATTTATATGCTTTTAGCATATAAAAAATACCCCTTAACCCGTCTATACTAAGCAATTTATTGCTTCCATTTTTTTGAATTTTAAACTTCCAAATATGAACTTGTGTGATATAATGTTGCATGCTTAGTGAACCCCTCGTGATGTAGACCCATTGTCCTATGGATCATAATCACACAATAAAATCACTCACAACAAACCATAAACTCTAAATTCATTTATTTGAACATACATTTCATGCATAGGATATTATAAAATTTAAAACACAACAAATGCATTCCATGAAAACCTCTCCTAGCTTTATTGATATCAATGACCAATTTTGTTAGTTCTAATTACATTCACAAACCCTATGCATAGGTCTCTAGATCACGCAACACTATCAACAAATACATAAGATTAAAACAATGGAGACTCAAATCCCTTTTGCTCAATTACAAATCTCATTTTTATGCTTGAGGCCATAACTATTGGTCACAAAGATTTTTCGTTTCCTTAGGTAACTCAAATGTTTTTAAAATTAATAAATGAATAATAATTAACTCTTTAGCTTCCAAATACAACTTAAGTGGGGTTTAAATTTCATGTCCTACCATCTAGTTCAAGAAATTTTTATGTGACATTCAAATTTTAATATTTCCTTTCATTTGGTATTTAAATATTAATGTTACCCATCATAGTGATAGTTGCATGTTTTTTTAAATAACATTTATAAAAACTATATGAGACACTTAATCCCGATATATTTCCTCAAGAAGAGTTAAATTATCAATGAAAATATGTTTTTTGAAAAATTTGTTGTATGATATACCGTTTTGGGGGATTCTATGCATAGTGTAAGTCATTAATCTATGACTCATATCACATGAGTATAGTCACAACTGAATAATTTCTCATGGTTTTGAATAGTCCACTCAACACTCATTGCATTAGGTGATGCTCATAGGGCTGAAGAATTGGGATTGAGCCTAGATAAATGAATCACATAGCATCGAACATCACTTCTGAGGCTTTGGGACTTGCACTCGGTAACTAGGACTTCACAGGAGGTCACCCATCCCAAGACTCCTTTGGCGCAAGTTTGTTGTATGATAGGCTTAACAATGAAAATATTTTATGTAAAATTTGAGCATATAGATCAAGGCACATAAACAAGAGAGATATACCATGAAAAATAAATCAATAATCAACTAATCATGTAACAAATGAGATATCATAGCTCATTACACAAAAACTGGAAGCAAATAAGAAGAAGACAATGATGTATTTTAGTTACTATAATGAATGGAGGTGAACAAAATATATAGCAAGGAAATTTGAATTAGGTCAGGAGGCTATTCGAATTGCTCATTCAGTGCTTGGAGACTAGCCAGGTTTAACTAGAGCCAAATACCCTTAGTTATCCATGCACACTAACCTATACTGAGTTTAACTGACCCAAGGCTCCCCAGTCACTAGTTCTAACTAAGTGATGCACAAGCAATTGATTGTATGTGCATGGAAATCCCTAAAATCATTCAATTAGGGAACTTAGGGTTTTTTAGGGCTATTCAAGGTCAGTTAGGACCTAGATTAGTGGAGTGCATCTAGTCCCCAACGAATGCCAGGCCCAATCACTCCTAAAATTAGGGGATAGTTCCTAAAATAAGGGAATGTGCCCCCAAATCAAGGAATGCACCCCCAATTATAGGAATCCAACTCATGGTTGACTCAGGTGGTCAATTTGGATGAGGTTTGACCCACTGGAGTGATTCATTAGGTCAAGGTATACATAGCTAGGTAGAGGGTTATTTTCTTTAACATTTTACACTTCATAAGAGTTTAGAAAATTTAAACTTCCAATTTTCATATAATATAAAAATAAAATTGTACATGAAAATTTATCTATTTGAATCTTCACCCTATTTTACATTGGCTAGAATGTTAAAATTATTCTTCGAATAGAATAAAGTTAAGGTGTGAAAAAATGAAAAGATAAGAAGTCACATATTGGCTCTTGTATTGCTTACATATACACAATATTTTTGCCTAAGAGTAATTAAATTTTTTCATTTCATACACTTTTTTCTTGGTAATTTTTGAAATGCGTAAAATAATTATATTGTTGATAAAAAAAATCATAATATTATAAGCAATCCTTTTTATTATCCCCAAAAATATGCATGTAAAGCATGTTTAAGCAATTTTGATGTTGCATTTATATTGGACATTGATACACATAAAGCTACATGGTTGTTGATGTGAAAAAAAGATACAACTTTTATAAAAAGTTGTGGTATGTATCACTCATTAGGTCACAACCTATGATTTGAATTCATTTTCAATCGCTTGGTCTATTGGGTTTCAACTTTAAAAACATCTGACAAGATGTTGAAATTTATCACTTTAGAAGATAAAGTGTTTCCATTTTTATAAAAAAAACTAAGGAAGTTGTAGAAGATGATGTGTAACATTCCCACCTTAGGGCGGGCACTAGGAATTTCCTCATATGAACACTTTGGCGGATCATGCATGTGCATGACAAGTGGAAACTAGTGGATTTCATACACAATTAGCATGGCACATGATTATGGTAGAGTGATGAGATAGTTCAAGGAACTATTGGAATTATTGTCATTGATGTCAAAGGTAATGTTGTCAGTGATGTCATATTAAGGCATTACATTGAATGTTTTGTTATTAATGTTATGCTAACGCATTTGAAATCAAGGGGAGCATGTCTATATTGATATATCTATACACGTTTACAAGTATATTAAAAAAGGGGTGCACGTGAAAAAATAAAATGTGAAATGGTGGTTTCAAATCCATGGATTTGGAAGCCCATGGTATTTGGAAAAGTGAAATATAAAAGGGAATTAATTATTTAATTAATGGGCATTGTATCTTTTTAAATGAACATGTCCCTTCTTGAAGTGTTATAATATAAATTATAAAAAAAGGAAGTATTGATAGAAAGTGTGTGTGTGAAAAATGTAGTAGCATTTGAAGAAGTGGATGAGCAAAGGTTGAATATCATTCCAAAACTTGGGAGAGTTGTGAAAGAAGTTTCATGCCAGCTTGACATTTTTCGCAATAACTTATTTTCTGGGACATTTCAGATCGTGAAATTTTGATATGGAGGCGAGATATCTAGTTACATGTGTTTAACATTTCATATTTTAGTTCATTAAACTTTATAAGATATGCCCCATGGAAGTCAGGGTTTCTAAATGGTCCTGAAATTAGTTTAAAAAATGTAAGTTTGGAATTTTCACTATACTTCTTTCTGGGAGTTTTCATACTATGAAATTTTCAAGGATATGAGGAGACATGTATAATTACCTCAGTTCAAAATTTAAGATGTTGGTTCACTATAATTTCTGAGATATGCCTTATGGAAGTTAGGGTTTCTAAATGGTCCTCGAATCAGTTTCAAATGGGTCGATTTGGAATTTTCACTATAACTTATTTTCTAGGTCTTTTCAGACTGTGAAATTTTCATCGATATGAGGAGACATACAAAAGTACATCAAGTAAAAATTTCAGACTTTGGTTCTTTATACTTTTGGATATGTCCTCTGTGGAATCTAGGGTTTTTTAATTGTCCTAAAATCAGTTTCAAACAAATCAGCTTGGCATTTTCTCTATAACTTCTTTTCTGAGACATTTTAGAATGTGAAATTTTCATGGATCTAAGGAGACATACCAAAGTACTTCAAGTAAAACTTTTAGAATCAGATTTGGAACATTGGATACAAGGCATGTGTAATGTCCCTTCTTAGGAATTTTATTAAAATGATAATTTTTCACTTTTTTCCCTAGTTTGACCTTTGACTAGTTTGGATCTCTAGGTCCCAAATTTGCCCCAAATGATCCCAAATATTCTGAGAAGGTATATGAATGATATTAGAACATAAATATGTGTTTCGGGGATGCCTTTGGACCTTTAAAATACTTCTGCAAATCCTCTTTCAATTCTGATCAATGTAGGTAACTTTACTAGTGATTTCCCTTTGACTAGTATTGGTCTCTAGGTCTCGAATTGACTCCAAATGCCAAATATTCAATGAAGGTGTATGAATGATATTTGAACTTGAATATGATGTTTATGGATGACATATGGCCACCAAAAGACCTCTGCAAACTCTCTTAAGATTCTGGACCAATTATGCAATTTTACTAGTAATTTGGGGTTCAAATCCCCATGGGGTAAGTACTGAAAATGGCTTCCCAAATGCCTCCAAACCCACTCAAATTTATGAACAGAGGTATGTAATGACCCTTTTTCAAAATTTTATTAAAATGCCAATTTTTCCACTTTTTCCCCAATTTCGACCTTTGACTAGTTTTACTGTTTTGACCTCCAAATCAACCCAAATGCTCCCAAATATTTTGTAGGAGTGTATGAATGGAATATAGAATTGAATATTAGGTTCAGGGATGTTTTATGGCCCTCCAAATACTTCTGCAAACTTGATTTTTATTCTGATCAATATATGTAATTTTGACTAGTAATTTGTGCATCAAATCCCCGTGGGGTAACACTGCAAATGGCCTTCCAAATGCCTCCAAACTCCCACGAATTTATGAACAGAGGTATGTAATGTGTTAAGTATGTGATTAAGGTCTCATATGCACCATTAATTGATTTTTACTACTGTTCTAACTCTCTCACATTCAACAGCAAAAACCCCCAATTCGACCCTTGGGGAAATGGCACTATTTCACCTCTCAATACAACAAACTGAGTAAAAATGCTTCAAATGCTCAAGTACAGTACATGAAACTTGTAGAATGTATCCATGGCAGTATATGAATCACAAATATATTAGATAATCATCCATCCATTCGAAATAATCAACCTTATAGTGTCATACATCAAAGCATTGGGGAAATGGACATTGTTTGCTCATTAATCAATAATTTTGCATACATTCAATGGGTATTTCGACATGAGATTTTCTGAATATGAATAAAAGAGGATATGAAGCTATTAAAATCAGAAAAATATCATATGAATCTCTCCCAATGAGTGCAAGATCTCACCCAAAGCGCAATCCCTCAAGGAGCCTGAATATGCCTTCAAAATTGGAAATGGTGGAGAGAAAGTGCTGCACTAGACCAAACCATGAAACTTCCTGTAGATACTACCTGCAAATAAAACTCCATTAAAGAACCATGAAAGACCTGAGTGTCATCTCCAAACACCAACTTGGATGGGAATCTTTCACCCTCGAAATTGGCTAAGGCAAGAAACTAGTCATCCACTAGTTCTCTCTTCACAAATGCAATTTTTCTCAAATCATCAAAATCTGGTTTCATTCTTTGTTATTGACATTTATAAACTTCTAATGTCCTCCATGGGTCGAATTATTTCCAAGAGACTCATGCCAACTCAAGTTGGGAAGAGATTCCAAAGAACGCTACTTGTACAACAATTCCTAGTCTCCCACTTCCACCAAATCACATGTGGAAGCATCTTAGCTACCCTAACACCCTTGAGTGCCCTCTTGGAGTCTATTTTTAGACCTGACATGTCATATATGTCATATTTCATCCTTCAGGTCTGATTTGTGTCATAGGTGTCATAGCATCTTCATCATTGTTGTCATAGAGCTAGGGAATCTAGCCCAAGTGTCTCACTAGCTCCAAATTGCCTCTTCCTCTTCCATGGGAGTTACTCTTCCTCTATATTTCGACCTTGGATGAGTCATGCAATGAATAATACCTTTTGTACTCCCCCAAGTATGTTACCATTCACCTTGAATTCGAATTGGTGAGAGAATGATGCCAAGTGTAGTGGGGAAATCTAGCCATATGTGGGTCCCACTTCCTCCATGTGTCTTCATGATCAAATGCCACTTTGATTTTCACTTGTATATATTTATTTAGCTCATTTATTAAATATTTATGCCATTCTAATGTTCAAACATCATTTATTATCCCCATTATTCCAAATCCAAAAGCTTCCACCCCAAACCTAGGAAACTAGTAATTTTCCTCCTTGGCAATTATTTGACCTTTAGCATCAATTTGACAAACTCTAATGAATAGGGCTAATGTGATTAGGCCATTGTGACCCAATGCCAAATTTGGGACATGACAACATGCTATACAAGTTCATTCTTGGGAAGAGGCCAAAAATAGGAAGCTTTGGAAAAGCTACCATAAATTTTATTTTGAAACTCAAATTTTCATTAGACCCGATGAAGGCAGAAGTAGCAAGAAGACTCAGTAAAGGTAATGTGAATTTTATCATCTTTTGAAGAAGCTATATGTAGTAAAAAATAAATTGTAACTTGAAGGTTGTCTCTACTCAATCAAATATATTGGGGTCTATTGCTAAGTTGGTGCTTAATATTGCGGATTGTTGTCTCCAATAGATTGGTGCCTACAAAGATCTGTTAGAGTCAGTTGGTTCCTACCAAGGTTTGTACCAGTGGGGATTGGTGTCTCCAACAGGTTGGTTCCTACAAATAGATGTAATAGTAGGTTGGTTCCCACAAAGGATTATAAAGAGAAATTGTGGTTTTTCCCTAAAAATGTTTCCATGTAAATCTTGTGTTCCATGGTTGAATATGTGATACCTTTCTTATGGTTGATGAATGTTTGAAAAAGAAAAAAAGTATTATATTGTTTCACCCCCCCTCCCCCTCAATATAAGTGTTTTCTCAACAATTGGTATACGATTAGGTTCCTTTAGAAATAGTCTAACTGTTGAAAGGTATATCTTGGGAGCACTCATGGGAATGAGGAAAGTTTCTCCACAAATAGGGCTTCGTTGTTTCACAGAAAAAACTATGCCTTCTAGAAAATATGGATGTGAACCAATTTAATGGCTCTTAGTTTTGATATTTGGAAATCAGTCAAGACTGGTTATACATCCCCCAAAACTCCACCAACAAATGTGGTCATGAATAAATTTAGTGAAAAAAATGCAAAAGCCATGAATGCATTCCTACGTGGTCTACATAATCTGTGTTTGTTAAGGTGATGCATTGTAAATCAACAAAATAAATTTCGGACAAGCTTCAAAATATTTATGAAGGTTGTTAACACCTAAAAGTCGCACACATGTGACATTTAGGCGATTCATCCAGTAAAGCATCATCAACATAACGAATGTATCTCACCATAGGCATCCTCAACATATCCAAAACATAGAATGAGTCCACAAGTGCCAAGAAACAATCAAAACAAAGGGTAGCGTGGGTATTACACAGTTGACCCGCACTATAGTGCAGGTTACCAGAACCATGTTGAACTACACCCACACAAATTTTCCTTCGATAACCGTGCTACTTTCAATATGACGAGACCACTCACTCCCAGTGACGCATTAAAGACTCAATTCTACCCAAGGATCATAATTCGTCTCCTCACACACTTGGGGGCATTAATCATCTTCCCTTGTGTACCTTGGAACTAGTTCATGAAGGAGGAGAGTTCACATTTGGATCTAGTTGTTTGATGTCCATCTCTTGGACTATAAAAGGAATCCATTGGCATGCATTTTGTAGAGAGAAATTAGAGCAAGGTTATGATGTTGGATTTGAGTTGGAGCTTCCTCATAGCGCACCATTTCCTATCATTGTGAGCATTCCCAAGCTTGCTTTCCACCTACCATCAAGGGGAAAGTGTTTCTCTCCATTGTTCTTCCATCTACTTAGCATTTAATTTGGACAAGAAATGCCTCCCTAAGGGAGATTATTGGCTTCCCTTGAAGCCTTCACCTCCTAGGTTTTGTATAGCTATTCCATTGGGAAATACAAGAGTGGTTTAGCATACCTTTGGTTGTTGTTGGAGTTTGCATTCTCCCTCCATCTCTTTTATTTTTTTTTATCAATATTTTCATGTTTGGATGTGAACTACACTAACAATCTCTTGCAGGATCACTTGGAGGAATACCAACCACCATCAAAAGGGAATCCAAGGATTGAGGCCTTGCATCAACCTACAAGTATTAGACCCTCACCAAGTGGAAGAGTGCACTTGTGTAATTTTTTCTGTAACACTTCTAATGGTGACCATACTTATTTTTGTTCATTTATTTTTAAGCTAGGTTTTTTTATGCTAAGTAGCTAATTCTGGGTATTTGTCACTTGAAGGATATCAGGTATTCCACCTCTTGCTTCCAGGATTTGGCCCCGTCATGAACCCATTTATTTTTCCGCAGTCGCGTGGTTCTCGACATCTCTGTCGTGCTGATAGCACAAAATCAACTCAGACAATTGCATGCATAGCGCAAGTTACTAGTGCCAGACTCGCATTACATCGACCATCACACCTGTGCGGAAGGTTAGTGTATTATCCACGATACATTGTGTCTGTTTTGTATTAACCCGCGTGGTCCGTGCGGTAGATTCTGGTTTGGTCATGCTACTGTTGTTTATTTTCTTTTTATTGCATAGCTTAGTTTGGCAGCCCAATAGATGCTTTCTAGTGACCTTAAATTAAGGCTAATTCACCCAATTACTTAATTTCTTAGTAATTAGTGCACCTAGAAAAATATTAGGAAGTAAAAAGCACATCTTTCTTGAAACTTACCTAGGTAACCAACTTTGAGGCTTTCAATGGGACCCATTGTTGTCACTAATATTCAAGAACATTTATTGTTTATGCATTGAATCAACATGATCCAGGTGGATATCGGTGGCCACCCACCTTTCCAACTGCCTCAAAACAATTTTCTGGCAATTTTGGTAATTTACTATTTTTAGCAGTTTTTCGGGTCCTGAACTTCTGGGCCGTTTTGAGGCCCTTAAAGACCTTTTTTGGCGATTTGGGGGACCAAATGGTTTCCAATGGAATAATTTTGCACCCAGTCAAAAGTTGTAAATCTCGGATCGACCTTTCCAATGGGCTACCGAGCTCCCCAAACGGAGATCGTATGCAAAAGTTATGACCCCGGGAAGTTGATTGTTCAACTAACCACCTTGGGGCAGCAAACTTTATGACGATTCATCTTCTAGGGTTAGGTTTTTGGATGTTTGGGTTTCTTTCCCTCATGATTATGATAAATAGGCCCTTTGGGCCTCTCTTTGTATTCATCTTCTTGCGAATGAGCGCAGCCGTCACATCTCTTCTCAGAGATAAGCCGCCACCATTCCAGCAAGCTTGTTTTCCGATGTATTTTACAGTTTCAACTTATTCCCTGATTGAATTGAAAACCAGTTTTATTGTATCTCTGTTATTTTTTGTTAAGCATCTGATAATAATCTGTATTCATTTCGTTCTGCTCATAAAATCTGGATCAGTGGTATCAGAGCGATCTGCTCCTTGTCATCTTAATGCATGTCCCCAACAAGGTCAGGGTACAAAGAATTGGGTCTCGAGTTTGTTTCTCTTGAGGACAAAAGCTCTCGCATGCCCAAGCGACCTCTCATGGCAGGAGAAAAGAAAGACGACGGGACATGAGATCCTTTCAAAATGTTGCTTGAGGAATCCCTCACGCAATAGAGGAATGAGATGATGGATAGTTTCGCGCAAATCCTTCGGCGACTACCAACAAGTGATGCATCTTCCTCGAGCAGAGGAGCCGCCCCCTTCAAGGTACAAATCAACTTCGATATTCCTATATTTGAAGCTCAGATAGACGCAGATGCTGTAGATAAGTGGTTGAATCTACTAGAAGGGTATTTTTTCTGTCCATAACTTTTCGAATAGACAAAAGATTACTTTTGCACTCCTCAAAGTCATTCCCCATGTCAAAGATTGGTGGGAAACTTTCTGCGAGCAAAAGGACACAGAGCAAACCTCATTATTTTCAGTCATGGCCACCTGGGAATCCTTCAGGGATGCTATTAAGGAACAATACTACTCTGTTGGAAGTTATGACAACTTGTATACCAAATGGACCACACTGCGACAAGAAAGAGACCAAGCAGTGCCAGAGTTCACAAATACCTTCCATACCTTGCAGACCAAGATGGGTATCAAAGATTTAGAGCGACATCTAGTGCTCAAGTATCGCAGTGGTCTGCATAGATACATCCACACCGAAATGGAATTTCTGGACATCTCTTCCTTGGGCGCGACCTACCGATATGCCATCAAAATCGAGCAGAAGCTCAAACAAAAGACGCGGCAATTTAGGCCTGGGAACCCCTCACAGCAAAAGACAAGAAAGGGCAGACCCAACCCATAGAATTAAGGACAGAGAAAAGATGGACAGTATCATGACAACCAGTCCAAGCCGCAAGCAAAGAAGGACACCGGAAAGACAAAGCAATATACCGGGAAGTGGTGCGACTTCCATAAGAGCCCTTGGCATAACACTTCTGACTGCCACTCAAAGAAGTCGTTGGTGGCCGAAGTGAAAGCATCTGAATCAGATGCGGATTCTGATATTGAGTCCGAACCAGAAAGGGGAAGATGGATCATCGATGCGGAACCCAGTGCCACCATTGCTACCACCAAGCTCCAGCTTGATGAACCAGATGAGCCAGAAGATGGAGAACGCCTCTTCCAATCACAAATGTGGGTAAAAGGCACCCCACTGCACTTCATCGTTAATAGTAGTAGCCAGAAGAACCTCATCTCAACAGAGGTCGTCAAGCGCTTGGCCCTGCCGACAGCGCTGCACCCACAACCCTATACCATTGGATGGCTCCGTAAAGGAAGCGATCTCCACGTCTGCCAACAGTGTCGACTGTCGTACGACATCAAGCTCTTCAAGGACGAGGTATTGTGTGATGTTGCTTCTCTCAAAGTTTCAGATGTTCTTTTGGGACAACCTTATTTATGGAAACATCATACTGTATATGAGTCCAGGCCTCGTAGTGTTATTATTTCTTTGAATAGGAAATTGTACAGGATACCCGAGGCAGTCCGTCCTAGTGCTATTTCCTTGCTCTCTACCAAGCAATGCAGGAAGGTCATCTCTTAGACCGGGAAATTTGTCTTCTTCATGATTCTCTCTTAGAGTGAGAGAAATATCGCAGCCACATCCAGGGCCTCCATGGCCGATCTCTCCACACAACAATAGTAAGTGGATAAGGAGGTGGAAGAATACTCAGATATCTTCTCCTCTCCTACCGGGGTACCTCTGCACTGCCAAGTCAAGCATCCCATCGATATGACCCCAGGCGCACCACTACCCAATGGGCTAGTTTATCTCCGCTCTCTGTTGGAAAACGAGGAGATCAAGAGGCAGATCTAAGAATTTCTCCACAAGGGGCACATCCGTCCCAGCTCATCACCTTGTGGGAGCCCAATCGTGCTGGTGCAGAAGAAAGATGGGACTTGGCGATTCTGCATTGATTACTGGGCCCTAAATAAAATCACAGTCCGCAACCGGTACCCGATTCCCCGAATCGATGACCTCCTTGATCATCTCACGAGGGCCAAATGCTTCAGTAAGATTGATCTGAATTCTAACTACCACCAGGTGCCAATAGAACAGACAGATATATGGAAGACTGCCTTCAAGTCAAAAGAAGGTCTTTTTGAATGGCTGATCATGCCCTTTGGTTTGAAAAATGCTCCAACAAATTTTATGAGGATGATGGACGATATCCTACAACCTTTCACCAATAATTTTGTAGTGGTGTATCTGGATGACATCCTCATCTACATCAAGACTTGGGCGGAACACTTGCAACATATTCAGCAGGTTCTGCACACCCTACGGTAGCACAAACTATATGTAAACTTGGAAAAATGCTCCTTTGGCATGGACATGGTCCATTACTTAGGCTACATCGTTGATCGACATGGTGTGCATGTGGATCCATCCAAGATCCAGGTCATCCGTGACTGGCCCACCCCAACCACACTCACTGAACTTTGAATCTTCTTGGGCCTTGCCATTTTCTATCGCCAGTTCATGCTGGGATTCTCTCATATCGCATGGGCCCTCAGCCATGTAACCAAGGGTGGCGGTAAGGAAAAATTTGTGTGGGGCCTGTCCCAACAACAAGCCTTCTATGACTTGAAGAAGCGTATGTGCTCATCGCCAATACTCTCATTACCGAACCTGCAACATCCATTTGAGATCGATACAGATGCTTCAGATTATGTTCTGGGCGTCGTTCTCACTCAACATGGCCACCCCGCGGCATATCATAGTGAGACACTATCAGATGTTGTCCGTAAGTACCCTACTTACGACAAATAAATGTACTCCATTGTGCAAGCCTGCCGCCAGTGGAGACATTAGATTCTTGGGAAGGAGACAGTCATCCACACTGATCACAAGCCACTACAGTTCATGCAGACCCAAGGAAAGTTGCAGAATGACCACCATCAGAAGTGGTCAACATACTTATAGCAGTTCCACCTCAACATCAAATATAAAAAAGGGAGTACCGACCGAGTTGCTGACTGCCTCAGTCAACCTCTAGTCGCGGCACTCACCACAGTGCTAGATTCTTGCGGCCACGAGACCTATGGATGGCCCCACCTCTACGAGACGGACCCTGACTTCTCCACCACCTACCAAATGTTGGGCACCAACTCAGTGGTCGCTAATTTCTATCTTCAGGACGGGTTGTTGTGCCGTCTGGGCCATCTCTGCGTTCCATCAAGCGAGCGCATGAAGTTGATTTGTGAATCTCACTACAGTCATGTGGCAGGACATTTTGGCATCGAAACGACAGTGGCAGTGCTGCGAAAACATTTCTACTGGAAAAAAATTTGACAGGATGTCGGCAAGTATATCAGGTCCTGCACTGCTTGCGCTATTGCCAAACCGACCACTAAGAAACAGGGCTTGTACACCTCTCTGCCTACTCCTGGAAGGCCATGGAAATCCATCTCAATGGAATACATGTTGGGCCTCCTATCCACCAAGAGGGGAAACGACTATGTTTTTGTGGTTGTAGATCGCTTTTCCAAGATGGCGATTCTAGCCGCCTACAAGAAGAACATTACAACAAAAGCCACTGCCAAGCTCTTCTTTGAACGAGTATGGATACATTTTGGGATCCCATAGACCATTATCTCAAACCATGATAGTTGGTTCCTTGGCTCTGGTGACTATTGGATACCAAGCTCACCAAATCCACTGCCTTATACCCCCAGACAAACGACCAAACCGAGGTCGTCAATCGGATGGTTGTACATATCCTGCGCATGTACAATCCAACACACCCTTGCACATGGGATGAGAGTCTTCCTTATGTCCAACATAGCTACAACTGAGCCCTGCATAGATCAACTGGCCACATCCCCTTTCAGGTGGGGTTGGGATTCCAACCATTGGGCCCCATGGATGTTGCACTGCCCCTGGCAACCACCTCGGTCGACTCGTCCCTAGAAGCTGACAAAGCCACCCAGTTCATTGAACGGATCCATCATATCCACCAATAGGTTCAGGATATTCTATAGAACTCTAATGCCAAGTACAAGTAGCGCCATGATTAACATCGGGTGCCACATAAGTTTCAGGTGGGCGACAAAGTTTGGTTGCATTTGCAGAAAGAACGCCTTACAGGGCCCTATCGGAAGCTTCTCCCACTCCGTTATGGGACGTACACCATCACCAAGGTGGTGGGTGACAATTCTTTTGAGCTCAACATTCCCCCCTTCCTTGGTCTGCATCCAGTCTTCAACATGGCTCTCCTTCGACCATATTTCCCACCATTATTAGACACCTCAGAGATAGCAGAGCAGTTGACACCAACAAAGCTCAACCCTGACTACCTGCAACAGGAATCAAGTGATCATATTGCGTACACACAGATCAAGGTCACTCGACATCAAAGGATCTAGCTTTATCGAGTTAACAAATCAGGGCAGCTCTTGCACCAAGGCAAGTGGCTCACCCGGGGCCAAATTCAGCAGAAATTTCCTCATTTGATGGGGGAACTCAACACAATAGATACCATTGCTTCCTAAGGAGGGAGGATTGATCCAAGTGGATATCTGTGGCCACCCACCTTTCCAACTGGCTCAAAATAGTTTTCTAGCAATTTTGGTAATTTACTATTTTTAGCAATTTTTCGGGTCCTGAACTTCCGGGGCCGTTTTGAGGCCCTAAACGACCTTTTTTGGCGATTTGGGGGATCAAATGGATGCCAATTACATACATTTAGGCCTATGAGGGAGTTGCAATAGTTGTAAATTTCGGATAGACCTTTCCAACGGGCTACCGAGCACCCCAAACGAAGATCGTATGCAAAAGTTATGACCCCGGGAAGTTGACTGTTCAACTAACCACCTTGGGGCCGCAAACTTTATGACGGTTCATCTTCTAGGGTTAGGTTTTTGGACGTTTGGGATTCTTTCCCTTATGCTTATGATAAATAGGCCTTTTGGGCCTCTCTTTGTGTTCATCTTCTTGCGAATGAGCACATCCATCACATCTCTTCTCAGAGATAAGCCGCCACCATTCCAGCAAGCTTGTTTTCCACTGCATTTTACAGTTTTAGCTTATTCCCTTATTGAATAGAAAACCAATTTTACTGTGTCTCTGTTATTTTGTGTTAAGAATCTAATAATAATATGTATTCATTTCGTTCTGCTCATAAAATTCGGATCACAACATGTTGTTTTTAGTAGTATTTATAGTGTAGAAAGGACTTTTTGCACACAAGTAAGGACCTAAAGACACTTGTTTCCCGAAGTATGGGTCAGTGCAAGCTAATGAGGGTCACTTTTGGCGCGTTAGATGCAATAGAAAACTGAAAAATCAGGCATCCCTCAACTTACTTGGATTTTTTTGGATACTTACACAAAATATTTGCATTGAATAAAAAAGATGAAATGTAGGAAATTGAATCACGTTTCCGAATATATAACTTTTATGTATTGAAAATTTGCATAGCTATGTCAATTTTCATTTTTCCTAACATACACTTTTTATTTTTCAGGCAAATGATAAGGTATATGTTTTTGTGGGTGTGGCCTTTGAGGGCTTAAATGATGGAATCAAGCTACAAAAATGGGCATGCATGTAGAGAACATATAGCACTAGTGCACCATTATATTTCAAAAATTATATTAGTAATTTGATAATTTTTTTATAATTGTCTAAGTGATCAAACCTCGAAAATAGTACGTCTTTTGTGGGTGTAGCCTTTGAAGGTCTTAATGCAAAAATCATGAAATGGGTTTTTGATAGAACGTGGAGGTTAGTGTCTACTTGTGCACCATACAATTTTTTTTTTGAAATGATTATGAATTGAAAAATTTATGGAAGAAACACTCATAGTGTGTTTCACGAATTAAGGAGGTAGGACACAAAAGAAATTGAAAGAAAATAGGAAAAAATAATATTTTTAAATAGAAGTTACATATTTGGAATCTGCAGAAAAAATGCTATTTGTGTTTAAAATTTCGTAAAAAATGACTATGTGTAGCATACTGTAACGGGTGGCTAAGCACAGGCTTCTCCAGAAACTGGAAGAAATATACCCAATTAGCTTTGGTTTATCATTACCATAGTACAGGTTTGGTATTACCGAAGCAAAATCCAAAGCATACACATAGGATTATGGTTGACATGCCAGCAAGTGAGTAGGATTGGTTTAGGCTCTAACAAACACGTATGCGTTCTATTTAAATTCAAAAAATATTGTCGTGCTTTCAGAATTTAATAACGCGATCGCGTTATATAACTACATAACACGTGCGCGTTATGTAAACTATAAAATCTATGTTTAATACTTGAAAGGGGGTGGGGAAGACTCAAGGGAATTTTTGGTTAATATTTGAGAAGGGGTGGGGAAGGGTCAAGGGAATCTATGGATAATATTTTTAATAGGGGTGGGAAAGGGTCAAGGGCTTAAAAGGATGTTGGAAGCTTGAGTGGGGAGTGATGAAGAATATGAGAATATGATGGGCTACAGGGGTGAAGGGCAGTGGATCTTGAGAACACTATTAGGAGTAGAAGAGGTTCCGAAGAGGTATAGGGTTAGAAGTTGAAAGTGAGACTTGAGTGACAATGGGGGATGGATGTAGGCA